>CM059036.1:7500-1207500 GCA_030279155.1 Forsythia viridissima
CGGAGTATGCGAAAGTCATTTGCTTCCGTCCTTCAGGCCGCCCCCGATTCTTCTTGTCATAAATTTGTGGCTAAAGAGCCATTCTTGCATCGAGGAGAACCAGCTTTGACTATTACTGCTGATGAGGAAGCCTCTCTTGCCGAGCCTTTCAAGTTCACACTTGTAGGCAAATTTTCTCACCGTAAACCCCGCATGGTGGAGGTACGCAATTCTTTTCAGAAGTTTGGGTTTACTGGTGATTTTAAACTTGGGCTTATTGATTTTAAGCATATTCTTATACACTTGACGCATGAGGATGACTATAGTCGCTTATTTTTGAAACCTTTATGGTTTATTATGGGTTGCCCTATGCGTGTGCTTAAATGGACGTGTGATTTCCATCCTGATGCTGAGACCCCCATTGCCCCTGTTTGGATTTCATTTCCTTTACTGCCTGTGCATTTATGTGCTAAGGAGTTCTTATTTGCATTATCTAAACTTGTTGGGGTTCCTTTGAGAATTGATGAGGCGACTGCGGATTTATTGAGGCCTAGCGAAGCCAGGGTTTGTGTGGAGGTGAATTTGGAGCATAAGCTCCCTGACAGGGTTTGGATTGAACGGGGTGAATCCCGTAGTTTTTGGCAACCTATTGTGTATGAGCAGTTGCCCCACTTTTGTGTGAAATGTAGACATATGGGTCATCTGGTTGAGAAGTGTAGAGTTGGGATGCCTCAGTTGGATGTGGATAGAGTTGCTCAGGCTAGTAAGCCCGATATTGCCCCGGCTCCTAAGCCTATTGCTGTTCCCCAGGCTCCTAAGCCTATTGATGTTGTGCTCCCTACCCCTATAGTTGACCAGGCTCCTAAGCCAGTTATTGTTGATCTGCCAGTTACTGTTGATAGGGCAGGGAAGGGTAAGGGTAAAGAGGTTGTTGTTGAGACACGGAAGCAGTGGGTTCCACTTGCCAGTTCTTCTTCCATTCCACCTCCTATTGCCATACCACCTCCTATGGTGCTTGGGAGTCATACTATTGCGCCCAGCTTTTCAGTTCCTACTGGTTTGCCATCACAGCCAGTCCCACCAGATACTATCCTTGATCCGTTACTTGATCATATGATGAGTTGTCCACGTGAGTATCCTATGCTATCAGAGCCAGTACAGCCAGTGTTTGATCCTATTCCACATTCTCTCCCTGATCCTATTTGTCAGGAGAATGTTGAGGCTTCTGTACCTTCTGATACTGCTAGTTCTATTCAGATGGGGGGTCATCCTCAGGGACACTTTCGTCGGAATTCTTCTGAGGACTTGGTTGGTTTAGGAGAGAGAAAAGAGTCAGATGGGTTCACTACAGTTCAGAGGAAGACGTCCTCGAAAGTCACAGATATTTCTCGCCCGACCAAGCGGGTGACTCGCAGTCAGACAGGTACTTCGTCACATAGCCAGTCTCTTTAATGTGTGTTATTATCTGGAATGTGAGGGGAGTGGGCAGTTCGGCCACACGCAGACGTCTTAAGAAACTGGTTCAGCTTCATCAGGTTTATTTTTTGGTGATTTTGGAGCCGTTTGTTTTGAAGAAAAACTTTGACTTTATCCGACGATTTCTCTCATTTGTTGTGGGTCTAGAGAATGAGTCGGGTAAAATTTGGTGCTTTTGGAATTTGGGGACTTCTGTTTCTTCATGTGTTGATCATCCCCAATTCCTTCATATTAAAGTTGAGGATCCTAGATTAGCCAGGCCGATGTTTATTACCCCAGTGTATGCTTCTTGCTTGCCAGTTGAGCGTCGGGATTTATGGGAGGGACTTCACCAGCTGTCTCTTTCTATGGATGGGCCGTGGCTAGTTGGGGGAGACTTTAATGTGATTGCTCACAATGGTGAGCGCACTGGTAGGAACACTCGTGATCGAGGTACCTCAGATTTTGCAGACATGATGATGGATTGTGGTTTGACAGATGCAGGTTTTTCTGGCAGTCAGTATACGTGGACTAATGGGAGGGTGTGGAAGCGATTGGACAGAGTTTTGATTAACTCTTTGGTTGCCTCTTTCTGTTCACGATTCTCGGTTCGCCACTTGAACCGTAGTACTTCAGATCACTCGCCGTTGTTGATTCAGTGGTCTTTCGATGACGACTTGGGACCCCGCCCTTTTCGTTTCCTCAACGTTTGGTCTAGACATCATGACTTCTTGAGCTTTGTATCCCAAAAGTGGTCATTTCCTACTCATCATACAGGAATGGCTGCTCTTTGGGAGAAGATCTTTCGGCTCAAACAGGGCCTCCGTTGGTGGAATCGACAGGTGTTTGGAGATATTTTTCAGAAGGTCAGAGATGCAGAGAGTAGAGTTGATGAGGCAGAGTTAGACTATGATAGTGATCCGAGTCCAGCTCACCGTGATTCTCTTCACCACGCACAGGCGGTTTTGAACCGCACATTATCTATTGAGGAGGCTTTTTGGAAACAAAAAGCGGGGGCACGTTGGGTTTGTGAGGGCGATCACAATACCCGATATTTTCACTCTATGGTTCAGGGCCGCCGTATTAGAGCCAGGATTCGGTCTACTACTACACCTACAGGAGAGGTGCTTGATTCTCCTGATACTGTTCAGCCTTCTGCGATTTCCTTTTTTCAGCAGCTACTATCAGCTCCACCTCAGCCTGTCGATCCTATTCGACATGATATTATACCTCGATTGGTGTCCGATGAGGACAATTTGCAGCTTAATCGGATGCCCACTTTGGCTGAGGTTCGGGAGGCGATTTTCAGTATTGATCCTGACAGTGTTGCAGGGCCAGATGGATTTTCTTCGCACTTTTTCCAGGAGTGTTGGGATATTGTTTCGGGGGATGTGTTTCGGGCAGTCTTGGATTTTTTTGAGGGGGGACATTTTCCTAGAGGATTTTCAGCGACTTCTATCGTCCTGCTCCCGAAGCGGGAGAATGCATGTAGGTGGTCAGAGTTCCGTCCTATCAGCTTATGTACGGTTTTTAATAAGTTGGTTACAAAGCTGTTGAATTCGCGTTTGAGTACTCTTCTACCTCAGATTATTTCACCTCCTCAGAGCGGATTTATTGCAGGACGTCTCATTGGGGATAATGTCCTCCTTGCACAGGAGTTACTTCATACGCTTGATACTAAGGTGCGGGGGGGTAATGTTATCCTCAAGTTAGATATGGCTAAGGCCTATGACCGCATGGATTGGGGTTTCTTGATCTCCATTTTGGAGGGCTTTGGATTTGATGCTTTGTGGATTGATCGGATACGGAGATGTATATCGGAGTGTCATTTCTCAGTTCTGCTTAATGGCAGACCTTGTGGTTTCTTCCCTTCTTCACGAGGGCTCAGACAGGGTGATCCCATCTCTCCATCGCTGTTTATTATAGCAGCAGACTACTTCTCACGCCTTCTTACTCAGCAGTATCGGCAGATCCCATCGATGGCATACAGAAATGGAGGAGATGCTCTTATCTCTCATCTATGTTTTGCAGATGATATGATTATATTCGCCAACGGTCAGAAGCAGTCTATTCGCCGAGTTCTGCACTGTATAGAGCATTATGAGAGAGCTTCCGGCCAGTTGGTGAACAGAGATAAGAGCGGGATCATCTTACCCAGGCGATCTTCTCTTAGTCAGATACATAGATTGGAGCACCTGACAGGCTTTCGTCATCAGCAGCAGCCTTTCACTTATCTTGGTGTCCCTTTATATAAAGGGGCTCGCAAGATCTTTTTATACGATGATTTGATTCAGAAAGTACGTAGTCGGATTTCTGGTTGGGCTTCGAGACTTCTCTCACCTGGAGGGAGGATTACTCTGATTCGATCTGTGCTTTCTTCGCTCCCGCTATATCTTCTTCAGATTATGAAGCCTCCCAAGGCTGTCCTGAAGAAGTTAGAGAGTATTTTTGCTCGTTTCTTATGGGACTCGAGAGATCATTCACATCGACTTCATTGGAGGAGGTGGAAGGATCTTTGCCTTCCTACTGAGGAGGGAGGTCTGGGCTTTAGGAGATTACAGGACCTTGTTGACACATTCTCCCTAAAGCTCTGGTGGCTCTTTCGTTCACAGCGATCTCTGTGGGCCCAGTTCCTACTGAGCAAATATTGTCAGGGTACTCATCCCGTTTTGGCTACTGTTCCGTATTCTGCTTCGGCTGTCTGGAGGAGACTGAAGCACATTGGCCCGCAGGCAGAGTCCCACATTGCGTGGAAATTGGGTCGTGGGCACGTTTTCTTTTGGCATGACTGTTGGATGGGAGATTCCACTTTGGCAGACCAGTTCCCGCAGTTGACTCATTCCTCTATCCAGTTGCATGCCTTATTTGATGATACTGGATGGCACATTGGCAGACTCCTTCAGTTGGTTCCACGGGCTATTGCAGAGCAGATAGGGAGTATACCTCTTACTCCCCAGGTACCTGATCAGATTACTTGGACAGATACCTCAGATGGTAGATTTTCTACCAAGTCAGCATGGCAGTTAGTCCGCACAGGGTGTACTATACAGGCTGTCTATAGCATGATTTGGAGTTCTCTCATCCCGACGACAGTCTCTTTCTTTTGTTGGAGGCTATGGCAGGGACTCATTCCAGTTGATGTGGTGATTCAGAGACGGATTGGGTGTCATATGGCTTCGCGGTGTCAGTGTTGTTCTGCTACAGAGACTATCCAGCATTTATTCATTGACAGCCCTGTTGCAGTTCAGGTGTGGAGCCACTTTTCTGCTATCTTTCATATTATCCCCCGACCCCTGGAGGGTTTTCAGTACCGGTTTCAGGCTTGGCGGTTTTCAGGGCAGTTTGTCCGTCAGGGCCACATTCGCACGATTATTCCGCTCTTGATTCTCTGGTATATCTGGACAGCGAGGAATGATGCGAAGTACCGGGATATCACTATGGAGCCGAGACGGATCATCTGGAGAGTTTATCGTACTGTCTCCCTTCTTCACACAGGCCGTTTATTCAGGTTCATCCATTGGCATGGAGATATTGATGTCGCCCCATTGTTTGGTGTATCTCTTACTGCTCCACCCATTTCTCCCCCTATTTTAGTCTTCTGGCGCACTCCACCAGTGGGATCCCACAAGATTAACACTGATGGTTGCGTCAAAGATGGTTTCGCTAGTGGAGGAGGGATTATTAGAGATTCGACAGGTCAGTGTATTCGGGCATTCTTCTCCTTCTATGGTGAATGCTCTATCTTGGAGGCTGAGCTTCGAGCTATTCTTGACGGGATTTTACTTGCTCAGAGGATTGGATTGTCAGTTCTGTGGATTGAGTCAGACTCTACTTTGGCCATACACTGCATTACCAGAGGTGGAGGACCGTGGACTATTCAGGATACTCTCCGCCATATCAGACAGTTTCTCACATCTACCGCGAGGGCAACCAGGTTGCTGATTCTCTTGCCTCAGAGGGATGGGATCGTCGTTGCTACTCGGAGTACAGCCCCCAGGATCTACCACGACGGCACCGCAGCTTAGTCCAGATTGATAGTTCTGGACTCCCTTCAGTTAGAGGTTTATAGATCTTCTGTTAGAGATTTATAAGTCTTTACTTTGGACTTTGTGTTAGGGAGGTAGTACCTCCTCATTTATTGTTTATGTTATTTCCTTTACTCTTTTGATTGGAGGTCAGGTTTTATGCCCCCCTCCCATGTACTTCTTTGAGTTATTTTATATATGGTCGGGGCTTCCTTAACCCCCCCATCCTCTCCTGGTGGAGGCCTGACAACCACGCTGGGACTGTGATGGTGTGTTTATAAAAAAAAAAAAAAAAAAAAAAAAAAAAACCCTAAACCCTAAACCCTAAACCCTAAACCCTAAAAACCCTAAAAACCCTAAACCCTAAACCCTAAACCCTAAACCCTAAACCCTAAACCCTAAACCCTAAACCCTAAACCCTAAACCAAACCAAACCATTCCCACCCGCCGCCTTTTCTCTCAAAGTTGGGCGATTTTGGGCGAAAAAAATCGCCCCTAGGCGATTCATGGAGCCACCCTCGCGCACGGACCCCAATGCACCCGACCACCCTTCCAAGCCGCCGGACTTACCTCCCATATTGACCGGCCTCTCCTCGCCGGCACTCGCCCACCCACAAACCGGCCTCACGCCACCTCCTTCAGGCCCCACGCCATCAAACAGCCCCCAAGTCGCGCAAACCCTAGGTTTCGTCCCTAGTGTTGCCGCGGACCCCTCCAACGGTGGCCCATCCACCGGACACCTCCCTTCCGACGCGCCACCTCTGGGCGACCTTCTTGGAGGGTCAATTTTACCCCAGACTTTGCCCCCTGACGTTTTGATTTCGGCCCCTTCGCGCAAAGGCGTACCAGCCCCCTCAGGCCCCTTGGCCGCGTCTTGTCCTCCTCCAATTCCAGAGATGCCCTCTTCAGTCACGAATCTCTCCTCCCAGGTGATCGAGTCCAGGGTGGCACAAGCCCTGACCTATTCTGTTGTTTCGCGCCCTCTTCTGCCCAATTCTCAGGCCCTAGCAGCCGCGTCGCTCCCGAACTCCAATCAGGGTGTACCAGGTTCGGTTAGGCTTCAATTGAACCCTAGTTCCACGCCCAGGGTGGCGTCTGACCCAATTATTGAAGCATCTTCAGACGCACCTGTGCCAGCCCCTGCTGCGCTGCCTGCGCGCACACAGCGCCCTGCGCGTGCGGCTGCAGCACGCCAGATGCCTGCCCAGCGTGCCCCTCCGGCTGTTTTTTCCGTCCCTCTCCGTTTGCCTAATTCAGCTGCTGCAATTACTCCTGGCCCTCCTGTTTTTCCTCAAGAAGCACAGTCTGCCTTGAATAGTGGCAGAAAGACTTATGCTGCTGCCGTCACTGATAGACAGACCATTTCTTCGACTGAACGAAGTATGCGTAAGTCATTTGCTTCCGTCCTGCAAGCTGCCCCGGATTCTTCTTGTCATCAGTTTGTGGCTAAAGAGCCCTTCTTGCATCGTGGAGAACCAGCTTTGACTATTACTGCTGATGAGGAAGCTTCTCTTGCTGAGCCTTTCAAGTTCACACTTGTAGGCAAATTTTCTCATCGTAAGCCCCGTATGGTGGAGGTACGCAACTCTTTTCAGAAGTTTGGATTTACTGGTGAATTTAAGCTTGGGCTTATTGATTTTAAGCATATTCTTATACATTTGACGCATGAGGATGACTATAGTCGCTTATTTTTGAAACCTCTATGGTTTATTATGGGTTGCCCTATGCGTGTGCTTAAATGGACATGTGATTTCCATCCTGATGCTGAGACCCCCATTGCCCCTGTTTGGATTTCATTCCCCTTACTGCCTGTTCATTTACGTGCTAAGGAGTTTTTATTTGCTTTATCTAAACTTGTTGGGGTTCCTTTGAGAATTGATGAGGCGACAGCGGATTTGTTGAGGCCTAGCGAAGCCAGGGTTTGTGTGGAGGTTAATTTGGAGCATAAGCTCCCTGAGAGGGTTTGGATTGAACGGGGTGAATCCCGTAGTTTTTGGCAACCTATTGTGTATGAGCAGTTGCCTCACTTTTGTGTGAAATGTAGACATATGGGTCATTTGGTTGAGAAGTGTAGAGTTGGGATGCCTCAGTTGGATGTGGATAGAGTTGCTCAGGCTGGTAAGCCAGATGTTGCCCCGGCTCCTAAGCCTATTGCTGTTCCCCAGGCTACTAAGCCTATTGATGTTGTGCTCCCTATCCCTATAGTTGACCAGGCTCCTAAGCCAGTTATTGTTGATCTGCCAGTTACTGTTGATAGGGTAGGGAAGGGTAAGGGTAAAGAGGTTGTTGTTGAGACACGGAAGCAGTGGGTCCCACTTGCCAGTTCTTCTTCCATTCCACCTCCTGTGGTGCTTGGGAGTCCTGCTCTTGCGCCCAGCTTTTTGGTTCCTACTGGTTTGGCATCAAAGCCAGTCCCACCAGATACTATCTTTGATCCGTTACTTGATCATATGATGAGTTGTCCACGTGAGTATCCTATGCTATCAGAGCCAGTACAGCCAGTTTTTGATCCTATTCCACATTCTCTCCCTGATCCTATCTGTCAGGAGAATGTTGAGGCTTCTGTACCTTCCGATACTGCTAGTTCTATTCAGATGGGGGGTCATCCTCAGGGACACTTTCGTCGAAATTCTTCAGAGGACTTGGTTGGTTTAGGGGAGAGAAAGGAGTCTGATGGGTTCACTACAGTTCAGAGGAAGAAGTCCTCGAAAGTCACAGATATTTCTCGCCCGACCAAACGGGTGACTCGCAGTCAGACAGGTACTTCGTCACATAGCCAGTCTCTTTAATGTGTGTCATTATATGGAATGTGAGGGGAGTGGGCAGTTCGGCCACACGCAGACGTCTTAAGAAACTGGTTCAGCTTCATCAGGTTTATTTTTTGGTGATTTTGGAGCCGTTTGTTTTGAAGAAAAACTTTGACTTTATCCGACGATTTCTCTCTTTTGATGTGGGTCTAGAGAATGAGTCGGGTAAAATTTGGTGCTTTTGGAATTTGGGGACTTCCGTTTCTTCATGTGTTGATCATCCCCAATTCCTTCATATTAAAGTTGAGGATCCTAGATTAGCCAGGCCGATGTATATTACCCCAGTGTATGCTTCTTGCTCGCCAGTTGAGCGTCGAGATTTATGGGAGGGACTTCACCAGCTATCCCTTTCTATGGATGGGCCGTGGCTGGTTGGGGGAGACTTTAATGTGATTGCTCACAATGGTGAGCGCACTGGTAGGAACACTCGTGATCGAGGTACCTCGGATTTTGCAGATATGATGATGGATTGTGGTTTGACAGATGCAGGTTTTTCTGGCAGTCAGTATACGTGGACTAATGGGAGGGTGTGGAAGCGATTAGACAGAGTTTTGATTAACTCTTTGGTTGCCTCTTTTTGTTCACGATTCTCGGTTCGTCATTTGAACCGTAGCACTTCAGATCACTCGCCGCTGTTGATTCAGTGGTCTTTCGATGACGACTTGGGACCCCGCCCTTTTCGATTCCTCAACGTTTGGTCTAGACATCATGACTTCTTGAGCTTTGTATCCCAAAAGTGGTCATTTCCTACTCATCATACAGGAATGGCTGCTCTTTGGGAGAAGATCTTTCGACTCAAACAGGGCCTCCGTTGGTGGAATCGACAAGTGTTTGGAGACATTTTTCAGAGGGTCCGAGATGCAGAGAGTAGAGTTGATGAGGCAGAGTTAGACTATGATAGTGATCCGAGTCCAGCTCACCGTGATTCTCTTCACCAGGCACAGGCGGTTTTGAACCGCACATTATCTATTGAGGAGGCTTTTTGGAAACAAAAAGCGGGGGCACGTTGGGTTTGTGAGGGCGATCACAATACCCGATATTTTCACTCTATGGTTCAGGGCCGCCGTATCAGAGCCAGGATTCGCTCTACTACTACACCTACAGGAGAGGTGCTTGATTCTCCTGATACTGTCCAGCCTTCGGCGATTTCCTTTTTCCAGCAGCTACTATCAGCGCCACCTCAGCCCGTCGATCCTATTCGACATGATATTATACCTCGATTGGTGTCCGATGAGGACAATTTGCAGCTTAATCGGATGCCCACTTTGGCTGAGGTTCGGGAGGCGATTTTCAGTATTGATCCTGACAGTGTTGCAGGGCCAGATGGTTTTTCTTCACACTTTTTCCAGGAGTGTTGGGATATTGTTTCGGAGGATGTGTTTCGGGCAGTCCTGGATTTTTTTGAGGGGGGCCATTTTCCTAGAGGATTTTCAGCGACTTCTATCGTCCTGCTCCCGAAGCGGGATAATGCATGTAGGTGGTCAGAGTTCCGTCCTATCAGCTTATGTACGGTTTTTAATAAGTTGGTTACAAAGCTGTTGAATTCGCATTTGAGCATTATTCTACCTCAGATTATTTCACCTCCTCAGAGCGGATTTATTGCAGGACGTCTCATTGGGGATAATGTCCTCCTTGCACAGGAGTTACTTCATACACTTGATACGAAGGTGCGGGGGGGTAATGTTATCCTCAAGTTAGATATGGCTAAGGCTTATGACCGCATGGATTGGGGTTTCTTGATCTCCATTATGGAGGGCTTTGGATTTGATGCTTTGTGGATTGATCGGATACGGAGATGTATATCGGAGTGTCATTTCTCGGTTCTGCTTAATGGCAGACCTTGTGGTTTCTTCCCTTCTTCGCGGGGGCTCAGACAGGGTGATCCCATCTCTCCTTCGCTGTTTATTATAGCAGCAGACTACTTCTCACGCCTTCTTACTCAGCAGTATCGGCAGATCCCATCGATGGCATACAGACATGGAGGAGATGCTCTTATCTCTCATCTATGTTTTGCAGATGATATGATTATATTCGCCAACGGTCAGAAGCAGTCTATTCGCAGAGTTTTGCACTGTATAGAGCATTATGAGAGAGCTTCCGGCCAGTTGGTGAACAGAGATAAGAGCGGGATCATCTTACCCAGGCGATCTTCTATTAGTCAGATACATAGATTGGAGCACCTGACAGGCTTTCGTCATCAGCATCAGCCTTTCACTTATCTTGGTGTCCCTTTATATAAAGGGGCTCGCAAGATCTTTTTATACGATGATTTGATTCAGAAAGTACGGAGTCGGATTTCTGGTTGGGCATCACGACTTCTCTCACCTGGAGGGAGGATTACTCTGATTCGATCTGTGCTTTCTTCGCTCCCGCTCTATCTTCTTCAGATTATGAAGCCTCCCAAGGCTGTCTTGAAGAAGTTAGAGAGTATTTTTGCTCGATTCTTATGGGACTCGAGAGATCATTCACATCGACTTCATTGGAGGAGGTGGAAGGATCTTTGCCTTCCTACTGAGGAGGGAGGACTGGGCTTTAGGAGATTACAGGACCTTGTTGACACATTCTCCCTAAAGCTCTGGTGGCTCTTTCGTTCTCAGCGATCACTGTGGGCTCAGTTTCTACTGAGCAAATATTGTCAGGGTACTCATCCCGTATTGGCTACTGTTCCGTATTCTGCTTCGGCTGTCTGGAGGAGACTGAAGCACATTGGCCCGCAGGCAGAGTCCCACATTGCGTGGAAATTGGGTCGTGGACACGTTTTCTTTTGGCATGACTGTTGGATGGGAGACTCCACACTGGCAGACCAGTTCCCGCAGTTGACTCATTCCTCCATCCAGTTGCATGCCTTATTTGATGATACTGGATGGAACATTGGCAGACTCCTTCAGTTGGTTCCACAGGCTATTGCAGAGCAGATAGGAAGTATACCTCTTACTCCCCAGGTACCTGATCAGATTACTTGGACAGATACTTCAGATGGTAGATTTGCTACCAAGTCGGCATGGCAGTTAGTTCGCACTGGGTGTACTATACAGGCTGTCTATCGCATGATTTGGAGTTCTCTCATCCCGACGACAGTCTCTTTCTTCTGTTGGAGGCTCTGGCAGGGACTCATTCCAGTTGATGTAGTGATTCAGAGACGGATTGGGTGTCATATGGCTTCGCAGTGTCAGTGTTGTTCTGCTACCGAGACTATCCAGCATTTATTCATTGACAGCCCTGTTGCAGTTCAGGTGTGGAGCCACTTTTCTGCTATCTTTCATATTATCCCCCGACCCCTGGAGGGTTTTCAGTACCGGTTTCAGGCTTGGCGGTTTTCAGGGCAGTTTGTCCGTCAGGGCCATATTCGCACGATTATTCCGCTCTTGATTCTTTGGTATATCTGGACAGCGAGGAATGATGCGAAGTACCGGGATATCACTATGGAGCCGAGACGGATCATCTGGAGAGTTTATCGTACTATCTCCCTTCTTCACACAAGCCGTTTATTCAGGTTCATCCATTGGCGTGGGGATATCGATGTCGCCCCATTGTTTGGTGTATCTCTTACTGCTCCACCTATTTCTCCCCCTATTTTAGTCTTTTGGCGCACTCCACCAGTGGGATCCCACAAGATTAACACTGATGGTTGCGTCAAAGATGGTTTCGCTAGTGGAGGAGGGATTATTAGAGATTCGACAGGGCAGTGTATTCGGGCATTCTTCTCCTTCTATGGTGAATGCTCTATCTTGGAGGCTGAGCTTCGAGCTATTCTTGACGGGATTTTACTTGCTCAGAGGATTGGATTGTCAGTTCTGTGGATTGAGTCAGACTCTACCTTGGCCATACACTGCATTACCAGAGGTGGAGGACCGTGGACTATTCAGGCTACTCTCCGCCATATCAGACAGTTACTTGTTTTCGACCGTGATACAGTTTCTCACATCTACCGCGAGGGCAACCAGGTTGCTGATTCTCTTGCTTCAGAGGGATGGGATCGTCGTTGCTACTCAGAGTACAGCCCCCAGGATCTACCACGACGGCACCGTAGCTTAGTCCAGATTGATAGTTCTGGACTCCCTTCAGTTAGAGGTTTATAGGTCTTTTGTTAGAGATTTATAAGTCTTTACTTTGGACTTTGTGTTAGGGAGGTAGTACCTCCTCATTTATTGTTTCTGCTATTTCCTTTACTCTTTTGTTTGGAGGTCAGGTTTTATGTCCCCCTCCCATGTACTTCTTTCAGTTATTTTATATATGGTCGGGGCTTCCTTAACCCCCCATCCTCTCCTGGTGGAGGCCTGACAACCACGCTGGGACTGTGATGGTGTGTTTACAAAAAAAAAAAAAAAAAAAAAAAAACCCTAAACCCTAAACCCTAAACCCTAAAACCCTAAACCCTAAACCCTAAACCCTAAACCCTAAACCCTAAACCCTAAAACCCTAAACCCTAAACCCTAAACCCTAAACCCTAAACCCTAAACCCTAAACCAGATCTGTTCAGGCTACTAAGCCAGTTGGTACCCCGGCTACTAAGCCTATTGCTAATGTGATTCCTAAGCCTACATTTGGTGCCACGGCTCCTAAGCCAGTTGTTGTTGAGTTGCCAGTCGATGTTGAGATGCCTTTGGTTGATAAAGTAGGGAAGGGGAAGGGTAAGGGTAAGGAGGTCGTTGTTGAGACACGGAAGCAGTGGGTCCCACTTGCTAGCTCTTCTCTTATTCCATCACCTGTTTCAACACCTCCTCCTGAGGAACTTGAGAGATCTACTTCCGAGTATGTCCCTCCAGTTGCTACTATTTTGGCTTCAAAGCCAGTCACTGCAGATACTGTTTCTGATCCACTGCTTGACCATATGATGGCAGTTCCTCGTGAGTATCCTATGCTATCAGAGCCAGTACAGCAAGTGTTTGATCCTGCTCCACATAGCCTCCCAGATCCTAGCTGCCATGAGAACGTTGAGGTTCCTATACCTGCAGACACTGCTAGTTCTATCCAGTTAGGAGGTCACCAGCAGGGACACTTTCGGCGTAATTCTTCGGAGGACTTGGTGGGATTAGGAGAGAGACAAGAATCAGATGTGTTCACTACGATTCAGAGAAAGAAGTCCTCGAAAGGTGTTGATATTCCTCGCCCGAGCACGCGGGTGACTCGTAGTCAGGCAGGTGCTTCGTCACATAACCAATCCCTTTGATGTGTGTTATCATTTGGAATGTGAGGGGAGTGGGCAGTACTGCCACGCGTAGACGTCTTAAGAAATTGGTTCGGATTCACCAGGTTTACTTCTTAGTGATTTTGGAGCCATTTGTTCTGAAGAAAAACTTTGACTTTATCCGACGATCTCTCGCATTTGATGTGGGCCTTGAGAATGAATCGGGTAAAATTTGGTGCTTTTGGAATTTGGGGACTACAGTTGCTTCATGTGTTGATCATCCCCAATTCCTTCACATTAGAATTGAGGATCCCAGACTGTCCAGGCCGATGTATATTACCCCAGTTTATGCTTCTTGTTCGCCGGTGGGGCGCAGGGATTTATGGATGGGACTCCACCAGATTTCTCTTGTAGTGGATGGGCCGTGGATGGTTGGGGGAGACTTTAATGTGATTGCTCACAATGGTGAGCGTACTGGTCATAACACTCGAGACAGAGGTACATCTGATTTTGCAGATATGATGATGGATTGTGGCTTGACTGATGCAGGTTACAGTGGTAGTCAGTATACGTGGACTAATGGGAGAGTGTGGAAACGGTTGGACAGAGTGTTGATTAACTCAGCAGTTGGCTCTTCTTGCTCTAGCTTTTCGGTTCGGCATCTGAACCGAAGTACTTCAGATCACTCTCCGCTCTTGATTCAGTGGTCTTCTGATGACGATTTAGGACCTCGTCCGTTTCGATTCCTCAACGTTTGGTCTAGACATCACGACTTCTTGAGCTTTGTATCCCAAAAGTGGTCTTTCCCGACTCATCATACGGGAATGACTGCTCTTTGGGAGAAGATTTTTAGGCTCAAACAGGGCCTTCGTTGGTGGAATCGACATGTGTTTGGTGACATCTTCCAGCGAGTCAGGGATGCAGAGTGTAGGGTGGACGAGGCAGAGTCCGTCTATGATAGTGATCCTACTCCAGCCCACCGTGATACGTTACACCAGGCTCAGGCAGGCCTGAACCAGACTTTATCTATTGAGGAGGCTTTTTGGAAACAAAAGGCAGGGGCTCGTTGGGTTTGTGAGGGAGACCACAACACCCGGTATTTTCATTCTATGGTGCAGGGGCGTAGGATCCGATCTCGGATTAGGTCTATTACTTCCGAGACGGGGGAAGTGTTTGACTCTCAGGAGACTATTCAGCCTTCAGCTGTGTCATTTTTTCAGGAGCTTTTGTCAGCTGCTCCTCAGCCTGTCGATCCTATTCGACCCGATATTATTCCTAGAATGGTGTCCGATGAGGATAATTTGCAGCTCAATCGGATACCGACTTTGGCTGAAGTTCGAGAGGCTATCTTCAGTATTGATCCTGACAGTGTAGCGGGGCCAGATGGATTTTCTTCACATTTTTTTCAGGAGTGTTGGGATATTATCTCAGATGATGTTTTTCAGGCAGTACTGGACTTCTTCGCAGGGGGGCATTTTCCGAGAGGTTTTTCAGCTACTTCTATAGTATTGATCCCTAAGCGGGATAATGCATGTCGGTGGTCTGAGTTTCGTCCTATCAGCTTATGTACAGTTTTTAATAAGTTGGTTACAAAGCTGCTGAATTCGCGACTGAGTAACATACTTCCTCAGATTATTTCAGCACCTCAGAGCGGATTCATCCCAGGACGACTCATTGGGGATAACATCCTCCTTGCACAGGAGCTTCTACACACACTGGATATTAAGGTGCGATGGGGTAATGCTATCCTCAAGCTAGATATGGCTAAGGCCTATGACCGCCTGGATTGGGGTTTCTTGATCTCTGTTTTGGAGGGCTTTGGATTTGATGCTATATGGATAGATCGGATACGGAGGTGCATCTCAGAGTGTCATTTTTCAGTCCTGCTCAATGGTAGACCATGTGGTTTTTTCCCCTCATCAAGGGGACTTCGACAGGGTGATCCCATCTCTCCATCGTTATTTATTCTAGCGGCTGACTATTTTTCGCGCATCCTTACTCGGCAGTATCAGCAGATAGCTTCGATGGCTTACAGACATGGAGGAGATGCTCTTATCTCACATCTATGTTTTGCAGATGATATGATCATTTTCGCTAACGGTCAGAAGCAGTCTATTAGACGGGTCCTACATTGTATCGAACACTATGAGCGAGCTTCGGGCCAGTTAGTGAATAGAGATAAGAGCGGGATTATTTTACCCAGACGGGCTACCATTCAGCAAATACACAGGCTTGAGCATCTGACAGGCTTTCGTCACCAGCAGCAGCCTGTCACTTATCTTGGAGTGCCCCTGTTCAAAGGGCATCGTAAGATATTCCTATACGATGATCTCATTCAGAAAGTACGGAGCAGGATATCTGGCTGGGCATCGAGGTTACTTTCACCTGGAGGACGAATTACTCTGATTCGGTCTGTTCTGTCTTCTATTCCTCTCTACCTTCTTCAGATTTTGAAGCCTCCCAAGGCTGTCTTGAAGAAGCTAGAGAGCATCTTTGCTAGATTCCTCTGGGACTCCAAAGATCATACCCATCGTCTTCATTGGAAGAGATGGAAGGACTTATGTCTCCCGACTGAGGAGGGAGGACTGGGATTTAGGCGATTACAGGACCTTGTTGACACTTTCTCGCTAAAGCTATGGTGGCTATTCAGATCTCAGAGATCTCTTTGGGCTCAGTTTTTACGGGGTAAGTACTGTCAGGGCACACATCCGATACTGGCTACTGTTCCTTATTATGCCTCACCTGTCTGGAGACGGCTGAAGCTTATAGGACCACAGGCCGAGACCTACATTGCATGGAAGCTAGGGTGGGGTCACATATTTTTTTGGCATGATTGTTGGATGGGCGATACTACTTTGGCTGATCAGTTCCCGCAGCTACCACATTCTCTCATCCAGGTGCACGATTTCTTTGATGATATTGGATGGAATATTGACAGACTCACTCAGATCATTCCACCTACCATGGCTGAGCAGATATGGAGCATCCCTATCACCCCACATGTAGATGATCAGATTGTATGGACTGATACTTCAGATGGCAGATTTGTCACCAAGTCTGCATGGCAGCTTGTTCGTACAGGGAGCACTAGACAGGCTGTATATCGTATGATATGGAGTTCGATTATTCCGACCACGGTTTCCTTTTTCTCTTGGAGATTGTGGCAGGGGCTTATACCAGTGGATGTGGTAATCCAGAGACGGATAGGGAGTCATATGGCGTCGAGGTGCCAGTGCTGTTCGGCTACAGAGACTATTCAGCACTTATTCATTGATAGTCCGACAGCAGATACTGTTTGGAGACACTTTGCAGACATCTTTCATATCACCCTCAGGCCGATTGAGGGATTCCAGTATCGCTTCCAGACTTGGAGATTCTCGGGTCAGTTTGTCAGCACGGGACATATACGCACGATCATTCCTCTACTGATATTATGGTTTTTATGGACTGCGAGGAATGATGCGAAGCACAGAGATATAGCTATGGAGCCGATGAGGATCATTTGGAGAGTTTACCACACCATCTCGCTTCTGCATACAGGCCGCTTATTTCGGCACATCCATTGGCGTGGAGACATGGACATCGCTCCGCTTTTTGGTGTCATTATTACCACCCCCTCCCCTCCTCCTCCCACTTTAGTTTTCTGGCGTTCTCCACCAGTGGGATCCTACAAGATCAACACTGATGGATGCGTCAAGGACGGGATTGCTAGTGGAGGAGGGATTATCAGAGATTCGTCAGGACAGTGCATTCGGGCATTCTTCTCTTTCTATGGCGACTGCACCATCCTCGAGGCGGAGCTACGAGCTATACTAGACGGGATCATTCTGGCTCAAAGACTTGGGTTATCAGTTCTATGGGTGGAGTCAGACTCTACATTAGCGATCCACTGCATCACCAAGGGAGGAGGACCTTGGCATATTCAGGCTACTCTACGACACATCAGGCATCTACTAGCACTGGACAGGGATACTATCACTCACATCTTCCGAGAGGGCAACCAGGTTGCTGATCTTCTTGCATCAGATGCCTGGGATCGACGCTACTATTATGAGTACAGCTCTCAGGATCTTCCACGACGACATCGCAGTCTAGTCCAGATTGATAGATTTGGACTTCCTACTGTTAGAGGCTTATAGTTTTTTTTTTTTTTAAACATTTGTATGGGAGGTAGTACCTCCTTATTTATTGATTTCTGTTTTGCATTTACTCTTTCATTCGATTGTGCTTGGAGGTCAGGTTTTATGCCCCCCTCCTTTGTACTTTTATGAGCTTTTTATATATGGTTGGGGCTTCCTTAACCCCCCCGTCCTTCCCTGATGGAGGCATAAAAACCACATTGGGGTTGTGATGGTGTGTTTTTTAAAAAAAAAAAAAAAAAAAAAAACCCCTAAACCCTAAACCCTAAACCCTAAACCCTAAACCCTAAAACCCTAAAACCCTAAACCCTAAACCATAAACCCTAAACCCTAAACCCTAAACCCTAAACCCTAAAACCCTAAACCCTAAACCCTAAACCCCTAAACCCTAAACCCTAAAACCCTAAACCCTAAACCCTAAACCCTAAACCCTAAACCTCTCTACTAAACCCTAAACCCTAAACCCTAAACCCTAAACCCTAAAACCCTAAACCCTAAACCCTAAACCCTAAACCCTAAACCCTAAACCCCAAAACCCCAAAACCCCAAAACCCCAAACCCTAAACCCTAAACCCTAAACCCTAAACCCGAATGTCTGAAAAGTTTTTTTAATTCAATTTTAAAACTTATTCTACATCATAATACACATAGGAAGTTAGATATACTAGTTTAGAATCACAAAAACACATTTTGGATAGTCATATAGGTTGCTCAATGTCGAACATCTTTTGTTAACATTTGAAAAAATTCACGAGTCTAACCCTCTTTTAGATGTTCTAAACGTATTTTTTATTGGATTTCATTATGTATTTATCATCAAAATACTTTAATGAAACTATATATACCAAATGTGAGTCACAAAAAAACTTTTGGAACGACCGTATGAGTCGTTCAATATCCAATCATCACTGTTTTTATAAAATTTGAACAATATCGTGTAGTAATATTCATGAATAAATTCCACGTTTAGAATGTCCGAAAAGTTTTTTTAATTCAATTTTAAAACTTATTCTACATCATAATACACATAGGAAGTTAGAAATACTAGTTTGGAATCACAAAAACACGTTTTAGATAGTCATATAGGTTGCTCAATGTCGAACATCTTTTGTTAATATTTGAAAACATTCACGAGTCTAACCCTCTTTTAGATTTTCTAAACGTATTTTTTATTTGATTTCATTATGTATTTATCATCAAAATACTTTAATGAAACTATATATACCAATTGTGAGTCACAAAAAAACTTTTGGAACGACCATATGAATCGTTCAATATCCAATCATCACCGTTTTTATAAAATTTGAACAATATCGTGTAGTAATATTCATGAATAAATTCCACGTTTAGAATGTCCGAAAAGTTTTTTTAATTCAATTTTAAAACTTATTCTACATCATAATACACATAGGAAGTTAGATATACTAGTATGGAATCACAAAAACACGTTTTGGATAGTCATATAGGTTGCTCAATGTCGAACATCTTTTGTTAACATTTGAAAAAATTCACGAGTCTAACCCTTTTTTAGATGTTCTAAACGTATTTTTTATTTGATTTCATTATGTATTTATCATCAAAATACTTTAATGAAACTATATATACCAATTATGAGTCACAAAAAAACTTTTGGAACGACCGTATGTGTCGTTCAATATCCAATCATCACCGTTTTTATAAAATTTGAACAATATCGTGTAGTAATATTCATGAATAAATTCCATGTTTAGAATATCCGAAAAGTTTTTTTAATTCAATTTTAAAACTTATTCTACATCATAATACACATAGGAAGTTAGATATACTAGTTTAGAATCACAACAACACGTTTTGGATAGTCAATTAGGTTGCTCAATGTCAAACATCTTTTGTTAACATTTGAAAAAATTAACGAGTCTAACCCTCTTTTAGATATTCTAAACGTATTTTTTATTTGATTTCATTATGTATTTATCATCAAAATGCTTTAATGAAACTATATATACCAAATATGAGTCGTAAAAAAACTTTTGGAACGACCATATGAGTCGTTAAATATCCAATCATCACCGTTTTTATAAAATTTGAACAATATCGTGTAGTAATTTTCATGAATAAATTCCACGTTTAGAATGTCCGAAAAGTTTTTTTAATTCAATTTTAAATCTTATTCTACATCTTAATACACATAGGAAGTTAGATATACTAGTTTGGAATCACAAAAACACGTTTTGGATAGTCATATAGGTTGCTCAATGTCGAACATCTTTTGTTAACATTTGAAACAATTCACGAGTCTAACCCTTTTTTAGATGTTCTAAACGTATTTTTTATTTGATTTCATTATGTATTTATCATCAAAATACTTTAATGAAACTATATATACCAATTATGAGTCACAAAAAAACTTTTGGAATGACCGTATGTGTCATTCAATATCCAATCATCACCGTTTTTATAAAATTTGAACAATATCGTGTAGTAATATTCATGAATAAATTCCATGTTTAGAATATCCGACAAGTTTTTTTAATTCAATTTTAAAACTTATTCTACATCATAATACACATAGGAAGTTAGATATACTAGTTTAGAATCACAAAAACACGTTTTGGATAGTCATATAGGTTGCTCAATGTCGAACATCTTTTGTTAACATTTGAAACAATTCACGAGTCTAACCCTTTTTTAGATGTTCTAAACGTATTTTTTATTTGATTTCATTATGTATTTATCATCAAAATACTTTAATGAAACTATATATACCAATTATGAGTCACAAAAAAACTTTTGGAATGACCGTATGTGTCGTTCAATATCCAATCATCACCGTTTTTAAAAAATTTGAACAATATCGTGTAGTAATATTCATGAATAAATTCCACGTTTAGAATGTCCGAAAAGTTTTTTTAATTCAATTGTAAATCTTATTGTACATCATATTACACATAGGAAGTTAGATATACTAGTTTGGAATCACAAAAACACGTTTTGGATAGTCATATAGGTTGCTCAATGTCGAACATCTTTTGTTAACATTTGAAAAAATTCACGAGTCCAACCCTTTTTTAGATGTTCTAAACATATTTTTTATTTGATTTCATTATGTATTTATTATCAAAATGTTTTAATGAAACTATATATACCAATTACGAGTCATAAAAACACTTTTGGATCGACTATATGAGTCGTTCAATATCCAATCTTCACCGTTTTTATAAAATTTGAACAATATCGTGGAGTAATATTCATGAATAAATTCTACGTTTAGAATGTACGAAAAGTTTTTTTAATTCAATTTTAAAACTTATTCTACATCAAAATACACATAGGAAGTTAGATATACTAGTTTAGAATCACAAAAACACGTTTTGGATAGTCATATAGGTTGCTCAATGTCGAACATCTTTTGTTAACATTTGAAAAAATTCACGAGTCTAACCCTCTTTTAGATGTTCTAAACGTATTTTTTATTTGATTTCATTATGTATTTATCATCAAAATGCTTTAATGAAACTATATATACCAATTGTGAGTCACAAAAAAACTTTTGGAACGACCATATGAGTCGTTCAATATCCAATCATCACCGTTTTTATAAAATTTGAACAATATCGTGTAGTAATATTCATGAATAAATTCCACGTTTAGAATGTCCGAAAAGTTTTTTTAATTCAATTTTAAAACTTATTCTACATCATAATACACATAGGAAGTTAGATATACTAGTATGGAATCACAAAAACACGTTTTGGATAGTCATATAGGTTGCTCAATGTCGAACATCTTTTGTTAACATTTGAAAAAATTCACGAGTCTAACCCTTTTTTAGATGTTCTAAACGTATTTTTTATTTGATTTCATTATGTATTTATCATCAAAATACTTTAATGAAACTATATATACCAATTATGAGTCACAAAAAAACTTTTGGAATGACCGTATGTGTCATTCAATATCCAATCATCACCGTTTTTATAAAATTTGAACAATATCGTGTAGTAATATTCATGAATAAATTCCATGTTTAGAATATCCGAAAAGTTTTTTTAATTCAATTTTAAAACTTATTCTACATCATAATACACATAGGAAGTTAGATATACTAGTTTAGAATCACAAAAACACGTTTTGGATAGTCATATAGGTTGCTCAATGTCGAACATCTTTTGTTAACATTTGAAACAATTCACGAGTCTAACCCTTTTTTAGATGTTCTAAACGTATTTTTTATTTGATTTCATTATGTATTTATCATCAAAATACTTTAATGAAACTATATATACCAATTATGAGTCACAAAAAAACTTTTGGAATGACCGTATGTGTCGTTCAATATCCAATCATCACCATTTTTAAAAAATTTGAACAATATCGTGTAGTAATATTCATGAATAAATTCCACGTTTAGAATGTCCGAAAAGTTTTTTTAATTCAATTGTAAATCTTATTGTACATCATATTACACATAGGAAGTTAGATATACTAGTTTAGAATCACAAAAACACGTTTTGGATAGTCATATAGGTTGCTCAATGTCGAACATCTTTTGTTAACATTTGAAAAAATTCACGAGTCTAACCCTCTTTTAGATTTTCTAAACGTATTTTTTATTTGATTTCATTATGTATTTATCATCAAAATACTTTAATGAAACTATATATACCAATTGTGAGTCACAAAAAAACTTTTGGAACGACCATATGAATCGTTCAATATCCAATCATCACCGTTTTTATAAAATTTGAACAATATCGTGTAGTAATATTCATGAATAAATTCCACGTTTAGAATGTCCGAAAAGTTTTTTTAATTCAATTTTAAAACTTATTCTACATCATAATACACATAGGAAGTTAGATATACTAGTATGGAATCACAAAAACACGTTTTGGATAGTCATATAGGTTGCTCAATGTCGAACATCTTTTGTTAACATTTGAAAAAATTCACGAGTCTAACCCTTTTTTAGATGTTCTAAACGTATTTTTTATTTGATTTCATTATGTATTTATCATCAAAATACTTTAATGAAACTATATATACCAATTATGAGTCACAAAAAAACTTTTGGAACGACCGTATGTGTCGTTCAATATCCAATCATCACCGTTTTTATAAAATTTGAACAATATCGTGTAGTAATATTCATGAATAAATTCCATGTTTAGAATATCCGAAAAGTTTTTTTAATTCAATTTTAAAACTTATTCTACATCATAATACACATAGGAAGTTAGATATACTAGTTTAGAATCACAACAACACGTTTTGGATAGTCAATTAGGTTGCTCAATGTCAAACATCTTTTGTTAACATTTGAAAAAATTAACGAGTCTAACCCTCTTTTAGATATTCTAAACGTATTTTTTATTTGATTTCATTATGTATTTATCATCAAAATGCTTTAATGAAACTATATATACCAAATATGAGTCGTAAAAAAACTTTTGGAACGACCATATGAGTCGTTAAATATCCAATCATCACCGTTTTTATAAAATTTGAACAATATCGTGTAGTAATATTCATGAATAAATTCCATGTTTAGAATATCCGAAAAGTTTTTTTAATTCAATTTTAAAACTTATTCTACATCATAATACACATAGGAAGTTAGATATACTAGTTTAGAATCACAAAAACACGTTTTGGATAGTCATATAGGTTGCTCAATGTCGAACATCTTTTGTTAACATTTAAAACAATTCACGAGTCTAACCCTTTTTTAGATGTTCTAAACGTATTTTTTATTTGATTTCATTATGTATTTATCATCAAAATACTTTAATGAAACTATATATACCAATTATGAGTCACAAAAAAACTTTTGGAATGACCGTATGTGTCGTTCAATATCCAATCATCACCATTTTTAAAAAATTTGAACAATATCATGTAGTAATATTCATGAATAAATTCCACGTTTAGAATGTCCGAAAAGTTTTTTTAATTCAATTGTAAATCTTATTGTACATCATATTACACATAGGAAGTTAGATATACTAGTTTGGAATCACAAAAACACGTTTTGGATAGTCATATAGGTTGCTCAATGTCGAACATCTTTTGTTAACATTTGAAAAAATTCACGAGTCCAACCCTTTTTTAGATGTTCTAAACATATTTTTTATTTGATTTCATTATGTATTTATTATCAAAATGTTTTAATGAAACTATATATACCAATTACGAGTCATAAAAACACTTTTGGATCGACTATATGAGTCGTTCAATATCCAATCTTCACCGTTTTTATAAAATTTGAACAATATCGTGGAGTAATATTCATGAATAAATTCTACGTTTAGAATGTACGAAAAGTTTTTTTAATTCAATTTTAAAACTTATTCTACATCAAAATACACATAGGAAGTTAGATATACTAGTTTAGAATCACAAAAACACGTTTTGGATAGTCATATAGGTTGCTCAATGTCGAACATCTTTTGTTAACATTTGAAAAAATTCACGAGTCTAACCCTCTTTTAGATGTTCTAAACGTATTTTTTATTTGATTTCATTATGTATTTATCATCAAAATGCTTTAATGAAACTATATATACCAATTGTGAGTCACAAAAAAACTTTTGGAACGACCATATGAGTCGTTCAATATCCAATCATCACCGTTTTTATAAAATTTGAACAATATCGTGTAGTAATATTCATGAATAAATTCCACGTTTAGAATGTCCGAAAAGTTTTTTTAATTCAATTTTAAAACTTATTCTACATCATAATACACATAGGAAGTTAGATATACTAGTATGGAATCACAAAAACACGTTTTGGATAGTCATATAGGTTGCTCAATGTCGAACATCTTTTGTTAACATTTGAAAAAATTCACGAGTCTAACCCTTTTTTAGATGTTCTAAACGTATTTTTTATTTGATTTCATTATGTATTTATCATCAAAATACTTTAATGAAACTATATATACCAATTATGAGTCACAAAAAAACTTTTGGAACGACCGTATGTGTCGTTCAATATCCAATCATCACCGTTTTTATAAAATTTGAACAATATCGTGTAGTAATATTCATGAATAAATTCCATGTTTAGAATATCCGAAAAGTTTTTTTAATTCAATTTTAAAACTTATTCTACATCATAATACACATAGGAAGTTAGATATACTAGTTTAGAATCACAACAACACGTTTTGGATAGTCAATTAGGTTGCTCAATGTCAAACATCTTTTGTTAACATTTGAAAAAATTAACGAGTCTAACCCTCTTTTAGATATTCTAAACGTATTTTTTATTTGATTTCATTATGTATTTATCATCAAAATGCTTTAATGAAACTATATATACCAAATATGAGTCGTAAAAAAACTTTTGGAACGACCATATGAGTCGTTAAATATCCAATCATCACCGTTTTTATAAAATTTGAACAATATCGTGTAGTAATTGTCATGAATAAATTCCACGTTTAGAATGTCCGAAAAGTTTTTTTAATTCAATTTTAAATCTTATTCTACATCTTAATACACATAGGAAGTTAGATATACTAGTTTGGAATCACAAAAACACGTTTTGGATAGTCATATAGGTTGCTCAATGTCGAACATCTTTTGTTAACATTTGAAACAATTCACGAGTCTAACCCTTTTTTAGATGTTCTAAACGTATTTTTTATTTGATTTCATTATGTATTTATCATCAAAATACTTTAATGAAACTATATATACCAATTATGAGTCACAAAAAAACTTTTGGAATGACCGTATGTGTCATTCAATATCCAATCATCACCGTTTTTATAAAATTTGAACAATATCGTGTAGTAATATTCATGAATAAATTCCATGTTTAGAATATCCGAAAAGTTTTTTTAATTCAATTTTAAAACTTATTCTACATCATAATACACATAGGAAGTTAGATATACTAGTTTGGAATCACAAAAACACGTTTTAGATAGTCATATAGGTTGCTCAATGTCGAACATCTTTTGTTAATATTTGAAAACATTCACGAGTCTAACCCTCTTTTAGATTTTCTAAACGTATTTTTTATTTGATTTCATTATGTATTTATCATCAAAATACTTTAATGAAACTATATATACCAATTGTGAGTCACAAAAAAACTTTTGGAACGACCATATGAATCGTTCAATATCCAATCATCACCGTTTTTATAAAATTTGAACAATATCGTGTAGTAATATTCATGAATAAATTCCACGTTTAGAATGTCCGAAAAGTTTTTTTAATTCAATTTTAAAACTTATTCTACATCATAATACACATAGGAATTTAGATATACTAGTATGGAATCACAAAAACACGTTTTGGATAGTCATATAGGTTGCTCAATGTCGAACATCTTTTGTTAACATTTGAAAAAATTCACGAGTCTAACCCTTTTTTAGATGTTCTAAACGTATTTTTTATTTGATTTCATTATGTATTTATCATCAAAATACTTTAATGAAACTATATATACCAATTATGAGTCACAAAAAAACTTTTGGAACGACCGTATGTGTCGTTCAATATCCAATCATCACCGTTTTTATAAAATTTGAACAATATCGTGTAGTAATATTCATGAATAAATTCCATGTTTAGAATATCCGAAAAGTTTTTTTAATTCAATTTTAAAACTTATTCTACATCATAATACACATAGGAAGTTAGATATACTAGTTTAGAATCACAACAACACGTTTTGGATAGTCAATTAGGTTGCTCAATGTCAAACATCTTTTGTTAACATTTGAAAAAATTAACGAGTCTAACCCTCTTTTAGATATTCTAAACGTATTTTTTATTTGATTTCATTATGTATTTATCATCAAAATGCTTTAATGAAACTATATATACCAAATATGAGTAGTAAAAAAACTTTTGGAACGACCATATGAGTCGTTAAATATCCAATCATCACCGTTTTTATAAAATTTGAACAATATCGTGTAGTAATTTTCATGAATAAATTCCACGTTTAGAATGTCCGAAAAGTTTTTTTAATTCAATTTTAAATCTTATTCTACATCTTAATACACATAGGAAGTTAGATATACTAGTTTGGAATCACAAAAACACGTTTTGGATAGTCATATAGGTTGCTCAATGTCGAACATCTTTTGTTAACATTTGAAACAATTCACGAGTCTAACCCTTTTTTAGATGTTCTAAACGTATTTTTTATTTGATTTCATTATGTATTTATCATCAAAATACTTTAATGAAACTATATATACCAATTATGAGTCACAAAAAAACTTTTGGAATGACCGTATGTGTCATTCAATATCCAATCATCACCGTTTTTATAAAATTTGAACAATATCGTGTAGTAATATTCATGAATAAATTCCATGTTTAGAATATCCGAAAAGTTTTTTTAATTCAATTTTAAAACTTATTCTACATCATAATACACATAGGAAGTTAGATATACTAGTTTGGAATCACAAAAACACGTTTTAGATAGTCATATAGGTTGCTCAATGTCGAACATCTTTTGTTAATATTTGAAAACATTCACGAGTCTAACCCTCTTTTAGATTTTCTAAACGTATTTTTTATTTGATTTCATTATGTATTTATCATCAAAATACTTTAATGAAACTATATATACCAATTGTGAGTCACAAAAAAACTTTTGGAACGACCATATGAATCGTTCAATATCCAATCATCACCGTTTTTATAAAATTTGAACAATATCGTGTAGTAATATTCATGAATAAATTCCACGTTTAGAATGTCCGAAAAGTTTTTTTAATTCAATTTTAAAACTTATTCTACATCATAATACACATAGGAATTTAGATATACTAGTATGGAATCACAAAAACACGTTTTGGATAGTCATATAGGTTGCTCAATGTCGAACATCTTTTGTTAACATTTGAAAAAATTCACGAGTCTAACCCTTTTTTAGATGTTCTAAACGTATTTTTTATTTGATTTCATTATGTATTTATCATCAAAATACTTTAATGAAACTATATATACCAATTATGAGTCACAAAAAAACTTTTGGAACGACCGTATGTGTCGTTCAATATCCAATCATCACCGTTTTTATAAAATTTGAACAATATCGTGTAGTAATATTCATGAATAAATTCCATGTTTAGAATATCCGAAAAGTTTTTTTAATTCAATTTTAAAACTTATTCTACATCATAATACACATAGGAAGTTAGATATACTAGTTTAGAATCACAACAACACGTTTTGGATAGTCAATTAGGTTGCTCAATGTCAAACATCTTTTGTTAACATTTGAAAAAATTAACGAGTCTAACCCTCTTTTAGATATTCTAAACGTATTTTTTATTTGATTTCATTATGTATTTATCATCAAAATGCTTTAATGAAACTATATATACCAAATATGAGTCGTAAAAAAACTTTTGGAACGACCATATGAGTCGTTAAATATCCAATCATCACCGTTTTTATAAAATTTGAACAATATCGTGTAGTAATTTTCATGAATAAATTCCACGTTTAGAATGTCCGAAAAGTTTTTTTAATTCAATTTTAAATCTTATTCTACATCTTAATACACATAGGAAGTTAGATATACTAGTTTGGAATCACAAAAACACGTTTTGGATAGTCATATAGGTTGCTCAATGTCGAACATCTTTTGTTAACATTTGAAACAATTCACGAGTCTAACCCTTTTTTAGATGTTCTAAACGTATTTTTTATTTGATTTCATTATGTATTTATCATCAAAATACTTTAATGAAACTATATATACCAATTATGAGTCACAAAAAAACTTTTGGAATGACCGTATGTGTCGTTCAATATCCAATCATCACCGTTTTTAAAAAATTTGAACAATATCGTGTAGTAATATTCATGAATAAATTCCACGTTTAGAATGTCCGAAAAGTTTTTTTAATTCAATTGTAAATCTTATTGTACATCATATTACACATAGGAAGTTAGATATACTAGTTTGGAATCACAAAAACACGTTTTGGATAGTCATATAGGTTGCTCAATGTCGAACATCTTTTGTTAACATTTGAAAAAATTCACGAGTCCAACCCTTTTTTAGATGTTCTAAACATATTTTTTATTTGATTTCATTATGTATTTATTATCAAAATGTTTTAATGAAACTATATATACCAATTACGAGTCATAAAAACACTTTTGGATCGACTATATGAGTCGTTCAATATCCAATCTTCACCATTTTTATAAAATTTGAACAATATCGTGGAGTAATATTCATGAATAAATTCTACGTTTAGAATGTACGAAAAGTTTTTTTAATTCAATTTTAAAACTTATTCTACATCAAAATACACATAGGAAGTTAGATATACTAGTTTAGAATCACAAAAACAAGTTTTGGATAGTCATATAGGTTGCTCAATGTCGAACATCTTTTGTTAACATTTGAAAAAATTCACGAGTCTAACCCTCTTTTAGATGTTCTAAACGTATTTTTTATTTGATTTCATTATGTATTTATCATCAAAATGCTTTAATGAAACTATATATACCAATTGTGAGTCACAAAAAAACTTTTGGAACGACCATATGAGTCGTTCAATATCCAATCATCACCGTTTTTATAAAATTTGAACAATATCGTGTAGTAATATTCATGAATAAATTCCACGTTTAGAATGTCCGAAAAGTTTTTTTAATTCAATTTTAAAACTTATTCTACATCATAATACACATAGGAAGTTAGATATACTAGTATGGAATCACAAAAACACGTTTTGGATAGTCATATAGGTTGCTCAATGTCGAACATCTTTTGTTAACATTTGAAACAATTCACGAGTCTAACCCTTTTTTAGATGTTCTAAACGTATTTTTTATTTGATTTCATTATGTATTTATCATCAAAATACTTTAATGAAACTATATATACCAATTATGAGTCACAAAAAAACTTTTGGAACGACCGTATGTGTCGTTCAATATCCAATCATCACCGTTTTTATAAAATTTGAACAATATCGTGTAGTAATATTCATGAATAAATTCCATGTTTAGAATATCCGAAAAGTTTTTTTAATTCAATTTTAAAACTTATTCTACATCATAATACACATAGGAAGTTAGATATACTAGTTTAGAATCACAACAACACGTTTTGGATAGTCAATTAGGTTGCTCAATGTCAAACATCTTTTGTTAACATTTGAAAAAATTAACGAGTCTAACCCTCTTTTAGATATTCTAAACGTATTTTTTATTTGATTTCATTATGTATTTATCATCAAAATGCTTTAATGAAACTATATATACCAAATATGAGTCGTAAAAAAACTTTTGGAACGACCATATGAGTCGTTCAATATCCAATCATCACCGTTTTTATAAAATTTGAACAATATCGTGTAGTAATTTTCATGAATAAATTCCACGTTTAGAATGTCCGAAAAGTTTTTTTAATTCAATTTTAAATCTTATTCTACATCTTAATACACATAGGAAGTTAGATATACTAGTTTGGAATCACAAAAACACGTTTTGGATAGTCATATAGGTTGCTCAATGTCGAACATCTTTTGTTAACATTTGAAAAAATTCACGAGTCTAACCCTTTTTTAGATGTTCTAAACGTATTTTTTATTTGATTTCATTATGTATTTATCATCAAAATACTTTAATGAAACTATATATACCAATTATGAGTCACAAAAAAACTTTTGGAACGACCGTATGTGTCGTTCAATATCCAATCATCACCGTTTTTATAAAATTTGAACAATATCGTGTAGTAATATTCATGAATAAATTCCATGTTTAGAATATCCGAAAAGTTTTTTTAATTCAATTTTAAAACTTATTCTACATCATAATACACATAGGAAGTTAGATATACTAGTTTAGAATCACAACAACACGTTTTGGATAGTCAATTAGGTTGCTCAATGTCAAACATCTTTTGTTAACATTTGAAAAAATTAACGAGTCTAACCCTCTTTTAGATATTCTAAACGTATTTTTTATTTGATTTCATTATGTATTTATCATCAAAATGCTTTAATGAAACTATATATACCAAATATGAGTCGTAAAAAAACTTTTGGAACGACCATATGAGTCGTTCAATATCCAATCATCACCGTTTTTATAAAATTTGAACAATATCGTGTAGTAATTTTCATGAATAAATTCCACGTTTAGAATGTCCGAAAAGTTTTTTTAATTCAATTTTAAATCTTATTCTACATCTTAATACACATAGGAAGTTAGATATACTAGTTTGGAATCACAAAAACACGTTTTGGATAGTCATATAGGTTGCTCAATGTCGAACATCTTTTGTTAACATTTGAAACAATTCACGAGTCTAACCCTTTTTTAGATGTTCTAAACGTATTTTTTATTTGATTTCATTATGTATTTATCATCAAAATACTTTAATGAAACTATATATACCAATTATGAGTCACAAAAAAACTTTTAGAATGACCGTATGTGTCATTCAATATCCAATCATCACCGTTTTTATAAAATTTGAACAATATCGTGTAGTAATATTCATGAATAAATTCCATGTTTAGAATATCCGAAAAGTTTTTTTAATTCAATTTTAAAACTTATTCTACATCATAATACACATAGGAAGTTAGATATACTAGTTTAGAATCACAAAAACACGTTTTGGATAGTCATATAGGTTGCTCAATGTCGAACATCTTTTGTTAACATTTGAAACAATTCACGAGTCTAACCCTTTTTTAGATGTTCTAAACGTATTTTTTATTTGATTTCATTATGTATTTATCATCAAAATACTTTAATGAAACTATATATACCAATTATGAGTCACAAAAAAACTTTTGGAATGACCGTATGTGTCGTTCAATATCCAATCATCACCGTTTTTAAAAAATTTGAACAATATCGTGTAGTAATATTCATGAATAAATTCCACGTTTAGAATGTCCGAAAAGTTTTTTTAATTCAATTTTAAATCTTATTGTACATCATATTACACATAGGAAGTTAGATATACTAGTTTGGAATCACAAAAACACGTTTTGGATAGTCATATAGGTTGCTCAATGTCGAACATCTTTTGTTAACATTTGAAAAAATTCACGAGTCCAACCCTTTTTTAGATGTTCTAAACATATTTTTTATTTGATTTCATTATGTATTTATTATCAAAATGTTTTAATGAAACTATATATACCAATTACGAGTCACAAAAACACTTTTGGATCGACTATATGAGTCGTTCAATATCCAATCTTCACCGTTTTTATAAAATTTGAACAATATCGTGGAGTAATATTCATGAATAAATTCTACGTTTAGAATGTACGAAAAGTTTTTTTAATTCAATTTTAAAACTTATTCTACATCAAAATACACATAGGAAGTTAGATATACTAGTTTAGAATCACAAAAACACGTTTTGGATAGTCATATAGGTTGCTCAATGTCGAACATCTTTTGTTAACATTTGAAAAAATTCACGAGTCTAACCCTCTTTTAGATGTTCTAAACGTATTTTTTATTTGATTTCATTATGTATTTATCATCAAAATGCTTTAATGAAACTATATATACCAATTGTGAGTCACAAAAAAACTTTTGGAACGACCATATGAGTCGTTCAATATCCAATCATCACCGTTTTTATAAAATTTGAACAATATCGTGTAGTAATATTCATGAATAAATTCCACGTTTAGAATGTCCGAAAAGTTTTTTTAATTCAATTTTAAAACTTATTCTACATCATAATACACAGAGATATAGCTATGGAGCCGAGGAGGATCATTTGGAGAGTTTACCACACCATCTCGCTTCTGCATACAGGCCGCTTATTTCGGCACATCCATTGGCGTGGAGACATGGACATCGCTCCGCTTTTTGGTGTCATTATTACCACCCCCTCCCCTCCTCCTCCCACTTTAGTTTTCTGGCGTTCTCCACCAGTGGGATCCTTCAATCTCAACACTGATGGATGCGTCAAGGACGGGATTGCTAGTGGAGGAGGGATTATCAGAGATTCGTCAGGACAGTGCATTCGGGCATTCTTCTCTTTCTATGGCGACTGCACCATCCTCGAGGCGGAGCTACGAGCTATACTAGACGGGATCATTCTGGCTCAAAGACTTGGGTTATCAGTTCTATGGGTGGAGTCAGACTCTACATTAGCGATCCACTGCATCACCAAGGGAGGAGGACCTTGGCATATTCAGGCTACTCTACGACACATCAGGCATCTACTAGCACTGGACAGGGATACTATCACTCACATCTTCCGAGAGGGCAACCAGGTTGCTGATCTTCTTGCATCAGATGGCTGGGATCGACGCTACTATTATGAGTACAGCTCTCAGGATCTTCCACGACGACATCGCAGTCTAGTCCAGATTGACAGATTTGGACTTCCTACTGTTAGAGGCTTATAGTTTTTTTTTTTTTAAACATTTGTATGGGAGGTAGTACCTCCTTATTTATTGATTTCTGTTTTGCATTTACTCTTTCATTCGATTGTGCTTGGAGGTCAGGTTTTATGCCCCCCTCCTTTGTACTTTTATGATCTTTTTATATATGGTTGGGGCTTCCTTAACCCCCCCGTCCTTCCCTGATGGAGGCATAAAAACCACATTGGGGTTGTGAGGGTGTGTTTTTTAAAAAAAAAAAAAAAAAAAAACCCCTAAACCCTAAACCCTAAACCCTAAACCCTAAACCCTAAAACCCTAAAACCCTAAAACCTAAACCCTAAACCCTAAACCCTAAACCCTAAACCCTAAACCTCTCTACTAAACCCTAAACCCTAAACCCTAAACCCTAAACCCTAAACCCTAAACCCCAAAACCCCAAAACCCCAAAACCCCAAACCCTAAACCCTAAACCCTAAACCCTAAGCCCGAATGTCTGAAAAGTTTTTTTAATTCAATTTTAAAACTTATTCTACATCATAATACACATAGGAAGTTAGATATACTAGTTTAGAATCACAAAAACACATTTTGGATAGTCATATAGGTTGCTCAATGTCGAACATCTTTTGTTAACATTTGAAAAAATTCACGAGTCTAACCCTCTTTTAGATGTTCTAAACGTATTTTTTATTTGATTTCATTATGTATTTATCATCAAAATGCTTTAATGAAACTATATATACCAATTGTGAGTCACAAAAAAACTTTTGGAACGACCGTATGAGTCGTTCAATATCCAATCATCACTGTTTTTATAAAATTTGAACAATATCGTGTAGTAATATTCATGAATAAATTCCACGTTTAGAATGTCCGAAAAGTTTTTTTAATTCAATTTTAAAACTTATTCTACATCATAATACACATAGGAAGTTAGATATACTAGTTTGGAATCACAAAAACACGTTTTAGATAGTCATATAGGTTGCTCAATGTCGAACATCTTTTGTTAATATTTGAAAACATTCACGAGTCTAACCCTCTTTTAGATTTTCTAAACGTATTTTTTATTTGATTTCATTATGTATTTATCATCAAAATACTTTAATGAAACTATATATACCAATTGTGAGTCACAAAAAAACTTTTGGAACGACCATATGAATCGTTCAATATCCAATCATCACCGTTTTTATAAAATTTGAACAATATCGTGTAGTAATATTCATGAATAAATTCCACGTTTAGAATGTCCGAAAAGTTTTTTTAATTCAATTTTAAAACTTATTCTACATCATAATACACATAGGAAGTTAGATATACTAGTATGGAATCACAAAAACACGTTTTGGATAGTCATATAGGTTGCTCAATGTCGAACATCTTTTGTTAACATTTGAAAAAATTCACGAGTCTAACCCTTTTTTAGATGTTCTAAACGTATTTTTTATTTGATTTCATTATGTATTTATCATCAAAATACTTTAATGAAACTATATATACCAATTATGAGTCACAAAAAAACTTTTGGAACGACCGTATGTGTCGTTCAATATCCAATCATCACCGTTTTTATAAAATTTGAACAATATCGTGTAGTAATATTCATGAATAAATTCCATGTTTAGAATATCCGAAAAGTTTTTTTAATTCAATTTTAAAACTTATTCTACATCATAATACACATAGGAAGTTAGATATACTAGTTTAGAATCACAACAACGCGTTTTGGATAGTCAATTAGGTTGCTCAATGTCAAACATCTTTTGTTAACATTTGAAAAAATTAACGAGTCTAACCCTCTTTTAGATGTTCTAAACGTATTTTTTATTTGATTTCATTATGTATTTATCATCAAAATGCTTTAATGAAACTATATATACCAATTGTGAGTCACAAAAAAACTTTTGGAACGACCATATGAGTCGTTCAATATCCAATCATCACCGTTTTTATAAAATTTGAACAATATCGTGTAGTAATATTCATGAATAAATTCCACGTTTAGAATGTCCGAAAAGTTTTTTTAATTCAATTTTAAAACTTATTCTACATCATAATACACATAGGAAGTTAGATATACTAGTATGGAATCACAAAAACACGTTTTGGATAGTCATATAGGTTGCTCAATGTCGAACATCTTTTGTTAACATTTGAAAAAATTCACGAGTCTAACCCTTTTTTAGATGTTCTAAACGTATTTTTTATTTGATTTCATTATGTATTTATCATCAAAATACTTTAATGAAACTATATATACCAATTATGAGTCACAAAAAAACTTTTGGAACGACCGTATGTGTCGTTCAATATCCAATCATCACCGTTTTTATAAAATTTGAACAATATCGTGTAGTAATATTCATGAATAAATTCCATGTTTAGAATATCCGAAAAGTTTTTTTAATTCAATTTTAAAACTTATTCTACATCATAATACACATAGGAAGTTAGATATACTAGTTTAGAATCACAACAACACGTTTTGGATAGTCAATTAGGTTGCTCAATGTCAAACATCTTTTGTTAACATTTGAAAAAATTAACGAGTCTAACCCTCTTTTAGATATTCTAAACGTATTTTTTATTTGATTTCATTATGTATTTATCATCAAAATGCTTTAATGAAACTATATATACCAAATATGAGTCGTAAAAAAACTTTTGGAACGACCATATGAGTCGTTAAATATCCAATCATCACCGTTTTTATAAAATTTGAACAATATCGTGTAGTAATTTTCATGAATAAATTCCACGTTTAGAATGTCCGAAAAGTTTTTTTAATTCAATTTTAAATCTTATTCTACATCTTAATACACATAGGAAGTTAGATATACTAGTTTGGAATCACAAAAACACGTTTTGGATAGTCATATAGGTTGTTCAATGTCGAACATCTTTTGTTAACATTTGAAACAATTCACGAGTCTAACCCTTTTTTAGATGTTCTAAACGTATTTTTTATTTGATTTCATTATGTATTTATCATCAAAATACTTTAATGAAACTATATATACCAATTATGAGTCACAAAAAAACTTTTGGAATGACCGTATGTGTCATTCAATATCCAATCATCACCGTTTTTATAAAATTTGAACAATATCGTGTAGTAATATTCATGAATAAATTCCATGTTTAGAATATCCGAAAAGTTTTTTTAATTCAATTTTAAAACTTATTCTACATCATAATACACATAGGAAGTTAGATATACTAGTTTAGAATCACAAAAACACGTTTTGGATAGTCATATAGGTTGCTCAATGTCGAACATCTTTTGTTAACATTTGAAACAATTCACGAGTCTAACCCTTTTTTAGATGTTCTAAACGTATTTTTTATTTGATTTCATTATGTATTTATCATCAAAATACTTTAATGAAACTGTATATACCAATTATGAGTCACGAAAAAACTTTTGGAATGACCGTATGTGTCGTTCAATATCCAATCATCACCGTTTTTAAAAAATTTGAACAATATCGTATAGTAATATTCATGAATAAATTCCACGTTTAGAATGTCCGAAAAGTTTTTTTAATTCAATTTTAAATCTTATTGTACATCATATTACACATAGGAAGTTAGACATACTAGTTTGGAATCACAAAAACACGTTTTGGATAGTCATATAGGTTGCTCAATGTCGAACATCTTTTGTTAACATTTGAAAAAATTCAAGAGTCCAACCCTTTTTTAGATGTTCTAAACATATTTTTTATTTGATTTCATTATGTATTTATTATCAAAATGTTTTAATGAAACTATATATACCAATTACGAGTCACAAAAACACTTTTGGATCGACTATATGAGTCGTTCAATATCCAATCTTCACCGTTTTTATAAAATTTGAACAATATCGTGGAGTAATATTCATGAATAAATTCTACGTTTAGAATGTACGAAAAGTTTTTTTAATTCAATTTTAAAACTTATTCTACATCAAAATACACATAGGAAGTTAGATATACTAGTTTAGAATCACAAAAACACGTTTTGGATAGTCATATAGGTTGCTCAATGTCGAACATCTTTTGTTAACATTTGAAAAAATTCACGAGTCTAACCCTCTTTTAGATGTTCTAAACGTATTTTTTATTTGATTTCATTATGTATTTATCATCAAAATGCTTTAATGAAACTATATATACCAATTGTGAGTCACAAAAAAACTTTTGGAACGACCATATGAGTCGTTCAATATCCAATCATCACCGTTTTTATAAAATTTGAACAATATCGTGTAGTAATATTCATGAATAAATTCCACGTTTAGAATGTCCGAAAAGTTTTTTTAATTCAATTTTAAAACTTATTCTACATCATAATACACATAGGAAGTTAGATATACTAGTATGGAATCACAAAAACACGTTTTGGATAGTCATATAGGTTGCTCAATGTCGAACATCTTTTGTTAACATTTGAAAAAATTCACGAGTCTAACCCTTTTTTAGATGTTCTAAACATATTTTTTATTTGATTTCATTATGTATTTATTATCAAAATGTTTTAATGAAACTATATATACCAATTACGAGTCACAAAAACACTTTTGGATCGACTATATGAGTCGTTCAATATCCAATCTTCACCGTTTTTATAAAATTTGAACAATATCGTGTAGTAATATTCATGAATAAATTCCATGTTTAGAATATCCGAAAAGTTTTTTTAATTCAATTTTAAAACTTATTCTACATCATAATACATAGGAAGTTAGATATACTAGTTTAGAATCACAACAACACGTTTTGGATAGTCAATTAGGTTGCTCAATGTCAAACATCTTTTGTTAACATTTGAAAAAATTAACGAGTCTAACCCTCTTTTAGATATTCTAAACGTATTTTTTATTTGATTTCATTATGTATTTATCATCAAAATGCTTTAATGAAACTATATATACCAAATATGAGTCGTAAAAAAACTTTTGGAACGACCATATGAGTCGTTAAATATCCAATCATCACCGTTTTTATAAAATTTGAACAATATCGTGTAGTAATTTTCATGAATAAATTCCACGTTTAGAATGTCCGAAAAGTTTTTTTAATTCAATTTTAAATCTTATTCTACATCTTAATACACATAGGAAGTTAGATATACTAGTTTGGAATCACAAAAACACGTTTTGGATAGTCATATAGGTTGTTCAATGTCGAACATCTTTTGTTAACATTTGAAACAATTCACGAGTCTAACCCTTTTTTAGATGTTCTAAACGTATTTTTTATTTGATTTCATTATGTATTTATCATCAAAATACTTTAATGAAACTATATATACCAATTATGAGTCACAAAAAAACTTTTGGAATGACCGTATGTGTCATTCAATATCCAATCATCACCGTTTTTATAAAATTTGAACAATATCGTGTAGTAATATTCATGAATAAATTCCACGTTTAGAATGTCCGAAAAGTTTTTTTAATTCAATTTTAAATCTTATTGTACATCATATTACACATAGGAAGTTAGACATACTAGTTTGGAATCACAAAAACACGTTTTGGATAGTCATATAGGTTGCTCAATGTCGAACATCTTTTGTTAACATTTGAAAAAATTCAAGAGTCCAACCCTTTTTTAGATGTTCTAAACATATTTTTTATTTGATTTCATTATGTATTTATTATCAAAATGTTTTAATGAAACTATATATACCAATTACGAGTCACAAAAACACTTTTGGATCGACTATATGAGTCGTTCAATATCCAATCTTCACCGTTTTTATAAAATTTGAACAATATCGTGGAGTAATATTCATGAATAAATTCTACGTTTAGAATGTACGAAAAGTTTTTTTAATTCAATTTTAAAACTTATTCTACATCAAAATACACATAGGAAGTTAGATATACTAGTTTAGAATCACAAAAACACGTTTTGGATAGTCATATAGGTTGCTCAATGTCGAACATCTTTTGTTAACATTTGAAAAAATTCACGAGTCTAACCCTCTTTTAGATGTTCTAAACGTATTTTTTATTTGATTTCATTATGTATTTATCACCAAAATGCTTTAATGAAACTATATGTACCAATTGTGAGTCACAAAAAAACTTTTGGAACGACCATATGAGTCGTTCAATATCCAATCATCACCGTTTTTATAAAATTTGAACAATATCGTGTAGTAATATTCATGAATAAATTCCACGTTTAGAATGTCCGAAAAGTTTTTTTAATTCAATTTTAAAACTTATTCTACATCATAATACACATAGGAAGTTAGATATACTAGTGTGGAATCACAAAAACACGTTTTGGATAGTCATATAGGTTGCTCAATGTCGAACATCTTTTGTTAACATTTGAAAAAATTCACGAGTCTAACCCTTTTTTAGATGTTCTAAACGTATTTTTTATTTGATTTCATTATGTATTTATCATCAAAATACTTTAATGAAACTATATATTCCAATTATGAGTCACAAAAAATCTTTTGGAACGTCCGTATGTGTCGTTCAATATCCAATCATCACCGTTTTTATAAAATTTGAATAATATCGTGTAGTAATATTCATGAATAAATTCCATGTTTAGAATATCCGAAAAGTTTTTTTAATTCAATTTTTAAACTTATTCTAGATCATAATACACATAGGAAGTTAGATATACTAGTTTAGAATCACAAAAACACGTTTTGGATAGTCATATAGGTTGCTCAATGTCGAACATCTTTTGTTAACATTTGAAAAAATTCACGAGTCTAACCCTCTTTTAGATGTTTTAAACGTATTTTTTATTTGATTTCATTATGTATTTATCATCAAAATGCTTTTATGAAACTATATATACCAATTGTGAGTCACAAAAAAACTTTTGGAACGACCATATGAGTCGTTCAATATCCAATCATCACCGTTTTTATAAAATTTGAACAATATCGTGTAGTAATATTCATGAATAAATTCCACGTTTAGAATGTCCGAAAAGTTTTTTTAATTCAATTTTTAAACTTATTCTACATCATAACACACATAGGAAGTTAGATATACTAGTTTGGAATCACAAAAACACGTTTTAGATAGTCATATAGGTTGCTCAATGTCGAACATCTTTTGTTAATATTTGAAAACATTCACGAGTCTAACCCTCTTTTAGATTTTCTAAACGTATTTTTTATTTGATTTCATTATGTATTTATCATCAAAATGCTTTAATGAAACAATATATACCAATTATGAGTCGCAAAAAAACTTTTGGAACGACAATATGAGTCGTTAAATATCCAATCATCACCGTTTTTATAAAATTTGAACAATATCGTGTAGTAATATTCATGAATAAATTCCACGTTTAGAATGTCCGAAAAGTTTTTTTAATTCAATTTTAAATCTTATTGTACATCATATTACACATAGGAAGTTAGATATACTCGTTTGGAATCACAAAAACACGTTTTGGATAGTCATATAGGTTGCTCAATGTCGAACATCTTTTGTTAACATTTGAAAAAATTCACGAGTCCAACCCTTTTTTAGATGTTCTAAACATATTTTTTATTTGATTTCATTATGTATTTATTATCAAAATGTTTTAATGAAACTATATATACCAATTACGAGTCACAAAAACACTTTTGGATCGACTATATGAGTCGTTCAATATCCAATCTTCACCGTTTTTATAAAATTTGAACAATATCGTGGAGTAATATTCATGAATAAATTCTACGTTTAGAATGTACGAAAAGTTTTTTTAATTCAATTTTAAAACTTATTCTACATCAAAATACACATAGGATGTTAGATATACTAGTGTGGAATCACAAAAACACGTTTTGGATAGTCATATAGGTTGCTCAATGTCGAACATCTTTTGTTAACATTTGAAAAAATTCACGAGTCTAACCCTTTTTTAGATGTTCTAAACGTATTTTTTATTTGATTTCATTATGTATTTATCATCAAAATACTTTAATGAAACTATATATTCCAATTATGAGTCACAAAAAATCTTTTGGAACGTCCGTATGTGTCGTTCAATATCCAATCATCACCGTTTTTATAAAATTTGAATAATATCGTGTAGTAATATTCATGAATAAATTCCATGTTTAGAATATCCGAAAAGTTTTTTTAATTCAATTTTAAAACTTATTCTACATCATAATACACATAGGAAGTTAGATATACTAGTTTAGAATCACAAAAACACGTTTTGGATAGTCATATAGGTTGGTCAATGTCGAACATCTTTTGTTAACATTTGAAAAAATTCACGAGTCTAACCCTCTTTTAGATGTTCTAAACGTATTTTTTATTTGATTTCATTATGTATTTATCATCAAAATGCTTTTATGAAACTATATATACCAATTGTGAGTCACAAAAAAACTTTTGGAACGACCATATGAGTCGTTCAATATCCAATCATCACCGTTTTTATAAAATTTGAACAATATCGTGTAGTAATATTCATGAATAAATTCCATGTTTAGAATATCCGAAAAGTTTTTTTAATTCAATTTTAAAACTTATTCTACATCTTAATACACATAGGAAGTTAGATATACTAGTTTGGAATCACAAAAACACGTTTTGGATAGTCATATAGGTTGTTCAATGTCGAACATCTTTTGTTAACATTTGAAACAATTTACGAGTCTAACCCTTTTTTAGATGTTCTAAACGTATTTTTTATTTGATTTCATTATGTATTTATCATCAAAATACTTTAATGAAACTATATATTCCAATTATGAGTCACAAAAAATCTTTTGGAACGTCCGTATGTGTCGTTCAATATCCAATCATCACCGTTTTTATAAAATTTGAATAATATCGTGTAGTAATATTCATGAATAAATTCCATGTTTAGAATATCCGAAAAGTTTTTTTAATTCAATTTTAAAACTTATTCTACATCATAATACACATAGGAAGTTAGATATACTAGTTTAGAATCACAAAAACACGTTTTGGATAGTCATATAGGTTGGTCAATGTCGAACATCTTTTGTTAACATTTGAAAAAATTCACGAGTCTAACCCTCTTTTAGATGTTCTAAACGTATTTTTTATTTGATTTCATTATGTATTTATCATCAAAATGCTTTTATGAAACTATATATACCAATTGTGAGTCACAAAAAAACTTTTGGAACGACCATATGAGTCGTTCAATATCCAATCATCACCGTTTTTATAAAATTTGAATAATATCGTGTAGTAATATTCATGAATAAATTCCATGTTTAGAATATCCGAAAAGTTTTTTTAATTCAATTTTAAAACTTATTCTACATCTTAATACACATAGGAAGTTAGATATACTAGTTTGGAATCACAAAAACACGTTTTGGATAGTCATATAGGTTGTTCAATGTCGAACATCTTTTGTTAACATTTGAAACAATTCACGAGTCTAACCCTTTTTTAGATGTTCTAAACGTATTTTTTATTTGATTTCATTATGTATTTATCATCAAAATACTTTAATGAAACTATATATACCAATTATGAGTCACAAAAAAACTTTTGGAATGACCGTATGTGTCATTCAATATCCAATCATCACCGTTTTTATAAAATTTGAACAATATCGTGTAGTAATATTCATGAATAAATTCCACGTTTAGAATGTCCGAAAAGTTTTTTTAATTCAATTTTAAATCTTATTGTACATCATATTACACATAGGAAGTTAGACATACTAGTTTGGAATCACAAAAACACGTTTTGGATAGTCATATAGGTTGCTCAATGTCGAACATCTTTTGTTAACATTTGAAAAAATTCAAGAGTCCAACCCTTTTTTAGATGTTCTAAACATATTTTTTATTTGATTTCATTATGTATTTATTATCAAAATGTTTTAATGAAACTATATATACCAATTACGAGTCACAAAAACACTTTTGGATCGACTATATGAGTCGTTCAATATCCAATCTTCACCGTTTTTATAAAATTTGAACAATATCGTGGAGTAATATTCATGAATAAATTCTACGTTTAGAATGTACGAAAAGTTTTTTTAATTCAATTTTAAAACTTATTCTACATCAAAATACACATAGGAAGTTAGATATACTAGTTTAGAATCACAAAAACACGTTTTGGATAGTCATATAGGTTGCTCAATGTCGAACATCTTTTGTTAACATTTGAAAAAATTCACGAGTCTAACCCTCTTTTAGATGTTCTAAACGTATTTTTTATTTGATTTCATTATGTATTTATCACCAAAATGCTTTAATGAAACTATATGTACCAATTGTGAGTCACAAAAAAACTTTTGGAACGACCATATGAGTCGTTCAATATCCAATCATCACCGTTTTTATAAAATTTGAACAATATCGTGTAGTAATATTCATGAATAAATTCCACGTTTAGAATGTCCGAAAAGTTTTTTTAATTCAATTTTAAAACTTATTCTACATCATAATACACATAGGAAGTTAGATATACTAGTGTGGAATCACAAAAACACGTTTTGGATAGTCATATAGGTTGCTCAATGTCGAACATCTTTTGTTAACATTTGAAAAAATTCACGAGTCTAACCCTTTTTTAGATGTTCTAAACGTATTTTTTATTTGATTTCATTATGTATTTATCATCAAAATACTTTAATGAAACTATATATTCCAATTATGAGTCACAAAAAATCTTTTGGAACGTCCGTATGTGTCGTTCAATATCCAATCATCACCGTTTTTATAAAATTTGAATAATATCGTGTAGTAATATTCATGAATAAATTCCATGTTTAGAATATCCGAAAAGTTTTTTTAATTCAATTTTTAAACTTATTCTAGATCATAATACACATAGGAAGTTAGATATACTAGTTTAGAATCACAAAAACACGTTTTGGATAGTCATATAGGTTGCTCAATGTCGAACATCTTTTGTTAACATTTGAAAAAATTCACGAGTCTAACCCTCTTTTAGATGTTTTAAACGTATTTTTTATTTGATTTCATTATGTATTTATCATCAAAATGCTTTTATGAAACTATATATACCAATTGTGAGTCACAAAAAAACTTTTGGAACGACCATATGAGTCGTTCAATATCCAATCATCACCGTTTTTATAAAATTTGAACAATATCGTGTAGTAATATTCATGAATAAATTCCACGTTTAGAATGTCCGAAAAGTTTTTTTAATTCAATTTTTAAACTTATTCTACATCATAACACACATAGGAAGTTAGATATACTAGTTTGGAATCACAAAAACACGTTTTAGATAGTCATATAGGTTGCTCAATGTCGAACATCTTTTGTTAATATTTGAAAACATTCACGAGTCTAACCCTCTTTTAGATTTTCTAAACGTATTTTTTATTTGATTTCATTATGTATTTATCATCAAAATGCTTTAATGAAACAATATATACCAATTATGAGTCGCAAAAAAACTTTTGGAACGACAATATGAGTCGTTAAATATCCAATCATCACCGTTTTTATAAAATTTGAACAATATCGTGTAGTAATATTCATGAATAAATTCCACGTTTAGAATGTCCGAAAAGTTTTTTTAATTCAATTTTAAATCTTATTGTACATCATATTACACATAGGAAGTTAGATATACTCGTTTGGAATCACAAAAACACGTTTTGGATAGTCATATAGGTTGCTCAATGTCGAACATCTTTTGTTAACATTTGAAAAAATTCACGAGTCCAACCCTTTTTTAGATGTTCTAAACATATTTTTTATTTGATTTCATTATGTATTTATTATCAAAATGTTTTAATGAAACTATATATACCAATTACGAGTCACAAAAACACTTTTGGATCGACTATATGAGTCGTTCAATATCCAATCTTCACCGTTTTTATAAAATTTGAACAATATCGTGGAGTAATATTCATGAATAAATTCTACGTTTAGAATGTACGAAAAGTTTTTTTAATTCAATTTTAAAACTTATTCTACATCAAAATACACATAGGATGTTAGATATACTAGTGTGGAATCACAAAAACACGTTTTGGATAGTCATATAGGTTGCTCAATGTCGAACATCTTTTGTTAACATTTGAAAAAATTCACGAGTCTAACCCTTTTTTAGATGTTCTAAACGTATTTTTTATTTGATTTCATTATGTATTTATCATCAAAATACTTTAATGAAACTATATATTCCAATTATGAGTCACAAAAAATCTTTTGGAACGTCCGTATGTGTCGTTCAATATCCAATCATCACCGTTTTTATAAAATTTGAATAATATCGTGTAGTAATATTCATGAATAAATTCCATGTTTAGAATATCCGAAAAGTTTTTTTAATTCAATTTTAAAACTTATTCTACATCATAATACACATAGGAAGTTAGATATACTAGTTTAGAATCACAAAAACACGTTTTGGATAGTCATATAGGTTGGTCAATGTCGAACATCTTTTGTTAACATTTGAAAAAATTCACGAGTCTAACCCTCTTTTAGATGTTCTAAACGTATTTTTTATTTGATTTCATTATGTATTTATCATCAAAATGCTTTTATGAAACTATATATACCAATTGTGAGTCACAAAAAAACTTTTGGAACGACCATATGAGTCGTTCAATATCCAATCATCACCGTTTTTATAAAATTTGAACAATATCGTGTAGTAATATTCATGAATAAATTCCACGTTTAGAATGTCCGAAAAGTTTTTTTAATTCAATTTTTAAACTTATTCTACATCATAATACACATAGAAAGTTAGATATACTAGTTTGGAATCACAAAAACACGTTTTAGATAGTCATATAGGTTGCTCAATGTCGAACATCTTTTGTTAATATTTGAAAACATTCACGAGTCTAACCCTCTTTTAGATTTTCTAAACGTATTTTTTATTTGATTTCATTATGTATTTATCATCAAAATGCTTTAATGAAACAATATATACCAATTATGAGTCGCAAAAAAACTTTTGGAACGACAATATGAGTCGTTAAATATCCAATCATCACCGTTTTTATAAAATTTGAACAATATCGTGTAGTAATATTCATGAATAAATTCCACGTTTAGAATGTCCGAAAAGTTTTTTTAATTCAATTTTAAATCTTATTGTACATCATATTACACATAGGAAGTTAGATATACTCGTTTGGAATCACAAAAACACGTTTTGGATAGTCATATAGGTTGCTCAATGTCGAACATCTTTTGTTAACATTTGAAAAAATTCACGAGTCCAACCCTTTTTTAGATGTTCTAAACATATTTTTTATTTGATTTCATTATGTATTTATTATCAAAATGTTTTAATGAAACTATATATACCAATTACGAGTCACAAAAACACTTTTGGATCGACTATATGAGTCGTTCAATATCCAATCTTCACCGTTTTTATAAAATTTGAACAATATCGTGGAGTAATATTCATGAATAAATTCTACGTTTAGAATGTACGAAATGTTTTTTTAATTCAATTTTAAAACTTATTCTACATCAAAATACACATAGGAAGTTAGATATACTAGTGTGGAATCACAAAAACACGTTTTGGATAGTCATATAGGTTGCTCAATGTCGAACATCTTTTGTTAACATTTGAAAAAATTCACAAGTCTAACCCTTTTTTAGATGTTCTAAACGTATTTTTTATTTGATTTCATTATGTATTTATCATCAAAATACTTTAATGAAACTATATATTCCAATTATGAGTCACAAAAAATCTTTTGGAACGTCCGTATGTGTCGTTCAATATCCAATCATCACCGTTTTTATAAAATTTGAATAATATCGTGTAGTAATATTCATGAATAAATTCCATGTTTAGAATATCCGAAAAGTTTTTTTAATTCAATTTTAAAACTTATTCTACATCATAATACACATAGGAAGTTAGATATACTAGTTTAGAATCACAAAAACACGTTTTGGATAGTCATATAGGTTGGTCAATGTCGAACATCTTTTGTTAACATTTGAAAAAATTCACGAGTCTAACCCTCTTTTAGATGTTCTAAACGTATTTTTTATTTGATTTCATTATGTATTTATCATCAAAATGCTTTTATGAAACTATATATACCAATTGTGAGTCACAAAAAAACTTTTGGAACGACCATATGAGTCGTTCAATATCCAATCATCACCGTTTTTATAAAATTTGAACAATATCGTGTAGTAATATTCATGAATAAATTCCACGTTTAGAATGTCCGAAAAGTTTTTTAAATTCAATTTTTAAACTTATTCTACATCATAATACACATAGGAAGTTAGATATACTAGTTTGGAATCACAAAAACACGTTTTAGATAGTCATATAGGTTGCTCAATGTCGAACATCTTTTGTTAATATTTGAAAACATTCACGAGTCTAACCCTCTTTTAGATTTTCTAAACGTATTTTTTATTTGATTTCATTATGTATTTATCATCAAAATGCTTTAATGAAACAATATATACCAATTATGAGTCGCAAAAAAACTTTTGGAACGACAATATGAGTCGTTAAATATCCAATCATCACCGTTTTTATAAAATTTGAACAATATCGTGTAGTAATATTCATGAATAAATTCCACGTCTAGAATGTCCGAAAAGTTTTTTTAATTCAATTTTAAATCTTATTGTACATCATATTACACATAGGAAGTTAGATATACTCGTTTGGAATCACAAAAACACGTTTTGGATAGTCATATAGGTTGCTCAATGTCGAACATCTTTTGTTAACATTTGAAAAAATTCACGAGTCCAACCCTTTTTTAGATGTTCTAAACATATTTTTTATTTGATTTCATTATGTATTTACTATCAAAATGTTTTAATGAAACTATATATACCAATTACGAGTCACAAAAACACTTTTGGATCGACTATATGAGTCGTTCAATATCCAATCTTCACCGTTTTTATAAAATTTGAACAATATCGTGGAGTAATATTCATGAATAAATTCTACGTTTAGAATGTACGAAAAGTTTTTTTAATTCAATTTTAAAACTTATTCTACATCAAAATACACATAGGAAGTTAGATATACTAGTTTAGAATCACAAAAACACGTTTTGGATAGTCATATAGGTTGCTCAATGTCGAACATCTTTTGTTAACATTTGAAAAAATTCACGAGTCTAACCCTTTTTTAGATGTTCTAAACGTATTTTTTATTTGATTTCATTATGTATTTATCATCAAAATACTTTAATGAAACTATATATTCCAATTATGAGTCACAAAAAATCTTTTGGAACGTCCGTATGTGTCGTTCAATATCCAATCATCACCGTTTTTATAAAATTTGAATAATATCGTGTAGTAATATTCATGAATAAATTCCATGTTTAGAATATCCGAAAAGTTTTTTTAATTCAATTTTAAAACTTGTTCTACATCATAATACACATAGGAAGTTAGATATACTAGTTTAGAATCACAAAAACACGTTTTGGATAGTCATATAGGTTGGTCAATGTCGAACATCTTTTGTTAACATTTGAAAAAATTCACGAGTCTAACCCTCTTTTAGATGTTCTAAACGTATTTTTTATTTGATTTCATTATGTATTTATCATCAAAATGCTTTTATGAAACTATATATACCAATTGTGAGTCACAAAAAAACTTTTGGAACGACCATATGAGTCGTTCAATATCCAATCATCACCGTTTTTATAAAATTTGAACAATATCGTGTAGTAATATTCATGAATAAATTCCACGTTTAGAATGTCCGAAAAGTTTTTTTAATTCAATTTTTAAACTTATTCTACATCATAATACACATAGAAAGTTAGATATACTAGTTTGGAATCACAAAAACACGTTTTAGATAGTCATATAGGTTGCTCAATGTCGAACATCTTTTGTTAATATTTGAAAACATTCACGAGTCTAACCCTCTTTTAGATTTTCTAAACGTATTTTTTATTTGATTTCATTATGTATTTATCATCAAAATTCTTTAATGAAACAATATATACCAATTATGAGTCGCAAAAAAACTTTTGGAACGACAATATGAGTCGTTAAATATCCAATCATCACCGTTTTTATAAAATTTGAACAATATCGTGTAGTAATATTCATGAATAAATTCCACGTTTAGAATGTCCGAAAAGTTTTTTTAATTCAATTTTAAATCTTATTGTACATCATATTACACATAGGAAGTTAGATATACTCGTTTGGAATCACAAAAACACGTTTTGGATAGTCATATAGGTTGCTCAATGTCGAACATCTTTTGTTAACATTTGAAAAAATTCACGAGTCCAACCCTTTTTTAGATGTTCTAAACATATTTTTTATTTGATTTCATTATGTATTTATTATCAAAATGTTTTAATGAAACTATATATACCAATTACGAGTCACAAAAACACTTTTGGATCGACTATATGAGTCGTTCAATATCCAATCTTCACCGTTTTTATAAAATTTGAACAATATCGTGGAGTAATATTCATGAATAAATTCTACGTTTAGAATGTACGAAATGTTTTTTTAATTCAATTTTAAAACTTATTCTACATCAAAATACACATAGGAAGTTAGATATACTAGTGTGGAATCACAAAAACACGTTTTGGATAGTCATATAGGTTGCTCAATGTCGAACATCTTTTGTTAACATTTGAAAAAATTCACAAGTCTAACCCTTTTTTAGATGTTCTAAACGTATTTTTTATTTGATTTCATTATGTATTTATCATCAAAATACTTTAATGAAACTATATATTCCAATTATGAGTCACAAAAAATCTTTTGGAACGTCCGTATGTGTCGTTCAATATCCAATCATCACCGTTTTTATAAAATTTGAATAATATCGTGTAGTAATATTCATGAATAAATTCCATGTTTAGAATATCCGAAAAGTTTTTTTAATTCAATTTTAAAACTTATTCTACATCATAATACACATAGGAAGTTAGATATACTAGTTTAGAATCACAAAAACACGTTTTGGATAGTCATATAGGTTGGTCAATGTCGAACATCTTTTGTTAACATTTGAAAAAATTCACGAGTCTAACCCTCTTTTAGATGTTCTAAACGTATTTTTTATTTGATTTCATTATGTATTTATCATCAAAATGCTTTTATGAAACTATATATACCAATTGTGAGTCACAAAAAAACTTTTGGAACGACCATATGAGTCGTTCAATATCCAATCATCACCGTTTTTATAAAATTTGAACAATATCGTGTAGTAATATTCATGAATAAATTCCACGTTTAGAATGTCCGAAAAGTTTTTTAAATTCAATTTTTAAACTTATTCTACATCATAATACACATAGGAAGTTAGATATACTAGTTTGGAATCACAAAAACACGTTTTAGATAGTCATATAGGTTGCTCAATGTCGAACATCTTTTGTTAATATTTGAAAACATTCACGAGTCTAACCCTCTTTTAGATTTTCTAAACGTATTTTTTATTTGATTTCATTATGTATTTATCATCAAAATGCTTTAATGAAACAATATATACCAATTATGAGTCGCAAAAAAACTTTTGGAACGACAATATGAGTCGTTAAATATCCAATCATCACCGTTTTTATAAAATTTGAACAATATCGTGTAGTAATATTCATGAATAAATTCCACGTCTAGAATGTCCGAAAAGTTTTTTTAATTCAATTTTAAATCTTATTGTACATCATATTACACATAGGAAGTTAGATATACTCGTTTGGAATCACAAAAACACGTTTTGGATAGTCATATAGGTTGCTCAATGTCGAACATCTTTTGTTAACATTTGAAAAAATTCACGAGTCCAACCCTTTTTTAGATGTTCTAAACATATTTTTTATTTGATTTCATTATGTATTTACTATCAAAATGTTTTAATGAAACTATATATACCAATTACGAGTCACAAAAACACTTTTGGATCGACTATATGAGTCGTTCAATATCCAATCTTCACCGTTTTTATAAAATTTGAACAATATCGTGGAGTAATATTCATGAATAAATTCTACGTTTAGAATGTACGAAAAGTTTTTTTAATTCAATTTTAAAACTTATTCTACATCAAAATACACATAGGAAGTTAGATATACTAGTTTAGAATCACAAAAACACGTTTTGGATAGTCATATAGGTTGCTCAATGTCGAACATCTTTTGTTAACATTTGAAAAAATTCACGAGTCTAACCCTCTTTTAGATGTTCTAAACGTATTTTTTATTTGATTTCATTATGTATTTATCATCAAAATGCTTTAATGAAACTATATATACCAATTGTGTGTCACAAAAAAACTTTTGGAACGACGATATGAGTCGTTCAATATCCAATCATCACCGTTTTTATAAAATTTGAACAATATCGTGTAGTAATATTCATGAATAAATTCCACGTTTAGAATGTCCGAAAAGTTTTTTTAATTCAATTTTAAAACTTATTCTACATCATAATACACATAGGAAGTTAGATATACTAGTGTGGAATCACAAAAACACGTTTTGGATAGTCATATAGGTTGCTCAATGTCGAACATCTTTTGTTAACATTTGAAAAAATTCACGAGTCTAACCCTCTTTTAGATGTTCTAAACGTATTTTTTATTTGATTTCATTATGTATTTATCATCAAAATGCTTTTATGAAACTATATATACCAATTGTGAGTCACAAAAAAACTTTTGGAACGACCATATGAGTCGTTCAATATCCAATCATCACCGTTTTTATAAAATTTGAACAATATCGTGTAGTAATATTCATGAATAAATTCCACGTTTAGAATGTCCGAAAAGTTTTTTAAATTCAATTTTTAAACTTATTCTACATCATAATACACATAGGAAGTTAGATATACTAGTTTGGAATCACAAAAACACGTTTTAGATAGTCATATAGGTTGCTCAATGTCGAACATCTTTTGTTAATATTTGAAAACATTCACGAGTCTAACCCTCTTTTAGATTTTCTAAACGTATTTTTTATTTGATTTCATTATGTATTTATCATCAAAATGCTTTAATGAAGCAATATATACCAATTATGAGTCGCAAAAAAACTTTTGGAACGACAATATGAGTCGTTAAATATCCAATCATCACCGTTTTTATAAAATTTGAACAATATCGTGTAGTAATATTCATGAATAAATTCCACGTTTAGAATGTCCGAAAAGTTTTTTTAATTCAATTTTAAATCTTATTGTACATCATATTACACATAGGAAGTTAGATATACTCGTTTGGAATCACAAAAACACGTTTTGGATAGTCATATAGGTTGCTCAATGTCGAACATCTTTTGTTAACATTTGAAAAAATTCACGAGTCCAACCCTTTTTTAGATGTTCTAAACATATTTTTTATTTGATTTCATTATGTATTTATTATCAAAATGTTTTAATGAAACTATATATACCAATTACGAGTCACAAAAACACTTTTGGATCGACTATATGAGTCGTTCAATATCCAATCTTCACCGTTTTTATAAAATTTGAACAATATCGTGGAGTAATATTCATGAATAAATTCTACGTTTAGAATGTACGAAAAGTTTTTTTAATTCAATTTTAAAACTTATTCTACATCAAAATACACATAGGAAGTTAGATATACTAGTTTAGAATCACAAAAACACGTTTTGGATAGTTATATAGGTTGCTCAATGTCGAACATCTTTTGTTAACATTTGAAAAAATTCACGAGTCTAACCCTCTTTTAGATGTTCTAAACGTATTTTTTATTTGATTTCATTATGTATTTATCATCAAAATGCTTTAATGAAACTATATATACCAATTGTGAGTCACAAAAAAACTTTTGGAACGACCATATGAGTCGTTCAATATCCAATCATCACCGTTTTTATAAAATTTGAACAATATCGTGTAGTAATATTCATGAATAAATTCCACGTTTAGAATGTCCGAAAAGTTTTTTTAATTCAATTTTAAAACTTATTCTACATCATAATACACATAGGAAGTTAGATATACTAGTGTGGAATCACAAAAACACGTTTTGGATAGTCATATAGGTTGCTCAATGTCGAACATCTTTTGTTAACATTTGAAAAAATTCACGAGTCTAACCCTTTTTTAGATGTTCTAAACGTATTTTTTATTTGATTTCATTATGTATTTATCATCAAAATACTTTAATGAAACTATATATTCCAATTATGAGTCACAAAAAATCTTTTGGAACGTCCGTATGTGTCGTTCAATATCCAATCATCACCGTTTTTATAAAATTTGAATAATATCGTGTAGTAATATTCATGAATAAATTCCATGTTTAGAATATCCGAAAAGTTTTTTTAATTCAATTTTAAAACTTATTCTACATCATAATACACATAGGAAGTTAGATATACTAGTTTAGAATCACAAAAACACGTTTTGGATAGTCATATAGGTTGGTCAATGTCGAACATCTTTTGTTAACATTTGAAAAAATTCACGAGTCTAACCCTCTTTTAGATGTTCTAAACGTATTTTTTATTTGATTTCATTATGTATTTATCATCAAAATGCTTTTATGAAACTATATATACCAATTGTGAGTCACAAAAAAACTTTTGGAACGACCATATGAGTCGTTCAATATCCAATCATCACCGTTTTTATAAAATTTGAACAATATCGTGTAGTAATATTCATGAATAAATTCCACGTTTAGAATGTCCGAAAAGTTTTTTTAATTCAATTTTTAAACTTATTCTACATCATAATACACATAGGAAGTTAGATATACTAGTTTGGAATCACAAAAACACGTTTTAGATAGTCATATATGTTGCTCAATGTCGAACATCTTTTGTTAATATTTGAAAACATTCACGAGTCTAACCCTCTTTTAGATTTTCTAAACGTATTTTTTATTTGATTTCATTATGTATTTATCATCAAAATACTTTAATGAAACTATATATACCAATTGTGAGTCACAAAAAAACTTTTGGAACGACCATATGAGTCGTTCAATATCCAATCATCACCGTTTTTATAAAATTTGAACAATATCGTGTAGTAATATTCATGAATAAATTCCACGTTTAGAATGTCCGAAAATTTTTTTTAATTCAATTTTAAAACTTATTCTACATCATAATACACATAGGAAGTTAGATATACTAGTATGGAATCACAAAAACACGTTTTGGATAGTCATATAGGTTGCTCAATGTCGAACATCTTTTGTTAACATTTGAAAAAATTCACGAGTCTAACCCTTTTTTAGATGTTCTAAACGTATTTTTTATTTGATTTCATTATGTATTTATCATCAAAATACTTTAATGAAACTATATATACCAATTATGAGTCACAAAAAAACTTTTGGAACGACCGTATGTGTCGTTCAATATCCAATCATCACCGTTTTTATAAAATTTGAACAATATCGTGTAGTAATATTCATGAATAAATTCCATGTTTAGAATATCCGAAAAGTTTTTTTAATTCAATTTTAAATCTTATTGTACATCATATTACACATAGGAAGTTAGATATACTCGTTTGGAATCACAAAAACACGTTTTGGATAGTCATATAGGTTGCTCAATGTCGAACATCTTTTGTTAACATTTGAAAAAATTCACGAGTCCAACCCTTTTTTAGATGTTCTAAACATATTTTTTGTTTGATTTCATTATGTATTTATTATCAAAATGTTTTAATGAAACTATATATACCAATTACGAGTCACAAAAACACTTTTGGATCGACTATATGAGTCGTTCAATATCCAATCTTCACCGTTTTTATAAAATTTGAACAATATCGTGGAGTAATATTCATGAATAAATTCTACGTTTAGAATGTACGAAAAGTTTTTTTAATTCAATTTTAAAACTTATTCTACATCAAAATACACATAGGAAGTTAGATATACTAGTTTAGAATCACAAAAACACGTTTTGGATAGTCATATAGGTTGCTCAATGTCGAACATCTTTTGTTAACATTTGAAAAAATTAACGAGTCTAACCCTCTTTTAGATGTTCTAAACGTATTTTTTATTTGATTTCATTATGTATTTATCATCAAAATGCTTTAATGAAACTATATATACCAATTGTGAGTCACAAAAAAACTTTTGGAACGACCATATGAGTCGTTCAATATCCAATCATCACCGTTTTTATAAAATTTGAACAATATCGTGTAGTAATATTCATGAATAAATTCCACGTTTAGAATGTCCGAAAAGTTTTTTTAATTCAATTTTAAAACTTATTCTACATCATAATACACATAGGAAGTTAGATATACTAGTGTGGAATCACAAAAACACGTTTTGGATAGTCATATAGGTTGCTCAATGTCGAACATCTTTTGTTAACATTTGAAAAAATTCACGAGTCTAACCCTTTTTTAGATGTTCTAAACGTATTTTTTATTTGATTTCATTATGTATTTATCATCAAAATACTTTAATGAAACTATATATACCAATTATGAGTCACAAAAAAACTTTTGGAACGACCGTATGTGTCGTTCAATATCCAATCATCACCGTTTTTATAAAATTTGAACAATATCGTGTAGTAATATTCATGAATAAATTCCATGTTTAGAATATCCGAAAAGTTTTTTTAATTCAATTTTAAATCTTATTGTACATCATATTACACATAGGAAGTTAGATATACTCGTTTGGAATCACAAAAACACGTTTTGGATAGTCATATAGGTTGCTCAATGTCGAACATCTTTTGTTAACATTTGAAAAAATTCACGAGTCCAACCCTTTTTTAGATGTTCTAAACATATTTTTTATTTGATTTCATTATGTATTTATTATCAAAATGTTTTAATGAAACTATATATACCAATTACGAGTCACAAAAACACTTTTGGATCGACTATATGAGTCGTTCAATATCCAATCTTCACCGTTTTTATAAAATTTGAACAATATCGTGGCGTAATATTCATGAATAAATTCTACGTTTAGAATGTACGAAAAGTTTTTTTAATTCAATTTTAAAACTTATTCTACATCAAAATACACATAGGAAGTTAGATATACTAGTTTAGAATCACAAAAACACGTTTTGGATAGTCATATAGGTTGCTCAATGTCGAACATCTTTTGTTAACATTTGAAAAAATTCACGAGTCTAACCCTCTTTTAGATGTTCTAAACGTATTTTTTATTTGATTTCATTATGTATTTATCATCAAAATGCTTTAATGAAACTATATATACCAATTGTGAGTCACAAAAAAACTTTTGGAACGACCATATGAGTCGTTCAATATCCAATCATCACCGTTTTTATAAAATTTGAACAATATCGTGTAGTAATATTCATGAATAAATTCCACGTTTAGAATGTCCGAAAAGTTTTTTTAATTCAATTTTAAAACTTATTCTACATCATAATACACATAGGAAGTTAGATATACTAGTGTGGAATCACAAAAACACGTTTTGGATAGTCATATAGGTTGCTCAATGTCGAACATCTTTTGTTAACATTTGAAAAAATTCACGAGTCTAACCCTTTTTTAGATGTTCTAAACGTATTTTTTATTTGATTTCATTATGTATTTATCATCAAAATACTTTAATGAAACTATATATACCAATTATGAGTCACAAAAAAACTTTTGGAACGACCGTATGTGTCGTTCAATATCCAATCATCACCGTTTTTATAAAATTTGAACAATATCGTGTAGTAATATTCATGAATAAATTCCATGTTTAGAATATCCGAAAAGTTTTTTTAATTCAATTTTAAATCTTATTGTACATCATATTACACATAGGAAGTTAGATATACTCGTTTGGAATCACAAAAACACGTTTTGGATAGTCATATAGGTTGCTCAATGTCGAACATCTTTTGTTAACATTTGAAAAAATTCACGAGTCCAACCCTTTTTTAGATGTTCTAAACATATTTTTTATTTGATTTCATTATGTATTTATTATCAAAATGTTTTAATGAAACTATATATACCAATTACGAGTCACAAAAACACTTTTGGATCGACTATATGAGTCGTTCAATATCCAATCTTCACCGTTTTTATAAAATTTGAACAATATCGTGGCGTAATATTCATGAATAAATTCTACGTTTAGAATGTACGAAAAGTTTTTTTAATTCAATTTTAAAACTTATTCTACATCAAAATACACATAGGAAGTTAGATATACTAGTTTAGAATCACAAAAACACGTTTTGGATAGTCATATAGGTTGCTCAATGTCGAACATCTTTTGTTAACATTTGAAAAAATTCACGAGTCTAACCCTCTTTTAGATGTTCTAAACGTATTTTTTATTTGATTTCATTATGTATTTATCATCAAAATGCTTTAATGAAACTATATATACCAATTGTGAGTCACAAAAAAACTTTTGGAACGACCATATGAGTCGTTCAATATCCAATCATCACCGTTTTTATAAAATTTGAACAATATCGTGTAGTAATATTCATGAATAAATTCCACGTTTAGAATGTCCGAAAAGTTTTTTTAATTCAATTTTAAAACTTATTCTACATCATAATACACATAGGAAGTTAGATATACTAGTGTGGAATCACAAAAACACGTTTTGGATAGTCATATAGGTTGCTCAATGTCGAACATCTTTTGTTAACATTTGAAAAAATTCACGAGTCTAACCCTTTTTTAGATGTTCTAAACGTATTTTTTATTTGATTTCATTATGTATTTATCATCAAAATACTTTAATGAAACTATATATACCAATTATGAGTCACAAAAAAACTTTTGGAACGACCGTATGTGTCGTTCAATATCCAATCATCACCGTTTTTATAAAATTTGAACAATATCGTGTAGTAATATTCATGAATAAATTCCATGTTTAGAATATCCGAAAAGTTTTTTTAATTCAATTTTAAATCTTATTGTACATCATATTACACATAGGAAGTTAGATATACTCGTTTGGAATCACAAAAACACGTTTTGGATAGTCATATAGGTTGCTCAATGTCGAACATCTTTTGTTAACATTTGAAAAAATTCACGAGTCCAACCCTTTTTTAGATGTTCTAAACATATTTTTTATTTGATTTCATTATGTATTTATTATCAAAATGTTTTAATGAAACTATATATACCAATTACGAGTCACAAAAACACTTTTGGATCGACTATATGAGTCGTTCAATATCCAATCTTCACCGTTTTTATAAAATTTGAACAATATCGTGGCGTAATATTCATGAATAAATTCTACGTTTAGAATGTACGAAAAGTTTTTTTAATTCAATTTTAAAACTTATTCTACATCAAAATACACATAGGAAGTTAGATATACTAGTTTAGAATCACAAAAACACGTTTTGGATAGTCATATAGGTTGCTCAATGTCGAACATCTTTTGTTAACATTTGAAAAAATTCACGAGTCTAACCCTCTTTTAGATGTTCTAAACGTATTTTTTATTTGATTTCATTATGTATTTATCATCAAAATGCTTTAATGAAACTATATATACCAATTGTGAGTCACAAAAAACTTTTGGAACGACCATATGAGTCGTTCAATATCCAATCATCACCGTTTTTATAAAATTTGAACAATATCGTGTAGTAATATTCATGAATAAATTCCACGTTTAGAATGTCCGAAAAGTTTTTTTAATTCAATTTTAAAACTTATTCTACATCATAATACACATAGGAAGTTAGATATACTAGTGTGGAATCACAAAAACACGTTTTGGATAGTCATATAGGTTTGCTCAATGTCGAACATCTTTTGTTAACATTTGAAAAAATTCACGAGTCTAACCCTTTTTTAGATGTTCTAAACGTATTTTTTATTTGATTTCATTATGTATTTATCATCAAAATACTTTAATGAAACTATATATTCCAATTATGAGTCACAAAAAATCTTTTGGAACGTCCGTATGTGTCGTTCAATATCCAATCATCACCGTTTTTATAAAATTTGAATAATATCGTGTAGTAATATTCATGAATAAATTCCATGTTTAGAATATCCGAAAAGTTTTTTTAATTCAATTTTAAAACTTATTCTACATCATAATACACATAGGAAGTTAGATATACTAGTTTAGAATCACAAAAACACGTTTTGGATAGTCATATAGGTTGGTCAATGTCGAACATCTTTTGTTAACATTTGAAAAAATTCACGAGTCTAACCCTCTTTTAGATGTTCTAAACGTATTTTTTATTTGATTTCATTATGTATTTATCATCAAAATGCTTTTATGAAACTATATATACCAATTGTGAGTCACAAAAAAACTTTTGGAACGACCATATGAGTCGTTCAATATCCAATCATCACCGTTTTTATAAAATTTGAACAATATCGTGTAGTAATATTCATGAATAAATTCCACGTTTAGAATGTCCGAAAAGTTTTTTTAATTCAATTTTTAAACTTATTCTACATCATAATACACATAGGAAGTTAGATATACTAGTTTGGAATCACAAAAACACGTTTTAGATAGTCATATAGGTTGCTCAATGTCGAACATCTTTTGTTAATATTTGAAAACATTCACGAGTCTAACCCTCTTTTAGATTTTCTAAACGTATTTTTTATTTGATTTCATTATGTATTTATCATCAAAATACTTTAATGAAACTATATATACCAATTGTGAGTCACAAAAAAACTTTTGGAACGACCATATGAGTCGTTCAATATCCAATCATCACCGTTTTTATAAAATTTGAACAATATCGTGTAGTAATATTCATGAATAAATTCCACGTTTAGAATGTCCGAAAATTTTTTTTAATTCAATTTTAAAACTTATTCTACATCATAATACACATAGGAAGTTAGATATACTAGTATGGAATCACAAAAACACGTTTTGGATAGTCATATAGGTTGCTCAATGTCGAACATCTTTTGTTAACATTTGAAAAAATTCACGAGTCTAACCCTTTTTTAGATGTTCTAAACGTATTTTTTATTTGATTTCATTATGTATTTATCATCAAAATACTTTAATGAAACTATATATACCAATTATGAGTCACAAAAAAACTTTTGGAACGACCGTATGTGTCGTTCAATATCCAATCATCACCGTTTTTATAAAATTTGAACAATATCGTGTAGTAATATTCATGAATAAATTCCATGTTTAGAATATCCGAAAAGTTTTTTTAATTCAATTTTAAAACTTATTCTACATCATAATACACATAGGAAGTTAGATATACTAGTTTAGAATCATAACAACACGTTTTGGATAGTCAATTAGGTTGCTCAATGTCAAACATCTTTTGTTAACATTTGAAAAAATTAACGAGTCTAACCCTCTTTTAGATATTCTAAACGTATTTTTTATTTGATTTCATTATGTATTTATCATCAAAATGCTTTAATGAAACTATATATACCAAATATGAGTCGTAAAAAAACTTTTGGAACGACCATATGAGTCGTTAAATATCCAATCATCACCGTTTTTATAAAATTTGAACAATATCGTGTAGTAATTTTCATGAATAAATTCCACGTTTAGAATGTCCGAAAAGTTTTTTTAATTCAATTTTAAATCTTATTCTACATCTTAATACACATAGGAAGTTAGATATACTAGTTTGGAATCACAAAAACACGTTTTGGATAGTCATATAGGTTGCTCAATGTCGAACATCTTTTGTTAACATTTGAAACAATTCACGAGTCTAACCCTTTTTTAGATGTTCTAAACGTATTTTTTATTTGATTTCATTATGTATTTATCATCAAAATACTTTAATGAAACTATATATTCCAATTATGAGTCACAAAAAATCTTTTGGAACGTCCGTATGTGTCGTTCAATATCCAATCATCACCGTTTTTATAAAATTTGAATAATATCGTGTAGTAATATTCATGAATAAATTCCATGTTTAGAATATCCGAAAAGTTTTTTTAATTCAATTTTAAAACTTATTCTACATCATAATACACATAGGAAGTTAGATATACTAGTTTAGAATCACAAAAACACGTTTTGGATAGTCATATAGGTTGCTCAATGTCGAACATCTTTTGTTAACATTTGAAAAAATTCACGAGTCTAACCCTCTTTTAGATGTTCTAAACGTATTTTTTATTTGATTTCATTATGTATTTATCGTCAAAATACTTTTATGAAACTATATATACCAATTGTGAGTCACAAAAAAACTTTTGGAACGACCATATGAGTCGTTCAATATCCAATCATCACCGTTTTTATAAAATTTGAACAATATCGTGTAGTAATATTCATGAATAAATTCCACGTTTAGAATGTCCGAAAAGTTTTTTTAATTCAATTTTTAAACTTATTCTACATCATAATACACATAGGAAGTTAGATATACTAGTTTGGAATCACAAAAACACGTTTTAGATAGTCATATAGGTTGCTCAATGTCGAACATCTTTTGTTAATATTTGAAAACATTCACGAGTCTAACCCTCTTTTAGATTTTCTAAACGTATTTTTTATTTGATTTCATTATGTATTTATCATCAAAATACTTTAATGAAACTATATATACCAATTGTGAGTCACAAAAAAACTTTTGGAACGACCATATGAGTCGTTCAATATCCAATCATCACCGTTTTTATAAAATTTGAACAATATCGTGTAGTAATATTCATGAATAAATTCCACGTTTAGAATGTCCGAAAAGTTTTTTTAATTCAATTTTAAATCTTATTGTACATCATATTACACATAGGAAGTTAGATATACTCGTTTGGAATCACAAAAACACGTTTTGGATAGTCATATAGGTTGCTCAATGTCGAACATCTTTTGTTAACATTTGAAAAAATTCACGAGTCCAACCCTTTTTTAGATGTTCTAAACGTATTTTTTATTTGATTTCATTATGTATTTATCATCAAAATGCTTTAATGAAACTATATATACCAATTGTGAGTCACAAAAAAACTTTTGGAACGACCATATGAGTCGTTCAATATCCAATCATCACCGTTTTTATAAAATTTGAACAATATCGTGTAGTAATATTCATGAATAAATTCCACGTTTAGAATGTCCGAAAAGTTTTTTTAATTCAATTTTAAAACTTATTCTACATCATAATACACATAGGAAGTTAGATATACTAGTGTGGAATCACAAAAACACGTTTTGGATAGTCATATAGGTTGCTCAATGTCGAACATCTTTTGTTAACATTTGAAAAAATTCACGAGTCTAACCCTTTTTTAGATGTTCTAAACGTATTTTTTATTTGATTTCATTATGTATTTATCATCAAAATACTTTAATGAAACTATATATTCCAATTATGAGTCACAAAAAATCTTTTGGAACGTCCGTATGTGTCGTTCAATATCCAATCATCACCGTTTTTATAAAATTTGAATAATATCGTGTAGTAATATTCATGAATAAATTCCATGTTTAGAATATCCGAAAAGTTTTTTTAATTCAATTTTAAAACTTATTCTACATCATAATACACATAGGAAGTTAGATATACTAGTTTGGAATCACAAAAACACGTTTTAGATAGTCATATAGGTTCCTCAATGTCGAACATCTTTTGTTAATATTTGAAAACATTCACGAGTCTAACCCTCTTTTAGATTTTCTAAACGTATTTTTTATTTGATTTCATTATGTATTTATCATCAAAATACTTTAATGAAACTATATATTCCAATTACGAGTCACAAAAAATCTTTTGGAACGTCCGTATGTGTCGTTCAATATCCAATCATCACCGTTTTTATAAAATTTGAACAATATCGTGTAGTAATATTCATGAATAAATTCCACGTTTAGAATGTCCGAAAAGTTTTTTTAATTCAATTTTAAATCTTATTGTACATCATATTACACATAGGAAGTTAGATATACTCGTTTGGAATCACAAAAACACGTTTTGGATAGTCATATAGGTTGCTCAATGTCGAACATCTTTTGTTAACATTTGAAAAAATTCACGAGTCCAACCCTTTTTTAGATGTTCTAAACATATTTTTTATTTGATTTCATTATGTATTTATTATCAAAATGTTTTAATGAAACTATATATACCAATTACGAGTCACAAAAACACTTTTGGATCGACTATATGAGTCGTTCAATATCCAATCTTCACCGTTTTTATAAAATTTGAACAATATCGTGGAGTAATATTCATGAATAAATTCTACGTTTAGAATGTACGAAAAGTTTTTTTAATTCAATTTTAAAACTTATTCTACATCAAAATACACATAGGAAGTTAGATATACTAGTTTAGAATCACAAAAACACGTTTTGGATAGTCATATAGGTTGCTCAATGTCGAACATCTTTTGTTAACATTTGAAAAAATTCACGAGTCTAACCCTCTTTTAGATGTTCTAAACGTATTTTTTATTTGATTTCATTATGTATTTATCATCAAAATGCTTTAATGAAACTATATATACCAATTGTGAGTCACAAAAAAACTTTTGGAACGACCATATGAGTCGTTCAATATCCAATCATCACCGTTTTTATAAAATTTGAACAATATCGTGTAGTAATATTCATGAATAAATTCCACGTTTAGAATGTCCGAAAAGTTTTTTTAATTCAATTTTAAAACTTATTCTACATCATAATACACATAGGAAGTTAGATATACTAGTGTGGAACCACAAAAACACGTTTTGGATAGTCATATAGGTTGCTCAATGTCGAACATCTTTTGTTAACATTTGAAAAAATTCACGAGTCTAACCCTTTTTTAGATGTTCTAAACGTATTTTTTATTTGATTTCATTATGTATTTATCATCAAAATACTTTAATGAAACTATATATTCCAATTATGAGTCACAAAAAATCTTTTGGAACGTCCGTATGTGTCGTTCAATATCCAATCATCACCGTTTTTATAAAATTTGAACAATATCGTGTAGTAATATTCATGAATAAATTCCATGTTTAGAATATCCGAAAAGTTTTTTTAATTCAATTTTAAAACTTATTCTACATCATAATACACATAGGAAGTTAGATATACTAGTTTAGAATTACAACAACACGTTTTGGATAGTCAATTAGGTTGCTCAATGTCAAACATCTTTTGTTAACATTTGAAAAAATTAACGAGTCTAACCCTCTTTTAGATATTCTAAACGTATTTTTTATTTGATTTCATTATGTATTTATCATCAAAATGCTTTAATGAAACTATATATACCAAATATGAGTCGTAAAAAAACTTTTGGAACGACCATATGAGTCGTTAAATATCCAATCATCACCGTTTTTATAAAATTTGAACAATATCGTGTAGTAATTTTCATGAATAAATTCCACGTTTAGAATGTCCGAAAAGTTTTTTTAATTCAATTTTAAATCTTATTCTACATCTTAATACACATAGGAAGTTAGATATACTAGTTTGGAATCACAAAAACACGTTTTGGATAGTCATATAGGTTGCTCAATGTCGAACATCTTTTGTTAACATTTGAAAAAATTCACGAGTCTAACCCTCTTTTAGATGTTCTAAACGTATTTTTTATTTGATTTCATTATGTATTTATCATCAAAATGCTTTTATAAAACTATATATACCAATTGTGAGTCACAAAAAAACTTTTGGAACGACCATATGAGTCGTTCAATATCCAATCATCACCGTTTTTATAAAATTTGAACAATATCGTGTAGTAATATTCATGAATAAATTCCACGTTTAGAATGTCCGAAAAGTTTTTTTAATTCAATTTTTAAACTTATTCTACATCATAATACACATAGGAAGTTAGATATACTAGTTTGGAATCACAAAAACACGTTTTAGATAGTCATATAGGTTACTCAATGTCGAACATCTTTTGTTAATATTTGAAAACATTCACGAGTCTAACCCTCTTTTAGATTTTCTAAACGTATTTTTTAATTGATTTCATTATGTATTTATCATCAAAATGCTTTAATGAAACAATATATACCAATTATGAGTCGCAAAAAAACTTTTGGAACGACCATATGAGTCGTTAAATATCCAATCATCACCGTTTTTATAAAATTTGAACAATATCGTGTAGTAATATTCATGAATAAATTCCACGTTTAGAATGTCCGAAAAGTTTTTTTAATTCAATTTTAAAACTTATTCTACATCATAATACACATAGGAAGTTAGATATACTAGTGTGGAATCACAAAAACACGTTTTGGATAGTCATATAGGTTGCTCAATGTCGAACATCTTTTGTTAACATTTGAAAAAATTCACGAGTCTAACCCTTTTTTAGATGTTCTAAACGTATTTTTTATTTGATTTCATTATGTATTTATCATCAAAATACTTTAATGAAACTATATATTCCAATTATGAGTCACAAAAAATCTTTTGGAACGTCCGTATGTGTCGTTCAATATCCAATCATCACCGTTTTTATAAAATTTGAATAATATCGTGTAGTAATATTCATGAATAAATTCCATGTTTAGAATATCCGAAAAGTTTTTTTAATTCAATTTTAAAACTTATTCTACATCATAATACACATAGGAAGTTAGATATACTAGTTTAGAATCACAAAAACACGTTTTGGATAGTCATATAGGTTGCTCAATGTCGAACATCTTTTGTTTACATTTGAAAAAATTCACGAGTCTAACCCTCTTTTAGATGTTCTAAACGTATTTTTTATTTGATTTCATTATGTATTTATCATCAAAATGCTTTTATGAAACTATATATACCAATTGTGAGTCACAAAAAAACTTTTGGAACGACCATATGAGTCGTTCAATATCCAATCATCACCGTTTTTATAAAATTTGAACAATATCGTGTAGTAATATTCATGAATAAATTCCACGTTTAGAATGTCCGAAAAGTTTTTTTAATTCAATTTTAAATCTTATTGTACATCATATTACACATAGAAAGTTAGATATACTCGTTTGGAATCACAAAAAGACGTTTTGGATAGTCATATAGGTTGCTCAATGTCGAACATCTTTTGTTAACATTTGAAAAAATTCACGAGTCCAACCCTTTTTTAGATGTTCTAAACATATTTTTTATTTGATTTCATTATGTATTTATTATCAAAATGTTTTAATGAAACTATATATACCAATTACGAGTCACAAAAACACTTTTGGATCGACTATATGAGTCGTTCAATATCCAATCTTCACCGTTTTTATAAAATTTGAACAATATCGTGGAGTAATATTCATGAATAAATTCTACGTTTAGAATGTACGAAAAGTTTTTTTAATTCAATTTTAAAACTTATTCTACATCAAAATACACATAGGAAGTTAGATATACTAGTTTAGAATCACAAAAACACGTTTTGGATAGTCATATAGGTTGCTCAATGTCGAACATCTTTTGTTAACATTTGAAAAAATTCACGAGTCTAACCCTCTTTTAGATGTTCTAAACGTATTTTTTATTTGATTTCATTATGTATTTATCATCAAAATGCTTTAATGAAACTATATATACCAATTGTGAGTCACAAAAAAACTTTTGGAACGACCATATGAGTCGTTCAATATCCAATCATCACCGTTTTTATAAAATTTGAACAATATCGTGTAGTAATATTCATGAATAAATTCCACGTTTAGAATGTCCGAAAAGTTTTTTTAATTCAATTTTAAAACTTATTCTACATCATAATACACATAGGAAGTTAGATATACTAGTGTGGAACCACAAAAACACGTTTTGGATAGTCATATAGGTTGCTCAATGTCGAACATCTTTTGTTAACATTTGAAAAAATTCACGAGTCTAACCCTTTTTTAGATGTTCTAAACGTATTTTTTATTTGATTTCATTATGTATTTATCATCAAAATACTTTAATGAAACTATATATTCCAATTATGAGTCACAAAAAATCTTTTGGAACGTCCGTATGTGTCGTTCAATATCCAATCATCACCGTTTTTATAAAATTTGAATAATATCGTGTAGTAATATTCATGAATAAATTCCATGTTTAGAATATCCGAAAATTTTTTTTAATTCAATTTTAAAACTTATTCTACATCATAATACACATAGGAAGTTAGATATACTAGTTTAGAATCACAAAAACACGTTTTGGATAGTCATATAGGTTGCTCAATGTCGAACATCTTTTGTTAACATTTGAAAAAATTCACGAGTCTAACCCTCTTTTAGATGTTCTAAACGTATTTTTTATTTGATTTCATTATGTATTTATCATCAAAATGCTTTTATGAAACTATATATACCAATTGTGAGTCACAAAAAAACTTTTGGAACGACCATATGAGTCGTTCAATATCCAATCATCACCGTTTTTATAAAATTTGAACAATATCGTGTAGTAATATTCATGAATAAATTCCACGTTTAGAATGTCCGAAAAGTTTTTTTAATTCAATTTTTAAACTTATTCTACATCATAATACACATAGGAAGTTAGATATACTAGTTTGAAATCACAAAAACACGTTTTAGATAGTCATATAGGTTGCTCAATGTCGAACATCTTTTGTTAATATTTGAAAACATTCACGAGTCTAACCCTCTTTTAGATTTTCTAAACGTATTTTTTATTTGATTTCATTATGTATTTATCATCAAAATACTTTAATGAAACTATATATACCAATTGTGAGTCACAAAAAAACTTTTGGAACGACCATATGAGTCGTTCAATATCCAATCATCACCGTTTTTATAAAATTTGAACAATATCGTGTAGTAATATTCATGAATAAATTCCACGTTTACAATGTCCGAAAAGTTTTTTTAATTCAATTTTAAAACTTATTCTACATCATAATACACATAGGAAGTTAGATATACTAGTATGGAATCACAAAAACACGTTTTGGATAGTCATATAGGTTGCTCAATGTCGAACATCTTTTGTTAACATTTGAAAAAATTCACGAGTCTAACCCTTTTTTAGATGTTCTAAACGTATTTTTTATTTGATTTCATTATGTATTTATCATCAAAATACTTTAATGAAACTATATATACCAATTATGTGTCACAAAAAAACTTTTGGAACGACCGTATGTGTCGTTCAATATCCAATCATCACCGTTTTTATAAAATTTGAACAATATCGTGTAGTAATATTCATGAATAAATTCCATGTTTAGAATATCCGAAAAGTTTTTTTAATTCAATTTTAAAACTTATTCTACATCATAATACACATAGGAAGTTAGATATACTAGTTTAGAATCACAACAACACGTTTTGGATAGTCAATTAGGATGCTCAATGTCAAACATCTTTTGTTAACATTTGAAAAAATTAACGAGTATAACCCTCTTTTAGATATTCTAAACGTATTTTTTATTTGATTTCATTATGTATTTATCATCAAAATACTTTAATGAAACTATATATACCAATTATGAGTCACAAAAAAACTTTTGGAATGACCGTATGTGTCGTTCAATATCCAATCATCACCGTTTTTAAAAAATTTGAACAATATCGTGTAGTAATATTCATGAATAAATTCCACGTTTAGAATGTTCGAAAAGTTTTTTTAATTCAATTTTAAATCTTATTGTACATCATATTACACATAGGAAGTTAGATATACTAGTTTGGAATCACAAAAACACGTTTTGGATAGTCATATAGGTTGCTCAATGTCGAACATCTTTTGTTAACATTTGAAAAAATTCACGAGTCCAACCCTTTTTTAGATGTTCTAAACATATTTTTTATTTGATTTCATTATATATTTATTATCAAAATGTTTTAATGAAACTATATATACCAATTACGAGTCACAAAAACACTTTTGGATCGACTATATGAGTCGTTCAATATCCAATCTTCACCGTTTTTATAAAATTTGAACAATATCGTGGAGTAATATTCATGAATAAATTCTACGTTTAGAATGTACGAAAAGTTTTTTTAATTCAATTTTAAAACTTATTCTACATCAAAATACACATAGGAAGTTAGATATACTAGTTTAGAATCACAAAAACACGTTTTGGATAGTCATATAGGTTGCTCAATGTCGAACATCTTTTGTTAACATTTGAAAAAATTCACGAGTCTAACCCTCTTTTAGATGTTCTAAACGTATTTTTTATTTGATTTCATTATGTATTTATCATCAAAATGCTTTTATGAAACTATATATACCAATTGTGAGTCACAAAAAAACTTTTGGAACGACCATATGAGTCGTTCAATATCCAATCATCACCGTTTTTATAAAATTTGAACAATATCGTGTAGTAATATTCATGAATAAATTCCACGTTTAGAATGTCCGAAAAGTTTTTTTAATTCAATTTTAAAACTTATTCTACATCATAATACACATAGGAAGTTAGATATACTAGTATGGAATCACAAAAACACGTTTTGGATAGTCATATAGGTTGCTCAATGTCGAACATCTTTTGTTAACATTTGAAAAAATTCACGAGTCTAACCCTCTTTTAGATGTTCTAAACGTATTTTTTATTTGATTTCATTATGTATTTATCATCAAAATACTTTAATGAAACTATATATACCAATTATGATTCGCAAAAAAACTTTTGGAACGACCATATGAGTCGTTAAATATCCAATCATCACCGTTTTTATAAAATTTGAACAATATCGTGTAGTAATATTCATGAATAAATTCCACGTTTAGAATGTCCGAAAAGTTTTTTTAATTCAATTTTAAATCTTATTGTACATCATATTACACATAGGAAGTTAGATATACTAGTTTGGAATCACAAAAACACGTTTTGGATAGTCATATAGGTTGCTCAATGTCGAACATCTTTTGTTAACATTTGAAACAATTCACGAGTCTAACCTTTTTTTAGATGTTCTAAACGTATTTTTTATTTGATTTCATTATGTATTTATCATCAAAATACTTTAATGAAACTATATATACCAATTATGAGTCACAAAAAAACTTTTGGAATGACCTTATGTGTCGTTCAATATCCAATCATCACCGTTTTTATAAAATTTGAACAATATCGTGTAGTAATATTCATGAATAAATTCCATGTTTAGAATATCCGAAAAGTTTTTTTAATTCAATTTTAAAACTTATTCTACATCATAATACACATAGGATGTTAGATATACTAGTTTAGAATCACAAAAACACGTTTTGGATAGTCATATAGGTTGCTCAATGTCGAACATCTTTTGTTAACATTTGAAAAAATTCACGAGTCTAACCCTCTTTTAGATGTTCTAAACGTATTTTTTATTTGATTTCATTATGTATTTATTATCAAAATGTTTTAATGAAACTATATATACCAATTACGAGTCACAAAAAAACTTTTGGATCGACTATATGAGTCGTTCAATATCCAATCTTCACCGTTTTTATAAAATTTGAACAATATCGTGGAGTAATATTCATGAATAAATTCTACGTTTAGAATGTACGAAAAGTTTTTTTAATTCAATTTTAAAACTTATTCTACATCATAATACTCATAGGAAGTTAGATATACTAGTTTAGAATCACAACAACACGTTTTGGATAGTCAATTAGGTTGCTCAATGTCAAACATCTTTTGTTAACATTTGAAAAAATTAACGAGTATAACCCTCTTTTAGATATTCTAAACGTATTTTTTATTTGATTTCATTATGTATTTATCATCAAAATACTTTAATGAAACTATATATACCAATTATGAGTCACAAAAAAACTTTTGGAATGACCGTATGTGTCGTTCAATATCCAATCATCACCGTTTTTAAAAAATTTGAACAATATCGTGTAGTAATATTCATGAATAAATTCCACGTTTAGAATGTTCGAAAAGTTTTTTTAATTCAATTTTAAATCTTATTGTACATCATATTACACATAGGAAGTTAGATATACTAGTTTGGAATCACAAAAACACGTTTTGGATAGTCATATAGGTTGCTCAATGTCGAACATCTTTTGTTAACATTTGAAAAAATTCACGAGTCCAACCCTTTTTTAGATGTTCTAAACATATTTTTTATTTGATTTCATTATATATTTATTATCAAAATGTTTTAATGAAACTATATATACCAATTACGAGTCACAAAAACACTTTTGGATCGACTATATGAGTCGTTCAATATCCAATCTTCACCGTTTTTATAAAATTTGAACAATATCGTGGAGTAATATTCATGAATAAATTCTACGTTTAGAATGTACGAAAAGTTTTTTTAATTCAATTTTAAAACTTATTCTACATCAAAATACACATAGGAAGTTAGATATACTAGTTTAGAATCACAAAAACACGTTTTGGATAGTCATATAGGTTGCTCAATGTCGAACATCTTTTGTTAACATTTGAAAAAATTCACGAGTCTAACCCTCTTTTAGATGTTCTAAACGTATTTTTTTTTTGATTTCATTATGTATTTATCATCAAAATGCTTTTATGAAACTATATATACCAATTGTGAGTCACAAAAAAACTTTTGGAACGACCATATGAGTCGTTCAATATCCAATCATCACCGTTTTTATAAAATTTGAACAATATCGTGTAGTAATATTCATGAATAAATTCCACGTTTAGAATGTCCGAAAAGTTTTTTTAATTCAATTTTAAAACTTATTCTACATCATAATACACATAGGAAGTTAGATATACTAGTATGGAATCACAAAAACACGTTTTGGATAGTCATATAGGTTGCTCAATGTCGAACATCTTTTGTTAACATTTGAAAAAATTCACGAGTCTAACCCTCTTTTAGATGTTCTAAACGTATTTTTTATTTGATTTCATTATGTATTTATCATCAAAATGCTTTAATGAAACTATATATACCAATTATGATTCGCAAAAAAACTTTTGGAACGACCATATGAGTCGTTAAATATCCAATCATCACCGTTTTTATAAAATTTGAACAATATCGTGTAGTAATATTCATGAATAAATTCCACGTTTAGAATGTCCGAAAAGTTTTTTTAATTCAATTTTAAATCTTATTGTACATCATATTACACATAGGAAGTTAGATATACTAGTTTGGAATCACAAAAACACGTTTTGGATAGTCATATAGGTTGCTCAATGTCGAACATCTTTTGTTAACATTTGAAACAATTCACGAGTCTAACCCTTTTTTAGATGTTCTAAACGTATTTTTTATTTGATTTCATTATGTATTTATCATCAAAATACTTTAATGAAACTATATATACCAATTATGAGTCACAAAAAACTTTTGGAATGACCGTATGTGTCGTTCAATATCCAATCATCACCGTTTTTATAAAATTTGAACAATATCGTGTAGTAATATTCATGAATAAATTCCATGTTTAGAATATCCGAAAAGTTTTTTTAATTCAATTTTAAAACTTATTCTACATCATAATACACATAGGATGTTAGATATACTAGTTTAGAATCACAAAAACACGTTTTGGATAGTCATATAGGTTGCTCAATGTCGAACATCTTTTGTTAACATTTGAAAAAATTCACGAGTCTAACCCTCTTTTAGATGTTCTAAACGTATTTTTTATTTGATTTCATTATGTATTTATCATCAAAATGCTTTTATGAAACTATATATACCAATTGTGAGTCACAAAAAAACTTTTGGAACGACCATATGAGTCGTTCAATATCCAATCATCACCGTTTTTATAAAATTTGAACAATATCGTGTAGTAATATTCATGAATAAATTCCACGTTTAGAATGTCCGAAAAGTTTTTTTAATTCAATTTTAAAACTTATTCTACATCATAATACACATAGGAAGTTAGATATACTAGTATGGAATCACAAAAACACGTTTTGGATAGTCATATAGGTTGCTCAATGTCGAACATCTTTTGTTAACATTTGAAAAAATTCACGAGTCTAACCCTCTTTTAGATGTTCTAAACGTATTTTTTATTTGATTTCATTATGTATTAATCATCAAAATGCTTTAATGAAACTATATATACCAATTATGATTCGCAAAAAAACTTTTGGAACGACCATATGAATCGTTAAATATCCAATCATCACCGTTTTTATAAAATTTGAACAATATCGTGTAGTAATATTCATGAATAAATTCCACGTTTAGAATGTCCGAAAAGTTTTTTTAATTCAATTTTAAATCTTATTGTACATCATATTACACATAGGAAGTTAGATATACTAGTTTGGAATCACAAAAACACGTTTTGGATAGTCATATAGGTTGCTCAATGTCGAACATCTTTTGTTAACATTTGAAACAATTCACGAGTCTAACCCTTTTTTAGATGTTCTAAACGTATTTTTTATTTGATTTCATTATGTATTTATCATCAAAATACTTTAATGAAACTATATATACCAATTATGAGTCACAAAAAAACTTTTGGAATGACCATATGAGTCGTTCAATATTCAATCATCACCGTTTTTAAAAAATTTGAACAATATCGTGTAGTAATATTCATGAATAAATTCCACGTTTAGAATGTCTGAAAAGTTTTTTTAATTCAATTTTAAATCTTATTGTACATCATATTACACATAGGAAGTTAGATATACTAGTTTGGAATCACAAAAACACGTTTTGGATAGTCATATAGGTTGCTCAATGTCGAACATCTTTTGTTAACATTTGAAAAAATTCACGAGTCCAACCCTTTTTTAGATGTTCTAAACATATTTTTTATTTGATTTCATTATGTATTTATTATCAAAATGTTTTAATGAAACTATATATACCAATTACGAGTCACAAAAACACTTTTGGATCGACTATATGAGTCGTTCAATATCCAATCTTCACCGTTTTTATAAAATTTGAACAATATCGTGGAGTAATATTCATGAATAAATTCCACGTTTAGAATGTCCGAAAAGTTTTTTTAATTCAATTTTAAAACTTATTCTACATCATAATACACATAGAAAGTTAGATATACTAGTGTGGAATCACAAAAACACGTTTTGGATAGTCATATAGGTTGCTCAATGTCGAACATCTTTTGTTAACATTTGAAAAAATTCACGAGTCTAACCCTTTTTTAGATGTTCTAAACGTATTTTTTATTTGATTTCATTATGTATTTATCATCAAAATACTTTAATGAAACTATATATTCCAATTATGAGTCACAAAAAATCTTTTGGAACGTCCGTATGTGTCGTTCAATATCCAATCATCACCGTTTTTATAAAATTTGAATAATATCGTGTAGTAATATTCATGAATAAATTCCATGTTTAGAATATCCGAAAAGTTTTTTTAATTCAATTTTAAAACTTATTCTACATCATAATACACATAGGAAGTTAGATATACTAGTTTAGAATCACAAAAACACGTTTTGGATAGTCATATAGGTTGCTCAATGTCGAACATCTTTTGTTAACATTTGAAAAAATTCACGAGTCTAACCCTCTTTTAGATGTTCTAAACGTATTTTTTTTTTGATTTCATTATGTATTTATCATCAAAATGCTTTTATGAAACTATATATACCAATTGTGAGTCACAAAAAAACTTTTGGAACGACCATATGAGTCGTTCAATATCCAATCATCACCGTTTTTATAAAATTTGAACAATATCGTGTAGTAATATTCATGAATAAATTCCACGTTTAGAATGTCCGAAAAGTTTTTTTAATTCAATTTTAAAACTTATTCTACATCATAATACACATAGGAAGTTAGATATACTAGTATGGAATCACAAAAACACGTTTTGGATAGTCATATAGGTTGCTCAATGTCGAACATCTTTTGTTAACATTTGAAAAAATTCACGAGTCTAACCCTCTTTTAGATGTTCTAAACGTATTTTTTATTTGATTTCATTATGTATTTATCATCAAAATGCTTTAATGAAACTATATATACCAATTATGATTCGCAAAAAAACTTTTGGAACGACCATATGAGTCGTTAAATATCCAATCATCACCGTTTTTATAAAATTTGAACAATATCGTGTAGTAATATTCATGAATAAATTCCACGTTTAGAATGTCCGAAAAGTTTTTTTAATTCAATTTTAAATCTTATTGTACATCATATTACACATAGGAAGTTAGATATACTAGTTTGGAATCACAAAAACACGTTTTGGATAGTCATATAGGTTGCTCAATGTCGAACATCTTTTGTTAACATTTGAAACAATTCACGAGTCTAACCCTTTTTTAGATGTTCTAAACGTATTTTTTATTTGATTTCATTATGTATTTATCATCAAAATACTTTAATGAAACTATATATACCAATTATGAGTCACAAAAAACTTTTGGAATGACCGTATGTGTCGTTCAATATCCAATCATCACCGTTTTTATAAAATTTGAACAATATCGTGTAGTAATATTCATGAATAAATTCCATGTTTAGAATATCCGAAAAGTTTTTTTAATTCAATTTTAAAACTTATTCTACATCATAATACACATAGGATGTTAGATATACTAGTTTAGAATCACAAAAACACGTTTTGGATAGTCATATAGGTTGCTCAATGTCGAACATCTTCTGTTAACATTTGAAAAAATTCACGAGTCTAACCCTCTTTTAGATGTTCTAAACGTATTTTTTATTTGATTTCATTATGTATTTATCATCAAAATGCTTTTATGAAACTATATATACCAATTGTGAGTCACAAAAAAACTTTTGGAACGACCATATGAGTCGTTCAATATCCAATCATCACCGTTTTTATAAAATTTGAACAATATCGTGTAGTAATATTCATGAATAAATTCCACGTTTAGAATGTCCGAAAAGTTTTTTTAATTCAATTTTAAAACTTATTCTACATCATAATACACATAGGAAGTTAGATATAATAGTATGGAATCACAAAAACACGTTTTGGATAGTCATATAGGTTGCTCAATGTCGAACATCTTTTGTTAACATTTGAAAAAATTCACGAGTCTAACCCTCTTTTAGATGTTCTAAACGTATTTTTTATTTGATTTCATTATGTATTTATCATCAAAATGCTTTAATGAAACTATATATACCAATTATGATTCGCAAAAAAACTTTTGGAACGACCATATGAATCGTTAAATATCCAATCATCACCGTTTTTATAAAATTTGAACAATATCGTGTAGTAATATTCATGAATAAATTCCACGTTTAGAATGTCCGAAAAGTTTTTTTAATTCAATTTTAAATCTTATTGTACATCATATTACACATAGGAAGTTAGATATACTAGTTTGGAATCACAAAAACACGTTTTGGATAGTCATATAGGTTGCTCAATGTCGAACATCTTTTGTTAACATTTGAAACAATTCACGAGTCTAACCCTTTTTTAGATGTTCTAAACGTATTTTTTATTTGATTTCATTATGTATTTATCATCAAAATACTTTAATGAAGCTATATATACCAATTATGAGTCACAAAAAACTTTTGGAATGACCGTATGTGTCGTTCAATATCCAATCATCACCGTTTTTATAAAATTTGAACAATATCGTGTAGTAATATTCATGAATAAATTCCATGTTTAGAATATCCGAAAAGTTTTTTTAATTCAATTTTAAAACTTATTCTACATCATAATACACATAGGAAGTTAGATATACTAGTATGGAATCACAAAAACACGTTTTGGATAGTCATATAGGTTGCTCAATGTCGAACATCTTTTGTTAACATTTGAAAAAATTCACGAGTCTAACCCTCTTTTAGATGTTCTAAACGTATTTTTTATTTGATTTCATTATGTATTTATCATCAAAATGCTTTAATGAAACTATATATACCAATTCTGATTCGCAAAAAAACTTTTGGAACGACCATATGAATCGTTAAATATCCAATCATCACCGTTTTTATAAAATTTGAACAATATCGTGTAGTAATATTCATGAATAAATTCCACGTTTAGAATGTCCGAAAAGTTTTTTTAATTCAATTTTAAATCTTATTGTACATCATATTACACATAGGAAGTTAGATATACTAGTTTGGAATCACAAAAACACGTTTTGGATAGTCATATAGGTTGCTCAATGTCGAACATCTTTTGTTAACATTTGAAACAATTCACGAGTCTAACCCTTTTTTAGATGTTCTAAACGTATTTTTTATTTGATTTCATTATGTATTTATCATCAAAATACTTTAATGAAACTATATATACCAATTATGAGTCACAAAAAAACTTTTGGAATGACCATATGAGTCGTTCAATATTCAATCATCACCGTTTTTAAAAAATTTGAACAATATCGTGTAGTAATATTCATGAATAAATTCCACGTTTAGAATGTCTGAAAAGTTTTTTTAATTCAATTTTAAATCTTATTGTACATCATATTACACATAGGAAGTTAGATATACTAGTTTGGAATCACAAAAACACGTTTTGGATAGTCATATAGGTTGCTCAATGTCGAACATCTTTTGTTAACATTTGAAAAAATTCACGAGTCCAACCCTTTTTTAGATGTTCTAAACATATTTTTTATTTGATTTCATTATGTATTTATTATCAAAATGTTTTAATGAAACTATATATACCAATTACGAGTCACAAAAACACTTTTGGATCGACTATATGAGTCGTTCAATATCCAATCTTCACCGTTTTTATAAAATTTGAACAATATCGTGGAGTAATATTCATGAATAAATTCCACGTTTAGAATGTCCGAAAAGTTTTTTTAATTCAATTTTAAAACTTATTCTACATCATAATACACATAGAAAGTTAGATATACTAGTGTGGAATCACAAAAACACGTTTTGGATAGTCATATAGGTTGCTCAATGTCGAACATCTTTTGTTAACATTTGAAAAAATTCACGAGTCTAACCCTTTTTTAGATGTTCTAAACGTATTTTTTATTTGATTTCATTATGTATTTATCATCAAAATACTTTAATGAAACTATATATTCCAATTATGAGTCACAAAAAATCTTTTGGAACGTCCGTATGTGTCGTTCAATATCCAATCATCACCGTTTTTATAAAATTTGAATAATATCGTGTAGTAATATTCATGAATAAATTCCATGTTTAGAATATCCGAAAAGTTTTTTTAATTCAATTTTAAAACTTATTCTACATCATAATACACATAGGAAGTTAGATATACTAGTTTAGAATCACAAAAACACGTTTTGGATAGTCATATAGGTTGCTCAATGTCGAACATCTTTTGTTAACATTTGAAAAAATTCACGAGTCTAACCCTCTTTTAGATGTTCTAAACGTATTTTTTTTTTGATTTCATTATGTATTTATCATCAAAATGCTTTTATGAAACTATATATACCAATTGTGAGTCACAAAAAAACTTTTGGAACGACCATATGAGTCGTTCAATATCCAATCATCACCGTTTTTATAAAATTTGAACAATATCGTGTAGTAATATTCATGAATAAATTCCACGTTTAGAATGTCCGAAAAGTTTTTTTAATTCAATTTTAAAACTTATTCTACATCATAATACACATAGGAAGTTAGATATACTAGTATGGAATCACAAAAACACGTTTTGGATAGTCATATAGGTTGCTCAATGTCGAACATCTTTTGTTAACATTTGAAAAAATTCACGAGTCTAACCCTCTTTTAGATGTTCTAAACGTATTTTTTATTTGATTTCATTATGTATTTATCATCAAAATGCTTTAATGAAACTATATATACCAATTATGATTCGCAAAAAAACTTTTGGAACGACCATATGAGTCGTTAAATATCCAATCATCACCGTTTTTATAAAATTTGAACAATATCGTGTAGTAATATTCATGAATAAATTCCACGTTTAGAATGTCCGAAAAGTTTTTTTAATTCAATTTTAAATCTTATTGTACATCATATTACACATAGGAAGTTAGATATACTAGTTTGGAATCACAAAAACACGTTTTGGATAGTCATATAGGTTGCTCAATGTCGAACATCTTTTGTTAACATTTGAAACAATTCACGAGTCTAACCCTTTTTTAGATGTTCTAAACGTATTTTTTATTTGATTTCATTATGTATTTATCATCAAAATACTTTAATGAAACTATATATACCAATTATGAGTCACAAAAAACTTTTGGAATGACCGTATGTGTCGTTCAATATCCAATCATCACCGTTTTTATAAAATTTGAACAATATCGTGTAGTAATATTCATGAATAAATTCCATGTTTAGAATATCCGAAAAGTTTTTTTAATTCAATTTTAAAACTTATTCTACATCATAATACACATAGGATGTTAGATATACTAGTTTAGAATCACAAAAACACGTTTTGGATAGTCATATAGGTTGCTCAATGTCGAACATCTTTTGTTAACATTTGAAAAAATTCACGAGTCTAACCCTCTTTTAGATGTTCTAAACGTATTTTTTATTTGATTTCATTATGTATTTATCATCAAAATGCTTTTATGAAACTATATATACCAATTGTGAGTCACAAAAAAACTTTTGGAACGACCATATGAGTCGTTCAATATCCAATCATCACCGTTTTTATAAAATTTGAACAATATCGTGTAGTAATATTCATGAATAAATTCCACGTTTAGAATGTCCGAAAAGTTTTTTTAATTCAATTTTAAAACTTATTCTACATCATAATACACATAGGAAGTTAGATATACTAGTATGGAATCACAAAAACACGTTTTGGATAGTCATATAGGTTGCTCAATGTCGAACATCTTTTGTTAACATTTGAAAAAATTCACGAGTCTAACCCTCTTTTAGATGTTCTAAACGTATTTTTTATTTGATTTCATTATGTATTTATCATCAAAATGCTTTAATGAAACTATATATACCAATTATGATTCGCAAAAAAACTTTTGGAACGACCATATGAATCGTTAAATATCCAATCATCACCGTTTTTATAAAATTTGAACAATATCGTGTAGTAATATTCATGAATAAATTCCACGTTTAGAATGTCCGAAAAGTTTTTTTAATTCAATTTTAAATCTTATTGTACATCATATTACACATAGGAAGTTAGATATACTAGTTTGGAATCACAAAAACACGTTTTGGATAGTCATATAGGTTGCTCAATGTCGAACATCTTTTGTTAACATTTGAAACAATTCACGAGTCTAACCCTTTTTTAGATGTTCTAAACGTATTTTTTATTTGATTTCATTATGTATTTATCATCAAAATACTTTAATGAAACTATATATACCAATTATGAGTCACAAAAAAACTTTTGGAATGACCATATGAGTCGTTCAATATTCAATCATCACCGTTTTTAAAAAATTTGAACAATATCGTGTAGTAATATTCATGAATAAATTCCACGTTTAGAATGTCTGAAAAGTTTTTTTAATTCAATTTTAAATCTTATTGTACATCATATTACACATAGGAAGTTAGATATACTAGTTTGGAATCACAAAAACACGTTTTGGATAGTCATATAGGTTGCTCAATGTCGAACATCTTTTGTTAACATTTGAAAAAATTCACGAGTCCAACCCTTTTTTAGATGTTCTAAACATATTTTTTATTTGATTTCATTATGTATTTATTATCAAAATGTTTTAATGAAACTATATATACCAATTACGAGTCACAAAAACACTTTTGGATCGACTATATGAGTCGTTCAATATCCAATCTTCACCGTTTTTATAAAATTTGAACAATATCGTGGAGTAATATTCATGAATAAATTCCACGTTTAGAATGTCCGAAAAGTTTTTTTAATTCAATTTTAAAACTTATTCTACATCATAATACACATAGAAAGTTAGATATACTAGTGTGGAATCACAAAAACACGTTTTGGATAGTCATATAGGTTGCTCAATGTCGAACATCTTTTGTTAACATTTGAAAAAATTCACGAGTCTAACCCTTTTTTAGATGTTCTAAACGTATTTTTTATTTGATTTCATTATGTATTTATCATCAAAATACTTTAATGAAACTATATATTCCAATTATGAGTCACAAAAAATCTTTTGGAACGTCCGTATGTGTCGTTCAATATCCAATCATCACCGTTTTTATAAAATTTGAATAATATCGTGTAGTAATATTCATGAATAAATTCCATGTTTAGAATATCCGAAAAGTTTTTTTAATTCAATTTTAAAACTTATTCTACATCATAATACACATAGGAAGCTAGATATACTAGTTTAGAATCACAAAAACACGTTTTGGATAGTCATATAGGTTGCTCAATGTCGAACATCTTTTGTTAACATTTGAAAAAATTCACGAGTCTAACCCTCTTTTAGATGTTCTAAACGTATTTTTTATTTGATTTCATTATGTATTTATCATCAAAATGCTTTTATGAAACTATATATACCAATTGTGAGTCACAAAAAAACTTTTGGAACGACCATACGAGTCGTTCAATATCCAATCATCACCGTTTTTATAAAATTTGAACAATATCGTGTAGTAATATTCATGAATAAATTCCACGTTTAGAATGTCCGAAAAGTTTTTTTAATTCAATTTTAAAACTTATTCTACATCATAATACACATAGGAAGTTAGATATACTAGTATGGAATCACAAAAACACGTTTTGGATAGTCATATAGGTTGCTCAATGTCGAACATCTTTTGTTAACATTTGAAAAAATTCACGAGTCTAACCCTCTTTTAGATGTTCTAAACGTATTTTTTATTTGATTTCATTATGTATTTATCATCAAAATGCTTTAATGAAACTATATATACCAATTATGAGTCGCAAAAAAACTTTTGGAACGACCATATGAGTCGTTAAATATCCAATCATCACCGTTTTTATAAAATTTGAACAATATCGTGTAGTAATATTCATGAATAAATTCCACGTTTAGAATGTCCGAAAAGTTTTTTTAATTCAATTTTAAATCTTATTATACATCATATTACACATAGGAAGTTAGATATACTAGTTTGGAATCACAAAAACACGTTTTGGATAGTCATATAGGTTGCTCAATGTCGAACATCTTTTGTTAACATTTGAAAAAATTCACGAGTCTAACCCTTTTTTTGATGTTCTAAACATATTTTTTATTTGATTTCATTATGTATTTATTATCAAAATGTTTTAATGAAACTATATATACCAATTACAAGTCACAAAAACACTTTTTGAACGACTATATGAGTCGTTCAATATCCAATCTTCACCGTTTTTATAAAATTTGAACATTATCGTGGAGTAATATTCATGAATAAATTCTACGTTTAGAATGTCTGAAAAGTTTTTTTAATTCAATTTTAAAACTTATTCTACATCATAATACACATAGGAAGTTAGATATACTAGTTTAGAATCACAAAAACACGTTTTGGATAGTCATATAGGTTGCTCAATGTCGAACATCTTTTGTTAACATTTGAAAAAATTCACGAGTCTAACCCTCTTTTAGATTTTCTAAAAGTGTTTTTTATTTGATTTCATTATGTATTTATCATCAAAATGCTTTAATGAAACTATATATACCAAATATGAGTCGTAAAAAAACATTTGGAACGACCATATGAGTCGTTAAATATCCAATCATCACCGTTTTTATAAAATTTGAACAATATCGTGTAGTAATTTTCATGAATAAATTCCACGTTTAGAATGTCCGAAAAGTTTTTTTAATTCAATTTTAAATCTTATTCTACATCTTAATACACATAGGAAGTTAGATATACTAGTTTGGAATCACAAAAACACGTTTTGGATAGTCATATAGGTTGCTCAATGTCGAACATCTTTTGTTAACATTTGAAACAATTCACGAGTCTAACCCTTTTTTAGATGTTCTAAACGTATTTTTTATTTGATTTCATTATGTATTTATCATCAAAATACTTTAATGAAACTATATATACCAATTATGAGTCACAAAAAAACTTTTGGAATGACCGTATGTGTCGTTCAATATCCAATCATCACCGTTTTTATAAAATTTGAACAATATCGTGTAGTAATATTCATGAATAAATTCCACGTTTAGAATGTCCGAAAAGTTTTTTTAATTCAATTTTTAAACTTATTCTACATCATAATACACATAGGAAGTTAGATATACTAGTTTGGAATCACAAAAACACGTTTTAGATAGTCATATAGGTTGCTCAATATCGAACATCTTTTGTTAATATTTGAAAACATTCACGAGTCTAACCCTCTTTTAGATTTTCTAAACGTATTTTTTATTTGATTTCATTATGTATTTATCATCAAAATGCTTTAATGAAACAATATATACCAATTATGAGTCGCAAAAAAACTTTTGGAACGACCATATGAGTCGTTCAATATCCAATCATCACCGTTTTTATAAAATTTGAACAATATCGTGTAGTAATATTCATGAATAAATTCCACGTTTAGAATGTCCGAAAAGTTTTTTTAATTCAATTTTTAAACTTATTCTACATCAAAATACACATAGGAAGTTAGATATACTAGTTTAGAATCACAAAAACACGTTTTGGATAGTCATATAGGTTGCTCAATGTCGAACATCTTTTGTTAACATTTGAAAAAATTCACGAGTCTAACCCTCTTTTAGATGTTCTAAACGTATTTTTTATTTGATTTCATTATGTATTTATCATCAAAATGCTTTAATGAAACTATATATACCAATTGTGAGTCACAAAAAAACTTTTGGAACGACCATATGAGTCGTTCAATATCCAATCATCACCGTTTTTATAAAATTTGAACAATATCGTGTAGTAATATTCATGAATAAATTCCACATTTAGAATGTCCGAAAAGTTTTTTTAATTCAATTTTAAAACTTATTCTACATCATAATACACATAGGAAGTTAGATATACTAGTGTGGAACCACAAAAACACGTTTTGGATAGTCATATAGGTTGCTCAATGTCGAACATCTTTTGTTAACATTTGAAAAAATTCACGAGTCTAACCCTTTTTTAGATGTTCTAAACGTATTTTTTATTTGATTTCATTATGTATTTATCATCAAAATACTTTAATGAAACTATATATTCCAATTATGAGTCACAAAAAATCTTTTGGAACGTCCGTATGTGTCGTTCAATATCCAATCATCACCGTTTTTATAAAATTTGAATAATATCGTGTAGTAATATTCATGAATAAATTCCATGTTTAGAATATCCGAAAAGTTTTTTTAATTCAATTTTAAAACTTATTCTACATCATAATACACATAGGAAGTTAGATATACTAGTTTAGAATCACAAAAACACGTTTTGGATAGTCATACAGGTTGCTCAATGTCGAACATCTTTTGTTAACATTTGAAAAAATTCACGAGTCTAACCCTCTTTTAGATGTTCTAAACGTATTTTTTATTTGATTTCATTATGTATTTATCATCAAAATGCTTTTATGAAACTATATATACCAATTGTGAGTCACAAAAAAACTTTTGGAACGACCATATGAGTCGTTCAATATCCAATCATCACCGTTTTTATAAAATTTGAACAATATCGTGTAGTAATATTCATGAATAAATTCCACGTTTAGAATGTCCGAAAAGTTTTTTTAATTCAATTTTTAAACTTATTCTACATCATAAATCACATAGGAAGTTAGATATACTAGTTTGGAATCACAAAAACACGTTTTAGATAGTCATATAGGTTGCTCAATGTCGAACATCTTTTGTTAATATTTGAAAACATTCACGAGTCTAACCCTCTTTTAGATTTTCTAAACGTATTTTTTATTTGATTTCATTATGTATTTATCATCAAAATACTTTAATGAAACTATATATACCAATTGTGAGTCACAAAAAAACTTTTGGAACGACCATATGAGTCGTTCAATATCCAATCATCACCGTTTTTATAAAATTTGAACAATATCGTGTAGTAATATTCATGAATAAATTCCACGTTTAGAATGTCCGAAAAGTTTTTTTAATTCAATTTTAAAACTTATTCTACATCATAATACACATAGGAAGTTAGATATACTAGTGTGGAATCACAAAAACACGTTTTGGATAGTCATATAGGTTGCTCAATGTCGAACATCTTTTGTTAACATTTGAAAAAATTCACGAGTCTAACCCTTTTTTAGATGTTCTAAACGTATTTTTTATTTGATTTCATTATGTATTTATCATCAAAATACTTTAATGAAACTATATATTCCAATTATGAGTCACAAAAAATCTTTTGGAACGTCTGTATGTGTCGTTCAATATCCAATCATCACCGTTTTTATAAAATTTGAATAATATCGTGTAGTAATATTCATGAATAAATTCCATGTTTAGAATATCCGAAAAGTTTTTTTAATTCAATTTTAAAACTTATTCTACATCATAATACACATAGGAAGTTAGATATACTAGTTTAGAATCACAAAAACACGTTTTGGATAGTCATATAGGTTGCTCAATGTCGAACATCTTTTGTTTACATTTGAAAAAATTCACGAGTCTAACCCTCTTTTAGATGTTCTAAACGTATTTTTTATTTGATTTCATTATGTATTTATCATCAAAATGCTTTTATGAAACTATATATACCAATTGTGAGTCACAAAAAAACTTTTGGAACGACCATATGAGTCGTTCAATATCCAATCATCACCGTTTTTATAAAATTTGAACAATATCGTGTAGTAATATTCATGAATAAATTCCACGTTTAGAATGTCCGAAAAGTTTTTTTAATTCAATTTTTAAACTTATTCTACATCATAATACACATAGGAAGTTAGATATACTAGTTTGGAATCACAAAAACACGTTTTAGATAGTCATATAGGTTGCTCAATGTCGAACATCTTTTGTTAATATTTGAAAACATTCACGAGTCTAACCCTCTTTTAGATTTTCTAAACGTATTTTTTATTTGATTTCATTATGTATTTATCATCAAAATGCTTTTATGAAACTATATATACCAATTGTGAGTCACAAAAAAACTTTTGGAACGACCATATGAGTCGTTCAATATCCAATCATCACCGTTTTTATAAAATTTGAACAATATCGTGTAGTAATATTCATGAATAAATTCCACGTTTAGAATGTCCGAAAAGATTTTTTAATTCAATTTTTAAACTTATTCTACATCATAATACACATAGGAAGTTAGATATACTAGTTTGGAATCACAAAAACACGTTTTAGATAGTCATATAGGTTGCTCAATGTCGAACATCTTTTGTTAATATTTGAAAACATTCACGAGTCTAACCCTCTTTTAGATTTTCTAAACGTATTTTTTATTTGATTTCATTATGTATTTATCATCAAAATACTTTAATGAAACTATATATACCAATTGTGAGTCACAAAAAAACTTTTGGAACGACCATATGAGTCGTTCAATATCCAATCATCACCGTTTTTATAAAATTTGAACAATATCGTGTAGTAATATTCATGAATAAATTCCACGTTTAGAATGTCCGAAAAGTTTTTTTAATTCAATTTTAAAACTTATTCTACATCATAATACACATAGGAAGTTAGATATACTAGTGTGGAATCACAAAAACACGTTTTGGATAGTCATATAGGTTGCTCAATGTCGAACATCTTTTGTTAACATTTGAAAAAATTCACGAGTCTAACCCTTTTTTAGATGTTCTAAACGTATTTTTTATTTGATTTCATTATGTATTTATCATCAAAATACTTTAATGAAACTATATATTCCAATTATGAGTCACAAAAAATCTTTTGGAACGTCTGTATGTGTCGTTCAATATCCAATCATCACCGTTTTTATAAAATTTGAATAATATCGTGTAGTAATATTCATGAATAAATTCCATGTTTAGAATATCCGAAAAGTTTTTTTAATTCAATTTTAAAACTTATTCTACATCATAATACACATAGGAAGTTAGATATACTAGTTTAGAATCACAAAAACACGTTTTGGATAGTCATATAGGTTGCTCAATGTCGAACATCTTTTGTTTACATTTGAAAAAATTCACGAGTCTAACCCTCTTTTAGATGTTCTAAACGTATTTTTTATTTGATTTCATTATGTATTTATCATCAAAATGCTTTTATGAAACTATATATACCAATTGTGAGTCACAAAAAAACTTTTGGAACGACCATATGAGTCGTTCAATATCCAATCATCACCGTTTTTATAAAATTTGAACAATATCGTGTAGTAATATTCATGAATAAATTCCACGTTTAGAATGTCCGAAAAGTTTTTTTAATTCAATTTTTAAACTTATTCTACATCATAATACACATAGGAAGTTAGATATACTAGTTTGGAATCACAAAAACACGTTTTAGATAGTCATATAGGTTGCTCAATGTCGAACATCTTTTGTTAATATTTGAAAACATTCACGAGTCTAACCCTCTTTTAGATTTTCTAAACGTATTTTTTATTTGATTTCATTATGTATTTATCATCAAAATACTTTAATGAAACTATATATACCAATTGTGAGTCACAAAAAAACTTTTGGAACGACCATATGAGTCGTTCAATATCCAATCATCACCGTTTTTATAAAATTTGAACAATATCGTGTAGTAATATTCATGAATAAATTCCACGTTTAGAATGTCCGAAAAGTTTTTTTAATTCAATTTTAAATCTTATTGTACATCATATTACACATAGAAAGTTAGATATACTCGTTTGGAATCACAAAAAGACGTTTTGGATAGTCATATAGGTTGCTCAATGTCGAACATCTTTTGTTAACATTTGAAAAATTTCACGAGTCCAACCCTTTTTTAGATGTTCTAAACATATTTTTTATTTGATTTCATTATGTATTTATTATCAAAATGTTTTAATGAAACTATATATACCAATTACGAGTCACAAAAACACTTTTGGATCGACTATATGAGTCGTTCAATATCCAATCTTCACCGTTTTTATAAAATTTGAACAATATCGTGGAGTAATATTCATGAATAAATTCTACGTTTAGAATGTACGAAAAGTTTTTTTAATTCAATTTTAAAACTTATTCTACATCAAAATACACATAGGAAGTTAGATATACTAGTTTAGAATCACAAAAACACGTTTTGGATAGTCATATAGGTTGCTCAATGTCGAACATCTTTTGTTAACATTTGAAAAAATTCACGAGTCTAACCCTCTTTTAGATGTTCTAAACGTATTTTTTATTTGATTTCATTATGTATTTATCATCAAAATGCTTTAATTAAACTATATATACCAATTGTGAGTCACAAAAAAACTTTTGGAACGACCATATGAGTCGTTCAATATCCAATCATCACCGTTTTTATAAAATTTGAACAATATCGTGTAGTAATATTCATGAATAAATTCCACGTTTAGAATGTCCGAAAAGTTTTTTTAATTCAATTTTAAAACTTATTCTACATCATAATACACATAGGAAGTTAGATATACTAGTGTGGAACCACAAAAACACGTTTTGGATAGTCATATAGGTTGCTCAATGTCGAACATCTTTTGTTAACATTTGAAAAAATTCACGAGTCTAACCCTTTTTTAGATGTTCTAAACGTATTTTTTATTTGATTTCATTATGTATTTATCATCAAAATACTTTAATGAAACTATATATTCCAATTATGAGTCACAAAAAATCTTTTGGAACGTCCGTATGTGTCGTTCAATATCCAATCATCACCGTTTTTATAAAATTTGAATAATATCGTGTAGTAATATTCATGAATAAATTCCATGTTTAGAATATCCGAAAATTTTTTTTAATTCAATTTTAAAACTTATTCTACATCATAATACACATAGGAAGTTAGATATACTAGTTTAGAATCACAAAAACACGTTTTGGATAGTCATATAGGTTGCTCAATGTCGAACATCTTTTGTTAACATTTGAAAAAATTCACGAGTCTAACCCTCTTTTAGATGTTCTAAACGTATTTTTTATTTGATTTCATTATGTATTTATCATCAAAATGCTTTTATGAAACTATATATACCAATTGTGAGTCACAAAAAAACTTTTGGAACGACCATATGAGTCGTTCAATATCCAATCATCACCGTTTTTATAAAATTTGAACAATATCGTGTAGTAATATTCATGAATAAATTCCACGTTTAGAATGTCCGAAAAGTTTTTTTAATTCAATTTTTAAACTTATTCTACATCATAATACACATAGGAAGTTAGATATACTAGTTTGGAATCACAAAAACACGTTTTAGATAGTCATATAGGTTGCTCAATGTCGAACATCTTTTGTTAATATTTGAAAACATTCACGAGTCTAACCCTCTTTTAGATTTTCTAAACGTATTTTTTATTTGATTTCATTATGTATTTATCATCAAAATGCTTTAATTAAACTATATATACCAATTGTGAGTCACAAAAAAACTTTTGGAACGACCATATGAGTCGTTCAATATCCAATCATCACCGTTTTTATAAAATTTGAACAATATCGTGTAGTAATATTCATGAATAAATTCCACGTTTAGAATGTCCGAAAAGTTTTTTTAATTCAATTTTAAAACTTATTCTACATCATAATACACATAGGAAGTTAGATATACTAGTGTGGAACCACAAAAACACGTTTTGGATAGTCATATAGGTTGCTCAATGTCGAACATCTTTTGTTAACATTTGAAAAAATTCACGAGTCTAACCCTTTTTTAGATGTTCTAAACGTATTTTTTATTTGATTTCATTATGTATTTATCATCAAAATACTTTAATGAAACTATATATTCCAATTATGAGTCACAAAAAATCTTTTGGAACGTCCGTATGTGTCGTTCAATATCCAATCATCACCGTTTTTATAAAATTTGAATAATATCGTGTAGTAATATTCATGAATAAATTCCATGTTTAGAATATCCGAAAATTTTTTTTAATTCAATTTTAAAACTTATTCTACATCATAATACACATAGGAAGTTAGATATACTAGTTTAGAATCACAAAAACACGTTTTGGATAGTCATATAGGTTGCTCAATGTCGAACATCTTTTGTTAACATTTGAAAAAATTCACGAGTCTAACCCTCTTTTAGATGTTCTAAACGTATTTTTTATTTGATTTCATTATGTATTTATCATCAAAATGCTTTTATGAAACTATATATACCAATTGTGAGTCACAAAAAAACTTTTGGAACGACCATATGAGTCGTTCAATATCCAATCATCACCGTTTTTATAAAATTTGAACAATATCGTGTAGTAATATTCATGAATAAATTCCACGTTTAGAATGTCCGAAAAGTTTTTTTAATTCAATTTTTAAACTTATTCTACATCATAATACACATAGGAAGTTAGATATACTAGTTTGGAATCACAAAAACACGTTTTAGATAGTCATATAGGTTGCTCAATGTCGAACATCTTTTGTTAATATTTGAAAACATTCACGAGTCTAACCCTCTTTTAGATTTTCTAAACGTATTTTTTATTTGATTTCATTATGTATTTATCATCAAAATGCTTTAATTAAACTATATATACCAATTGTGAGTCACAAAAAAACTTTTGGAACGACCATATGAGTCGTTCAATATCCAATCATCACCGTTTTTATAAAATTTGAACAATATCGTGTAGTAATATTCATGAATAAATTCCACGTTTAGAATGTCCGAAAAGTTTTTTTAATTCAATTTTAAAACTTATTCTACATCATAATACACATAGGAAGTTAGATATACTAGTGTGGAACCACAAAAACACGTTTTGGATAGTCATATAGGTTGCTCAATGTCGAACATCTTTTGTTAACATTTGAAAAAATTCACGAGTCTAACCCTTTTTTAGATGTTCTAAACGTATTTTTTATTTGATTTCATTATGTATTTATCATCAAAATACTTTAATGAAACTATATATTCCAATTATGAGTCACAAAAAATCTTTTGGAACGTCCGTATGTGTCGTTCAATATCCAATCATCACCGTTTTTATAAAATTTGAATAATATCGTGTAGTAATATTCATGAATAAATTCCATGTTTAGAATATCCGAAAATTTTTTTTAATTCAATTTTAAAACTTATTCTACATCATAATACACATAGGAAGTTAGATATACTAGTTTAGAATCACAAAAACACGTTTTGGATAGTCATATAGGTTGCTCAATGTCGAACATCTTTTGTTAACATTTGAAAAAATTCACGAGTCTAACCCTCTTTTAGATGTTCTAAACGTATTTTTTATTTGATTTCATTATGTATTTATCATCAAAATGCTTTTATGAAACTATATATACCAATTGTGAGTCACAAAAAAACTTTTGGAACGACCATATGAGTCGTTCAATATCCAATCATCACCGTTTTTATAAAATTTGAACAATATCGTGTAGTAATATTCATGAATAAATTCCACGTTTAGAATGTCCGAAAAGTTTTTTTAATTCAATTTTTAAACTTATTCTACATCATAATACACATAGGAAGTTAGATATACTAGTTTGGAATCACAAAAACACGTTTTAGATAGTCATATAGGTTGCTCAATGTCGAACATCTTTTGTTAATATTTGAAAACATTCACGAGTCTAACCCTCTTTTAGATTTTCTAAACGTATTTTTTATTTGATTTCATTATGTATTTATCATCAAAATACTTTAATGAAACTATATATACCAATTGTGAGTCACAAAAAAACTTTTGGAACGACCATATGAGTCGTTCAATATCCAATCATCACCGTTTTTATAAAATTTGAACAATATCGTGTAGTAATAATCATGAATAAATTCCACGTTTACAATGTCCGAAAAGTTTTTTTAATTCAATTTTAAAACTTATTCTACATCATAATACACATAGGAAGTTAGATATACTAGTTTAGAATCACAACAACACGTTTTGGATAGTCAATTAGGTTGCTCAATGTCAAACATCTTTTGTTAACATTTGAAAAAATTAACGAGTCTAACCCTCTTTTAGATATTCTAAACGTATTTTTTATTTGATTTCATTATGTATTTATCATCAAAATACTTTAATGAAACTATATATACCAATTATGAGTCACAAAAAAACTTTTGGAATGACCGTATGTGTCGTTCAATATCCAATCATCACCGTTTTTAAAAAATTTGAACAATATCGTGTAGTAATATTCATGAATAAATTCCACGTTTAGAATGTCCGAAAAGTTTTTTTAATTCAATTTTAAATCTTATTGTACATCATATTACACATAGGAAGTTAGATATACTAGTTTGGAATCACAAAAACACGTTTTGGATAGTCATATAGGTTGCTCAATGTCGAACATCTTTTGTTAACATTTGAAAAAATTCACGAGTCTAACCCTCTTTTAGATGTTCTAAACGTATTTTTTATTTGATTTCATTATGTATTTATCATAAAAATGCTTTAATGAAACTATATATACCAATTGTGAGTCACAAAAAAACTTTTGGAACGACCATATGAGTCGTTCAATATCCAATCATCACCGTTTTTATAAAATTTGAACAATATCGTGTAGTAATATTCATGAATAAATTCCACGTTTAGAATATCCGAAAAGTTTTTTTAATTCAATTTTAAAACTTATTCTACATCATAATACACATTGGAAGTTAGATATACTAGTTTAGAATCACAAAAACACGTTTTGGATAGTCATATAGGTTGCTCAATGTCGAACATCTTTTGTTAACATTTGAAAAAATTCACGAGTCTAACCCTCTTTTAGATGTTCTAAACGTATTTTTTATTTGATTTCATTATGTATTTATCATCAAAATGCTTTTATGAAACTATATATACCAATTGTGAGTCACAAAAAAACTTTTGGAACGACCATATGAGTCGTTCAATATCCAATCATCACCGTTTTTATAAAATTTGAACAATATCGTGTAGTAATATTCATGAATAAATTCCACGTTTAGAATGTCCGAAAAGTTTTTTTAATTCAATTTTAAAACTTATTCTACATCATAATACACATAGGAAGTTAGATATACTAGTATGGAATCACAAAAACACGTTTTGGATAGTCATATAGGTTGCTCAATGTCGAACATCTTTTGTTAACATTTGAAAAAATTCACGAGTCTAACCCTTTTTTAGATGTTCTAAACGTATTTTTTATTTGATTTCATTATGTATTTATCATCAAAATGCTTTAATGAAACTATATATACCAATTATGAGTCACAAAAAATCTTTTGGAACGTCCGTATGTGTCGTTCAATATCCAATCATCACCGTTTTTATAAAATTTGAATAATATCGTGTAGTAATATTCATGAATAAATTCCATGTTTAGAATATCCGAAAAGTTTTTTTAATTCAATTTTAAAACTTATTCTACATCATAATACACATAGGAAGTTAGATATACTAGTTTAGAATCACAAAAACACGTTTTGGATAGTCATATAGGTTGCTCAATGTCGAACATCTTTTGTTAACATTTGAAAAAATTCACGAGTCTAACCCTCTTTTAGATGTTCTAAACGTATTTTTTATTTGATTTCATTATGTATTTATCATCAAAATGCTTTTATGAAACTATATATACCAATTGTGAGTCACAAAAAAACTTTTGGAACGACCATATGAGTCGTTCAATATCCAATCATCACCGTTTTTATAAAATTTGAACAATATCGTGTAGTAATATTCATGAATAAATTCCACGTTTAGAATGTCCGAAAAGTTTTTTTAATTCAATTTTAAAACTTATTCTACATCATAATACACATAGGAAGTTAGATATACTAGTTTAGAATCACAAAAACACGTTTTGGATAGTCATATAGGTTGCTCAATGTCGAACATCTTTTGTTAACATTTGAAAAAATTCACGAGTCTAACCCTCTTTTAGATGTTCTAAACGTATTTTTTATTTGATTTCATTATGTATTTATCATCAAAATGCTTTAATGAAACTATATATACCAATTATGATTCGTAAAAAAACTTTTGGAACGACCATATGAGTCGTTAAATATCCAATCATCACCGTTTTTATAAAATTTGAACAATATCGTTTAGTAATATTCATGAATAAATTCCACGTTTAGAATGTCCGAAAAGTTTTTTTAATTCAATTTTAAATCTTATTGTACATCATATTACACATAGGAAGTTAGATATACTAGTTTGGAATCACAAAAACACGTTTTGGATAGTCATATAGGTTGCTCAATGTCGAACATCTTTTGTTAACATTTGAAACAATTCACGAGTCTAACCCTTTTTTAGATGTTCTAAACGTATTTTTTATTTGATTTCATTATGTATTTATCATCAAAATACTTTAATGAAACTATATATACCAATTATGAGTCACAAAAAAACTTTTGGAATGACCGTATGTGTCGTTCAATATCCAATCATCACCGTTTTTATAAAATTTGAACAATATCGTGTAGTAATATTCATGAATAAATTCCATGTTTAGAATATCCGAAAAGTTTTTTTAATTCAATTTTAAAACTTATTCTACATCATAATACACATAGGAAGTTAGATATACTAGTTTAGAATCACAAAAACACGTTTTGGATAGTCATATAGGTTGCTCAATGTCGAACATCTTTTGTTAACATTTGAAAAAATTCACGAGTCTAACCCTCTTTTAGATGTTCTAAACGTATTTTTTATTTGATTTCATTATGTATTTATCATCAAAATGCTTTTATGAAACTATATATACCAATTGTGAGTCACAAAAAAACTTTTGGAACGACCATATGAGTCGTTCAATATCCAATCATCACCGTTTTTATAAAATTTGAACAGTATCGTGTAGTAATATTCATGAATAAATTCCACGTTTAGAATGTCCGAAAAGTTTTTTTAATTCAATTTTAAAACTTATTCTACATCATAATACACATAGGAAGTTAGATATACTAGTTTGGAATCACAAAAACACGTTTTGGATAGTCATATAGGTTGATCAATGTCGAACATCTTTTGTTAACATTTGAAACAATTCACGAGTCTAACCCTTTTTTAGATGTTCTAAACGTATTTTTTATTTGATTTCATTATGTATTTATCATCAAAATACTTTAATGAAACTATATATACCAATTATGAGTCACAAAAATACTTTTGGAATGACCATATGAGTCGTTCAATATTCAATCATCACCGTTTTTAAAAGATTTGAACAATATCGTGTAGTAATATTCATGAATAAATTCCACGTTTAGAATGTCTGAAAAGTTTTTTTAATTCAATTTTAAATCTTATTGTACATCATATTACACATAGGAAGTTAGATATACTAGTTTGGAATCACAAAAACACGTTTTGGATAGTCATATAGGTTGCTCAATGTCGAACATCTTTTGTTAACATTTGAAAAAATTCACGAGTCCAACCCTTTTTTAGATGTTCTAAACATATTTTTTATTTGATTTCATTATGTATTTATTATCAAAATGTTTTAATGAAACTATATATACCAATTACGAGTCACAAAAACACTTTTGGATCGACTATATGAGTCGTTTAATATCCAATCTTCACCGTTTTTATAAAATTTGAACAATATCGTGGAGTAATATTCATGAATAAATTCCACGTTTAGAATGTCCGAAAAGTTTTTTTAATTCAATTTTAAAACTTATTCTACATCATAATACACATAGAAAGTTAGATATACTAGTGTGGAATCACAAAAACACGTTTTGGATTGTCATATAGGTTGCTCAATGTCGAACATCTTTTGTTAACATTTGAAAAAATTCACGAGTCTAACCCTTTTTTAGATGTTCTAAACGTATTTTTTATTTGATTTCATTATGTATTTTTCATCAAAATACTTTAATGAAACTATATATTCCAATTATGAGTCACAAAAAATCTTTTGGAACGTCCGTATGTGTCGTTCAATATCCAATCATCACCGTTTTTATAAAATTTGAATAATATCGTGTAGTAATATTCATGAATAAATTCCATGTTTAGAATATCCGAAAAGTTTTTTTAATTCAATTTTAAAACTTATTCTACATCATAATACACATAGGAAGTTAGATATACTAGTTTAGAATCACAAAAACACGTTTTGGATAGTCATATAGGTTGCTCAATGTCGAACATCTTTTGTTAACATTTGAAAAAATTCACGAGTCTAACCCTCTTTTAGATGTTCTAAACGTATTTTTTATTTGATTTCATTATGTATTTATCATCAAAATGCTTTTATGAAACTATATATACCAATTGTGAGTCACAAAAAAACTTTTGGAACGACCATATGAGTCGTTCAATATCCAATCATCACCGTTTTTATAAAATTTGAACAATATCGTGTAGTAATATTCATGAATAAATTCCACGTTTAGAATGTCCGAAAAGTTTTTTTAATTCAATTTTAAAACTTATTCTACATCATAATACACATAGGAAGTTAGATATACTAGTATGGAATCACAAAAACACGTTTTGGATAGTCATATAGGTTGCTCAATGTCGAACATCTTTTGTTAACATTTGAAAAAATTCACGAGTCTAACCCTCTTTTAGATGTTCTAAACGTATTTTTTATTTGATTTCATTATGTATTTATCATCAAAATGCTTTAATGAAACTATATATACCAATTATGAGTCGCAAAAAAACTTTTGGAACGACCATATGAGTCGTTAAATATCCAATCATCACCGTTTTTATAAAATTTGAACAATATCGTGTAGTAATATTCATGAATAAATTCCACGTTTAGAATGTCCGAAAAGTTTTTTTAATTCAATTTTAAATCTTATTATACATCATATTACACATAGGAAGTTAGATATACTAGTTTGGAATCACAAAAACACGTTTTGGATAGTCATATAGGTTGCTCAATGTCGAACATCTTTTGTTAACATTTGAAAAAATTCACGAGTCTAACCCTTTTTTTGATGTTCTAAACATATTTTTTATTTGATTTCATTATGTATTTATTATCAAAATGTTTTAATGAAACTATATATACCAATTACAAGTCACAAAAACACTTTTTGAACGACTATATGAGTCGTTCAATATCCAATCTTCACCGTTTTTATAAAATTTGAACATTATCGTGGAGTAATATTCATGAATAAATTCTACGTTTAGAATGTCTGAAAAGTTTTTTTAATTCAATTTTAAAACTTATTCTACATCATAATACACATAGGAAGTTAGATATACTAGTTTAGAATCACAAAAACACGTTTTGGATAGTCATATAGGTTGCTCAATGTCGAACATCTTTTGTTAACATTTGAAAAAATTCACGAGTCTAACCCTCTTTTAGATGTTCTAAACGTATTTTTTATTTGATTTCATTATGTATTTATCATCAAAATGCTTTAATGAAACTATATATACCAATTGTGAGTCACAAAAAAACTTTTGGAACGACCATATGAGTCGTTCAATATCCAATCATCACCGTTTTTATAAAATTTGAACAATATCGTGTAGTAATATTCATGAATAAATTCCACGCTTAGAATGTCCGAAAAGTTTTTTTGATTCAATTTTAAAACTTATTCTACATCATAATACACATAGAAAGTTATTTATACTAGTGTGGAATCACAAAAACACGTTTTGGATAGTCATATAGGTTGCACAATGTCGAACATCTTTTGTTAACATTTGAAAAAATTCACGAGTCTAACCCTTTTTTAGATGTTCTAAACGTATTTTTTATTTGATTTCATTATGTATTTTTCATCAAAATACTTTAATGAAACTATATATTCCAATTATGAGTCACAAAAAATCTTTTGGAACGTCCGTATGTGTCGTTCAACATCCAATCATCACCGTTTTTATAAAATTTGAATAATATCGTGTAGTAATATTCATGAATAAATTCCATGTTTAGAATATCCGAAAAGTTTTTTTAATTCAATTTTAAAACTTATTCTACATCATAATACACATAGGAAGTTAGATATACTAGTTTAGAATCACAAAAACACGTTTTGGATAGTCATATAGGTTGCTCAATGTCGAACATCTTTTGTTAACATTTGAAAAAATTCACGAGTCTAACCCTCTTTTAGATGTTCTAAACGTATTTTTTATTTGATTTCATTTTGTATTTATCATCAAAATGCTTTTATGAAACTATATATACCAATGTGAGTCACAAAAAAACTTTTGGAACGACCATATGAGTCGTTCAATATCCAATCATCACCGTTTTTATAAAATTTGAACAATATCGTGTAGTAATATTCATGAATAAATTCCACGTTTAGAATGTCCGAAAAGTTTTTTTAATTCAATTTTAAAACTTATTCTACATCATAATACACATAGGAAGTTAGATATACTAGTATGGAATCACAAAAACACGTTTTGGATAGTCATATAGGTTGCTCAATGTCGAACATCTTTTGTTAACATTTGAAAAAATTCACGAGTCTAACCCTCTTTTAGATGTTCTAAACGTATTTTTTATTTGATTTCATTATGTATTTATCATCAAAATGCTTTAATGAAACTATATATACCAATTATGAGTCGCAAAAAAACTTTTGGAACGACCATATGAGTCGTTAAATATCCAATCATCACCGTTTTTATAAAATTTGAACAATATCGTGTAGTAATATTCATGAATAAATTCCACGTTTAGAATGTCCGAAAAGTTTTTTTAATTCAATTTTAAATCTTATTATACATCATATTACACATAGGAAGTTAGATATACTAGTTTGGATTAACAAAAACACGTTTTGGATAGTCATATAGGTTGCTCAATGTCGAACATCTTTTGTTAACATTTGAAAAAATTCACGAGTCTAACCCTTTTTTTGATGTTCTAAACATATTTTTTATTTGATTTCATTATGTGTTTATTATCAAAATGTTTTAATGAAACTATATATACCAATTACAAGTCACAAAAACACTTTTTGAACGACTATATTAGTCGTTCAACATCCAATCTTCACCGTTTTTATAAAATTTGAACATTATCGTGGAGTAATATTCATGAATAAATTCTACGTTTAGAATGTCTGAAAAGTTTTTTTAATTCAATTTTAAAACTTATTCTACATCATAATACACATAGGAAGTTAGATATACTAGTTTAGAATCACAAAAACACGTTTTGGATAGTCATATAGGTTGCTCAATGTCGAACATCTTTTGTTAACATTTGAAAAAATTCACGAGTCTAACCCTCTTTTAGATGTTCTAAACGTATTTTTTATTTGATTTCATTATGTATTTATCATCAAAATGCTTTAATGAAACTATATATACCAATTGTGAGTCACAAAAAAACTTTTGGAACGACCATATGAGTCGTTCAATATCCAATCATCACCGTTTTTATAAAATTTGAACAATATCGTGTAGTAATATTCATGAATAAATTCCACGTTTAGAATGTCCGAAAAGTTTTTTTAATTCAATTTTAAAACTTATTCTACATCATAATACACATAGGAAGTTAGATATACTAGTATGGAATCACAAAAACACGTTTTGGATAGTCATATAGGTTGCTCAATGTCGAACATCTTTTGTTAACATTTGAAAAAATTCACGAGTCTAACCCTCTTTTAGATGTTCTAAACGTATTTTTTATTTGATTTCATTATGTATTCATCATCAAAATGTTTTAATGAAACTATATATACCAATTATGAGTCGCAAAAAAACTTTTGGAACGACCATATGAGTCGTTAAATATCCAATCATCACCGTTTTTATAAAATTTGAACAATATCGTGTAGTAATATTCATGAATAAATTCCACGTTTAGAATGTCCGAAAAGTTTTTTTAATTCAATTTTAAATCTTATTATACATCATATTACACATAGGAAGTTAGATATACTAGTTTGGAATCACAAAAACACGTTTTGGATAGTCATATAGGTTGCTCAATGTCGAACATCTTTTGTTAACATTTGAAAAAATTCACGAGTCTAACCCTTTTTTAGATGTTCTAAACGTATTTTTTATTTGATTTCATTATGTATTTTTCATCAAAATACTTTAATGAAACTATATATTCCAATTATGAGTCACAAAAAATCTTTTGGAACGTCCGTATGTGTCGTTCAACATCCAATCATCACCGTTTTTATAAAATTTGAATAATATCGTGTAGTAATATTCATGAATAAATTCCATGTTTAGAATATCCGAAAAGTTTTTTTAATTCAATTTTAAAACTTATTCTACATCATAATACACATAGGAAGTTAGATATACTAGTTTAGAATCACAAAAACACGTTTTGGATAGTCATATAGGTTGCTCAATGTCGAACATCTTTTGTTAACATTTGAAAAAATTCACGAGTCTAACCCTTTTTTTGATGTTCTAAACATATTTTTTATTTGATTTCATTATGTGTTTATTATCAAAATGTTTTAATGAAACTATATATACCAATTACAAGTCACAAAAACACTTTTTGAACGACTATATGAGTCGTTCAACATCCAATCTTCACCGTTTTTATAAAATTTGAACATTATCGTGGAGTAATATTCATGAATAAATTCTACGTTTAGAATGTCTGAAAAGTTTTTTTAATTCAATTTTAAAACTTATTCTACATCATAATACACATAGGAAGTTAGATATACTAGTTTAGAATCACAAAAACACGTTTTGGATAGTCATATAGGTTGCTCAATGTCGAACATCTTTTGTTAACATTTGAAAAAATTCACGAGTCTAACCCTCTTTTAGATGTTCTAAACGTATTTTTTATTTGATTTCATTATGTATTTATCATCAAAATGCTTTAATGAAACTATATATACCAATTGTGAGTCACAAAAAAACTTTTGGAACGACCATATGAGTCGTTCAATATCCAATCATCACCGTTTTTATAAAATTTGAACAATATCGTGTAGTAATATTCATGAATAAATTCCACGTTTAGAATGTCCGAAAAGTTTTTTTAATTCAATTTTAAAACTTATTCTACATCATAATACACATAGGAAGTTAGATATACTAGTATGGAATCACAAAAACACGTTTTGGATAGTCATATAGGTTGCTCAATGTCGAACATCTTTTGTTAACATTTGAAAAAATTCACGAGTCTAACCCTCTTTTAGATGTTCTAAACGTATTTTTTATTTGATTTCATTATGTATTCATCATCAAAATGTTTTAATGAAACTATATATACCAATTATGAGTCGCAAAAAAACTTTTGGAGCGACCATATGAGTCGTTAAATATCCAATCATCACCGTTTTTATAAAATTTGAACAATATCGTGTAGTAATATTCATGAATAAATTCCACGTTTAGAATGTCCGAAAAGTTTTTTTAATTCAATTTTAAATCTTATTATACATCATATTACACATAGGAAGTTAGATATACTAGTTTGGAATCACAAAAACACGTTTTGGATAGTCATATAGGTTGCTCAATGTCGAACATCTTTTGTTAACATTTGAAAAAATTCACGAGTCTAACCCTTTTTTAGATGTTCTAAACGTATTTTTTATTTGATTTCATTATGTATTTTTCATCAAAATACTTTAATGAAACTATATATTCCAATTATGAGTCACAAAAAATCTTTTGGAACGTCCGTATGTGTCGTTCAACATCCAATCATCACCGTTTTTATAAAATTTGAATAATATCGTGTAGTAATATTCATGAATAAATTCCATGTTTAGAATATCCGAAAAGTTTTTTTAATTCAATTTTAAAACTTATTCTACATCATAATACACATAGGAAGTTAGATATACTAGTTTAGAATCACAAAAACACGTTTTGGATAGTCATATAGGTTGCTCAATGTCGAACATCTTTTGTTAACATTTGAAAAAATTCACGAGTCTAACCCTCTTTTAGATGTTCTAAACGTATTTTTTATTTGATTTCATTATGTATTTATCATCAAAATGCTTTTATGAAACTATATATACCAATTGTGAGTCACAAAAAAACTTTTGGAACGACCATATGAGTCGTTCAATATCCAATCATCACCGTTTTTATAAAATTTGAACAATATCGTGTAGTAATATTCATGAATAAATTCCACGTTTAGAATGTCCGAAAAGTTTTTTTAATTCAATTTTAAAACTTATTCTACATCATAATACACATAGGAAGTTAGATATACTAGTATGGAATCACAAAAACACGTTTTGGATAGTCATATAGGTTGCTCAATGTCGAACATCTTTTGTTAACATTTGAAAAAATTCACGAGTCTAACCCTCTTTTAGATGTTCTAAACGTATTTTTTATTTGATTTCATTATGTATTCATCATCAAAATGTTTTAATGAAACTATATATACCAATTATGAGTCGCAAAAAAACTTTTGGAACGACCATATGAGTCGTTAAATATCCAATCATCACCGTTTTTATAAAATTTGAACAATATCGTGTAGTAATATTCATGAATAAATTCCACGTTTAGAATGTCCGAAAAGTTTTTTTAATTCAATTTTAAATCTTATTATACATCATATTACACATAGGAAGTTAGATATACTAGTTTGGAATCACAAAAACACGTTTTGGATAGTCATATAGGTTGCTCAATGTCGAACATCTTTTGTTAACATTTGAAAAAATTCACGAGTCTAACCCTTTTTTAGATGTTCTAAACGTATTTTTTATTTGATTTCATTATGTATTTTTCATCAAAATACTTTAATGAAACTATATATTCCAATTATGAGTCACAAAAAATCTTTTGGAACGTCCGTATGTGTCGTTCAACATCCAATCATCACCGTTTTTATAAAATTTGAATAATATCGTGTAGTAATATTCATGAATAAATTCCATGTTTAGAATATCCGAAAAGTTTTTTTAATTCAATTTTAAAACTTATTCTACATCATAATACACATAGGAAGTTAGATATACTAGTTTAGAATCACAAAAACACGTTTTGGATAGTCATATAGGTTGCTCAATGTCGAACATCTTTTGTTAACATTTGAAAAAATTCACGAGTCTAACCCTTTTTTTGATGTTCTAAACATATTTTTTATTTGATTTCATTATGTGTTTATTATCAAAATGTTTTAATGAAACTATATATACCAATTACAAGTCACAAAAACACTTTTTGAACGACTATATGAGTCGTTCAACATCCAATCTTCACCGTTTTTATAAAATTTGAACATTATCGTGGAGTAATATTCATGAATAAATTCTACGTTTAGAATGTCTGAAAAGTTTTTTTAATTCAATTTTAAAACTTATTCTACATCATAATACACATAGGAAGTTAGATATACTAGTTTAGAATCACAAAAACACGTTTTGGATAGTCATATAGGTTGCTCAATGTCGAACATCTTTTGTTAACATTTGAAAAAATTCACGAGTCTAACCCTCTTTTAGATGTTCTAAACGTATTTTTTATTTGATTTCATTATGTATTTATCATCAAAATGCTTTAATGAAACTATATATACCAATTGTGAGTCACAAAAAAACTTTTGGAACGACCATATGAGTCGTTCAATATCCAATCATCACCGTTTTTATAAAATTTGAACAATATCGTGTAGTAATATTCATGAATAAATTCCACGTTTAGAATGTCCGAAAAGTTTTTTTAATTCAATTTTAAAACTTATTCTACATCATAATACACATAGGAAGTTAGATATACTAGTATGGAATCACAAAAACACGTTTTGGATAGTCATATAGGTTGCTCAATGTCGAACATCTTTTGTTAACATTTGAAAAAATTCACGAGTCTAACCCTCTTTTAGATGTTCTAAACGTATTTTTTATTTGATTTCATTATGTATTCATCATCAAAATGTTTTAATGAAACTATATATACCAATTATGAGTCGCAAAAAAACTTTTGGAGCGACCATATGAGTCGTTAAATATCCAATCATCACCGTTTTTATAAAATTTGAACAATATCGTGTAGTAATATTCATGAATAAATTCCACGTTTAGAATGTCCGAAAAGTTTTTTTAATTCAATTTTAAATCTTATTATACATCATATTACACATAGGAAGTTAGATATACTAGTTTGGAATCACAAAAACACGTTTTGGATAGTCATATAGGTTGCTCAATGTCGAACATCTTTTGTTAACATTTGAAAAAATTCACGAGTCTAACCCTTTTTTAGATGTTCTAAACGTATTTTTTATTTGATTTCATTATGTATTTTTCATCAAAATACTTTAATGAAACTATATATTCCAATTATGAGTCACAAAAAATCTTTTGGAACGTCCGTATGTGTCGTTCAACATCCAATCATCACCGTTTTTATAAAATTTGAATAATATCGTGTAGTAATATTCATGAATAAATTCCATGTTTAGAATATCCGAAAAGTTTTTTTAATTCAATTTTAAAACTTATTCTACATCATAATACACATAGGAAGTTAGATATACTAGTTTAGAATCACAAAAACACGTTTTGGATAGTCATATAGGTTGCTCAATGTCGAACATCTTTTGTTAACATTTGAAAAAATTCACGAGTCTAACCCTCTTTTAGATGTTCTAAACGTATTTTTTATTTGATTTCATTATGTATTTATCATCAAAATGCTTTTATGAAACTATATATACCAATTGTGAGTCACAAAAAAACTTTTGGAACGACCATATGAGTCGTTCAATATCCAATCATCACCGTTTTTATAAAATTTGAACAATATCGTGTAGTAATATTCATGAATAAATTCCACGTTTAGAATGTCCGAAAAGTTTTTTTAATTCAATTTTAAAACTTATTCTACATCATAATACACATAGGAAGTTAGATATACTAGTATGGAATCACAAAAACACGTTTTGGATAGTCATATAGGTTGCTCAATGTCGAACATCTTTTGTTAACATTTGAAAAAATTCACGAGTCTAACCCTCTTTTAGATGTTCTAAACGTATTTTTTATTTGATTTCATTATGTATTTATCATCAAAATGCTTTAATGAAACTATATATACCAATTATGAGTCGCAAAAAAACTTTTGGAACGACCATATGAGTCGTTAAATATCCAATCATCACCGTTTTTATAAAATTTGAACAATATCGTGTAGTAATATTCATGAATAAATTCCACGTTTAGAATGTCCGAAAAGTTTTTTTAATTCAATTTTAAATCTTATTATACATCATATTACACATAGGAAGTTAGATATACTAGTTTGGAATCACAAAAACACGTTTTGGATAGTCATATAGGTTGCTCAATGTCGAACATCTTTTGTTAACATTTGAAAAAATTCACGAGTCTAACCCTTTTTTTGATGTTCTAAACATATTTTTTATTTGATTTCATTATGTGTTTATTATCAAAATGTTTTAATGAAACTATATATACCAATTACAAGTCACAAAAACACTTTTTGAACGACTATATGAGTCGTTCAATATCCAATCTTCACCGTTTTTATAAAATTTGAACATTATCGTGGAGTAATATTCATGAATAAATTCTACGTTTAGAATGTCTGAAAAGTTTTTTTAATTCAATTTTAAAACTTATTCTACATCATAATACACATAGGAAGTTAGATATACTAGTTTAGAATCACAAAAACACGTTTTGGATAGTCATATAGGTTGCTCAATGTCGAACATCTTTTGTTAACATTTGAAAAAATTCACGAGTCTAACCCTCTTTTAGATGTTCTAAACGTATTTTTTATTTGATTTCATTATGTATTTATCATCAAAATGCTTTAATGAAACTATATATACCAATTGTGAGTCACAAAAAAACTTTTGGAACGACCATATGAGTCGTTCAATATCCAATCATCACCGTTTTTATAAAATTTGAACAATATCGTGTAGTAATATTCATGAATAAATTCCACGTTTAGAATGTCCGAAAAGTTTTTTTAATTCAATTTTAAAACTTATTCTACATCATAATACACATAGGAAGTTAGATATACTAGTATGGAATCACAAAAACACGTTTTGGATAGTCATATAGGTTGCTCAATGTCGAACATCTTTTGTTAACATTTGAAAAAATTCACGAGTCTAACCCTCTTTTAGATGTTCTAAACGTATTTTTTATTTGATTTCATTATGTATTTATCATCAAAATGCTTTAATGAAACTATATATACCAATTATGAGTCGCAAAAAAACTTTTGGAACGACCATATGAGTCGTTAAATATCCAATCATCACCGTTTTTATAAAATTTGAACAATATCGTGTAGTAATATTCATGAATAAATTCCACGTTTAGAATGTCCGAAAAGTTTTTTTAATTCAATTTTAAATCTTATTATACATCATATTACACATAGGAAGTTAGATATACTAGTTTGGAATCACAAAAACACGTTTTGGATAGTCATATAGGTTGCTCAATGTCGAACATCTTTTGTTAACATTTGAAAAAATTCACGAGTCTAACCCTTTTTTTGATGTTCTAAACATATTTTTTATTTGATTTCATTATGTGTTTATTATCAAAATGTTTTAATGAAACTATATATACCAATTACAAGTCACAAAAACACTTTTTGAACGACTATATGAGTCGTTCAACATCCAATCTTCACCGTTTTTATAAAATTTGAACATTATCGTGGAGTAATATTCATGAATAAATTCTACGTTTAGAATGTCTGAAAAGTTTTTTTAATTCAATTTTAAAACTTATTCTACATCATAATACACATAGGAAGTTAGATATACTAGTTTAGAATCACAAAAACACGTTTTGGATAGTCATATAGGTTGCTCAATGTCGAACATCTTTTGTTAACATTTGAAAAAATTCACGAGTCTAACCCTCTTTTAGATGTTCTAAACGTATTTTTTATTTGATTTCATTATGTATTTATCATCAAAATGCTTTAATGAAACTATATATACCAATTGTGAGTCACAAAAAAACTTTTGGAACGACCATATGAGTCGTTCAATATCCAATCATCACCGTTTTTATAAAATTTGAACAATATCGTGTAGTAATATTCATGAATAAATTCCACGTTTAGAATGTCCGAAAAGTTTTTTTAATTCAATTTTAAAACTTATTCTACATCATAATACACATAGGAAGTTAGATATACTAGTATGGAATCACAAAAACACGTTTTGGATAGTCATATAGGTTGCTCAATGTCGAACATCTTTTGTTAACATTTGAAAAAATTCACGAGTCTAACCCTCTTTTAGATGTTCTAAACGTATTTTTTATTTGATTTCATTATGTATTTATCATCAAAATGCTTTAATGAAACTATATATACCAATTATGAGTCGCAAAAAAACTTTTGGAACGACCATATGAGTCGTTAAATATCCAATCATCACCGTTTTTATAAAATTTGAATAATATCGTGTAGTAATATTCATGAATAAATTCCATGTTTAGAATATCCGAAAAGTTTTTTTAATTCAATTTTAAAACTTATTCTACATCATAATACACAAAGGAAGTTAGATATACTAGTTTAGAATCACAAAAACACGTTTTGGATAGTCATATAGGTTGCTCAATGTCGAACATCTTTTGTTAACATTTGAAAAAATTCACGAGTCTAACCCTTTTTTTGATGTTCTAAACATATTTTTTATTTGATTTCATTATGTGTTTATTATCAAAATGTTTTAATGAAACTATATATACCAATTACAAGTCACAAAAACACTTTTTGAACGACTATATGAGTCGTTCAACATCCAATCTTCACCGTTTTTATAAAATTTGAACATTATCGTGGAGTAATATTCATGAATAAATTCTACGTTTAGAATGTCTGAAAAGTTTTTTTAATTCAATTTTAAAACTTATTCTACATCATAATACACATAGGAAGTTAGATATACTAGTTTAGAATCACAAAAACACGTTTTGGATAGTCATATAGGTTGCTCAATGTCGAACATCTTTTGTTAACATTTGAAAAAATTCACGAGTCTAACCCTCTTTTAGATGTTCTAAACGTATTTTTTATTTGATTTCATTATGTATTTATCATCAAAATGCTTTAATGAAACTATATATACCAATTGTGAGTCACAAAAAAACTTTTGGAACGACCATATGAGTCGTTCAATATCCAATCATCACCGTTTTTATAAAATTTGAACAATATCGTGTAGTAATATTCATGAATAAATTCCACGTTTAGAATGTCCGAAAAGTTTTTTTAATTCAATTTTAAAACTTATTCTACATCATAATACACATAGGAAGTTAGATATACTAGTATGGAATCACAAAAACACGTTTTGGATAGTCATATAGGTTGCTCAATGTCGAACATCTTTTGTTAACATTTGAAAAAATTCACGAGTCTAACCCTCTTTTAGATGTTCTAAACGTATTTTTTATTTGATTTCATTATGTATTCATCATCAAAATGTTTTAATGAAACTATATATACCAATTATGAGTCGCAAAAAAACTTTTGGAACGACCATATGAGTCGTTAAATATCCAATCATCACCGTTTTTATAAAATTTGAACAATATCGTGTAGTAATATTAATGAATAAATTCCACGTTTAGAATGTCCGAAAAGTTTTTTTAATTCAATTTTAAATCTTATTATACATCATATTACACATAGGAAGTTAGATATACTAGTTTGGAATCACAAAAACACGTTTTGGATAGTCATATAGGTTGCTCAATGTCGAACATCTTTTGTTAACATTTGAAAAAATTCACGAGTCTAACCCTTTTTTAGATGTTCTAAACGTATTTTTTATTTGATTTCATTATGTATTTTTCATCAAAATACTTTAATGAAACTATATATTCCAATTATGAGTCACAAAAAATCTTTTGGAACGTCCGTATGTGTCGTTCAACATCCAATCATCACCGTTTTTATAAAATTTGAATAATATCGTGTAGTAATATTCATGAATAAATTCCATGTTTAGAATATCCGAAAAGTTTTTTTAATTCAATTTTAAAACTTATTCTACATCATAATACACATAGGAAGTTAGATATACTAGTTTAGAATCACAAAAACACGTTTTGGATAGTCATATAGGTTGCTCAATGTCGAACATCTTTTGTTAACATTTGAAAAAATTCACGAGTCTAACCCTCTTTTAGATGTTCTAAACGTATTTTTTATTTGATTTCATTATGTATTTATCATCAAAATGCTTTAATGAAACTATATATACCAATTATGAGTCGCAAAAAAACTTTTGGAACGACCATATGAGTCGTTAAATATCCAATCATCACCGTTTTTATAAAATTTGAATAATATCGTGTAGTAATATTCATGAATAAATTCCATGTTTAGAATATCCGAAAAGTTTTTTTAATTCAATTTTAAAACTTATTCTACATCATAATACACAAAGGAAGTTAGATATACTAGTTTAGAATCACAAAAACACGTTTTGGATAGTCATATAGGTTGCTCAATGTCGAACATCTTTTGTTAACATTTGAAAAAATTCACGAGTCTAACCCTTTTTTTGATGTTCTAAACATATTTTTTATTTGATTTCATTATGTGTTTATTATCAAAATGTTTTAATGAAACTATATATACCAATTACAAGTCACAAAAACACTTTTTGAACGACTATATGAGTCGTTCAACATCCAATCTTCACCGTTTTTATAAAATTTGAACATTATCGTGGAGTAATATTCATGAATAAATTCTACGTTTAGAATGTCTGAAAAGTTTTTTTAATTCAATTTTAAAACTTATTCTACATCATAATACACATAGGAAGTTAGATATACTAGTTTAGAATCACAAAAACACGTTTTGGATAGTCATATAGGTTGCTCAATGTCGAACATCTTTTGTTAACATTTGAAAAAATTCACGAGTCTAACCCTCTTTTAGATGTTCTAAACGTATTTTTTATTTGATTTCATTATGTATTTATCATCAAAATGCTTTAATGAAACTATATATACCAATTGTGAGTCACAAAAAAACTTTTGGAACGACCATATGAGTCGTTCAATATCCAATCATCACCGTTTTTATAAAATTTGAACAATATCGTGTAGTAATATTCATGAATAAATTCCACGTTTAGAATGTCCGAAAAGTTTTTTTAATTCAATTTTAAAACTTATTCTACATCATAATACACATAGGAAGTTAGATATACTAGTATGGAATCACAAAAACACGTTTTGGATAGTCATATAGGTTGCTCAATGTCGAACATCTTTTGTTAACATTTGAAAAAATTCACGAGTCTAACCCTCTTTTAGATGTTCTAAACGTATTTTTTATTTGATTTCATTATGTATTCATCATCAAAATGTTTTAATGAAACTATATATACCAATTATGAGTCGCAAAAAAACTTTTGGAACGACCATATGAGTCGTTAAATATCCAATCATCACCGTTTTTATAAAATTTGAACAATATCGTGTAGTAATATTAATGAATAAATTCCACGTTTAGAATGTCCGAAAAGTTTTTTTAATTCAATTTTAAATCTTATTATACATCATATTACACATAGGAAGTTAGATATACTAGTTTGGAATCACAAAAACACGTTTTGGATAGTCATATAGGTTGCTCAATGTTCGAACATCTTTTGTTAACATTTGAAAAAATTCACGAGTCTAACCCTTTTTTAGATGTTCTAAACGTATTTTTTATTTGATTTCATTATGTATTTTTCATCAAAATACTTTAATGAAACTATATATTCCAATTATGAGTCACAAAAAATCTTTTGGAACGTCCGTATGTGTCGTTCAACATCCAATCATCACCGTTTTTATAAAATTTGAATAATATCGTGTAGTAATATTCATGAATAAATTCCATGTTTAGAATATCCGAAAAGTTTTTTTAATTCAATTTTAAAACTTATTCTACATCATAATACACATAGGAAGTTAGATATACTAGTTTAGAATCACAAAAACACGTTTTGGATAGTCATATAGGTTGCTCAATGTCGAACATCTTTTGTTAACATTTGAAAAAATTCACGAGTCTAACCCTCTTTTAGATGTTCTAAACGTATTTTTTATTTGATTTCATTATGTATTTATCATCAAAATGCTTTTATGAAACTATATATACCAATTGTGAGTCACAAAAAAACTTTTGGAACGACCATATGAGTCGTTCAATATCCAATCATCACCGTTTTTATAAAATTTGAACAATATCGTGTAGTAATATTCATGAATAAATTCCACGTTTAGAATGTCCGAAAAGTTTTTTTAATTCAATTTTAAAACTTATTCTACATCATAATACACATAGGAAGTTAGATATACTAGTATGGAATCACAAAAACACGTTTTGGATAGTCATATAGGTTGCTCAATGTCGAACATCTTTTGTTAACATTTGAAAAAATTCACGAGTCTAACCCTCTTTTAGATGTTCTAAACGTATTTTTTATTCGATTTCATTATGTATTTATCATCAAAATGCTTTAATGAAACTATATATACCAATTATGAGTCGCAAAAAAACTTTTGGAACGACCATATGAGTCGTTAAATATCCAATCATCACCGTTTTTATAAAATTTGAACAATATCGTGTAGTAATATTCATGAATAAATTCCACGTTTAGAATGTCCGAAAAGTTTTTTTAATTCAATTTTAAATCTTATTATACATCATATTACACATAGGAAGTTAGATATACTAGTTTGGAATCACAAAAACACGTTTTGGATAGTCATATAGGTTGCTCAATGTCGAACATCTTTTGTTAACATTTGAAAAAATTCACGAGTCTAACCCTTTTTTTGATGTTCTAAACATATTTTTTATTTGATTTCATTATGTGTTTATTATCAAAATGTTTTAATGAAACTATATATACCAATTACAAGTCACAAAAACACTTTTTGAACGACTATATGAGTCGTTCAATATCCAATCTTCACCGTTTTTATAAAATTTGAACATTATCGTGGAGTAATATTCATGAATAAATTCTACGTTTAGAATGTCTGAAAAGTTTTTTTAATTCAATTTTAAAACTTATTCTACATCATAATACACATAGGAAGTTAGATATACTAGTTTAGAATCACAAAAACACGTTTTGGATAGTCATATAGGTTGCTCAATGTCGAACATCTTTTGTTAACATTTGAAAAAATTCACGAGTCTAACCCTCTTTTAGATGTTCTAAACGTATTTTTTATTTGATTTCATTATGTATTTATCATCAAAATGCTTTAATGAAACTATATATACCAATTGTGAGTCACAAAAAAACTTTTGGAACGACCATATGAGTCGTTCAATATCCAATCATCACCGTTTTTATAAAATTTGAACAATATCGTGTAGTAATATTCATGAATAAATTCCACGCTTAGAATGTCCGAAAAGTTTTTTTGATTCAATTTTAAAACTTATTCTACATCATAATACACATAGAAAGTTATTTATACTAGTGTGGAATCACAAAAACACGTTTTGGATAGTCATATAGGTTGCACAATGTCGAACATCTTTTGTTAACATTTGAAAAAATTCACGAGTCTAACCCTTTTTTAGATGTTCTAAACGTATTTTTTATTTGATTTCATTATGTATTTATCATCAAAATGCTTTAATGAAACTATATATACCAATTATGAGTCGCAAAAAAACTTTTGGAACGACCATATGAGTCGTTAAATATCCAATCATCACCGTTTTTATAAAATTTGAACAATATCGTGTAGTAATATTCATGAATAAATTCCACGTTTAGAATGTCCGAAAAGTTTTTTTAATTCAATTTTAAATCTTATTATACATCATATTACACATAGGAAGTTAGATATACTAGTTTGGAATCACAAAAACACGTTTTGGATAGTCATATAGGTTGCTCAATGTCGAACATCTTTTGTTAACATTTGAAAAAATTCACGAGTCTAACCCTTTTTTTGATGTTCTAAACATATTTTTTATTTGATTTCATTATGTGTTTATTATCAAAATGTTTTAATGAAACTATATATACCAATTACAAGTCACAAAAACACTTTTTGAACGACTATATGAGTCGTTCAACATCCAATCTTCACCGTTTTTATAAAATTTGAACATTATCGTGGAGTAATATTCATGAATAAATTCTACGTTTAGAATGTCTGAAAAGTTTTTTTAATTCAATTTTAAAACTTATTCTACATCATAATACACATAGGAAGTTAGATATACTAGTTTAGAATCACAAAAACACGTTTTGGATAGTCATATAGGTTGCTCAATGTCGAACATCTTTTGTTAACATTTGAAAAAATTCACGAGTCTAACCCTCTTTTAGATGTTCTAAACGTATTTTTTATTTGATTTCATTATGTATTTATCATCAAAATGCTTTAATGAAACTATATATACCAATTGTGAGTCACAAAAAAACTTTTGGAACGACCATATGAGTCGTTCAATATCCAATCATCACCGTTTTTATAAAATTTGAACAATATCGTGTAGTAATATTCATGAATAAATTCCACGTTTAGAATGTCCGAAAAGTTTTTTTAATTCAATTTTAAAACTTATTCTACATCATAATACACATAGGAAGTTAGATATACTAGTATGGAATCACAAAAACACGTTTTGGATAGTCATATAGGTTGCTCAATGTCGAACATCTTTTGTTAACATTTGAAAAAATTCACGAGTCTAACCCTCTTTTAGATGTTCTAAACGTATTTTTATTTGATTTCATTATGTATTTATCATCAAAATGCTTTAATGAAACTATATATACCAATTATGAGTCGCAAAAAAACTTTTGGAACGACCATATGAGTCGTTAAATATCCAATCATCACCGTTTTTATAAAATTTGAACAATATCGTGTAGTAATATTCATGAATAAATTCCACGTTTAGAATGTCCGAAAAGTTTTTTTAATTCAATTTTAAATCTTATTATACATCATATTACACATAGGAAGTTAGATATACTAGTTTGGAATCACAAAAACACGTTTTGGATAGTCATATAGGTTGCTCAATGTCGAACATCTTTTGTTAACATTTGAAAAAATTCACGAGTCTAACCCTTTTTTTGATGTTCTAAACATATTTTTTATTTGATTTCATTATGTATTTATTATCAAAATGTTTTAATGAAACTATATATACCAATTACAAGTCACAAAAACACTTTTTGAACGACTATATGAGTCGTTCAATATCCAATCTTCACCGTTTTTATAAAATTTGAACATTATCGTGGAGTAATATTCATGAATAAATTCTACGTTTAGAATGTCTGAAAAGTTTTTTTAATTCAATTTTAAAACTTATTCTACATCATAATACACATAGGAAGTTAGATATACTAGTTTAGAATCACAAAAACACGTTTTGGATAGTCATATAGGTTGCTCAATGTCGAACATCTTTTGTTAACATTTGAAAAAATTCACGAGTCTAACCCTCTTTTAGATGTTCTAAACGTATTTTTTATTTGATTTCATTATGTATTTATCATCAAAATGCTTTAATGAAACTATATATACCAATTGTGAGTCACAAAAAAACTTTTGGAACGACCATATGAGTCGTTCAATATCCAATCATCACCGTTTTTATAAAATTTGAACAATATCGTGTAGTAATATTCATGAATAAATTCCACGCTTAGAATGTCCGAAAAGTTTTTTTAATTCAATTTTAAAACTTATTCTACATCATAATACACATAGAAAGTTATTTATACTAGTGTGGAATCACAAAAACACGTTTTGGATAGTCATATAGGTTGCACAATGTCGAACATCTTTTGTTAACATTTGAAAAAATTCACGAGTCTAACCCTTTTTTAGATGTTCTAAACGTATTTTTTATTTGATTTCATTATGTATTTTTCATCAAAATACTTTAATGAAACTATATATTCCAATTATGAGTCACAAAAAATCTTTTGGAACGTCCGTATGTGTCGTTCAACATCCAATCATCACCGTTTTTATAAAATTTGAATAATATCGTGTAGTAATATTCATGAATAAATTCCATGTTTAGAATATCCGAAAAGTTTTTTTAATTCAATTTTAAAACTTATTCTACATCATAATACACATAGGAAGTTAGATATACTAGTTTAGAATCACAAAAACACGTTTTGGATAGTCATATAGGTTGCTCAATGTCGAACATCTTTTGTTAACATTTGAAAAAATTCACGAGTCTAACCCTCTTTTAGATGTTCTAAACGTATTTTTTATTTGATTTCATTATGTATTTATCATCAAAATGCTTTTATGAAACTATATATACCAATTGTGAGTCACAAAAAAACTTTTGGAACGACCATATGAGTCGTTCAATATCCAATCATCACCGTTTTTATAAAATTTGAACAATATCGTGTAGTAATATTCATGAATAAATTCCACGTTTAGAATGTCCGAAAAGTTTTTTTAATTCAATTTTAAAACTTATTCTACATCATAATACACATAGGAAGTTAGATATACTAGTATGGAATCACAAAAACACGTTTTGGATAGTCATATAGGTTGCTCAATGTCGAACATCTTTTGTTAACATTTGAAAAAATTCACGAGTCTAACCCTCTTTTAGATGTTCTAAACGTATTTTTTATTTGATTTCATTATGTATTTATCATCAAAATGCTTTAATGAAACTATATATACCAATTATGAGTCGCAAAAAAACTTTTGGAACGACCATATGAGTCGTTAAATATCCAATCATCACCGTTTTTATAAAATTTGAACAATATCGTGTAGTAATATTCATGAATAAATTCCACGTTTAGAATGTCCGAAAAGTTTTTTTAATTCAATTTTAAATCTTATTATACATCATATTACACATAGGAAGTTAGATATACTAGTTTGGAATCACAAAAACACGTTTTGGATAGTCATATAGGTTGCTCAATGTCGAACATCTTTTGTTAACATTTGAAAAAATTCACGAGTCTAACCCTTTTTTTGATGTTCTAAACATATTTTTTATTTGATTTCATTATGTATTTATTATCAAAATGTTTTAATGAAACTATATATACCAATTACAAGTCACAAAAACACTTTTTGAACGACTATATGAGTCGTTCAACATCCAATCTTCACCGTTTTTATAAAATTTGAACATTATCGTGGAGTAATATTCATGAATAAATTCTACGTTTAGAATGTCTGAAAAGTTTTTTTAATTCAATTTTAAAACTTATTCTACATCATAATACACATAGGAAGTTAGATATACTAGTTTAGAATCACAAAAACACGTTTTGGATAGTCATATAGGTTGCTCAATGTCGAACATCTTTTGTTAACATTTGAAAAAATTCACGAGTCTAACCCTTTTTTAGATGTTCTAAACGTATTTTTTATTTGATTTCATTATGTATTTATCATCAAAATACTTTAATGAAACTATATATTCCAATTATGAGTCACAAAAAATCTTTTGGAACGTCCGTATGTGTCGTTCAATATCCAATCATCACCGTTTTTATAAAATTTGAATAATATCGTGTAGTAATATTCATGAATAAATTCCATGTTTAGAATATCCGAAAAGTTTTTTTAATTCAATTTTAAAACTTATTCTACATCATAATACACATAGAAAGTTAGATATACTAGTGTGGAATCACAAAAACACGTTTTGGATAGTCATATAGGTTGCTCAATGTCGAACATCTTTTGTTAACATTTGAAAAAATTCACGAGTCTAACCCTTTTTTAGATGTTCTAAACGTATTTTTTATTTGATTTCATTATGTATTTATCATCAAAATACTTTAATGAAACTATATATTCCAATTATGAGTCACAAAAAATCTTTTGGAACGTCCGTATGTGTCGTTCAACATCCAATCATCACCGTTTTTATAAAATTTGAATAATATCGTGTAGTAATATTCATGAATAAATTCCATGTTTAGAATATCCGAAAAGTTTTTTTAATTCAATTTTAAAACTTATTCTACATCATAATACACATAGGAAGTTAGATATACTAGTTTAGAATCACAAAAACACGTTTTGGATAGTCATATAGGTTGCTCAATGTCGAACATCTTTTGTGAACATTTGAAAAAATTCACGAGTCTAACCCTCTTTTAGATGTTCTAAACGTATTTTTTATTTGATTTCATTATGTATTTATCATCAAAATGCTTTTATGAAACTATATATACCAATTGTGAGTCACAAAAAAACTTTTGGAACGACCATATGAGTCGTTCAATATCCAATCATCACCGTTTTTATAAAATTTGAACAATATCGTGTAGTAATATTCATGAATAAATTCCACGTTTAGAATGTCCGAAAAGTTTTTTTAATTCAATTTTAAAACTTATTCTACATCATAATACACATAGGAAGTTAGATATACTAGTATGGAATCACAAAAACACGTTTTGGATAGTCATATAGGTTGCTCAATGTCGAACATCTTTTGTTAACATTTGAAAAAATTCACGAGTCTAACCCTCTTTTAGATGTTCTAAACGTATTTTTTATTTGATTTCATTATGTATTTATCATCAAAATGCTTTAATGAAACTATATATACCAATTATGAGTCGCAAAAAAACTTTTGGAACGACCATATGAGTCGTTAAATATCCAATCATCACCGTTTTTATAAAATTTGAACAATATCGTGTAGTAATATTCATGAATAAATTCCACGTTTAGAATGTCCGAAAAGTTTTTTTAATTCAATTTTAAATCTTATTATACATCATATTACACATAGGAAGTTAGATATACTAGTTTGGAATCACAAAAACACGTTTTGGATAGTCATATAGGTTGCTCAATGTCGAACATCTTTTGTTAACATTTGAAAAAATTCACGAGTCTAACCCTTTTTTTGATGTTCTAAACATATTTTTTATTTGATTTCATTATGTATTTATAATCAAAATGTTTTAATGAAACTATATATACCAATTACAAGTCACAAAAACACTTTTTGAACGACTATATGAGTCGTTCAACATCCAATCTTCACCGTTTTTATAAAATTTGAACATTATCGTGGAGTAATATTCATGAATAAATTCTACGTTTAGAATGTCTGAAAAGTTTTTTTAATTCAATTTTAAAACTTATTCTACATCATAATACACATAGGAAGTTAGATATACTAGTTTAGAATCACAAAAACACGTTTTGGATAGTCATATAGGTTGCTCAATGTCGAACATCTTTTGTTAACATTTGAAAAAATTCACGAGTCTAACCCTCTTTTAGATGTTCTAAACGTATTTTTTATTTGATTTCATTATGTATTTATCATCAAAATGCTTTAATGAAACTATATATACCAATTGTGAGTCACAAAAAAACTTTTGGAACGACCATATGAGTCGTTCAATATCCAATCATCACCGTTTTTATAAAATTTGAACAATATCGTGTAGTAATATTCATGAATCAATTCCACGTTTAGAATGTCCGAAAAGTTTTTTTAATTCAATTTTAAATCTTATTGTACATCATATTACACATAGGAAGTTAGATATACTAGTTTGGAATCACAAAAACACGTTTTGGATAGTCATATAGGTTGCTCAATGTCGAACATCTTTTGTTAACATTTGGAAAAATTCACGAGTCTAACCCTTTTTTAGATGTTCTAAACATATTTTTTATTTGATTTCATTATGTATTTATTATCAAAATGTTTTAATGAGACTATATATACCAATTACGAGTCACAAAAACACTTTTTGAACGACTATATGAGTCTTTCAATATCTAATCTTCACCATTTTTATAAAATTTGAACAATATCGTGTAGTAATATTCATGAATAAATTCTACCTTTAGAATGTCCGAAAAAATTTTTTAATTCAATTTTAAAACTTATTCTACATCATAATACACATAGGAAGTTAGATATACTAGTTTGGAATCACAAAAACACGTTTTGGATAGTCATATAGGTTGCTCAATGTCGAACATCTTTTGTTAACATTTGAAAAAATTCACGAGTCTAACCCTCTTTTAGATGTTCTAAACGTATTTTTTATTTGATTTCATTATGTATTTATCATCAAAATGCTTTAATGAAACTATATATACCAATTGTGAGTCACAAAAAAACTTTTGGAACGACCATATGAGTCGTTCAATATCCAATCATCACCGTTTCTATAAAATTTGAACAATATCGTGTAGTAATATTCATGAATAAATTCCACGTTTAGAATGTCCGAAAAGTTTTTTTAATTCAATTTTTGAACTTATTCTACATCATAATACACATAGGAAGTTAGATATACTAGTGTGGAATCACAAAAATACGTTTTGGATAGTCATATAGGTTGCTCAATGTCGAACATCTTTTGTTAACATTTGAAAAAATTCACGAGTCTAACCCTCTTTTAGATGTTCTAAACGTATTTTTTATTTGATTTCATTATGTATTTATCATCAAAATGCTTTAATGAAACTATATATACCAATTGTGAGTCACAAAAAAACTTTTGGAACGACCATATGAGTCGTTCAATATCCAATCATCACCGTTTTTATAAAATTTGAACAATATCGTGTAGTAATATTCATGAATAAATTCTACGTTTAGAATGTCCGAAAAGTTTTTTTAATTCAATTTTTAAACTTATTCTACATCATAATACACATAGGAAGTTAGATATACTAGTGTGGAATCACAAAAACACGTTTTGGATAGTCATATAGGTTGCTCAATGTCGAACATCTTTTGTTAATATTTGAAAAAATTCACGAGTCTAACCCTTTTTTAGATGTTCTAAACGTATTTTTTATTTGATTTCATTATGTATTTATCATCAAAATACTTTAATGAAACTATATATTCCAATTATGAGTCACAAAAATTCTTTTGGAACGACCATATGAGTCGTTCAATATCCAATCATCACCGTTTTTATAAAATTTGAACAATATCGTGTAGTAATATTCATGAATAAATTCTACGTTTAGAATGTCCGAAAAGTTTTTTTAATTCAATTTTTAAACTTATTCTACATCATAATACACATAGGAAGTTAGATATACTAGTGTGGAATCACAAAAACACGTTTTGGATAGTCATATAGGTTGCTCAATGTCGAACATCTTTTGTTAATATTTGAAAAAATTCACGAGTCTAACCCTTTTTTAGATGTTCTAAACGTATTTTTTATTTGATTTCATTTTGTATTTATCATCAAAATACTTTAATGAAACTATATATTCCAATTATGAGTCACAAAAAATCTTTTGGAACGTCCGTATGTGTCGTTCAATATCCAATCATCACCGTTTTTATAAAATTTGAATAATATCGTGTAGTAATATTCATGAATAAATTCCATGTTTAGAATATCCGAAAAGTTTTTTTAATTCAATTTTAAAACTTATTCTACATCATAATACACATCGAAAGTTAGATATACTAGTGTGGAATCACAAAAACACGTTTTGGATAGTCATATAGGTTGCTCAATGTCGAACATCTTTTGTTAACATTTGAAAAAATTCACGAGTCTAACCCTTTTTTAGATGTTCTAAACGTATTTTTTATTTGATTTCATTATGTATTTATCATCAAAATACTTTAATGAAACTATATATTCCAATTATGAGTCACAAAAAATCTTTTGGAACGTCCGTATGTGTCGTTCAACATCCAATCATCACCGTTTTTATAAAATTTGAATAATATCGTGTAGTAATATTCATGAATAAATTCCATGTTTAGAATATCCGAAAAGTTTTTTTAATTCAATTTTAAAACTTATTCTACATCATAATACACATAGGAAGTTAGATATACTAGTTTAGAATCACAAAAACACGTTTTGGATAGTCATATAGGTTGCTCAATGTCGAACATCTTTTGTGAACATTTGAAAAAATTCACGAGTCTAACCCTCTTTTAGATGTTCTAAACGTATTTTTTATTTGATTTCATTATGTATTTATCATCAAAATGCTTTTATGAAACTATATATACCAATTGTGAGTCACAAAAAAACTTTTGGAACGACCATATGAGTCGTTCAATATCCAATCATCACCGTTTTTATAAAATTTGAACAATATCGTGTAGTAATATTCATGAATAAATTCCACGTTTAGAATGTCCGAAAAGTTTTTTTAATTCAATTTTAAAACTTATTCTACATCATAATACACATAGGAAGTTAGATATACTAGTATGGAATCACAAAAACACGTTTTGGATAGTCATATAGGTTGCTCAATGTCGAACATCTTTTGTTAACATTTGAAAAAATTCACGAGTCTAACCCTCTTTTAGATGTTCTAAACGTATTTTTTATTTGATTTCATTATGTATTTATCATCAAAATGCTTTAATGAAACTATATATACCAATTATGAGTCGCAAAAAAACTTTTGGAACGACCATATGAGTCGTTAAATATCCAATCATCACCGTTTTTATAAAATTTGAACAATATCGTGTAGTAATATTCATGAATAAATTCCACGTTTAGAATGTCCGAAAAGTTTTTTTAATTCAATTTTAAATCTTATTATACATCATATTACACATAGGAAGTTAGATATACTAGTTTGGAATCACAAAAACACGTTTTGGATAGTCATATAGGCTGCTCAATGTCGAACATCTTTTGTTAACATTTGAAAAAATTCACGAGTCTAACCCTTTTTTTGATGTTCTAAACATATTTTTTATTTGATTTCATTATGTATTTATTATCAAAATGTTTTAATGAAACTATATATACCAATTACAAGTCACAAAAACACTTTTTGAACGACTATATGAGTCGTTCAACATCCAATCTTCACCGTTTTTATAAAATTTGAACATTATCGTGGAGTAATATTCATGAATAAATTCTACGTTTAGAATGTCTGAAAAGTTTTTTTAATTCAATTTTAAAACTTATTCTACATCATAATACACATAGGAAGTTAGATATACTAGTTTAGAATCACAAAAACACGTTTTGGATAGTCATATAGGTTGCTCAATGTCGAACATCTTTTGTTAACATTTGAAAAAATTCACGAGTCTAACCCTCTTTTAGATGTTCTAAACGTATTTTTTATTTGATTTCATTATGTATTTATCATCAAAATGCTTTAATGAAACTATATATACCAATTGTGAGTCACAAAAAAACTTTTGGAACGACCATATGAGTCGTTCAATATCCAATCATCACCGTTTCTATAAAATTTGAACAATATCGTGTAGTAATATTCATGAATAAATTCCACGTTTAGAATGTCCGAAAAGTTTTTTTAATTCAATTTTTGAACTTATTCTACATCATAATACACATAGGAAGTTAGATATACTAGTGTGGAATCACAAAAACACGTTTTGGATAGTCATATAGGTTGCTCAATGTCGAACATCTTTTGTTAACATTTGAAAAAATTCACGAGTCTAACCCTCTTTTAGATGTTCTAAACGTATTTTTTATTTGATTTCATTATGTATTTATCATCAAAATGCTTTAATGAAACTATATATACCAATTGTGAGTCACAAAAAAACTTTTGGAACGACCATATGAGTCGTTCAATATCCAATCATCACCGTTTTTATAAAATTTGAACAATATCGTGTAGTAATATTCATGAATAAATTCTACGTTTAGAATGTCCGAAAAGTTTTTTTAATTCAATTTTTAAACTTATTCTACATCATAATACACATAGAAAGTTAGATATACTAGTGTGGAATCACAAAAACACGTTTTGGATAGTCATATAGGTTGCTCAATGTCGAACATCTTTTGTTAATATTTGAAAAAATTCACGAGTCTAACCCTTTTTTAGATGTTCTAAACGTATTTTTTATTTGATTTCATTATGTATTTATCATCAAAATACTTTAATGAAACTATATATTCCAATTATGAGTCACAAAAAATCTTTTGGAACGTCCGTATGTGTCGTTCAATATCCAATCATCACCGTTTTTATAAAATTTGAACAATATCGTGTAGAAATATTCATGAATAAATTCCACGTTTAGAATGTCCGAAAAGTTTTTTTAATTCAATTTTAAAACTTATTCTACATCATAATACACATAGGAAGTTAGATATACTAGTGTAGAATCACAAAAACACGTTTTGGATAGTCATATAGGTTGCTCGATGTCGAACATCTTTTGTTAACATTTGAAAAAATTCACGAGTCTAACCCTTTTTTAGATGTTCTAAACGTATTTTTTATTTGATTTCATTATGTATTTATCATCAAAATACTTTAATGAAACTATATATTCCAATTATGAGTCACAAAAAATCTTTTGGAACGTCCGTATGTGTCGTTCAATATCCAATCATCACCGTTTTTATAAAATTTGAATAATATCGTGTAGTAATATTCATGAATAAATTCCATGTTTAGAATATCCGAAAAATTTTTTTAATTCAATTTTAAAACTTATTCTACATCATAATACACATAGAAAGTTAGATATACTAGTGTGGAATCACAAAAACACGTTTTGGATAGTCATATAGGTTGCTCAATGTCGAACATCTTTTGTTAACATTTGAAAAAATTCACGAGTCTAACCCTTTTTTAGATGTTCTAAACGTATTTTTTATTTGATTTCATTATGTATTTATCATCAAAATACTTTAATGAAGCTATATATTCCAATTATGAGTCACAAAAAATCTTTTGGAACGTCCGTATGTGTCGTTCAACATCCAATCATCACCGTTTTTATAAAATTTGAATAATATCGTGTAGTAATATTCATGAATAAATTCCATGTTTAGAATATCCGAAAAGTTTTTTTAATTCAATTTTAAAACTTATTCTACATCATAATACACATAGGAAGTTAGATATACTAGTTTAGAATCACAAAAACACGTTTTGGATAGTCATATAGGTTGCTCAATGTCGAACATCTTTTGTGAACATTTGAAAAAATTCACGAGTCTAACCCTCTTTTAGATGTTCTAAACGTATTTTTTATTTGATTTCATTATGTATTTATCATCAAAATGCTTTTATGAAACTATATATACCAATTGTGAGTCGCAAAAAAACTTTTGGAACGACCATATGAGTCGTTCAATATCCAATCATCACCGTTTTTATAAAATTTGAACAATATCGTGTAGTAATATTCATGAATAAATTCCACGTTTAGAATGTCCGAAAAGTTTTTTTAATTCAATTTTAAAACTTATTCTACATCATAATACACATAGGAAGTTAGATATACTAGTATGGAATCACAAAAACACGTTTTGGATAGTCATATTGGTTGCTCAATGTCGAACATCTTTTGTTAACATTTGAAAAAATTCACGAGTCTAACCCTCTTTTTGATGTTCTAAACATATTTTTTATTTGATTTCATTATGTATTTATTATCAAAATGTTTTAATGAAACTATATATACCAATTACAAGTCACAAAAACACTTTTTGAACGACTATATGAGTCGTTCAACATCCAATCTTCACCGTTTTTATAAAATTTGAACATTATCGTGGAGTAATATTCATGAATAAATTCTACGTTTAGAATATCTGAAAAGTTTTTTTAATTCAATTTTAAAACTTATTCTACATCATAATACACATAGGAAGTTAGATATACTAGTTTAGAATCACAAAAACACGTTTTGGATAGTCATATAGGTTGCTCAATGTCGAACATCTTTTGTTAACATTTGAAAAAATTCACGAGTCTAACCCTCTTTTAGATGTTCTAAACGTATTTTTTATTTGATTTCATTATGTATTTATCATCAAAATGCTTTAATGAAACTATATATACCAATTGTGAGTCACAAAAAAACTTTTGGAACGACCATATGAGTCGTTCAATATCCAATCATCACCGTTTTTATAAAATTTGAACAATATCGTGTAGTAATATTCATGAATCAATTCCACGTTTAGAATGTCCGAAAAGTTTTTTTAATTCAATTTTAAATCTTATTGTACATCATATTACACATAGGAAGTTAGATATACTAGTTTGGAATCACAAAAACACGTTTTGGATAGTCATATAGGTTGCTCAATGTCGAACGTCTTTTGTTAACATTTGGAAAAATTCACGAGTCTAACCCTTTTTTAGATGTTCTAAACATATTTTTTATTTGATTTCATTATGTATTTATTATCAAAATGTTTTAATGAGACTATATATACCAATTACGAGTCACAAAAACACTTTTTGAACGACTATATGAGTCTTTCAATATCTAATCTTCACCATTTTTATAAAATTTGAACAATATCGTGTAGTAATATTCATGAATAAATTCTACCTTTAGAATGTCCGAAAAAAATTTTTAATTCAATTTTAAAACTTATTCTACATCATAATACACATAGGAAGTTAGATATACTAGTTTGGAATCACAAAAACACGTTTTGGATAGTCATATAGGTTGCTCAATGTCGAACATCTTTTGTTAACATTTGAAAAAATTCACGAGTCTAACCCTCTTTTAGATGTTCTAAACGTATTTTTTATTTGATTTCATTATGTATTTATCATCAAAATGCTTTAATGAAACTATATATACCAATTGTGAGTCACAAAAAAACTTTTGGAACGACCATATGAGTCGTTCAATATCCAATCATCACCGTTTTTATAAAATTTGAACAATATCGTGTAGTAATATTCATGAATAAATTCTACGTTTAGAATGTCCGAAAAGTTTTTTTAATTCAATTTTTAAACTTATTCTACATCATAATACACATAGAAAGTTAGATATACTAGTGTGGAATCACAAAAACACGTTTTGGATAGTCATATAGGTTGCTCAATGTCGAACATCTTTTGTTAATATTTGAAAAAATTCACGAGTCTAACCCTTTTTTAGATGTTCTAAACGTATTTTTTATTTGATTTCATTATGTATTTATCATCAAAATACTTTAATGAAACTATATATTCCAATTATGAGTCACAAAAAATCTTTTGGAACGTCCGTATGTGTCGTTCAATATCCAATCATCACCGTTTTTATAAAATTTGAACAATATCGTGTAGAAATATTCATGAATAAATTCCACGTTTAGAATGTCCGAAAAGTTTTTTTAATTCAATTTTAAAACTTATTCTACATCATAATACACATAGGAAGTTAGATATACTAGTGTAGAATCACAAAAACACGTTTTGGATAGTCATATAGGTTGCTCGATGTCGAACATCTTTTGTTAACATTTGAAAAAATTCACGAGTCTAACCCTTTTTTAGATGTTCTAAACGTATTTTTTATTTGATTTCATTATGTATTTATCATCAAAATACTTTAATGAAACTATATATTCCAATTATGAGTCACAAAAAATCTTTTGGAACGTCCGTATGTGTCGTTCAATATCCAATCATCACCGTTTTTATAAAATTTGAATAATATCGTGTAGTAATATTCATGAATAAATTCCATGTTTAGAATATCCGAAAAATTTTTTTAATTCAATTTTAAAACTTATTCTACATCATAATACACATAGAAAGTTAGATATACTAGTGTGGAATCACAAAAACACGTTTTGGATAGTCATATAGGTTGCTCAATGTCGAACATCTTTTGTTAACATTTGAAAAAATTCACGAGTCTAACCCTCTTTTAGATGTTCTAAACGTATTTTTTATTTGATTTCATTATGTATTTATCATCAAAATGCTTTAATGAAACTATATATTCCAATTATGAGTCACAAAAAATCTTTTGGAACGTCCGTATGTGTCGTTCAATATCCAATCATGACCGTTTTTATAAAATTTGAACAATATCGTGTAGAAATATTCATGAATAAATTCCACGTTTAGAATGTCCGAAAAGTTTTTTTAATTCAATTTTAAAACTTATTCTACATCATAATACACATAGGAAGTTAGATATACTAGTGTAGAATCACAAAAACACGTTTGGGATAGTCATATAGGTTGCTCAATGTCGAACATCTTTTGTTAACATTTGAAAAAATTCACGAGTCTAACCCTTTTTTAGATGTTCTAAACGTATTTTTTATTTGATTTCATTATGTATTTATCATCAAAATACTTTAATGAAACTGTATATTCCAATTATGAGTCACAAAAAATCTTTTGGAACGTCCGTATGTGTCGTTCAATATCCAATCATCACCGTTTTTATAAAATTTGAATAATATCGTGTAGTAATATTCATGAATAAATTCCATGTTTAGAATATCCGAAAAGTTTTTTTAATTCAATTTTAAAACTTATTCTACATCATAATACACATAGAAAGTTAGATATACTAGTGTGGAATCACAAAAACACGTTTTGGATAGTCATATAGGTTGCTCAATGTCGAACATCTTTTGTTAACATTTGAAAAAATTCACGAGTCTAACCCTTTTTTAGATGTTCTAAACGTATTTTTTATTTGATTTCATTATGTATTTATCATCAAAATACTTTAATGAAACTATATATTCCAATTATGAGTCACAAAAAATCTTTTTGAACGTCCGTATGTGTCGTTCAACATCCAATCATCACCGTTTTTATAAAATTTGAATAATATCGTGTAGTAATATTCATGAATAAATTCCATGTTTAGAATATCCGAAAAGTTTTTTTAATTCAATTTTAAAACTTATTCTACATCATAATACACATAGGAAGTTAGATATACTAGTTTAGAATCACAAAAACACGTTTTGGATAGTCATATAGGTTGCTCAATGTCGAACATCTTTTGTGAACATTTGAAAAAATTCACGAGTCTAACCCTCTTTTAGATGTTCTAAACGTATTTTTTATTTGATTTCATTATGTATTTATCATCAAAATGCTTTTATGAAACTATATATACCAATTGTGAGTCACAAAAAAACTTTTGGAACGACCATATGAGTCGTTCAATATCCAATCATCACCGTTTTTATAAAATTTGAACAATATCGTGTAGTAATATTCATGAATCAATTCCACGTTTAGAATGTCCGAAAAGTTTTTTTAATTCAATTTTAAATCTTATTGTACATCATATTACACATAGGAAGTTAGATATACTAGTTTGGAATCACAAAAACACGTTTTGGATAGTCATATAGGTTGCTCAATGTCGAACATCTTTTGTTAACATTTGAAAAAATTCACGAGTCTAACCCTTTTTTAGATGTTCTAAACATATTTTTTATTTGATTTCATTATGTATTTATTATCAAAATGTTTTAATGAGACTATATATACCAATTACGAGTCACAAAAACACTTTTTGAACGACTATATGAGTCTTTCAATATCTAATCTTCACCATTTTTATAAAATTTGAACAATATCGTGTAGTAATATTCATGAATAAATTCTACCTTTAGAATGTCCGAAAAAATTTTTTAATTCAATTTTAAAACTTATTCTACATCATAATACACATAGGAAGTTAGATATACTAGTTTGGAATCACAAAAACACGTTTTGGATAGTCATATAGGTTGCTCAATGTCGAACATCTTTTGTTAACATTTGAAAAAATTCACGAGTCTAACCCTCTTTTAGATGTTCTAAACGTATTTTTTATTTGATTTCATTATGTATTTATCATCAAAATGCTTTAATGAAACTATATATACCAATTGTGAGTCACAAAAAAACTTTTGGAACGACCATATGAGTCGTTCAATATCCAATCATCACCGTTTCTATAAAATTTGAACAATATCGTGTAGTAATATTCATGAATAAATTCCACGTTTAGAATGTCCGAAAAGTTTTTTTAATTCAATTTTTGAACTTATTCTACATCATAATACACATAGGAAGTTAGATATACTAGTGTGGAATCACAAAAACACGTTTTGGATAGTCATATAGGTTGCTCAATGTCGAACATCTTTTGTTAACATTTGAAAAAATTCACGAGTCTAACCCTCTTTTAGATGTTCTAAACGTATTTTTTATTTGATTTCATTATGTATTTATCATCAAAATGCTTTAATGAAACTATATATACCAATTGTGAGTCACAAAAAAACTTTTGGAACGACCATATGAGTCGTTCAATATCCAATCATTACCGTTTTTATAAAATTTGAACAATATCGTGTAGTAATATTCATGAATAAATTCTACGTTTAGAATGTCCGAAAAGTTTTTTTAATTCAATTTTTAAACTTATTCTACATCATAATACACATAGGAAGTTAGATATACTAGTGTGGAATCACAAAAACACGTTTTGGATAGTCATATAGGTTGCTCAATGTCGAACATCTTTTGTTAACATTTGAAAAAATTCACGAGTCTAACCCTTTTTTAGATGTTCTAAACGTATTTTTTATTTGATTTCATTATGTATTTATCAAATACTTTAATGAAACTATATATTCCAATTATGAGTCACAAAAAATCTTTTGGAACGTCCGTATGTGTCGTTCAATATCCAATCATCACCGTTTTTATAAAATTTGAACAATATCGTGTAGAAATATTCATGAATAAATTCCACGTTTAGAATGTCCGAAAAATTTTTTTAATTCAATTTTAAAACTTATTCTACATCATAATACACATAGAAAGTTAGATATACTAGTGTAGAATCACAAAAACACGTTTTGGATAGTCATATAGGTTGCTCAATGTCGAACATCTTTTGTTAACATTTGAAAAAATTCACGAGTCTAACCCTTTTTTAGATGTTCTAAACGTATTTTCTATTTGATTTCATAATGTATTTATCATCAAAATACTTTAATGAAACTATATATTCCAATTATGAGTCACAAAAAATCTTTTGGAACGTCCGTATGTGTCGTTCAATATCCAATCATCACCGTTTTTATAAAATTTGAATAATATCGTGTAGTAATATTCATGAATAAATTCCATGTTTAGAATATCCGAAAAGTTTTTTTAATTCAATTTTAAAACTTATTCTACATCATAATACACATAGAAAGTTAGATATACTAGTGTGGAATCACAAAAACACGTTTTGGATAGTCATATAGGTTGCTCAATGTCGAACATCTTTTGTTAACATTTGAAAAAATTCACGAGTCTAACCCTTTTTTAGATGTTCTAAACGTATTTTTTATTTGATTTCATTATGTATTTATCATCAAAATACTTTAATGAAACTATATATTCCAATTATAAGTCACAAAAAATCTTTTGGAACGTCCGTATGTGTCGTTCAACATCCAATCATCACCGTTTTTATAAAATTTGAATAATATCGTGTAGTAATATTCATGAATAAATTCCATGTTTAGAATATCCGAAAAGTTTTTTTAATTCAATTTTAAAACTTATTCTACATCATAATACACATAGGAAGTTAGATATACTAGTTTAGAATCACAAAAACACGTTTTGGATAGTCATATAGGTTGCTCAATGTCGAACATCTTTTGTGAACATTTGAAAAAATTCACGAGTCTAACCCTCTTTTAGATGTTCTAAACGTATTTTTTATTTGATTTCATTATGTATTTATCATCAAAATGCTTTTATGAAACTATATATACCAATTGTGAGTCACAAAAAAACTTTTGGAACGACCATATGAGTCGTTCAATATCCAATCATCACCGTTTTTATAAAATTTGAACAATATCGTGTAGTAATATTCATGAATAAATTCCACGTTTAGAATGTCCGAAAAGTTTTTTTAATTCAATTTTAAAACTTATTCTACATCATAATACACATAGGAAGTTAGATATACTAGTATGGAATCACAAAAACACGTTTTGGATAGTCATATAGGTTGCTCAATGTCGAACATCTTTTGTTAACATGTGAAAAAATTCACGAGTCTAACCCTTTTTTTGATGTTCTAAACATATTTTTTATTTGATTTCATTATGTATTTATTATCAAAATGTTTTAATGAAACTATATATACCAATTACAAGTCACAAAAACACTTTTTGAACGACTATATGAGTCGTTCAACATCCAATCTTCACCGTTTTTATAAAATTTGAACATTATCGTGGAGTAATATTCATGAATAAATTCTACGTTTAGAATGTCTGAAAAGTTTTTTTAATTCAATTTTAAAACTTATTCTACATCATAATACACATAGGAAGTTAGATATACTAGTTTAGAATCACAAAAACACGTTTTGGATAGTCATATAGGTTGCTCAATGTCGAACATCTTTTGTTAACATTTGAAAAAATTCACGAGTCTAACCCTCTTTTAGATGTTCTAAACGTATTTTTTATTTGATTTCATTATGTATTTATCATCAAAATGCTTTAATGAAACTATATATACCAATTGTGAGTCACAAAAAAACTTTTGGAACGACCATATGAGTCGTTCAATATCCAATCATCACCGTTTTTATAAAATTTGAACAATATCGTGTAGTAATATTCATGAATCAATTCCACGTTTAGAATGTCCGAAAAGTTTTTTTAATTCAATTTTAAATCTTATTGTACATCATATTACACATAGGAAGTTAGATATACTAGTTTGGAATCACAAAAACACGTTTTGGATAGTCATATAGGTTGCTCAATGTCGAACATCTTTTGTTAACATTTGAAAAAATTCACGAGTCTAACCCTTTTTTAGATGTTCTAAACATATTTTTTATTTGATTTCATTATGTATTTATTATCAAAATGTTTTAATGAGACTATATATACCAATTACGAGTCACAAAAACACTTTTTGAACGACTATATGAGTCTTTCAATATCTAATCTTCACCATTTTTATAAAATTTGAACAATATCGTGTAATAATATTCATGAAAAAATTCTACCTTTAGAATGTCCGAAAAAATTTTTTAATTCAATTTTAAAACTTATTCTACATCATAATACACATAGGAAGTTAGATATACTAGTTTGGAATCACAAAAACACGTTTTGGATAGTCATATAGGTTGCTCAATGTCGAACATCTTTTGTTAACATTTGAAAAAATTCACGAGTCTAACCCTCTTTTAGATGTTCTAAACGTATTTTTTATTTGATTTCATTATGTATTTATCATCAAAATGCTTTAATGAAACTATATATACCAATTGTGAGTCACAAAAAAACTTTTGGAACGACCATATGAGTCGTTCAATATCCAATCATCACCGTTTCTATAAAATTTGAACAATATCGTGTAGTAATATTCATGAATAAATTCTACGTTTAGAATGTCCGAAAAGTTTTTTTAATTCAATTTTTAAACTTATTCTACATCATAATACACATAGGAAGTTAGATATACTAGTGTGGAATCACAAAAACACGTTTTGGATAGTCATATAGGTTGCTCAATGTCGAACATCTTTTGTTAACATTTGAAAAAATTCACGAGTCTAACCCTCTTTTAGATGTTCTAAACGTATTTTTTATTTGATTTCATTATGTATTTATCATCAAAATGCTTTAATGAAACTATATATACCAATTGTGAGTCACAAAAAAACTTTTGGAACGACCATATGAGTCGTTCAATATCCAATCATCACCGTTTTTATAAAATTTGAACAATATCGTGTAGTAATATTCATGAATAAATTCTACGTTTAGAATGTCCGAAAAGTTTTTTTAATTCAATTTTTAAACTTATTCTACATCATAATACACATAGGAAGTTAGATATACTAGTGTGGAATCACAAAAACACGTTTTGGATAGTCATATAGGTTGCTCAATGTCGAACATCTTTTGTTAACATTTGAAAAAATTCACGAGTCTAACCCTTTTTTAGATGTTCTAAACGTATTTTTTATTTGATTTCATTATGTATTTATCATCAAAATACTTTAATGAAACTATATATTCCAATTATGAGTCACAAAAAATCTTTTGGAACGTCCGTATGTGTCGTTCAATATCCAATCATCACCGTTTTTATAAAATTTGAACAATATCGTGTAGAAATATTCATGAATAAATTACACGTTTAGAATGTCCGAAAAGTTTTTTTAATTCAATTTTAAAACTTATTCTACATCATAATACACATAGGAAGTTAGATATACTAGTGTAGAATCACAAAAACACGTTTTGGATAGTCATATAGGTTGCTCAATGTCGAACATCTTTTGTTAACATTTGAAAAAATTCACGAGTCTAACCCTTTTTTAGATGTTCTAAACGTATTTTTTATTTGATTTCATTATGTATTTATCATCAAAATACTTTAATGAAACTATATATTCCAATTATGAGTCACAAAAAATCTTTTGGAACGTCCGTATGTGTCGTTCAATATCCAATCATCACCGTTTTTATAAAATTTGAATAATATCGTGTAGTAATATTCATGAATAAATTCCATGTTTAGAATATCCGAAAAGTTTTTTTAATTCAATTTTAAAACTTATTCTACATCATAATACACATAGGAAGTTAGATATACTAGTTTGGAATCACAAAAACACGTTTTGGATAGTCATATAGGTTGCTCAATGTCGAACATCTTTTGTTAACATTTGAAAAAATTCACGAGTCTAACCCTTTTTTAGATGTTCTAAACATATTTTTTATTTGATTTCATTATGTATTTATTATCAAAATGTTTTAATGAGACTATATATACCAATTACGAGTCACAAAAACACTTTTTGAACGACTATATGAGTCTTTCAATATCTAATCTTCACCATTTTTATAAAATTTGAACAATATCGTGTAGTAATATTCATGAAAAAATTCTACCTTTAGAATGTCCGAAAAAATTTTTTAATTCAATTTTAAAACTTATTCTACATCATAATACACATAGGAAGTTAGATATACTAGTTTGGAATCACAAAAACACGTTTTGGATAGTCATATAGGTTGCTCAATGTCGAACATCTTTTGTTAACATTTGAAAAAATTCACGAGTCTAACCCTCTTTTAGATGTTCTAAACGTATTTTTTATTTGATTTCATTATGTATTTATCATCAAAATGCTTTAATGAAACTATATATACCAATTGTGAGTCACAAAAAAACTTTTGGAACGACCATATGAGTCGTTCAATATCCAATCATCACCGTTTCTATAAAATTTGAACAATATCGTGTAGTAATATTCATGAATAAATTCCACGTTTAGAATGTCCGAAAAGTTTTTTTAATTCAATTTTTAAACTTATTCTACATCATAATACACATAGGAAGTTAGATATACTAGTATGGAATCACAAAAACACGTTTTGGATAGTCATATAGGTTGCTCAATGTCGAACATCTTTTGTTAACATTTGAAAAAATTCACGAGTCTAACCCTCTTTTAGATGTTCTAAACGTATTTTTTATTTGATTTCATTATGTATTTATCATCAAAATGCTTTAATGAAACTATATATACCAATTGTGAGTCACAAAAAAACTTTTGGAACGACCATATGAGTCGTTCAATATCCAATCATCACCGTTTTTATAAAATTTGAACAATATCGTGTAGTAATATTCATGAATAAATTCTACGTTTAGAATGTCCGAAAAGTTTTTTTAATTCAATTTTTAAACTTATTCTACATCATAATACACATAGGAAGTTAGATATACTAGTGTGGAATCACAAAAACACGTTTTGGATAGTCATATAGGTTGCTCAATGTCGAACATCTTTTGTTAACATTTGAAAAAATTCACGAGTCTAACCCTTTTTTAGATGTTCTAAACGTATTTTTTATTTGATTTCATTATGTATTTATCATCAAAATACTTTAATGAAACTATATATTCCAATTATGAGTCACAAAAAATCTTTTGGAACGTCCGTATGTGTCGTTCAATATCCAATCATCACCGTTTTTATAAAATTTGAACAATATCGTGTAGAAATATTCATGAATAAATTACACGTTTAGAATGTCCGAAAAGTTTTTTTAATTCAATTTTAAAACTTATTCTACATCATAATACACATAGGAAGTTAGATATACTAGTGTAGAATCACAAAAACACGTTTTGGATAGTCATATAGGTTGCTCAATGTCGAACATCTTTTGTTAACATTTGAAAAAATTCACGAGTCTAACCCTTTTTTAGATGTTCTAAACGTATTTTTTATTTGATTTCATTATGTATTTATCATCAAAATACTTTAATGAAACTATATATTCCAATTATGAGTCACAAAAAATCTTTTGGAACGTCCGTATGTGTCGTTCAATATCCAATCATCACCGTTTTTATAAAATTTGAATAATATCGTGTAGTAATATTCATGAATAAATTCCATGTTTAGAATATCCGAAAAGTTTTTTTAATTCAATTTTAAAACTTATTCTACATCATAATACACATAGGAAGTTAGATATACTAGTTTGGAATCACAAAAACACGTTTTGGATAGTCATATAGGTTGCTCAATGTCGAACATCTTTTGTTAACATTTGAAAAAATTCACGAGTCTAACCCTTTTTTAGATGTTCTAAACATATTTTTTATTTGATTTCATTATGTATTTATTATCAAAATGTTTTAATGAGACTATATATACCAATTACGAGTCACAAAAACACTTTTTGAACGACTATATGAGTCTTTCAATATCTAATCTTCACCATTTTTATAAAATTTGAACAATATCGTGTAGTAATATTCATGAAAAAATTCTACCTTTAGAATGTCCGAAAAAATTTTTTAATTCAATTTTAAAACTTATTCTACATCATAATACACATAGGAAGTTAGATATACTAGTTTGGAATCACAAAAACACGTTTTGGATAGTCATATAGGTTGCTCAATGTCGAACATCTTTTGTTAACATTTGAAAAAATTCACGAGTCTAACCCTCTTTTAGATGTTCTAAACGTATTTTTTATTTGATTTCATTATGTATTTATCATCAAAATGCTTTAATGAAACTATATATACCAATTGTGAGTCACAAAAAAACTTTTGGAACGACCATATGAGTCGTTCAATATCCAATCATCACCGTTTCTATAAAATTTGAACAATATCGTGTAGTAATATTCATGAATAAATTCCACGTTTAGAATGTCCGAAAAGTTTTTTTAATTCAATTTTAAAACTTATTCTACATCATAATACACATAGGAAGTTAGATATACTAGTATGGAATCACAAAAACACGTTTTGGATAGTCATATAGGTTGCTCAATGTCGAACATCTTTTGTTAACATTTGAAAAAATTCACGAGTCTAACCCTCTTTTAGATGTTCTAAACGTATTTTTTATTTGATTTCATTATGTATTTATCATCAAAATGCTTTAATGAAACTATATATACCAATTGTGAGTCACAAAAAAACTTTTGGAACGACCATATGAGTCGTTCAATATCCAATCATCACCGTTTTTATAAAATTTGAACAATATCGTGTAGTAATATTCATGAATAAATTCTACGTTTAGAATGTCCGAAAAGTTTTTTTAATTCAATTTTTAAACTTATTCTACATCATAATACACATAGGAAGTTAGATATACTAGTGTGGAATCACAAAAACACGTTTTGGATAGTCATATAGGTTGCTCAATGTCGAACATCTTTTGTTAACATTTGAAAAAATTCACGAGTCTAACCCTTTTTTAGATGTTCTAAACGTATTTTTTATTTGATTTCATTATGTATTTATCATCAAAATACTTTAATGAAACTATATATTCCAATTATGAGTCACAAAAAATCTTTTGGAACGTCCGTATGTGTCGTTCAATATCCAATCATCACCGTTTTTATAAAATTTGAACAATATCGTGTAGAAATATTCATGAATAAATTACACGTTTAGAATGTCCGAAAAGTTTTTTTAATTCAATTTTAAAACTTATTCTACATCATAATACACATAGGAAGTTAGATATACTAGTGTAGAATCACAAAAACACGTTTTGGATAGTCATATAGGTTGCTCAATGTCGAACATCTTTTGTTAACATTTGAAAAAATTCACGAGTCTAACCCTTTTTTAGATGTTCTAAACGTATTTTTTATTTGATTTCATTATGTATTTATCATCAAAATACTTTAATGAAACTATATATTCCAATTATGAGTCACAAAAAATCTTTTGGAACGTCCGTATGTGTCGTTCAATATCCAATCATCACCGTTTTTATAAAATTTGAATAATATCGTGTAGTAATATTCATGAATAAATTCCATGTTTAGAATATCCGAAAAGTTTTTTTAATTCAATTTTAAAACTTATTCTACATCATAATACACATAGGAAGTTAGATATACTAGTTTGGAATCACAAAAACACGTTTTGGATAGTCATATAGGTTGCTCAATGTCGAACATCTTTTGTTAACATTTGAAAAAAATTCACGAGTCTAACCCTATTTTAGATGTTCTAAACATATTTTTTATTTGATTTCATTATGTATTTATTATCAAAATATTTTAATGAGACTATATATACCAATTACGAGTCACAAAAACACTTTTTGAACGACTATATGAGTCTTTCAATATCTAATCTTCACCATTTTTATAAAATTTGAACAATATCGTGTAGTAATATTCATGAAAAAATTCTACCTTTAGAATGTCCGAAAAAATTTTTTAATTCAATTTTAAAACTTATTCTACATCATAATACACATAGGAAGTTAGATATACTAGTTTGGAATCACAAAAACACGTTTTGGATAGTCATATAGGTTGCTCAATGTCGAACATCTTTTGTTAACATTTGAAAAAATTCACGAGTCTAACCCTCTTTTAGATGTTCTAAACGTATTTTTTATTTGATTTCATTATGTATTTATCATCAAAATGCTTTAATGAAACTATATATACCAATTGTGAGTCACAAAAAAACTTTTGGAACGACCATATGAGTCGTTCAATATCCAATCATCACCGTTTCTATAAAATTTGAACAATATCGTGTAGTAATATTCATGAATAAATTCTACGTTTAGAATGTCCGAAAAGTTTTTTTAATTCAATTTTTAAACTTATTCTACATCATAATACACATAGGAAGTTAGATATACTAGTGTGGAATCACAAAAACACGTTTTGGATAGTCATATAGGTTGCTCAATGTCGAACATCTTTTGTTAACATTTGAAAAAATTCACGAGTCTAACCCTTTTTTAGATGTTCTAAACGTATTTTTTATTTGATTTCATTATGTATTTATCATCAAAATACTTTAATGAAACTATATATTCCAATTATGAGTCACAAAAAATCTTTTGGAACGTCCGTATGTGTCGTTCAATATCCAATCATCACCGTTTTTATAAAATTTGAATAATATCGTGTAGTAATATTCATGAATAAATTCCATGTTTAGAATATCCGAAAAGTTTTTTTAATTCAATTTTCAAACTTATTCTACATCATAATACACATAGGAAGTTAGATATACTAGTTTAGAATCACAAAAACACGTTTTGGATAGTCATATAGGTTGCTCAATGTCGAACATCTTTTGTTAACATTTGAAAAAATTCACGAGTCTAACCCTCTTTTAGATGTTCTAAACGTATTTTTTATTTGATTTCATTATGTATTTATCATCAAAATGCTTTAATGAAACTATATATACCAAATATGAGTCGCAAAAAAACTTTTGGAACGACCATATGAGTCGTTAAATATCCAATCATCACCGTTTTCGTAAAATTTGAACAATATCGTGTAGTAATATTCATGAATAAATTCCACGTTTAGAATGTCCGAAAAGTTTTTTTAATTCAATTTTAAATCTTATTATACATCATAATACACATAGGAAGTTAGATATACTAGTTTGGAATCACAAAAACACGTTTTGGATAGTCATATAGGTTGCTCAATGTCGAAAATCTTTTGTTAACATTTGAAAACATTCACGAGTCTAACCCTCTTTTAGATGTTCTAAACGTATTTTTTATTTGATTTCATTATGTATTTATCATCAAAATACTTTAATGAAACTATATATACCAATTGTGAGTCACAAAAAAACTTTTGGAACGACCATATGAGTCGTTCAATATCCAATCATCACCGTTTTTATAAAATTTGAACAATATCGTGTAGTAATATTCATGAATAAATTCTACGTTTAGAATGTCCGAAAAGTTTTTTTAATTCAATTTTAAAACTTATTCTACATCAAAATACACATAGGAAGTTAGATATACTAGTGTGGAATCACAAAAACACGTTTTGGATAGTCATATAGGTTGCTCAATGTCGAACATCTTTTGTTAACATTTGAAAAAATTCACGAGTCTAACTCTTTTTTAGATGTTCTAAACGTATTTTTTATTTGATTTCATTATGTATTTATCATCAAAATACTTTAATGAAACTATATATTCCAATTATGAGTCACAAAAAATCTTTTGGAACGTCCGTATGTGTCGTTCAATATCCAATCATCACCGTTTTTATAAAATTTGAATAATATCGTGTAGTAATATTCATGAATAAATTCCATGTTTAGAATATCCGAAAAGTTTTTTTAATTCAATTTTAAAACTTATTCTACATCATAATACACATAGGAAGTTAGATATACTAGTTTAGAATCACAAAAACACGTTTTGGATAGTCATATAGGTTGCTCAATGTCGAACATCTTTTGTTAACATTTGAAAAAATTCACGAGTCTAACCCTCTTTTAGATGTTCTAAACGTATTTTTTATTTGATTTCATTATGTATTTATCATCAAAATGCTTTAATGAAACTATATATACCAAATATGAGTCGCAAAAAAACTTTTGGAACGACCATATGAGTCGTTAAATATCCAATCATCACCGTTTTTGTAAAATTTGAACAATATCGTGTAGTAATATTCATGAATAAATTCCACGTTTAGAATGTCCGAAAAGTTTTTTTAATTCAATTTTAAATCTTATTATACATCATAATACACATAGGAAGTTAGATATACTAGTTTGGAATCACAAAAACACGTTTTGGATAGTCATATAGGTTGCTCAATGTCGAAAATCTTTTGTTAACATTTGAAAACATTCACGAGTCTAACCCTCTTTTAGATCTTCTAAACGTATTTTTTATTTGATTTCATTATGTATTTATAATCAAAATGCTTTAATGAAACTATATATACCAATTGTGAGTCACAAAAAAACTTTTGGAACGACCATATGAGTCGTTCAATATCCAATCATCACCGTTTTTATAAAATTTGAACAATATCGTGTAGTAATATTCATGAATAAATTCTACGTTTAGAATGTCCGAAAATTTTTTTTAATTCAATTTTAAAACTTATTCTACATCAAAATACACATAGGAAGTTAGATATACTAGTTTAGAATCACAAAAACACGTTTTGGATAGTCATATAGGTTGCTCAATGTCGAACATCTTTTGTTAACATTTGAAAAAATTCACGAGTCTAACCCTCTTTTAGATGTTCTAAACGTATTTTTTATTTGATTTCATTATGTATTTATCATCAAAATGCTTTAATGAAACTATATATACCAATTGTGAGTCACAAAAAAACTTTTGGAACGACCATATGAGTCGTTCAATATCCAATCATCACCGTTTTTATAAAATTTGAACAATATCGTGTAGTAATATTCATGAATAAATTCTACGTTTAGAATGTCCGAAAAGTTTTTTTAATTCAATCTTTAAACTTATTCTACATCATAATACACATAGGAAGTTAGATATACTAGTGTGGAATCACAAAAACACGTTTTGGATAGTCATATAGGTTGCTCAATGTCGAACATCTTTTGTTAACATTTGAAAAAATTCACGAGTCTAACCCTCTTTTAGATGTTCTAAACGTATTTTTTATTTGATTTCATTATGTATTTATCATCAAAATGCTTTAATGAAACTATATATACCAATTGTGAGTCACAAAAAAACTTTTGGAACGACCATATGAGTCGTTCAATATCCAATCATCACCGTTTCTATAAAATTTGAACAATATCGTGTAGTAATATTCATGAATAAATTCTACGTTTAGAATGTCCGAAAAGTTTTTTTAATTCAATTTTTAAACTTATTCTACATCATAATACACATAGGAAGTTAGATATACTAGTGTGGAATCACAAAAACACGTTTTGGATAGTCATATAGGTTGCTCAATGTCGAACATCTTTTGTTAACATTTGAAAAAATTCACGAGTCTAACCCTTTTTTAGATGTTCTAAACATATTTTTTATTTGATTTCATTATGTATTTATTATCAAAATGTTTTAATGAGACTATATATACCAATTACGAGTCACAAAAACACTTTTTGAACGACTATATGAGTCTTTCAATATCTAATCTTCACCATTTTTATAAAATTTGAACAATATCGTGTAGTAATATTCATGAAAAAATTCTACCTTTAGAATGTCCGAAAAATTTTTTTAATTCAATTTTAAAACTTATTCTACATCATAATACACATAGGAAGTTAGATATACTAGTTTGGAATCACAAAAACACGTTTTGGATAGTCATATAGGTTGCTCAATGTCGAACATCTTTTGTTAACATTTGAAAAAATTCACGAGTCTAACCCTCTTTTAGATGTTCTAAACGTATTTTTTATTTGATTTCATTATGTATTTATCATCAAAATGCTTTAATGAAACTATATATACCAATTGTGAGTCACAAAAAAACTTTTGGAACGACCATATGAGTCGTTCAATATCCAATCATCACCGTTTCTATAAAATTTGAACAATATCGTGTAGTAATATTCATGAATAAATTCTACGTTTAGAATGTCCGAAAAGTTTTTTTAATTCAATTTTTAAACTTATTCTACATCATAATACACATAGGAAGTTTGATATACTAGTGTGGAATCACAAAAACACGTTTTGGATAGTCATATAGGTTGCTTAATGTCGAACATCTTTTGTTAACATTTGAAAAAATTCACGAGTCTAACCCTTTTTTAGATGTTCTAAACGTATTTTTTATTTGATTTCATTATGTATTTATCATCAAAATACTTTAATGAAACTATATATTCCAATTATGAGTCACAAAAAATCTTTTGGAACGTCCGTATGTGTCGTTCAATATCCAATCATCACCGTTTTTATAAAATTTGAACAATATCGTGTAGAAATATTCATGAATAAATTACACGTTTAGAATGTCCGAAAAGTTTTTTTAATTCAATTTTAAAACTTATTCTACATCATAATACACATAGGAAGTTAGATATACTAGTGTAGAATCACAAAAACACGTTTTGGATAGTCATATAGGTTGCTCAATGTCGAACATCTTTTGTTAACATTTGAAAAAATTCACGAGTCTAACCCTTTTTTAGATGTTCTAAACGTATTTTTTATTTGATTTCATTATGTATTTATCATCAAAATACTTTAATGAAACTATATATTCCAATTATGAGTCACAAAAAATCTTTTGGAACGTCCGTATGTGTCGTTCAATATCCAATCATCACCGTTTTTATAAAATTTGAATAATATCGTGTAGTAATATTCATGAATAAATTCCATGTTTAGAATATCCGAAAAGTTTTTTTAATTCAATTTTAAAACTTATTCTACATCATAATACACATAGGAAGTTAGATATACTAGTTTAGAATCACAAAAACACGTTTTGGATAGTCATATAGGTTGCTCAATGTCGAACATCTTTTGTTAACATTTGAAAAAATTCACGAGTCTAACCCTCTTTTAGATGTTCTAAACGTATTTTTTATTTGATTTCATTATGTATTTATCATCAAAATGCTTTAATGAAACTATATATACCAAATATGAGTCGCAAAAAAACTTTTGGAACGACCATATGAGTCGTTAAATATCCAATCATCACCGTTTTCGTAAAATTTGAACAATATCGTGTAGTAATATTCATGAATAAATTCCACGTTTAGAATGTCCGAAAAGTTTTTTTAATTCAATTTTAAATCTTATTATACATCATAATACACATAGGAAGTTAGATATACTAGTTTGGAATCACAAAAACACGTTTTGGATAGTCATATAGGTTGCTCAATGTCGAAAATCTTTTGTTAACATTTGAAAACATTCACGAGTCTAACCCTCTTTTAGATGTTCTAAACGTATTTTTTATTTGATTTCATTATGTATTTATCATCAAAATACTTTAATGAAACTATATATACCAATTGTGAGTCACAAAAAAACTTTTGGAACGACCATATGAGTCGTTCAATATCCAATCATCACCGTTTTTATAAAATTTGAACAATATCGTGTAGTAATATTCATGAATAAATTCTACGTTTAGAATGTCCGAAAAGTTTTTTTAATTCAATTTTAAAACTTATTCTACATCAAAATACACATAGGAAGTTAGATATACTAGTGTGGAATCACAAAAACACGTTTTGGATAGTCATATAGGTTGCTCAATGTCGAACATCTTTTGTTAACATTTGAAAAAATTCACGAGTCTAACTCTTTTTTAGATGTTCTAAACGTATTTTTTATTTGATTTCATTATGTATTTATCATCAAAATACTTTAATGAAACTATATATTCCAATTATGAGTCACAAAAAATCTTTTGGAACGTCCGTATGTGTCGTTCAATATCCAATCATCACCGTTTTTATAAAATTTGAATAATATCGTGTAGTAATATTCATGAATAAATTCCATGTTTAGAATATCCGAAAAGTTTTTTTAATTCAATTTTAAAACTTATTCTACATCATAATACACATAGGAAGTTAGATATACTAGTTTAGAATCACAAAAACACGTTTTGGATAGTCATATAGGTTGCTCAATGTCGAACATCTTTTGTTAACATTTGAAAAAATTCACGAGTCTAACCCTCTTTTAGATGTTCTAAACGTATTTTTTATTTGATTTCATTATGTATTTATCATCAAAATGCTTTAATGAAACTATATATACCAAATATGAGTCGCAAAAAAACTTTTGGAACGACCATATGAGTCGTTAAATATCCAATCATCACCGTTTTTGTAAAATTTGAACAATATCGTGTAGTAATATTCATGAATAAATTCCACGTTTAGAATGTCCGAAAAGTTTTTTTAATTCAATTTTAAATCTTATTATACATCATAATACACATAGGAAGTTAGATATACTAGTTTGGAATCACAAAAACACGTTTTGGATAGTCATATAGGTTGCTCAATGTCGAAAATCTTTTGTTAACATTTGAAAACATTCACGAGTCTAACCCTCTTTTAGATCTTCTAAATGTATTTTTTATTTGATTTCATTATGTATTTATCATCAAAATGCTTTAATGAAACTATATATACCAATTGTGAGTCACAAAAAAACTTTTGGAACGACCATATGAGTCGTTCAATATCCAATCATCACCGTTTTTATAAAATTTGAACAATATCGTGTAGTAATATTCATGAATAAATTCTACGTTTAGAATGTCCGAAAATTTTTTTTAATTCAATTTTAAAACTTATTCTACATCAAAATACACATAGGAAGTTAGATATACTAGTTTAGAATCACAAAAACACGTTTTGGATAGTCATATAGGTTGCTCAATGTCGAACATCTTTTGTTAACATTTGAAAAAATTCACGAGTCTAACCCTCTTTTAGATGTTCTAAACGTATTTTTTATTTGATTTCATTATGTATTTATCATCAAAATGCTTTAATGAAACTATATATACCAATTGTGAGTCACAAAAAAACTTTTGGAACGACCATATGAGTCGTTCAATATCCAATCATCACCGTTTTTATAAAATTTGAACAATATCGTGTAGTAATATTCATGAATAAATTCCACGTTTAGAATGTCCGAAAAGTTTTTTTAATTCAATTTTAAAACTTATTCTACATCATAATACACATAGGAAGTTAGATATACTAGTGTGGAATCACAAAAACACGTTTTGGATAGTCATATAGGTTGCTCAATGTCGAACATCTTTTGTTAACATTTGAAAAAATTCACGAGTCTAACTGTTTTTTAGATGTTCTAAACGTATTTTTTATTTGATTTCATTATGTATTTATCATCAAAATACTTTAATGAAACTATATATTCCAATTATGAGTCACAAAAAATCTTTTGGAACGTCCGTATGTGTCGTTCAATATCCAATCATCACCGTTTTTATAAAATTTGAATAATATCGTGTAGTAATATTCATGAATAAATTCCATGTTTAGAATATCCGAAAAGTTTTTTTAATTCAATTTTAAAACTTATTCTACATCATAATACACATAGGAAGTTAGATATACTAGTTTAGAATCACAAAAACACGTTTTGGATAGTCATATAGGTTGCTCAATGTCGAACATCTTTTGTTAACATTTGAAAAAATTCACGAGTCTAACCCTCTTTTAGATGTTCTAAACGTATTTTTTATTTGATTTCATTATGTATTTATCATCAAAATGCTTTAATGAAACTATATATACCAAATATGAGTCGCAAAAAAACTTTTGGAACGACCATATGAGTCGTTAAATATCCAATCATCACCGTTTTTGTAAAATTTGAACAATATCGTGTAGTAATATTCATGAATAAATTCCACGTTTAGAATGTCCGAAAAGTTTTTTTAATTCAATTTTAAATCTTATTATACATCATAATACACATAGGAAGTTAGATATACTAGTTTGGAATCACAAAAACACGTTTTGGATAGTCATATAGGTTGCTCAATGTCGAAAATCTTTTGTTAACATTTGAAAACATTCACGAGTCTAATCCTCTTTTAGATGTTCTAAACGTATTTTTTATTTGATTTCATTATGTATTTATCATCAAAATGCTTTAATGAAACTATATATACCAATTGTGAGTCACAAAAAAACTTTTGGAACGACCATATGAGTCGTTCAATATCCAATCATCACCGTTTTTATAAAATTTGAACAATATCGTGTAGTAATATTCATGAATAAATTCTACGTTTAGAATGTCCGAAAAGTTTTTTTAATTCAATTTTAAAACTTATTCTACATCAAAATACACATAGGAAGTTAGATATACTAGTTTAGAATCACAAAAACACGTTTTGGATAGTCATATAGGTTGCTCAATGTCGAACATCTTTTGTTAACATTTGAAAAAATTCACGAGTCTAACCCTCTTTTAGATGTTCTAAATGTATTTTTTATTTGATTTCATTATGTATTTATCATCAAAATGCTTTAATGAAACTATATATACCAATTGTGAGTCACAAAAAAACTTTTGGAACGACCATATGAGTCGTTCAATATCCAATCATCACCGTTTTTATAAAATTTGAACAATATCGTGTAGTAATATTCATGAATAAATTCCACGTTTAGAATGTCCGAAAAGTTTTTTTAATTCAATTTTAAAACTTATTCTACATCATAATACACATAGGAAGTTAGATATACTAGTGTGGAATCACAAAAACACGTTTTGGATAGTCATATAGGTTGCTCAATGTCGAACATCTTTTGTTAACATTTGAAAAAATTCACGAGTCTAACTCTTTTTTAGATGTTCTAAACGTATTTTTTATTTGATTTCATTATGTATTTATCATCAAAATACTTTAATGAAACTATATATTCCAATTATGAGTCACAAAAAATCTTTTGGAACGTCCGTATGTGTCGTTCAATATCCAATCATCACCGTTTTTATAAAATTTGAATAATATCGTGTAGTAATATTCATGAATAAATTCCATGTTTAGAATATCCGAAAAGTTTTTTTAATTCAATTTTAAAACTTATTCTACATCATAATACACATAGGAAGTTAGATATACTAGTTTAGAATCACAAAAACACGTTTTGGATAGTCATATAGGTTGCTCAATGTCGAACATCTTTTGTTAACATTTGAAAAAATTCACGAGTCTAACCCTCTTTTAGATGTTCTAAACGTATTTTTTATTTGATTTCATTATGTATTTATCATCAAAATGCTTTAATGAAACTATATATACCAAATATGAGTCGCAAAAAAACTTTTGGAACGACCATATGAGTCGTTAAATATCCAATCATCACCGTTTTTGTAAAATTTGAACAATATCGTGTAGTAATATTCATGAATAAATTCCACGTTTAGAATGTCCGAAAAGTTTTTTTAATTCAATTTTAAATCTTATTATACATCATAATACACATAGGAAGTTAGATATACTAGTTTAGAATCACAAAAACACGTTTTGGATAGTCATATAGGTTGCTCAATGTCGAACATCTTTTGTTAACATTTGAAAAAATTCACGAGTCTAACCCTCTTTTAGATGTTCTAAACGTATTTTTTATTTGATTTCATTATGTATTTATCATCAAAATGCTTTAATGAAACTATATATACCAAATATGAGTCGCAAAAAAACTTTTGGAACGACCGTATGTGTCGTTCAATATCCAATCATCACCGTTTTTATAAAATTTGAATAATATCGTGTAGTAATATTCATGAATAAATTCCACGTTTAGAATATCCGAAAAGTTTTTTTAATTCAATTTTAAAACTTATTCTACATCATAATACACATAGGAAGTTAGATATACTAGTTTGGAATCACAAAAACACGTTTTGGATAGTCATATAGGTTGCTCAATGTCGAACATCTTTTGTTAACATTTGAAAAAATTCACGAGTCTAACCCTCTTTTAGATGTTCTAAACGTATTTTTTATTTGATTTCATTATGTATTTATCATCAAAATGCTTTAATGAAACTATATATACCAAATATGAGTCGCAAAAAAACTTTTGGAACGACCATATGAGTCGTTAAATATCCAATCATCACCGTTTTTGTAAAATTTGAACAATATCGTGTAGTAATATTCATGAATAAATTCCACGTTTAGAATGTCCGAAAAGTTTTTTTAATTCAATTTTAAATCTTATTATACATCATAATACACATAGGAAGTTAGATATACTAGTTTGGAATCACAAAAACACGTTTTGGATAGTCATATAGGTTGCTCAATGTCGAAAATCTTTTGTTAACATTTGAAAACATTCACGAGTCTAATCCTCTTTTAGATGTTCTAAACGTATTTTTTATTTGATTTCATTATGTATTTATCATCAAAATGCTTTAATGAAACTATATATACCAATTGTGAGTCACAAAAAAACTTTTGGAACGACCATATGAGTCGTTCAATATCCAATCATCACCGTTTTTATAAAATTTGAACAATATCGTGTAGTAATATTCATGAATAAATTCTACGTTTAGAATGTCCGAAAAGTTTTTTTAATTCAATTTTAAAACTTATTCTACATCAAAATACACATAGGAAGTTAGATATACTAGTTTAGAATCACAAAAACACGTTTTGGATAGTCATATAGGTTGCTCAATGTCGAACATCTTTTGTTAACATTTGAAAAAATTCACGAGTCTAACCCTCTTTTAGATGTTCTAAATGTATTTTTTATTTGATTTCATTATGTATTTATCATCAAAATGCTTTAATGAAACTATATATACCAATTGTGAGTCACAAAAAAACTTTTGGAACGACCATATGAGTCGTTCAATATCCAATCATCACCGTTTTTATAAAATTTGAACAATATCGTGTAGTAATATTCATGAATAAATTCCACGTTTAGAATGTCCGAAAAGTTTTTTTAATTCAATTTTAAAACTTATTCTACATCATAATACACATAGGAAGTTAGATATACTAGTGTGGAATCACAAAAACACGTTTTGGATAGTCATATAGGTTGCTCAATGTCGAACATCTTTTGTTAACATTTGAAAAAATTCACGAGTCTAACTCTTTTTTAGATGTTCTAAACGTATTTTTTATTTGATTTCATTATGTATTTATCATCAAAATACTTTAATGAAACTATATATTCCAATTATGAGTCACAAAAAATCTTTTGGAACGTCCGTATGTGTCGTTCAATATCCAATCATCACCGTTTTTATAAAATTTGAATAATATCGTGTAGTAATATTCATGAATAAATTCCATGTTTAGAATATCCGAAAAGTTTTTTTAATTCAATTTTAAAACTTATTCTACATCATAATACACATAGGAAGTTAGATATACTAGTTTAGAATCACAAAAACACGTTTTGGATAGTCATATAGGTTGCTCAATGTCGAACATCTTTTGTTAACATTTGAAAAAATTCACGAGTCTAACCCTCTTTTAGATGTTCTAAACGTATTTTTTATTTGATTTCATTATGTATTTATCATCAAAATGCTTTAATGAAACTATATATACCAAATATGAGTCGCAAAAAAACTTTTGGAACGACCATATGAGTCGTTAAATATCCAATCATCACCGTTTTTGTAAAATTTGAACAATATCGTGTAGTAATATTCATGAATAAATTCCACGTTTAGAATGTCCGAAAAGTTTTTTTAATTCAATTTTAAATCTTATTATACATCATAATACACATAGGAAGTTAGATATACTAGTTTAGAATCACAAAAACACGTTTTGGATAGTCATATAGGTTGCTCAATGTCGAACATCTTTTGTTAACATTTGAAAAAATTCACGAGTCTAACCCTCTTTTAGATGTTCTAAACGTATTTTTTATTTGATTTCATTATGTATTTATCATCAAAATGCTTTAATGAAACTATATATACCAAATATGAGTCGCAAAAAAACTTTTGGAACGACCGTATGTGTCGTTCAATATCCAATCATCACCGTTTTTATAAAATTTGAATAATATCGTGTAGTAATATTCATGAATAAATTCCACGTTTAGAATATCCGAAAAGTTTTTTTAATTCAATTTTAAAACTTATTCTACATCATAATACACATAGGAAGTTAGATATACTAGTTTGGAATCACAAAAACACGTTTTGGATAGTCATATAGGTTGCTCAATGTCGAACATCTTTTGTTAACATTTGAAAAAATTCACGAGTCTAACCCTCTTTTAGATGTTCTAAACGTATTTTTTATTTGATTTCATTATGTATTTATCATCAAAATGCTTTAATGAAACTATATATACCAAATATGAGTCGCAAAAAAACTTTTGGAACGACCATATGAGTCGTTAAATATCCAATCATCACCGTTTTTGTAAAATTTGAACAATATCGTGTAGTAATATTCATGAATAAATTCCACGTTTAGAATGTCTGAAAAGTTTTTTTAATTCAATTTTAAATCTTATTATACATCATAATACACATAGGAAGTTAGATATACTAGTTTGGAATCACAAAAACACGTTTTGGATAGTCATATAGGTTGCTCAATGTCGAAAATCTTTTGTTAACATTTGAAAACATTCACGAGTCTAATCCTCTTTTAGATGTTCTAAACGTATTTTTTATTTGATTTCATTATGTATTTATCATCAAAATGCTTTAATGAAACTATATATACCAATTGTGAGTCACAAAAAAACTTTTGGAACGACCATATGAGTCGTTCAATATCCAATCATCACCGTTTTTATAAAATTTGAACAATATCGTGTAGTAATATTCATGAATAAATTCTACGTTTAGAATGTCCGAAAAGTTTTTTTAATTCAATTTTAAAACTTATTCTACATCAAAATACACATAGGAAGTTAGATATACTAGTTTAGAATCACAAAAACACGTTTTGGATAGTCATATAGGTTGCTCAATGTCGAACATCTTTTGTTAACATTTGAAAAAATTCACGAGTCTAACCCTCTTTTAGATGTTCTAAATGTATTTTTTATTTGATTTCATTATGCATTTATCATCAAAATGCTTTAATGAAACTATATATACCAATTGTGAGTCACAAAAAAACTTTTGGAACGACCATATGAGTCGTTCAATATCCAATCATCACCGTTTTTATAAAATTTGAACAATATCGTGTAGTAATATTCATGAATAAATTCCACGTTTAGAATGTCCGAAAAGTTTTTTTAATTCAATTTTAAAACTTATTCTACATCATAATACACATAGGAAGTTAGATATACTAGTGTGGAATCACAAAAACACGTTTTGGATAGTCATATAGGTTGCTCAATGTCGAACATCTTTTGTTAACATTTGAAAAAATTCACGAGTCTAACTCTTTTTTAGATGTTCTAAACGTATTTTTTATTTGATTTCATTATTTATTTATCATCAAAATACTTTAATGAAACTATATATTCCAATTATGAGTCACAAAAAATCTTTTGGAACGTCCGTATGTGTCGTTCAATATCCAATCATCACCGTTTTTATAAAATTTGAATAATATCGTGTAGTAATATTCATGAATAAATTCCATGTTTAGAATATCCGAAAAGTTTTTTTAATTCAATTTTAAAACTTATTCTACATCATAATACACATAGGAAGTTAGATATACTAGTTTAGAATCACAAAAACACGTTTTGGATAGTCATATAGGTTGCTCAATGTCGAACATCTTTTGTTAACATTTGAAAAAATTCACGAGTCTAACCCTCTTTTAGATGTTCTAAACGTATTTTTTATTTGATTTCATTATGTATTTATCATCAAAATGCTTTAATGAAACTATATATACCAAATATGAGTCGCAAAAAAACTTTTGGAACGACCATATGAGTCGTTAAATATCCAATCATCACCGTTTTTGTAAAATTTGAACAATATCGTGTAGTAATATTCATGAATAAATTCCACGTTTAGAATGTTCGAAAAGTTTTTTTAATTCAATTTTAAATCTTATTATACATCATAATACACATAGGAAGTTAGATATACTAGTTTGGAATCACAAAAACACGTTTTGGATAGTCATATAGGTTGCTCAATGTCGAAAATCTTTTGTTAACATTTGAAAACATTCACGAGTCTAACCCTCTTTTAGATCTTCTAAACGTATTTTTTATTTGATTTCATTATGTATTTATCATCAAAATGCTTTAATGAAACTATATATACCAATTGTGAGTCACAAAAAAACTTTTGGAACGACCATATGAGTCGTTCAATATCCAATCATCACCGTTTTTATAAAATTTGAACAATATCGTGTAGTAATATTCATGAATAAATTCTACGTTTAGAATGTCCGAAAAGTTTTTTTAATTCAATTTTAAAACTTATTCTACATCAAAATACACATAGGAAGTTAGATATACTAGTTTAGAATCACAAAAACACGTTTTGGATAGTCATATAGGTTGCTCAATGTCGAACATCTTTTGTTAACATTTGAAAAAATTCACGAGTCTAACCCTCTTTTAGATGTTCTAAACGTATTTTTTATTTGATTTCATTATGTATTTATCATCAAAATGCTTTAATGAAACTATATATACCAATTGTGAGTCACAAAAAAACTTTTGGAACGACCATATGAGTCGTTCAATATCCAATCATCACCGTTTTTATAAAATTTGAACAATATCGTGTAGTAATATTCATGAATAAATTCCACGTTTAGAATGTCCGAAAAGTTTTTTTAATTCAATTTTAAAACTTATTCTACATCATAATACACATAGGAAGTTAGATATACTAGTGTGGAATCACAAAAACACGTTTTGGATAGTCATATAGGTTGCTCAATGTCGAACATCTTTTGTTAACATTTGAAAAAATTCACGAGTCTAACTGTTTTTTAGATGTTCTAAACGTATTTTTTATTTGATTTCATTATGTATTTATCATCAAAATACTTTAATGAAACTATATATTCCAATTATGAGTCACAAAAAATCTTTTGGAACGTCCGTATGTGTCGTTCAATATCCAATCATCACCGTTTTTATAAAATTTGAATAATATCGTGTAGTAATATTCATGAATAAATTCCATGTTTAGAATATCCGAAAAGTTTTTTTAATTCAATTTTAAAACTTATTCTACATCATAATACACATAGGAAGTTAGATATACTAGTTTAGAATCACAAAAACACGTTTTGGATAGTCATATAGGTTGCTCAATGTCGAACATCTTTCGTTAACATTTGAAAAAATTCACGAGTCTAACCCTCTTTTAGATGTTCTAAACGTATTTTTTATTTGATTTCATTATGTATTTATCATCAAAATGCTTTAATGAAACTATATATACCAAATATGAGTCGCAAAAAAACTTTTGGAACGACCATATGAGTCGTTAAATATCCAATCATCACCGTTTTTGTAAAATTTGAACAATATCGTGTAGTAATATTCATGAATAAATTCCACGTTTAGAATGTCTGAAAAGTTTTTTTAATTCAATTTTAAAACTTATTCTACATCAAAATACACATAGGAAGTTAGATATACTAGTTTAGAATCACAAAAACACATTTTGGATAGTCATATAGGTTGCTCAATGTCGAACATCTTTTGTTAACATTTGAAAAAATTCACGAGTCTAACTCTTTTTTAGATGTTCTAAACGTATTTTTTATTTGATTTCATTATGTATTTATCATCAAAATACTTTAATGAAACTATATATTCCAATTATGAGTCACAAAAAATCTTTTGGAACGTCCGTATGTGTCGTTCAATATCCAATCATCACCGTTTTTATAAAATTTGAATAATATCGTGTAGTAATATTCATGAATAAATTCCATGTTTAGAATATCCGAAAAGTTTTTTTAATTCAATTTTAAAACTTATTCTACATCATAATACACATAGGAAGTTAGATATACTAGTTTAGAATCACAAAAACACGTTTTGGATAGTCATATAGGTTGCTCAATGTCGAACATCTTTTGTTAACATTTGAAAAAATTCACGAGTCTAACCCTCTTTTAGATGTTCTAAACGTATTTTTTATTTGATTTCATTATGTATTTATCATCAAAATGCTTTAATGAAACTATATATACCAAATATGAGTCGCAAAAAAACTTTTGGAACGACCATATGAGTCGTTAAATATCCAATCATCACCGTTTTTGTAAAATTTGAACAATATCGTGTAGTAATATTCATGAATAAATTCCACGTTTAGAATGTCCGAAAAGTTTTTTTAATTCAATTTTAAATCTTATTATACATCATAATACACATAGGAAGTTAGATATACTAGTTTGGAATCACAAAAACACGTTTTGGATAGTCATATAGGTTGCTCAATGTCGAAAATCTTTTGTTAACATTTGAAAACATTCACGAGTCTAACCCTCTTTTAGATCTTCTAAACGTATTTTTTATTTGATTTCATTATGTATTTATCATCAAAATGCTTTAATGAAACTATATATACCAATTGTGAGTCACAAAAAAACTTTTGGAACGACCATATGAGTCGTTCAATATCCAATCATCACCGTTTTTATAAAATTTGAACAATATCGTGTAGTAATATTCATGAATAAATTCTACGTTTAGAATGTCCGAAAAGTTTTTTTAATTCAATTTTAAAACTTATTCTACATCAAAATACACATAGGAAGTTAGATATACTAGTTTAGAATCACAAAAACACGTTTTGGATAGTCATATAGGTTGCTCAATGTCGAACATCTTTTGTTAACATTTGAAAAAATTCACGAGTCTAACCCTCTTTTAGATGTTCTAAACGTATTTTTTATTTGATTTCATTATGTATTTATCATCAAAATGCTTTAATGAAACTATATATACCAATTGTGAGTCACAAAAAAACTTTTGGAACGACCATATGAGTCGTTCAATATCCAATCATCACCGTTTTTATAAAATTTGAACAATATCGTGTAGTAATATTCATGAATAAATTCCACGTTTAGAATGTCCGAAAAGTTTTTTTAATTCAATTTTAAAACTTATTCTACATCATAATACACATAGGAAGTTAGATATACTAGTGTGGAATCACAAAAACACGTTTTGGATAGTCATATAGGTTGCTCAATGTCGAACATCTTTTGTTAACATTTGAAAAAATTCACGAGTCTAACTGTTTTTTAGATGTTCTAAACGTATTTTTTATTTGATTTCATTATGTATTTATCATCAAAATACTTTAATGAAACTATATATTCCAATTATGAGTCACAAAAAATCTTTTGGAACGTCCGTATGTGTCGTTCAATATCCAATCATCACCGTTTTTATAAAATTTGAATAATATCGTGTAGTAATATTCATGAATAAATTCCATGTTTAGAATATCCGAAAAGTTTTTTTAATTCAATTTTAAAACTTATTCTACATCATAATACACATAGGAAGTTAGATATACTAGTTTAGAATCACAAAAACACGTTTTGGATAGTCATATAGGTTGCTCAATGTCGAACATCTTTTGTTAACATTTGAAAAAATTCACGAGTCTAACCCTCTTTTAGATGTTCTAAACGTATTTTTTATTTGATTTCATTATGTATTTATCATCAAAATGCTTTAATGAAACTATATATACCAAATATGAGTCGCAAAAAAACTTTTGGAACGACCATATGAGTCGTTAAATATCCAATCATCACCGTTTTTGTAAAATTTGAACAATATCGTGTAGTAATATTCATGAATAAATTCCACGTTTAGAATGTCCGAAAAGTTTTTTTAATTCAATTTTAAATCTTATTATACATCATAATACACATAGGAAGTTAGATATACTAGTTTGGAATCACAAAAACACGTTTTGGATAGTCATATAGGTTGCTCAATGTCGAAAATCTTTTGTTAACATTTGAAAACATTCACGAGTCTAATCCTCTTTTAGATGTTCTAAACGTATTTTTTATTTGATTTCATTATGTATTTATCATCAAAATGCTTTAATGAAACTATATATACCAATTGTGAGTCACAAAAAAACTTTTGGAACGACCATATGAGTCGTTCAATATCCAATCATCACCGTTTTTATAAAATTTGAACAATATCGTGTAGTAATATTCATGAATAAATTCTACGTTTAGAATGTCCGAAAAGTTTTTTTAATTCAATTTTAAAACTTATTCTACATCAAAATACACATAGGAAGTTAGATATACTAGTTTAGAATCACAAAAACACATTTTGGATAGTCATATAGGTTGCTCAATGTCGAACATCTTTTGTTAACATTTGAAAAAATTCACGAGTCTAACCCTCTTTTAGATGTTCTAAACGTATTTTTTATTTGATTTCATTATGTATTTATCATCAAAATGCTTTAATGAAACTATATATACCAATTGTGAGTCACAAAAAAACTTTTGGAACGACCATATGAGTCGTTCAATATCCAATCATCACCGTTTTTATAAAATTTGAACAATATCGTGTAGTAATATTCATGAATAAATTCCACGTTTAGAATGTCCGAAAAGTTTTTTTAATTCAATTTTAAAACTTATTCTACATCATAATACACATAGGAAGTTAGATATACTAGTGTGGAATCACAAAAACACGTTTTGGATAGTCATATAGGTTGCTCAATGTCGAACATCTTTTGTTAACATTTGAAAAAATTCACGAGTCTAACTCTTTTTTAGATGTTCTAAACGTATTTTTTATTTGATTTCATTATGTATTTATCATCAAAATACTTTAATGAAACTATATATTCCAATTATGAGTCACAAAAAATCTTTTGGAACGTCCGTATGTGTCGTTCAATATCCAATCATCACCGTTTTTATAAAATTTGAATAATATCGTGTAGTAATATTCATGAATAAATTCCATGTTTAGAATATCCGAAAAGTTTTTTTAATTCAATTTTAAAACTTATTCTACATCATAATACACATAGGAAGTTAGATATACTAGTTTAGAATCACAAAAACACGTTTTGGATAGTCATATAGGTTGCTCAATGTCGAACATCTTTTGTTAACATTTGAAAAAATTCACGAGTCTAACCCTCTTTTAGATGTTCTAAACGTATTTTTTATTTGATTTCATTATGTATTTATCATCAAAATGCTTTAATGAAACTATATATACCAAATATGAGTCGCAAAAAAACTTTTGGAACGACCATATGAGTCGTTAAATATCCAATCATCACCGTTTTTGTAAAATTTGAACAATATCGTGTAGTAATATTCATGAATAAATTCCACGTTTAGAATGTCCGAAAAGTTTTTTTAATTCAATTTTAAATCTTATTATACATCATAATACACATAGGAAGTTAGATATACTAGTTTGGAATCACAAAAACACGTTTTGGATAGTCATATAGGTTGCTCAATGTCGAAAATCTTTTGTTAACATTTGAAAACATTCACGAGTCTAACCCTCTTTTAGATCTTCTAAACGTATTTTTTATTTGATTTCATTATGTATTTATCATCAAAATGCTTTAATGAAACTATATATACCAATTGTGAGTCACAAAAAAACTTTTGGAACGACCATATGAGTCGTTCAATATCCAATCATCACCGTTTTTATAAAATTTGAACAATATCGTGTAGTAATATTCATGAATAAATTCTACGTTTAGAATGTCCGAAAAGTTTTTTTAATTCAATTTTAAAACTTATTCTACATCAAAATACACATAGGAAGTTAGATATACTAGTTTAGAATCACAAAAACACGTTTTGGATAGTCATATAGGTTGCTCAATGTCGAACATCTTTTGTTAACATTTGAAAAAATTCACGAGTCTAACCCTCTTTTAGATGTTCTAAACGTATTTTTTATTTGATTTCATTATGTATTTATCATCAAAATGCTTTAATGAAACTATATATACCAATTGTGAGTCACAAAAAAACTTTTGGAACGACCATATGAGTCGTTCAATATCCAATCATCACCGTTTTTATAAAATTTGAACAATATCGTGTAGTAATATTCATGAATAAATTCCACGTTTAGAATGTCCGAAAAGTTTTTTTAATTCAATTTTAAAACTTATTCTACATCATAATACACATAGGAAGTTAGATATACTAGTGTGGAATCACAAAAACACGTTTTGGATAGTCATATAGGTTGCTCAATGTCGAACATCTTTTGTTAACATTTGAAAAAATTCACGAGTCTAACTGTTTTTTAGATGTTCTAAACGTATTTTTTATTTGATTTCATTATGTATTTATCATCAAAATACTTTAATGAAACTATATATTCCAATTATGAGTCACAAAAAATCTTTTGGAACGTCCGTATGTGTCGTTCAATATCCAATCATCACCGTTTTTATAAAATTTGAATAATATCGTGTAGTAATATTCATGAATAAATTCCATGTTTAGAATATCCGAAAAGTTTTTTTAATTCAATTTTAAAACTTATTCTACATCATAATACACATAGGAAGTTAGATATACTAGTTTAGAATCACAAAAACACGTTTTGGATAGTCATATAGGTTGCTCAATGTCGAACATCTTTTGTTAACATTTGAAAAAATTCACGAGTCTAACTCTTTTTTAGATGTTCTAAACGTATTTTTTATTTGATTTCATTATGTATTTATCATCAAAATACTTTAATGAAACTATATATTCCAATTATGAGTCACAAAAAATCTTTTGGAACGTCCGTATGTGTCGTTCAATATCCAATCATCACCGTTTTTATAAAATTTGAATAATATCGTGTAGTAATATTCATGAATAAATTCCATGTTTAGAATATCCGAAAAGTATTTTTAATTCAATTTTAAAACTTATTCTACATCATAATACACATAGGAAGTTAGATATACTAGTTTAGAATCACAAAAACACGTTTTGGATAGTCATATAGGTTGCTCAATGTCGAACATCTTTTGTTAACATTTGAAAAAATTCACGAGTCTAACCCTCTTTTAGATGTTCTAAACGTATTTTTTATTTGATTTCATTATGTATTTATCATCAAAATGCTTTAATGAAACTATATATACCAAATATGAGTCGCAAAAAAACTTTTGGAACGACCATATGAGTCGTTAAATATCCAATCATCACCGTTTTTGTAAAATTTGAACAATATCGTGTAGTAATATTCATGAATAAATTCCACGTTTAGAATGTCCGAAAAGTTTTTTTAATTCAATTTTAAATCTTATTATACATCATAATACACATAGGAAGTTAGATATACTAGTTTGGAATCACAAAAACACGTTTTGGATAGTCATATAGGTTGCTCAATGTCGAAAATCTTTTGTTAACATTTGAAAACATTCACGAGTCTAACCCTCTTTTAGATCTTCTAAACGTATTTTTTATTTGATTTCATTATGTATTTATCATCAAAATGCTTTAATGAAACTATATATACCAATTGTGAGTCACAAAAAAACTTTTGGAACGACCATATGAGTCGTTCAATATCCAATCATCACCGTTTTTATAAAATTTGAACAATATCGTGTAGTAATATTCATGAATAAATTCTACGTTTAGAATGTCCGAAAAGTTTTTTTAATTCAATTTTAAAACTTATTCTACATCAAAATACACATAGGAAGTTAGATATACTAGTTTAGAATCACAAAAACACATTTTGGATAGTCATATAGGTTGCTCAATGTCGAACATCTTTTGTTAACATTTGAAAAAATTCACGAGTCTAACCCTCTTTTAGATGTTCTAAACGTATTTTTTATTTGATTTCATTATGTATTTATCATCAAAATGCTTTAATGAAACTATATATACCAATTGTGAGTCACAAAAAAACTTTTGGAACGACCATATGAGTCGTTCAATATCCAATCATCACCGTTTTTATAAAATTTGAACAATATCGTGTAGTAATATTCATGAATAAATTCCACGTTTAGAATGTCCGAAAAGTTTTTTTAATTCAATTTTAAAACTTATTCTACATCATAATACACATAGGAAGTTAGATATACTAGTGTGGAATCACAAAAACACGTTTTGGATAGTCATATAGGTTGCTCAATGTCGAACATCTTTTGTTAACATTTGAAAAAATTCACGAGTCTAACTCTTTTTTAGATGTTCTAAACGTATTTTTTATTTGATTTCATTATGTATTTATCATCAAAATACTTTAATGAAACTATATATTCCAATTATGAGTCACAAAAAATCTTTTGGAACGTCCGTATGTGTCGTTCAATATCCAATCATCACCGTTTTTATAAAATTTGAATAATATCGTGTAGTAATATTCATGAATAAATTCCATGTTTAGAATATCCGAAAAGTTTTTTTAATTCAATTTTAAAACTTATTCTACATCATAATACACATAGGAAGTTAGATATACTAGTTTAGAATCACAAAAACACGTTTTGGATAGTCATATAGGTTGCTCAATGTCGAACATCTTTTGTTAACATTTGAAAAAATTCACGAGTCTAACCCTCTTTTAGATGTTCTAAACGTATTTTTTATTTGATTTCATTATGTATTTATCATCAAAATGCTTTAATGAAACTATATATACCAAATATGAGTCGCAAAAAAACTTTTGGAACGACCATATGAGTCGTTAAATATCCAATCATCACCGTTTTTGTAAAATTTGAACAATATCGTATAGTAATATTCATGAATAAATTCCACGTTTAGAATGTCCGAAAAGTTTTTTTAATTCAATTTTAAATCTTATTATACATCATAATACACATAGGAAGTTAGATATACTAGTTTGGAATCACAAAAACACGTTTTGGATAGTCATATAGGTTGCTCAATGTCGAAAATCTTTTGTTAACATTTGAAAACATTCACGAGTCTAACCCTCTTTTAGATCTTCTAAACGTATTTTTTATTTGATTTCATTATGTATTTATCATCAAAATGCTTTAATGAAACTATATATACCAATTGTGAGTCACAAAAAAACTTTTGGAACGACCATATGAGTCGTTCAATATCCAATCATCACCGTTTTTATAAAATTTGAACAATATCGTGTAGTAATATTCATGAATAAATTCTACGTTTAGAATGTCCGAAAAGTTTTTTTAATTCAATTTTAAAACTTATTCTACATCAAAATACACATAGGAAGTTAGATATACTAGTTTAGAATCACAAAAACACGTTTTGGATAGTCATATAGGTTGCTCAATGTCGAACATCTTTTGTTAACATTTGAAAAAATTCACGAGTCTAACCCTCTTTTAGATGTTCTAAACGTATTTTTTATTTGATTTCATTATGTATTTATCATCAAAATGCTTTAATGAAACTATATATACCAATTGTGAGTCACAAAAAAACTTTTGGAACGACCATATGAGTCGTTCAATATCCAATCATCACCGTTTTTATAAAATTTGAACAATATCGTGTAGTAATATTCATGAATAAATTCCACGTTTAGAATGTCCGAAAAGTTTTTTTAATTCAATTTTAAAACTTATTCTACATCATAATACACATAGGAAGTTAGATATACTAGTGTGGAATCACAAAAACACGTTTTGGATAGTCATATAGGTTGCTCAATGTCGAACATCTTTTGTTAACATTTGAAAAAATTCACGAGTCTAACTGTTTTTTAGATGTTCTAAACGTATTTTTTATTTGATTTCATTATGTATTTATCATCAAAATACTTTAATGAAACTATATATTCCAATTATGAGTCACAAAAAATCTTTTGGAACGTCCGTATGTGTCGTTCAATATCCAATCATCACCGTTTTTATAAAATTTGAATAATATCGTGTAGTAATATTCATGAATAAATTCCATGTTTAGAATATCCGAAAAGTTTTTTTAATTCAATTTTAAAACTTATTCTACATCATAATACACATAGGAAGTTAGATATACTAGTTTAGAATCACAAAAACACGTTTTGGATAGTCATATAGGTTGCTCAATGTCGAACATCTTTTGTTAACATTTGAAAAAATTCACGAGTCTAACTCTTTTTTAGATGTTCTAAACGTATTTTTTATTTGATTTCATTATGTATTTATCATCAAAATACTTTAATGAAACTATATATTCCAATTATGAGTCACAAAAAATCTTTTGGAACGTCCGTATGTGTCGTTCAATATCCAATCATCACCGTTTTTATAAAATTTGAATAATATCGTGTAGTAATATTCATGAATAAATTCCATGTTTAGAATATCCGAAAAGTATTTTTAATTCAATTTTAAAACTTATTCTACATCATAATACACATAGGAAGTTAGATATACTAGTTTAGAATCACAAAAACACGTTTTGGATAGTCATATAGGTTGCTCAATGTCGAACATCTTTTGTTAACATTTGAAAAAATTCACGAGTCTAACCCTCTTTTAGATGTTCTAAACGTATTTTTTATTTGATTTCATTATGTATTTATCATCAAAATGCTTTAATGAAACTATATATACCAAATATGAGTCGCAAAAAAACTTTTGGAACGACCATATGAGTCGTTAAATATCCAATCATCACCGTTTTTGTAAAATTTGAACAATATCGTGTAGTAATATTCATGAATAAATTCCACGTTTAGAATGTCCGAAAAGTTTTTTTAATTCAATTTTAAATCTTATTATACATCATAATACACATAGGAAGTTAGATATACTAGTTTGGAATCACAAAAACACGTTTTGGATAGTCATATAGGTTGCTCAATGTCGAAAATCTTTTGTTAACATTTGAAAACATTCACGAGTCTAACCCTCTTTTAGATCTTCTAAACGTATTTTTTATTTGATTTCATTATGTATTTATCATCAAAATGCTTTAATGAAACTATATATACCAATTGTGAGTCACAAAAAAACTTTTGGAACGACCATATGAGTCGTTCAATATCCAATCATCACCGTTTTTATAAAATTTGAACAATATCGTGTAGTAATATTCATGAATAAATTCTACGTTTAGAATGTCCGAAAAGTTTTTTTAATTCAATTTTAAAACTTATTCTACATCAAAATACACATAGGAAGTTAGATATACTAGTTTAGAATCACAAAAACACATTTTGGATAGTCATATAGGTTGCTCAATGTCGAACATCTTTTGTTAACATTTGAAAAAATTCACGAGTCTAACCCTCTTTTAGATGTTCTAAACGTATTTTTTATTTGATTTCATTATGTATTTATCATCAAAATGCTTTAATGAAACTATATATACCAATTGTGAGTCACAAAAAAACTTTTGGAACGACCATATGAGTCGTTCAATATCCAATCATCACCGTTTTTATAAAATTTGAACAATATCGTGTAGTAATATTCATGAATAAATTCCACGTTTAGAATGTCCGAAAAGTTTTTTTAATTCAATTTTAAAACTTATTCTACATCATAATACACATAGGAAGTTAGATATACTAGTGTGGAATCACAAAAACACGTTTTGGATAGTCATATAGGTTGCTCAATGTCGAACATCTTTTGTTAACATTTGAAAAAATTCACGAGTCTAACTCTTTTTTAGATGTTCTAAACGTATTTTTTATTTGATTTCATTATGTATTTATCATCAAAATACTTTAATGAAACTATATATTCCAATTATGAGTCACAAAAAATCTTTTGGAACGTCCGTATGTGTCGTTCAATATCCAATCATCACCGTTTTTATAAAATTTGAATAATATCGTGTAGTAATATTCATGAATAAATTCCATGTTTAGAATATCCGAAAAGTTTTTTTAATTCAATTTTAAAACTTATTCTACATCATAATACACATAGGAAGTTAGATATACTAGTTTAGAATCACAAAAACACGTTTTGGATAGTCATATAGGTTGCTCAATGTCGAACATCTTTTGTTAACATTTGAAAAAATTCACGAGTCTAACCCTCTTTTAGATGTTCTAAACGTATTTTTTATTTGATTTCATTATGTATTTATCATCAAAATGCTTTAATGAAACTATATATACCAAATATGAGTCGCAAAAAAACTTTTGGAACGACCATATGAGTCGTTAAATATCCAATCATCACCGTTTTTGTAAAATTTGAACAATATCGTATAGTAATATTCATGAATAAATTCCACGTTTAGAATGTCCGAAAAGTTTTTTTAATTCAATTTTAAATCTTATTATACATCATAATACACATAGGAAGTTAGATATACTAGTTTGGAATCACAAAAACACGTTTTGGATAGTCATATAGGTTGCTCAATGTCGAAAATCTTTTGTTAACATTTGAAAACATTCACGAGTCTAACCCTCTTTTAGATCTTCTAAACGTATTTTTTATTTGATTTCATTATGTATTTATCATCAAAATGCTTTAATGAAACTATATATACCAATTGTGAGTCACAAAAAAACTTTTAGAACGACCATATGAGTCGTTCAATATCCAATCATCACCGTTTTTATAAAATTTGAACAATATCGTGTAGTAATATTCATGAATAAATTCTACGTTTAGAATGTCCGAAAAGTTTTTTTAATTCAATTTTAAAACTTATTCTACATCAAAATACACATAGGAAGTTAGATATACTAGTTTAGAATCACAAAAACACGTTTTGGATAGTCATATAGGTTGCTCAATGTCGAACATCTTTTGTTAACATTTGAAAAAATTCACGAGTCTAACCCTCTTTTAGATGTTCTAAACGTATTTTTTATTTGATTTCATTATGTATTTATCATCAAAATGCTTTAATGAAACTATATATACCAATTGTGAGTCACAAAAAAACTTTTGGAACGACCATATGAGTCGTTCAATATCCAATCATCACCGTTTTTATAAAATTTGAACAATATCGTGTAGTAATATTCATGAATAAATTCCACGTTTAGAATGTCCGAAAAGTTTTTTTAATTCAATTTTAAAACTTATTCTACATCATAATACACATAGGAAGTTAGATATACTAGTGTGGAATCACAAAAACACGTTTTGGATAGTCATATAGGTTGCTCAATGTCGAACATCTTTTGTTAACATTTGAAAAAATTCACGAGTCTAACTGTTTTTTAGATGTTCTAAACGTATTTTTTATTTGATTTCATTATGTATTTATCATCAAAATACTTTAATGAAACTATATATTCCAATTATGAGTCACAAAAAATCTTTTGGAACGTCCGTATGTGTCGTTCAATATCCAATCATCACCGTTTTTATAAAATTTGAATAATATCGTGTAGTAATATTCATGAATAAATTCCATGTTTAGAATATCCGAAAAGTTTTTTTAATTCAATTTTAAAACTTATTCTACATCATAATACACATAGGAAGTTAGATATACTAGTTTAGAATCACAAAAACACGTTTTGGATAGTCATATAGGTTGCTCAATGTCGAACATCTTTTGTTAACATTTGAAAAAATTCACGAGTCTAACCCTCTTTTAGATGTTCTAAACGTATTTTTTATTTGATTTCATTATGTATTTATCATCAAAATGCTTTAATGAAACTATATATACCAAATATGAGTCGCAAAAAAACTTTTGGAACGACCATATGAGTCGTTAAATATCCAATCATCACCGTTTTTGTAAAATTTGAACAATATCGTGTAGTAATATTCATGAATAAATTCCACGTTTAGAATGTCCAAAAAGTTTTTTTAATTCAATTTTAAATCTTATTATACATCATAATACACATAGGAAGTTAGATATACTAGTTTGGAATCACAAAAACACGTTTTGGATAGTCATATAGGTTGCTCAATGTCGAAAATCTTTTGTTAACATTTGAAAACATTCACGAGTCTAATCCTCTTTTAGATGTTCTAAACGTATTTTTTATTTGATTTCATTATGTATTTATCATCAAAATGCTTTAATGAAACTATATATACCAAATATGAGTCGCAAAAAAACTTTTGGAACGACCATATGAGTCGTTAAATATCCAATCATCACCGTTTTTGTAAAATTTGAACAATATCGTGTAGTAATATTCATGAATAAATTCCACGTTTAGAATGTCCAAAATGTTTTTTTAATTCAATTTTAAATCTTATTATACATCATAATACACATAGGAAGTTAGATATACTAGTTTGGAATCACAAAAACACGTTTTGGATAGTCATATAGGTTGCTCAATGTCGAAAATCTTTTGTTAACATTTGAAAACATTCACGAGTCTAACCCTCTTTTAGATCTTCTAAACGTATTTTTTATTTGATTTCATTATGTATTTATCATCAAAATGCTTTAATGAAACTATATATACCAATTGTGAGTCACAAAAAAACTTTTAGAACGACCATATGAGTCGTTCAATATCCAATCATCACCGTTTTTATAAAATTTGAACAATATCGTGTAGTAATATTCATGAATAAATTCTACGTTTAGAATGTCCGAAAAGTTTTTTTAATTCAATTTTAAAACTTATTCTACATCAAAATACACATAGGAAGTTAGATATACTAGTTTAGAATCACAAAAACACGTTTTGGATAGTCATATAGGTTGCTCAATGTCGAACATCTTTTGTTAACATTTGAAAAAATTCACGAGTCTAACCCTCTTTTAGATGTTCTAAACGTATTTTTTATTTGATTTCATTATGTATTTATCATCAAAATGCTTTAATGAAACTATATATACCAATTGTGAGTCACAAAAAAACTTTTGGAACGACCATATGAGTCGTTCAATATCCAATCATCACCGTTTTTATAAAATTTGAACAATATCGTGTAGTAATATTCATGAATAAATTCCACGTTTAGAATGTCCGAAAAGTTTTTTTAATTCAATTTTAAAACTTATTCTACATCATAATACACATAGGAAGTTAGATATACTAGTGTGGAATCACAAAAACACGTTTTGGATAGTCATATAGGTTGCTCAATGTCGAACATCTTTTGTTAACATTTGAAAAAATTCACGAGTCTAACTGTTTTTTAGATGTTCTAAACGTATTTTTTATTTGATTTCATTATGTATTTATCATCAAAATACTTTAATGAAACTATATATTCCAATTATGAGTCACAAAAAATCTTTTGGAACGTCCGTATGTGTCGTTCAATATCCAATCATCACCGTTTTTATAAAATTTGAATAATATCGTGTAGTAATATTCATGAATAAATTCCATGTTTAGAATTTCCGAAAAGTTTTTTTAATTCAATTTTAAAACTTATTCTACATCATAATACACATAGGAAGTTAGATATACTAGTTTAGAATCACAAAAACACGTTTTGGATAGTCATATAGGTTGCTCAATGTCGAACATCTTTTGTTAACATTTGAAAAAATTCACGAGTCTAACTCTTTTTTAGATGTTCTAAACGTATTTTTTATTTGATTTCATTATGTATTTATCATCAAAATACTTTAATGAAACTATATATTCCAATTATGAGTCACAAAAAATCTTTTGGAACGTCCGTATGTGTCGTTCAATATCCAATCATCACCGTTTTTATAAAATTTGAATAATATCGTGTAGTAATATTCATGAATAAATTCCATGTTTAGAATATCCGAAAAGTATTTTTAATTCAATTTTAAAACTTATTCTACATCATAATACACATAGGAAGTTAGATATACTAGTTTAGAATCACAAAAACACGTTTTGGATAGTCATATAGGTTGCTCAATGTCGAACATCTTTTGTTAACATTTGAAAAAATTCACGAGTCTAACCCTCTTTTAGATGTTCTAAACGTATTTTTTATTTGATTTCATTATGTATTTATCATCAAAATGCTTTAATGAAACTATATATACCAAATATGAGTCGCAAAAAAACTTTTGGAACGACCATATGAGTCGTTAAATATCCAATCATCACCGTTTTTGTAAAATTTGAACAATATCGTGTAGTAATATTCATGAATAAATTCCACGTTTAGAATGTCCGAAAAGTTTTTTTAATTCAATTTTAAATCTTATTATACATCATAATACACATAGGAAGTTAGATATACTAGTTTGGAATCACAAAAACACGTTTTGGATAGTCATATAGGTTGCTCAATGTCGAAAATCTTTTGTTAACATTTGAAAACATTCACGAGTCTAACCCTCTTTTAGATCTTCTAAACGTATTTTTTATTTGATTTCATTATGTATTTATCATCAAAATGCTTTAATGAAACTATATATACCAATTGTGAGTCACAAAAAAACTTTTGGAACGACCATATGAGTCGTTCAATATCCAATCATCACCGTTTTTATAAAATTTGAACAATATCGTGTAGTAATATTCATGAATAAATTCTACGTTTAGAATGTCCGAAAAGTTTTTTTAATTCAATTTTAAAACTTATTCTACATCAAAATACACATAGGAAGTTAGATATACTAGTTTAGAATCACAAAAACACATTTTGGATAGTCATATAGGTTGCTCAATGTCGAACATCTTTTGTTAACATTTGAAAAAATTCACGAGTCTAACCCTCTTTTAGATGTTCTAAACGTATTTTTTATTTGATTTCATTATGTATTTATCATCAAAATGCTTTAATGAAACTATATATACCAATTGTGAGTCACAAAAAAACTTTTGGAACGACCATATGAGTCGTTCAATATCCAATCATCACCGTTTTTATAAAATTTGAACAATATCGTGTAGTAATATTCATGAATAAATTCCACGTTTAGAATGTCCGAAAAGTTTTTTTAATTCAATTTTAAAACTTATTCTACATCATAATACACATAGGAAGTTAGATATACTAGTGTGGAATCACAAAAACACGTTTTGGATAGTCATATAGGTTGCTCAATGTCGAACATCTTTTGTTAACATTTGAAAAAATTCACGAGTCTAACTCTTTTTTAGATGTTCTAAACGTATTTTTTATTTGATTTCATTATGTATTTATCATCAAAATACTTTAATGAAACTATATATTCCAATTATGAGTCACAAAAAATCTTTTGGAACGTCCGTATGTGTCGTTCAATATCCAATCATCACCGTTTTTATAAAATTTGAATAATATCGTGTAGTAATATTCATGAATAAATTCCATGTTTAGAATATCCGAAAAGTTTTTTTAATTCAATTTTAAAACTTATTCTACATCATAATACACATAGGAAGTTAGATATACTAGTTTAGAATCACAAAAACACGTTTTGGATAGTCATATAGGTTGCTCAATGTCGAACATCTTTTGTTAACATTTGAAAAAATTCACGAGTCTAACCCTCTTTTAGATGTTCTAAACGTATTTTTTATTTGATTTCATTATGTATTTATCATCAAAATGCTTTAATGAAACTATATATACCAAATATGAGTCGCAAAAAAACTTTTGGAACGACCATATGAGTCGTTAAATATCCAATCATCACCGTTTTTGTAAAATTTGAACAATATCGTGTAGTAATATTCATGAATAAATTCCACGTTTAGAATGTCCGAAAAGTTTTTTTAATTCAATTTTAAATCTTATTATACATCATAATACACATAGGAAGTTAGATATACTAGTTTGGAATCACAAAAACACGTTTTGGATAGTCATATAGGTTGCTCAATGTCGAAAATCTTTTGTTAACATTTGAAAACATTCACGAGTCTAACCCTCTTTTAGATCTTCTAAACGTATTTTTTATTTGATTTCATTATGTATTTATCATCAAAATGCTTTAATGAAACTATATATACCAATTGTGAGTCACAAAAAAACTTTTAGAACGACCATATGAGTCGTTCAATATCCAATCATCACCGTTTTTATAAAATTTGAACAATATCGTGTAGTAATATTCATGAATAAATTCTACGTTTAGAATGTCCGAAAAGTTTTTTTAATTCAATTTTAAAACTTATTCTACATCAAAATACACATAGGAAGTTAGATATACTAGTTTAGAATCACAAAAACACGTTTTGGATAGTCATATAGGTTGCTCAATGTCGAACATCTTTTGTTAACATTTGAAAAAATTCACGAGTCTAACCCTCTTTTAGATGTTCTAAACGTATTTTTTATTTGATTTCATTATGTATTTATCATCAAAATGCTTTAATGAAACTATATATACCAATTGTGAGTCACAAAAAAACTTTTGGAACGACCATATGAGTCGTTCAATATCCAATCATCACCGTTTTTATAAAATTTGAACAATATCGTGTAGTAATATTCATGAATAAATTCCACGTTTAGAATGTCCGAAAAGTTTTTTTAATTCAATTTTAAAACTTATTCTACATCATAATACACATAGGAAGTTAGATATACTAGTGTGGAATCACAAAAACACGTTTTGGATAGTCATATAGGTTGCTCAATGTCGAACATCTTTTGTTAACATTTGAAAAAATTCACGAGTCTAACTGTTTTTTAGATGTTCTAAACGTATTTTTTATTTGATTTCATTATGTATTTATCATCAAAATACTTTAATGAAACTATATATTCCAATTATGAGTCACAAAAAATCTTTTGGAACGTCCGTATGTGTCGTTCAATATCCAATCATCACCGTTTTTATAAAATTTGAATAATATCGTGTAGTAATATTCATGAATAAATTCCATGTTTAGAATATCCGAAAAGTTTTTTTAATTCAATTTTAAAACTTATTCTACATCATAATACACATAGGAAGTTAGATATACTAGTTTAGAATCACAAAAACACGTTTTGGATAGTCATATAGGTTGCTCAATGTCGAACATCTTTTGTTAACATTTGAAAAAATTCACGAGTCTAACCCTCTTTTAGATGTTCTAAACGTATTTTTTATTTGATTTCATTATGTATTTATCATCAAAATGCTTTAATGAAACTATATATACCAAATATGAGTCGCAAAAAAACTTTTGGAACGACCATATGAGTCGTTAAATATCCAATCATCACCGTTTTTGTAAAATTTGAACAATATCGTGTAGTAATATTCATGAATAAATTCCACGTTTAGAATGTCCAAAAAGTTTTTTTAATTCAATTTTAAATCTTATTATACATCATAATACACATAGGAAGTTAGATATACTAGTTTGGAATCACAAAAACACGTTTTGGATAGTCATATAGGTTGCTCAATGTCGAAAATCTTTTGTTAACATTTGAAAACATTCACGAGTCTAATCCTCTTTTAGATGTTCTAAACGTATTTTTTATTTGATTTCATTATGTATTTATCATCAAAATGCTTTAATGAAACTATATATACCAATTGTGAGTCACAAAAAAACTTTTGGAACGACCATATGAGTCGTTCAATATCCAATCATCACCGTTTTTATAAAATTTGAACAATATCGTGTAGTAATATTCATGAATAAATTCTACGTTTAGAATGTCCGAAAAGTTTTTTTAATTCAATTTTAAAACTTATTCTACATCAAAATACACATAGGAAGTTAGATATACTAGTTTAGAATCACAAAAACACGTTTTGGATAGTCATATAGGTTGCTCAATGTCGAACATCTTTTGTTAACATTTGAAAAAATTCACGAGTCTAACCCTCTTTTAGATGTTCTAAATGTATTTTTTATTTGATTTCATTATGTATTTATCATCAAAATGCTTTAATGAAACTATATATACCAATTGTGAGTCACAAAAAAACTTTTGGAACGACCATATGAGTCGTTCAATATCCAATCATCACCGTTTTTATAAAATTTGAACAATATCGTGTAGTAATATTCATGAATAAATTCCACGTTTAGAATGTCCGAAAAGTTTTTTTAATTCAATTTTAAAACTTATTCTACATCATAATACACATAGGAAGTTAGATATACTAGTGTGGAATCACAAAAACACGTTTTGGATAGTCATATAGGTTGCTCAATGTCGAACATCTTTTGTTAACATTTGAAAAAATTCACGAGTCTAACTCTTTTTTAGATGTTCTAAACGTATTTTTTATTTGATTTCATTATGTATTTATCATCAAAATACTTTAATGAAACTATATATTCCAATTATGAGTCACAAAAAATCTTTTGGAACGTCCGTATGTGTCGTTCAATATCCAATCATCACCGTTTTTATAAAATTTGAATAATATCGTGTAGTAATATTCATGAATAAATTCCATGTTTAGAATATCCGAAAAGTTTTTTTAATTCAATTTTAAAACTTATTCTACATCATAATACACATAGGAAGTTAGATATACTAGTTTAGAATCACAAAAACACGTTTTGGATAGTCATATAGGTTGCTCAATGTCGAACATCTTTGGTTAACATTTGAAAAAATTCACGAGTCTAACCCTCTTTTAGATGTTCTAAACGTATTTTTTATTTGATTTCATTATGTATTTATCATCAAAATGCTTTAATGAAACTATATATACCAAATATGAGTCGCAAAAAAACTTTTGGAACGACCATATGAGTCGTTAAATATCCAATCATCACCGTTTTTGTAAAATTTGAACAATATCGTGTAGTAATATTCATGAATAAATTCCACGTTTAGAATGTCCGAAAAGTTTTTTTAATTCAATTTTAAATCTTATTATACATCATAATACACATAGGAAGTTAGATATACTAGTTTGGAATCACAAAAACACGTTTTGGATAGTCATATAGGTTGCTCAATGTCGAAAATCTTTTGTTAACATTTGAAAACATTCACGAGTCTAACCCTCTTTTAGATCTTCTAAACGTATTTTTTATTTGATTTCATTATGTATTTATCATCAAAATGCTTTAATGAAACTATATATACCAATTGTGAGTCACAAAAAAACTTTTGGAACGACCATATGAGTCGTTCAATATCCAATCATCACCGTTTTTATAAAATTTGAACAATATCGTGTAGTAATATTCATGAATAAATTCTACGTTTAGAATGTCCGAAAAGTTTTTTTAATTCAATTTTAAAACTTATTCTACATCAAAATACACATAGGAAGTTAGATATACTAGTTTAGAATCACAAAAACACATTTTGGATAGTCATATAGGTTGCTCAATGTCGAACATCTTTTGTTAACATTTGAAAAAATTCACGAGTCTAACCCTCTTTTAGATGTTCTAAACGTATTTTTTATTTGATTTCATTATGTATTTATCATCAAAATGCTTTAATGAAACTATATATACCAATTGTGAGTCACAAAAAAACTTTTGGAACGACCATATGAGTCGTTCAATATCCAATCATCACCGTTTTTATAAAATTTGAACAATATCGTGTAGTAATATTCATGAATAAATTCCACGTTTAGAATGTCCGAAAAGTTTTTTTAATTCAATTTTAAAACTTATTCTACATCATAATACACATAGGAAGTTAGATATACTAGTGTGGAATCACAAAAACACGTTTTGGATAGTCATATAGGTTGCTCAATGTCGAACATCTTTTGTTAACATTTGAAAAAATTCACGAGTCTAACTCTTTTTTAGATGTTCTAAACGTATTTTTTATTAGATTTCATTATGTATTTATCATCAAAATGCTTTAATGAAACTATATATACCAATTGTGAGTCACAAAAAAACTTTTGGAACGACCATATGAGTCGTTCAATATCCAATCATCACCGTTTTTATAAAATTTGAACAATATCGTGTAGTAATATTCATGAATAAATTCCACGTTTAGAATGTCCGAAAAGTTTTTTTAATTCAATTTTAAAACTTATTCTACATCATAATACACATAGGAAGTTAGATATACTAGTGTGGAATCACAAAAACACGTTTTGGATAGTCATATAGGTTGCTCAATGTCGAACATCTTTTGTTAACATTTGAAAAAATTCACGAGTCTAACTCTTTTTTAGATGTTCTAAACGTATTTTTTATTAGATTTCATTATGTATTTATCATCAAAATACTTTAATGAAACTATATATTCCAATTATGAGTCACAAAAAATCTTTTGGAACGTCCGTATGTGTCGTTCAATATCCAATCATCACCGTTTTTATAAAATTTGAATAATATCGTGTAGTAATATTCATGAATAAATTCCATGTTTAGAATATCCGAAAAGTTTTTTTAATTCAATTTTAAAACTTATTCTACATCATAATACACATAGGAAGTTAGATATACTAGTTTAGAATCACAAAAACACGTTTTTGATAGTCATATAGGTTGCTCAATGTCGAACATCTTTTGTTAACATTTGAAAAAATTCACGAGTCTAACCCTCTTTTAGATGTTCTAAACGTATTTTTTATTTGATTTCATTATGTATTTATCATCAAAATGCTTTAATGAAACTATATATACCAAATATGAGTCGCAAAAAAACTTTTGGAACGACCATATGAGTCGTTAAATATCCAATCATCACCGTTTTTGTAAAATTTGAACAATATCGTGTAGTAATATTCATGAATAAATTCCACGTTTAGAATGTCCGAAAAGTTTTTTTAATTCAATTTTAAATCTTATTATGCATCATAATACACATAGGAAGTTAGATATACTAGTTTGGAATCACAAAAACACGTTTTGGATAGTCATATAGGTTGCTCAATGTCGAAAATCTTTTGTTAACATTTGAAAACATTCACGAGTCTAACCCTCTTTTAGATCTTCTAAACGTATTTTTTATTTGATTTCATTATGTATTTATCATCAAAATGCTTTAATGAAACTATATATACCAATTGTGAGTCACAAAAAAACTTTTGGAACGACCATATGAGTCGTTCAATATCCAATCATCACCGTTTTTATAAAATTTGAACAATATCGTGCAGTAATATTCATGAATAAATTCTACGTTTAGAATGTCCGAAAAGTTTTTTTAATTCAATTTTAAAACTTATTCTACATCAAAATACACATAGGAAGTTAGATATACTAGTTTAGAATCACAAAAACACATTTTGGATAGTCATATAGGTTGCTCAATGTCGAACATCTTTTGTTAACATTTGAAAAAATTCAAGAGTCTAACCCTCTTTTAGATGTTCTAAACGTATTTTTTATTTGATTTCATTATGTATTTATCATCAAAATGCTTTAATGAAACTATATATACCAATTGTGAGTCACAAAAAAACTTTTGGAACGACCATATGAGTCGTTCAATATCCAATCATCACCGTTTTTATAAAATTTGAACAATATCGTGTAGTAATATTCATGAATAAATTCCACGTTTAGAATGTCCGAAAAGTTTTTTTAATTCAATTTTAAAACTTATTCTACATCATAATACACATAGGAAGTTAGATATACTAGTGTGGAATCACAAAAACACGTTTTGGATAGTCATATAGGTTGCTCAATGTCGAACATCTTTTGTTAACATTTGAAAAAATTCACGAGTCTAACTCTTTTTTAGATGTTCTAAACGTATTTTTTATTAGATTTCATTATGTATTTATCATCAAAATACTTTAATGAAACTATATATTCCAATTATGAGTCACAAAAAATCTTTTGGAACGTCCGTATGTGTCGTTCAATATCCAATCATCACCGTTTTTATAAAATTTGAATAATATCGTGTAGTAATATTCATGAATAAATTCCATGTTTAGAATATCCGAAAAGTTTTTTTAATTCAATTTTAAAACTTATTCTACATCATAATACACATAGGAAGTTAGATATACTAGTTTAGAATCACAAAAACACGTTTTTGATAGTCATATAGGTCGCTCAATGTCGAACATCTTTTGTTAACATTTGAAAAAATTCACGAGTCTAACCCTCTTTTAGATGTTCTAAACGTATTTTTTATTTGATTTCATTATGTATTTATCATCAAAATGCTTTAATGAAACTATATATACCAAATATGAGTCGCAAAAAAACTTTTGGAACGACCATATGAGTCGTTAAATATCCAATCATCACCGTTTTTGTAAAATTTGAACAATATCGTGTAGTAATATTCATGAATAAATTCCACGTTTAGAATGTCCGAAAAGTTTTTTTAATTCAATTTTAAATCTTATTATACATCATAATACACATAGGAAGTTAGATATACTAGTTTGGAATCACAAAAACACGTTTTGGATAGTCATATAGGTTGCTCAATGTCGAAAATCTTTTGTTAACATTTGAAAACATTCACGAGTCTAACCCTCTTTTAGATCTTCTAAACGTATTTTTTATTTGATTTCATTATGTATTTATCATCAAAATGCTTTAATGAAACTATATATACCAATTGTGAGTCACAAAAAAACTTTTGGAACGACCATATGAGTCGTTCAATATCCAATCATCACCGTTTTTATAAAATTTGAACAATATCGTGCAGTAATATTCATGAATAAATTCTACGTTTAGAATGTCCGAAAAGTTTTTTTAATTCAATTTTAAAACTTATTCTACATCAAAATACACATAGGAAGTTAGATATACTAGTTTAGAATCACAAAAACACATTTTGGATAGTCATATAGGTTGCTCAATGTCGAACATCTTTTGTTAACATTTGAAAAAATTCAAGAGTCTAACCCTCTTTTAGATGTTCTAAACGTATTTTTTATTTGATTTCATTATGTATTTATCATCAAAATGCTTTAATGAAACTATATATACCAATTGTGAGTCACAAAAAAACTTTTGGAACGACCATATGAGTCGTTCAATATCCAATCATCACCGTTTTTATAAAATTTGAACAATATCGTGTAGTAATATTCATGAATAAATTCCACGTTTAGAATGTCCGAAAAGTTTTTTTAATTCAATTTTAAAACTTATTCTACATCATAATACACATAGGAAGTTAGATATACTAGTGTGGAATCACAAAAACACGTTTTGGATAGTCATATAGGTTGCTCAATGTCGAACATCTTTTGTTAACATTTGAAAAAATTCACGAGTCTAACTCTTTTTTAGATGTTCTAAACGTATTTTTTATTAGATTTCATTATGTATTTATCATCAAAATACTTTAATGAAACTATATATTCCAATTATGAGTCACAAAAAATCTTTTGGAACGTCCGTATGTGTCGTTCAATATCCAATCATCACCGTTTTTATAAAATTTGAATAATATCGTGTAGTAATATTCATGAATAAATTCCATGTTTAGAATATCCGAAAAGTTTTTTTAATTCAATTTTAAAACTTATTCTACATCATAATACACATAGGAAGTTAGATATACTAGTTTAGAATCACAAAAACACGTTTTTGATAGTCATATAGGTTGCTCAATGTCGAACATCTTTTGTTAACATTTGAAAAAATTCACGAGTCTAACCCTCTTTTAGATGTTCTAAACGTATTTTTTATTTGATTTCATTATGTATTTATCATCAAAATGCTTTAATGAAACTATATATACCAAATATGAGTCGCAAAAAAACTTTTGGAACGACCATATGAGTCGTTAAATATCCAATCATCACCGTTTTTGTAAAATTTGAACAATATCGTGTAGTAATATTCATGAATAAATTCCACGTTTAGAATGTCCGAAAAGTTTTTTTAATTCAATTTTAAATCTTATTATACATCATAATACACATAGGAAGTTAGATATACTAGTTTGGAATCACAAAAACACGTTTTGGATAGTCATATAGGTTGCTCAATGTCGAAAATCTTTTGTTAACATTTGAAAACATTCACGAGTCTAACCCTCTTTTAGATCTTCTAAACGTATTTTTTATTTGATTTCATTATGTATTTATCATCAAAATGCTTTAATGAAACTATATATACCAATTGTGAGTCACAAAAAAACTTTTGGAACGACCATATGAGTCGTTCAATATCCAATCATCACCGTTTTTATAAAATTTGAACAATATCGTGCAGTAATATTCATGAATAAATTCTACGTTTAGAATGTCCGAAAAGTTTTTTTAATTCAATTTTAAAACTTATTCTACATCAAAATACACATAGGAAGTTAGATATACTAGTTTAGAATCACAAAAACACATTTTGGATAGTCATATAGGTTGCTCAATGTCGAACATCTTTTGTTAACATTTGAAAAAATTCACGAGTCTAACCCTCTTTTAGATGTTCTAAACGTATTTTTTATTTGATTTCATTATGTATTTATCATCAAAATGCTTTAATGAAACTATATATACCAATTGTGAGTCACAAAAAAACTTTTGGAACGACCATATGAGTCGTTCAATATCCAATCATCACCGTTTTTATAAAATTTGAACAATATCGTGTAGTAATATTCATGAATAAATTCCACGTTTAGAATGTCCGAAAAGTTTTTTTAATTCAATTTTAAAACTTATTCTACATCATAATACACATAGGAAGTTAGATATACTAGTGTGGAATCACAAAAACACGTTTTGGATAGTCATATAGGTTGCTCAATGTCGAACATCTTTTGTTAACATTTGAAAAAATTCACGAGTCTAACTCTTTTTTAGATGTTCTAAACGTATTTTTTATTTGATTTCATTATGTATTTATCATCAAAATACTTTAATGAAACTATATATTCCAATTATGAGTCACAAAAAATCTTTTGGAACGTCCGTATGTGTCGTTCAATATCCAATCATCACCGTTTTTATAAAATTTGAATAATATCGTGTAGTAATATTCATGAATAAATTCCATGTTTAGAATATCCGAAAAGTTTTTTTAATTCAATTTTAAAACTTATTCTACATCATAATACACATAGGAAGTTAGATATACTAGTTTAGAATCACAAAAACACGTTTTGGATAGTCATATAGGTTGCTCAATGTCGAACATCTTTTGTTAACATTTGAAAAAATTCACGAGTCTAACCCTCTTTTAGATGTTCTAAACGTATTTTTTATTTGATTTCATTATGTATTTATCATCAAAATGCTTTAATGAAACTATATATACCAAATATGAGTCGCAAAAAAACTTTTGGAACGACCATATGAGTCGTTAAATAACCAATCATCACCGTTTTTGTAAAATTTGAACAATATCGTGTAGTAATATTCATGAATAAATTCCACGTTTAGAATGTCCGAAAAGTTTTTTTAATTCAATTTTAAATCTTATTATACATCATAATACACATAGGAAGTTAGATATACTAGTTTGGAATCACAAAAACACGTTTTGGATAGTCATATAGGTTGCTCAATGTCGAAAATCTTTTGTTAACATTTGAAAACATTCACGAGTCTAACCCTCTTTTAGATCTTCTAAACGTATTTTTTATTTGATTTCATTATGTATTTATCATCAAAATGCTTTAATGAAACTATATATACCAATTGTGAGTCAAAAAAAAACTTTTGGAACGACCATATGAGTCGTTCAATATCCAATCATCACCGTTTTTATAAAATTTGAACAATACCGTGTAGTAATATTCATGAATAAATTCTACGTTTAGAATGTCCGAAAAGTTTTTTTAATTCAATTTTAAAACTTATTCTACATCAAAATACACATAGGAAGTTAGATATACTAGTTTAGAATCACAAAAACACGTTTTGGATAGTCATATAGGTTACTCAATGTCGAACATCTTTTGTTAACATTTGAAAAAATTCACGAGTCTAACCCTCTTTTAGATGTTCTAAACGTATTTTTTATTTGATTTCATTATGTATTTATCATCAAAATGCTTTAATGAAACTATATATACCAATTGTGAGTCACAAAAAAACTTTTGGAACGACCATATGAGTCGTTCAATATCCAATCATCACCGTTTTTATAAAATTTGAACAATATCGTGTAGTAATATTCATGAATAAATTCCACGTTTAGAATGTCCGAAAAGTTTTTTTAATTCAATTTTAAAACTTATTCTACATCATAATACACATAGGAAGTTAGATATACTAGTGTGGAATCACAAAAACACGTTTTGGATAGTCATATAGGTTGCTCAATGTCGAACATCTTTTGTTAACATTTGAAAAAATTCACGAGTCTAACTGTTTTTTAGATGTTCTAAACGTATTTTTTATTTGATTTCATTATGTATTTATCATCAAAATACTTTAATGAAACTATATATTCCAATTATGAGTCACAAAAAATCTTTTGGAACGTCCGTATGTGTCGTTCAATATCCAATCATCACCGTTTTTATAAAATTTGAATAATATCGTGTAGTAATATTCATGAATAAATTCCATGTTTAGAATATCCGAAAAGTTTTTTTAATTCAATTTTAAAACTTATTCTACATCATAATACACATAGGAAGTTAGATATACTAGTTTAGAATCACAAAAACACGTTTTGGATAGTCATATAGGTTGCTCAATGTCGAACATCTTTTGTTAACATTTGAAAAAATTCACGAGTCTAACCCTATTTTAGATGTTCTAAACGTATTTTTTATTTGATTTCATTATGTATTTATCATCAAAATGCTTTAATGAAACTATATATACCAAATATGAGTCGCAAAAAAACTTTTGGAACGACCATATGAGTCGTTAAATATCCAATCATCACCGTTTTTGTAAAATTTGAACAATATCGTGTAGTAATATTCATGAATAAATTCCACGTTTAGAACGTCCGAAAAGTTTTTTTAATTCAATTTTAAATCTTATTATACATCATAATACACATAGGAAGTTAGATATACTAGTTTGGAATCACAAAAACACGTTTTGGATAGTCATACAGGTTGCTCAATGTCGAAAATCTTTTGTTAACATTTGAAAACATTCACGAGTCTAATCCTCTTTTAGATGTTCTAAACGTATTTTTTATTTGATTTCATTATGTATTTATCATCAAAATGTTTTAATGAAACTATATATACCAATTGTGAGTCACAAAAAAACTTTTGGAACGACCATATGAGTCGTTCAATATCCAATCATCACCGTTTTTATAAAATTTGAACAATATCGTGTAGTAATATTCATGAATAAATTCTACGTTTAGAATGTCCGAAAAGTTTTTTTAATTCAATTTTAAAACTTATTCTACATCAAAATACACATAGGAAGTTAGATATACTAGTTTAGAATCACAAAAACACGTTTTGGATAGTCATATAGGTTGCTCAATGTCGAACATCTTTTGTTAACATTTGAAAAAATTCACGAGTCTAACCCTATTTTAGATGTTCTAAACGTATTTTTTATTTGATTTCATTATGTATTTATCATCAAAATGCTTTAATGAAACTATATATACCAAATATGAGTCGCAAAAAAACTTTTGGAACGACCATATGAGTCGTTAAATATCCAATCATCACCGTTTTTGTAAAATTTGAACAATATCGTGTAGTAATATTCATGAATAAATTCCACGTTTAGAACGTCCGAAAAGTTTTTTTAATTCAATTTTAAATCTTATTATACATCATAATACACATAGGAAGTTAGATATACTAGTTTGGAATCACAAAAACACGTTTTGGATAGTCATATAGGTTGCTCAATGTCGAAAATCTTTTGTTAACATTTGAAAACATTCACGAGTCTAATCCTCTTTTAGATGTTCTAAACGTATTTTTTATTTGATTTCATTATGTATTTATCATCAAAATGTTTTAATGAAACTATATATACCAATTGTGAGTCACAAAAAAACTTTTGGAACGACCATATGAGTCGTTCAATATCCAATCATCACCGTTTTTATAAAATTTGAACAATATCGTGTAGTAATATTCATGAATAAATTCTACGTTTAGAATGTCCGAAAAGTTTTTTTAATTCAATTTTAAAACTTATTCTACATCAAAATACACATAGGAAGTTAGATATACTAGTTTAGAATCACAAAAACACGTTTTGGATAGTCATATAGGTTGCTCAATGTCGAACATCTTTTGTTAACATTTGAAAAAATTCACGAGTCTAACCCTATTTTAGATGTTCTAAACGTATTTTTTATTTGATTTCATTATGTATTTATCATCAAAATGCTTTAATGAAACTATATATACCAAATATGAGTCGCAAAAAAACTTTTGGAACGACCATATGAGTCGTTAAATATCCAATCATCACCGTTTTTGTAAAATTTGAACAATATCGTGTAGTAATATTCATGAATAAATTCCACGTTTAGAACGTCCGAAAAGTTTTTTTAATTCAATTTTAAATCTTATTATACATCATAATACACATAGGAAGTTAGATATACTAGTTTGGAATCACAAAAACACGTTTTGGATAGTCATATAGGTTGCTCAATGTCGAAAATCTTTTGTTAACATTTGAAAACATTCACGAGTCTAATCCTCTTTTAGATGTTCTAAACGTATTTTTTATTTGATTTCATTATGTATTTATCATCAAAATGCTTTAATGAAACTATATATACCAATTGTGAGTCACAAAAAAACTTTTGGAACGACCATATGAGTCGTTCAATATCCAATCATCACCGTTTTTATAAAATTTGAACAATACCGTGTAGTAATATTCATGAATAAATTCTACGTTTAGAATGTCCGAAAAGTTTTTTTAATTCAATTTTAAAACTTATTCTACATCAAAATACACATAGGAAGTTAGATATACTAGTTTAGAATCACAAAAACACGTTTTGGATAGTCATATAGGTTACTCAATGTCGAACATCTTTTGTTAACATTTGAAAAAATTCACGAGTCTAACCCTCTTTTAGATGTTCTAAACGTATTTTTTATTTGATTTCATTATGTATTTATCATCAAAATGCTTTAATGAAACTATATATACCAATTGTGAGTCACAAAAAAACTTTTGGAACGACCATATGAGTCGTTCAATATCCAATCATCACCGTTTTTATAAAATTTGAACAATATCGTGTAGTAATATTCATGAATAAATTCCACGTTTAGAATGTCCGAAAAGTTTTTTTAATTCAATTTTAAAACTTATTCTACATCATAATACACATAGGAAGTTAGATATACTAGTGTGGAATCACAAAAACACGTTTTGGATAGTCATATAGGTTGCTCAATGTCGAACATCTTTTGTTAACATTTGAAAAAATTCACGAGTCTAACTCTTTTTTAGATGTTCTAAACGTATTTTTTATTTGATTTCATTATGTATTTATCATCAAAATACTTTAATGAAACTATATATTCCAATTATGAGTCACAAAAAATCTTTTGGAACGTCCGTATGTGTCGTTCAATATCCAATCATCACCGTTTTTATAAAATTTGAATAATATCGTGTAGTAATATTCATGAATAAATTCCATGTTTAGAATATCCGAAAAGTTTTTTTAATTCAATTTTAAAACTTATTCTACATCATAATACACATAGGAAGTTAGATATACTAGTTTAGAATCACAAAAACACGTTTTGGATAGTCATATAGGTTGCTCAATGTCGAACATCTTTTGTTAACATTTGAAAAAATTCACGAGTCTAACCCTCTTTTAGATGTTCTAAACGTATTTTTTATTTGATTTCATTATGTATTTATCATCAAAATGCTTTAATGAAACTATATATACCAAATATGAGTCGCAAAAAAACTTTTGGAACGACCATATGAGTCGTTAGATATCCAATCATCACCGTTTTTGTAAAATTTGAACAATATCGTGTAGTAATATTCATGAATAAATTCCACGTTTAGAATGTCCGAAAAGTTTTTTTAATTCAATTTTAAATCTTATTATACATCATAATACACATAGGAAGTTAGATATACTAGTTTGGAATCACAAAAACACGTTTTGGATAGTCATATAGGTTGCTCAATGTCGAAAATCTTTTGTTAACATTTGAAAACATTCACGAGTCTAACCCTCTTTTAGATCTTCTAAACGTATTTTTTATTTGATTTCATTATGTATTTATCATCAAAATGCTTTAATGAAACTATATATACCAATTGTGAGTCACAAAAAAACTTTTGGAACGACCATATGAGTCGTTCAATATCCAATCATCACCGTTTTTATAAAATTTGAACAATATCGTGTAGTAATATTCATGAATAAATTCCACGTTTAGAATGTCCGAAAAGTTTTTTTAATTCAATTTTAAAACTTATTCTACATCATAATACACATAGGAAGTTAGATATACTAGTGTGGAATCACAAAAACACGTTTTGGATAGTCATATAGGTTGCTCAATGTCGAACATCTTTTGTTAACATTTGAAAAAATTCACGAGTCTAACTCTTTTTTAGATGTTCTAAACGTATTTTTTATTTGATTTCATTATGTATTTATCATCAAAATACTTTAATGAAACTATATATTCCAATTATGAGTCACAAAAAATCTTTTGGAACGTCCGTATGTGTCGTTCAATATCCAATCATCACCGTTTTTATAAAATTTGAATAATATCGTGTAGTAATATTCATGAATAAATTCCATGTTTAGAATATCCGAAAAGTTTTTTTAATTCAATTTTAAAACTTATTCTACATCATAATACACATAGGAAGTTAGATATACTAGTTTAGAATCACAAAAACACGTTTTGGATAGTCATATAGGTTGCTCAATGTCGAACATCTTTTGTTAACATTTGAAAAAATTCACGAGTCTAACCCTCTTTTAGATGTTCTAAACGTATTTTTTATTTGATTTCATTATGTATTTATCATCAAAATGCTTTAATGAAACTATATATACCAAATATGAGTCGCAAAAAAACTTTTGGAACGACCATATGAGTCGTTAAATATCCAATCATCACCGTTTTTGTAAAATTTGAACAATATCGTGTAGTAATATTCATGAATAAATTCCACGTTTAGAATGTCCGAAAAGTTTTTTTAATTCAATTTTAAATCTTATTATACATCATAATACACATAGGAAGTTAGATATACTAGTTTGGAATCACAAAAACACGTTTTGGATAGTCATATAGGTTGCTCAATGTCGAAAATCTTTTGTTAACATTTGAAAACATTCACGAGTCTAACCCCCTTTTAGATGTTCTAAACGTATTTTTTATTTGATTTCATTATGTATTTATCATCAAAATGCTTTAATGAAACTATATATACCAATTGTGAGTCACAAAAAAACTTTTGGAACGACCATATGAGTCGTTCAATATCCAATCATCACCGTTTTTATAAAATTTGAACAATATCGTGTAGTAATATTCATGAATAAATTCTACGTTTAGAATGTCCGAAAAGTTTTTTTAATTCAATTTTAAAACTTATTCTACATCAAAATACACATAGGAAGTTAGATATACTAGTTTAGAATCACAAAAACACGTTTTGGATAGTCATATAGGTTGCTCAATGTCGAACATCTTTTGTTAACATTTGAAAAAATTCACGAGTCTAACCCTCTTTTAGATGTTCTAAACGTATTTTTTATTTGATTTCATTATGTATTTATCATCAAAATGCTTTAATGAAACTATATATACCAATTGTGAGTCACAAAAAAACTTTTGGAACGACCATATGAGTCGTTCAATATCCAATCATCACCGTTTTTATAAAATTTGAACAATATCGTGTAGTAATATTCATGAATAAATTCCACGTTAAGAATGTCCGAAAAGTTTTTTTAATTCAATTTTAAAACTTATTCTACATCATAATACACATAGGAAGTTAGATATACTAGTGTGGAATCACAAAAACACGTTTTGGATAGTCATATAGGTTGCTCAATGTCGAACATCTTTTGTTAACATTTGAAAAAATTCACGAGTCTAACTCTTTTTTAGATGTTCTAAACGTATTTTTTATTTGATTTCATTATGTATTTATCATCAAAATACTTTAATGAAACTATATATTCTAATTATGAGTCACAAAAAATCTTTTGGAACGTCCGTATGTGTCGTTCAATATCCAATCATCACCGTTTTTATAAAATTTGAATAATATCGTGTAGTAATATTCATGAATAAATTCCATGTTTAGAATATCCGAAAAGTTTTTTTAATTCAATTTTAAAACTTATTCTACATCATAATACACATAGGAAGTTAGATATACTAGTTTAGAATCACAAAAACACGTTTTGGATAGTCATATAGGTTGCTCAATGTCGAACATCTTTTGTTAACATTTGAAAAAATTCACGAGTCTAACCCTATTTTAGATGTTCTAAACGTATTTTTTATTTGATTTCATTATGTATTTATCATCAAAATGCTTTAATGAAACTATATATACCAAATATGAGTCGCAAAAAAACTTTTGGAACGACCATATGAGTCGTTAAATATCCAATCATCACCGTTTTTGTAAAATTTGAACAATATCGTGTAGTAATATTCATGAATAAATTCCACGTTTAGAACGTCCGAAAAGTTTTTTTAATTCAATTTTAAATCTTATTATACATCATAATACACATAGGAAGTTAGATATACTAGTTTGGAATCACAAAAACACGTTTTGGATAGTCATATAGGTTGCTCAATGTCGAAAATCTTTTGTTAACATTTGAAAACATTCACGAGTCTAATCCTCTTTTAGATGTTCTAAACGTATTTTTTATTTGATTTCATTATGTATTTATCATCAAAATGCTTTAATGAAACTATATATACCAATTGTGAGTCACAAAAAAACTTTTGGAACGACCATATGAGTCGTTCAATATCCAATCATCACCGTTTTTATAAAATTTGAACAATACCGTGTAGTAATATTCATGAATAAATTCTACGTTTAGAATGTCCGAAAAGTTTTTTTAATTCAATTTTAAAACTTATTCTACATCAAAATACACATAGGAAGTTAGATATACTAGTTTAGAATCACAAAAACACGTTTTGGATAGTCATATAGGTTACTCAATGTCGAACATCTTTTGTTAACATTTGAAAAAATTCACGAGTCTAACCCTCTTTTAGATGTTCTAAACGTATTTTTTATTTGATTTCATTATGTATTTATCATCAAAATGCTTTAATGAAACTATATATACCAATTGTGAGTCACAAAAAAACTTTTGGAACGACCATATGAGTCGTTCAATATCCAATCATCACCGTTTTTATAAAATTTGAACAATATCGTGTAGTAATATTCATGAATAAATTCCACGTTTAGAATGTCCGAAAAGTTTTTTTAATTCAATTTTAAAACTTATTCTACATCATAATACACATAGGAAGTTAGATATACTAGTGTGGAATCACAAAAACACGTTTTGGATAGTCATATAGGTTGCTCAATGTCGAACATCTTTTGTTAACATTTGAAAAAATTCACGAGTCTAACTCTTTTTTAGATGTTCTAAACGTATTTTTTATTTGATTTCATTATGTATTTATCATCAAAATACTTTAATGAAACTATATATTCCAATTATGAGTCACAAAAAATCTTTTGGAACGTCCGTATGTGTCGTTCAATATCCAATCATCACCGTTTTTATAAAATTTGAATAATATCGTGTAGTAATATTCATGAATAAATTCCATGTTTAGAATATCCGAAAAGTTTTTTTAATTCAATTTTAAAACTTATTCTACATCATAATACACATAGGAAGTTAGATATACTAGTTTAGAATCACAAAAACACGTTTTGGATAGTCATATAGGTTGCTCAATGTCGAACATCTTTTGTTAACATTTGAAAAAATTCACGAGTCTAACCCTCTTTTAGATGTTCTAAACGTATTTTTTATTTGATTTCATTATGTATTTATCATCAAAATGCTTTAATGAAACTATATATACCAAATATGAGTCGCAAAAAAACTTTTGGAACGACCATATGAGTCGTTAGATATCCAATCATCACCGTTTTTGTAAAATTTGAACAATATCGTGTAGTAATATTCATGAATAAATTCCACGTTTAGAATGTCCGAAAAGTTTTTTTAATTCAATTTTAAATCTTATTATACATCATAATACACATAGGAAGTTAGATATACTAGTTTGGAATCACAAAAACACGTTTTGGATAGTCATATAGGTTGCTCAATGTCGAAAATCTTTTGTTAACATTTGAAAACATTCACGAGTCTAACCCTCTTTTAGATCTTCTAAACGTATTTTTTATTTGATTTCATTATGTATTTATCATCAAAATGCTTTAATGAAACTATATATACCAATTGTGAGTCACAAAAAAACTTTTGGAACGACCATATGAGTCGTTCAATATCCAATCATCACCGTTTTTATAAAATTTGAACAATATCGTGTAGTAATATTCATGAATAAATTCCACGTTTAGAATGTCCGAAAAGTTTTTTTAATTCAATTTTAAAACTTATTCTACATCATAATACACATAGGAAGTTAGATATACTAGTGTGGAATCACAAAAACACGTTTTGGATAGTCATATAGGTTGCTCAATGTCGAACATCTTTTGTTAACATTTGAAAAAATTCACGAGTCTAACTCTTTTTTAGATGTTCTAAACGTATTTTTTATTTGATTTCATTATGTATTTATCATCAAAATACTTTAATGAAACTATATATTCCAATTATGAGTCACAAAAAATCTTTTGGAACGTCCGTATGTGTCGTTCAATATCCAATCATCACCGTTTTTATAAAATTTGAATAATATCGTGTAGTAATATTCATGAATAAATTCCATGTTTAGAATATCCGAAAAGTTTTTTTAATTCAATTTTAAAACTTATTCTACATCATAATACACATAGGAAGTTAGATATACTAGTTTAGAATCACAAAAACACGTTTTGGATAGTCATATAGGTTGCTCAATGTCGAACATCTTTTGTTAACATTTGAAAAAATTCACGAGTCTAACCCTCTTTTAGATGTTCTAAACGTATTTTTTATTTGATTTCATTATGTATTTATCATCAAAATGCTTTAATGAAACTATATATACCAAATATGAGTCGCAAAAAAACTTTTGGAACGACCATATGAGTCGTTAAATATCCAATCATCACCGTTTTTGTAAAATTTGAACAATATCGTGTAGTAATATTCATGAATAAATTCCACGTTTAGAATGTCCGAAAAGTTTTTTTAATTCAATTTTAAATCTTATTATACATCATAATACACATAGGAAGTTAGATATACTAGTTTGGAATCACAAAAACACGTTTTGGATAGTCATATAGGTTGCTCAATGTCGAAAATCTTTTGTTAACATTTGAAAACATTCACGAGTCTAACCCCCTTTTAGATGTTCTAAACGTATTTTTTATTTGATTTCATTATGTATTTATCATCAAAATGCTTTAATGAAACTATATATACCAATTGTGAGTCACAAAAAAACTTTTGGAACGACCATATGAGTCGTTCAATATCCAATCATCACCGTTTTTATAAAATTTGAACAATATCGTGTAGTAATATTCATGAATAAATTCTACGTTTAGAATGTCCGAAAAGTTTTTTTAATTCAATTTTAAAACTTATTCTACATCAAAATACACATAGGAAGTTAGATATACTAGTTTAGAATCACAAAAACACGTTTTGGATAGTCATATAGGTTGCTCAATGTCGAACATCTTTTGTTAACATTTGAAAAAATTCACGAGTCTAACCCTCTTTTAGATGTTCTAAACGTATTTTTTATTTGATTTCATTATGTATTTATCATCAAAATGCTTTAATGAAACTATATATACCAATTGTGAGTCACAAAAAAACTTTTGGAACGACCATATGAGTCGTTCAATATCCAATCATCACCGTTTTTATAAAATTTGAACAATATCGTGTAGTAATATTCATGAATAAATTCCACGTTAAGAATGTCCGAAAAGTTTTTTTAATTCAATTTTAAAACTTATTCTACATCATAATACACATAGGAAGTTAGATATACTAGTGTGGAATCACAAAAACACGTTTTGGATAGTCATATAGGTTGCTCAATGTCGAACATCTTTTGTTAACATTTGAAAAAATTCACGAGTCTAACTCTTTTTTAGATGTTCTAAACGTATTTTTTATTTGATTTCATTATGTATTTATCATCAAAATACTTTAATGAAACTATATATTCTAATTATGAGTCACAAAAAATCTTTTGGAACGTCCGTATGTGTCGTTCAATATCCAATCATCACCGTTTTTATAAAATTTGAATAATATCGTGTAGTAATATTCATGAATAAATTCCATGTTTAGAATATCCGAAAAGTTTTTTTAATTCAATTTTAAAACTTATTCTACATCATAATACACATAGGAAGTTAGATATACTAGTTTAGAATCACAAAAACACGTTTTGGATAGTCATATAGGTTGCTCAATGTCGAACATCTTTTGTTAACATTTGAAAAAATTCACGAGTCTAACCCTATTTTAGATGTTCTAAACGTATTTTTTATTTGATTTCATTATGTATTTATCATCAAAATGCTTTAATGAAACTATATATACCAAATATGAGTCGCAAAGAAACTTTTGGAACGACCATATGAGTCGTTAAATATCCAATCATCACCGTTTTTGTAAAATTTGAACAATATCGTGTAGTAATATTCATGAATAAATTCCACGTTTAGAACGTCCGAAAAGTTTTTTTAATTCAATTTTAAATCTTATTATACATCATAATACACATAGGAAGTTAGATATACTAGTTTGGAATCACAAAAACACGTTTTGGATAGTCATATAGGTTGCTCAATGTCGAAAATCTTTTGTTAACATTTGAAAACATTCACGAGTCTAATCCTCTTTTAGATGTTCTAAACGTATTTTTTATTTGATTTCATTATGTATTTATCATCAAAATGCTTTAATGAAACTATATATACCAATTGTGAGTCACAAAAAAACTTTTGGAACGACCATATGAGTCGTTCAATATCCAATCATCACCGTTTTTATAAAATTTGAACAATACCGTGTAGTAATATTCATGAATAAATTCTACGTTTAGAATGTCCGAAAAGTTTTTTTAATTCAATTTTAAAACTTATTCTACATCAAAATACACATAGGAAGTTAGATATACTAGTTTAGAATCACAAAAACACGTTTTGGATAGTCATATAGGTTGCTCAATGTCGAACATCTTTTGTTAACATTTGAAAAAATTCACGGGTCTAACCCTCTTTTAGATGTTCTAAACGTATTTTTTATTTGATTTCATTATGTATTTATCATCAAAATGCTTTAATGAAACTATATATACCAATTGTGAGTCACAAAAAAACTTTTGGAACGACCATATGAGTCGTTCAATATCCAATCATCACCGTTTTTATAAAATTTGAACAATATCGTGTAGTAATATTCATGAATAAATTCCACGTTTAGAATGTCCGAAAAGTTTTTTTAATTCGATTTTAAAACTTATTCTACATCATAATACACATAGGAAGTTAGATATACTAGTGTGGAATCACAAAAACACGTTTTGGATAGTCATATAGGTTGCTCAATGTCGAACATCTTTTGTTAACATTTGAAAAAATTCACGAGTCTAACTCTTTTTTAGATGTTCTAAACGTATTTTTTATTTGATTTCATTATGTATTTATCATCAAAATACTTTAATGAAACTATATATTCCAATTATGAGTCACAAAAAATCTTTTGGAACGTCCGTATGTGTCGTTCAATATCCAATCATCACCGTTTTTATAAAATTTGAATAATATCGTGTAGTAATATTCATGAATAAATTCCATGTTTAGAATATCCGAAAAGTTTTTTTAATTCAATTTTAAAACTTATTCTACATCATAATACACATAGGAAGTTAGATATACTAGTTTAGAATCACAAAAACACGTTTTGGATAGTCATATAGGTTGCTCAATGTCGAACATCTTTTGTTAACATTTGAAAAAATTCACGAGTCTAACCCTCTTTTAGATGTTCTAAACGTATTTTTTATTTGATTTCATTATGTATTTATCATCAAAATGCTTTAATGAAACTATATATACCAAATATGAGTCGCAAAAAAACTTTTGGAACGACCATATGAGTCGTTAAATATCCAATCATCACCGTTTTTGTAAAATTTGAACAATATCGTGTAGTAATATTCATGAATAAATTCCACGTTTAGAATGTCCGAAAAGTTTTTTTAATTCAATTTTAAATCTTATTATACATCATAATACACATAGGAAGTTAGATATACTAGTTTGGAATCACAAAAACACGTTTTGGATAGTCATATAGGTTGCTCAATGTCGAAAATCTTTTGTTAACATTTGAAAACATTCACGAGTCTAACCCCCTTTTAGATGTTCTAAACGTATTTTTTATTTGATTTCATTATGTATTTATCATCAAAATGCTTTAATGAAACTATATATACCAATTGTGAGTCACAAAAAAACTTTTGGAACGACCATATGAGTCGTTCAATATCCAATCATCACCGTTTTTATAAAATTTGAACAATATCGTGTAGTAATATTCATGAATAAATTCTACGTTTAGAATGTCCGAAAAGTTTTTTTAATTCAATTTTAAAACTTATTCTACATCAAAATACACATAGGAAGTTAGATATACTAGTTTAGAATCACAAAAACACGTTTTGGATAGTCATATAGGTTGCTCAATGTCGAACATCTTTTGTTAACATTTGAAAAAATTCACGAGTCTAACCCTCTTTTAGATGTTCTAAACGTATTTTTTATTTGATTTCATTATGTATTTATCATCAAAATGCTTTAATGAAACTATATATACCAATTGTGAGTCACAAAAAAACTTTTGGAACGACCATATGAGTCGTTCAATATCCAATCATCACCGTTTTTATAAAATTTGAACAATATCGTGTAGTAATATTCATGAATAAATTCCACGTTAAGAATGTCCGAAAAGTTTTTTTAATTCAATTTTAAAACTTATTCTACATCATAATACACATAGGAAGTTAGATATACTAGTGTGGAATCACAAAAACACGTTTTGGATAGTCATATAGGTTGCTCAATGTCGAACATCTTTTGTTAACATTTGAAAAAATTCACGAGTCTAACTGTTTTTTAGATGTTCTAAACGTATTTTTTATTTGATTTCATTATGTATTTATCATCAAAATACTTTAATGAAACTATATATTCCAATTATGAGTCACAAAAAATCTTTTGGAACGTCCGTATGTGTCGTTCAATATCCAATCATCACCGTTTTTATAAAATTTGAATAATATCGTGTAGTAATATTCATGAATAAATTCCATGTTTAGAATATCCGAAAAGTTTTTTTAATTCAATTTTAAAACTTATTCTACATCATAATACACATAGGAAGTTAGATATACTAGTTTAGAATCACAAAAACACGTTTTGGATAGTCATATAGGTTGCTCAATGTCGAACATCTTTTGTTAACATTTGAAAAAATTCACGAGTCTAACCCTATTTTAGATGTTCTAAACGTATTTTTTATTTGATTTCATTATGTATTTATCATCAAAATGCTTTAATGAAACTATATATACCAAATATGAGTCGCAAAAAAACTTTTGGAACGACCATATGAGTCGTTAAATATCCAATCATCACCGTTTTTGTAAAATTTGAACAATATCGTGTAGTAATATTCATGAATAAATTCCACGTTTAGAACGTCCGAAAAGTTTTTTTAATTCAATTTTAAATCTTATTATACATCATAATACACATAGGAAGTTAGATATACTAGTTTGGAATCACAAAAACACGTTTTGGATAGTCATATAGGTTGCTCAATGTCGAAAATCTTTTGTTAACATTTGAAAACATTCACGAGTCTAATCCTCTTTTAGATGTTCTAAACGTATTTTTTATTTGATTTCATTATGTATTTATCATCAAAATGCTTTAATGAAACTATATATACCAATTGTGAGTCACAAAAAAACTTTTGGAACGACCATATGAGTCGTTCAATATCCAATCATCACCGTTTTTATAAAATTTGAACAATACCGTGTAGTAATATTCATGAATAAATTCTACGTTTAGAATGTCCGAAAAGTTTTTTTAATTCAATTTTAAAACTTATTCTACATCAAAATACACATAGGAAGTTAGATATACTAGTTTAGAATCACAAAAACACGTTTTGGATAGTCATATAGGTTGCTCAATGTCGAACATCTTTTGTTAACATTTGAAAAAATTCACGGGTCTAACCCTCTTTTAGATGTTCTAAACGTATTTTTTATTTGATTTCATTATGTATTTATCATCAAAATGCTTTAATGAAACTATATATACCAATTGTGAGTCACAAAAAAACATTTGGAACGACCATATGAGTCGTTCAATATCCAATCATCACCGTTTTTATAAAATTTGAACAATATCGTGTAGTAATATTCATGAATAAATTCCACGTTTAGAATGTCCGAAAAGTTTTTTTAATTCAATTTTAAAACTTATTCTACATCATAATACACATAGGAAGTTAGATATACTAGTGTGGAATCACAAAAACACGTTTTGGATAGTCATATAGGTTGCTCAATGTCGAACATCTTTTGTTAACATTTGAAAAAATTCACGAGTCTAACTCTTTTTTAGATGTTCTAAACGTATTTTTTATTTGATTTCATTATGTATTTATCATCAAAATACTTTAATGAAACTATATATTCCAATTATGAGTCACAAAAAATCTTTTGGAACGTCCGTATGTGTCGTTCAATATCCAATCATCACCGTTTTTATAAAATTTGAATAATATCGTGTAGTAATATTCATGAATAAATTCCATGTTTAGAATATCCGAAAAGTTTTTTTAATTCAATTTTAAAACTTATTCTACATCATAATACACATAGGAAGTTAGATATACTAGTTTAGAATCACAAAAACACGTTTTGGATAGTCATATAGGTTGCTCAATGTCGAACATCTTTTGTTAACATTTGAAAAAATTCACGAGTCTAACCCTCTTTTAGATGTTCTAAACGTATTTTTTATTTGATTTCATTATGTATTTATCATCAAAATGCTTTAATGAAACTATATATACCAAATATGAGTCGCAAAAAAACTTTTGGAACGACCATATGAGTCGTTAAATATCCAATCATCACCGTTTTTGTAAAATTTGAACAATATCGTGTAGTAATATTCATGAATAAATTCCACGTTTAGAATGTCCGAAAAGTTTTTTTAATTCAATTTTAAATCTTATTATACATCATAATACACATAGGAAGTTAGATATACTAGTTTGGAATCACAAAAACACGTTTTGGATAGTCATATAGGTTGCTCAATGTCGAAAATCTTTTGTTAACATTTGAAAACATTCACGAGTCTAATCCTCTTTTAGATGTTCTAAACGTATTTTTTATTTGATTTCATTATGTATTTATCATCAAAATGCTTTAATGAAACTATATATACCAATTGTGAGTCACAAAAAAACTTTTGGAACGACCATATGAGTCGTTCAATATCCAATCATCACCGTTTTTATAAAATTTGAACAATATCGTGCAGTAATATTCATGAATAAATTCTACGTTTAGAATGTCCGAAAAGTTTTTTTAATTCAATTTTAAAACTTATTCTACATCAAAATACACATAGGAAGTTAGATATACTAGTTTAGAATCACAAAAACACGTTTTGGATAGTCATATAGGTTGCTCAATGTCGAACATCTTTTGTTAACATTTGAAAAAATTCACGAGTCTAACCCTCTTTTAGATGTTCTAAACGTATTTTTTATTTGATTTCATTATGTATTTATCATCAAAATGCTTTAATGAAACTATATATACCAATTGTGAGTCACAAAAAAACTTTTGGAACGACCATATGAGTCGTTCAATATCCAATCATCACCGTTTTTATAAAATTTGAACAATATCGTGTAGTAATATTCATGAATAAATTCCACGTTTAGAATGTCCGAAAAGTTTTTTTAATTCAATTTTAAAACTTATTCTACATCATAATACACATAGGAAGTTAGATATACTAGTGTGGAATCACAAAAACACGTTTTGGATAGTCATATAGGTTGCTCAATGTCGAACATCTTTTGTTAACATTTGAAAAAATTCACGAGTCTAACTCTTTTTTAGATGTTCTAAACGTATTTTTTATTTGATTTCATTATGTATTTATCATCAAAATACTTTAATGAAACTATATATTCCAATTATGAGTCACAAAAAATCTTTTGGAACGTCCGTATGTGTCGTTCAATATCCAATCATCACCGTTTTTATAAAATTTGAATAATATCGTGTAGTAATATTCATGAATAAATTCCATGTTTAGAATATCCGAAAAGTTTTTTTAATTCAATTTTAAAACTTATTCTACATCATAATACACATAGGAAGTTAGATATACTAGTTTAGAATCACAAAAACACGTTTTGGATAGTCATATAGGTTGCTCAATGTCGAACATCTTTTGTTAACATTTGAAAAAATTCACGAGTCTAACCCTCTTTTAGATGTTCTAAACGTATTTTTTATTTGATTTCATTATGTATTTATCATCAAAATGCTTTAATGAAACTATATATACCAAATATGAGTCGCAAAAAATCTTTTGGAACGACCATATGAGTCGTTAAATATCCAATCATCACCGTTTTTGTAAAATTTGAACAATATCGTGTAGTAATATTCATGAATAAATTCCACGTTTAGAATGTCCGAAAAGTTTTTTTAATTCAATTTTAAATCTTATTATACATCATAATACACATAGGAAGTTAGATATACTAGTTTGGAATCACAAAAACACGTTTTGGATAGTCATATAGGTTGCTCAATGTCGAAAATCTTTTGTTAACATTTGAAAACATTCACGAGTCTAATCCTCTTTTAGATGTTCTAAACGTATTTTTTATTTGATTTCATTATGTATTTATCATCAAAATGCTTTAATGAAACTATATATACCAATTGTGAGTCACAAAAAAACTTTTGGAACGACCATATGAGTCGTTCAATATCCAATCATCACCGTTTTTATAAAATTTGAACAATATCGTGCAGTAATATTCATGAATAAATTCTACGTTTAGAATGTCCGAAAAGTTTTTTTAATTCAATTTTAAAACTTATTCTACATCAAAATACACATAGGAAGTTAGATATACTAGTTTAGAATCACAAAAACACGTTTTGGATAGTCATATAGGTTGCTCAATGTCGAACATCTTTTGTTAACATTTGAAAAAATTCACGAGTCTAACCCTCTTTTAGATGTTCTAAACGTATTTTTTATTTGATTTCATTATGTATTTATCATCAAAATGCTTTAATGAAACTATATATACCAATTGTGAGTCACAAAAAAACTTTTGGAACGACCATATGAGTCGTTCAATATCCAATCATCACCGTTTTTATAAAATTTGAACAATATCGTGTAGTAATATTCATGAATAAATTCCACGTTTAGAATGTCCGAAAAGTTTTTTTAATTCAATTTTAAAACTTATTCTACATCATAATACACATAGGAAGTTAGATATACTAGTGTGGAATCACAAAAACACGTTTTGGATAGTCATATAGGTTGCTCAATGTCGAACATCTTTTGTTAACATTTGAAAAAATTCACGAGTCTAACTCTTTTTTAGATGTTCTAAACGTATTTTTTATTTGATTTCATTATGTATTTATCATCAAAATACTTTAATGAAACTATATATTCCAATTATGAGTCACAAAAAATCTTTTGGAACGTCCGTATGTGTCGTTCAATATCCAATCATCACCGTTTTTATAAAATTTGAATAATATCGTGTAGTAATATTCATGAATAAATTCCATGTTTAGAATATCCGAAAAGTTTTTTTAATTCAATTTTAAAACTTATTCTACATCATAATACACATAGGAAGTTAGATATACTAGTTTAGAATCACAAAAACACGTTTTGGATAGTCATATAGGTTGCTCAATGTCGAACATCTTTTGTTAACATTTGAAAAAATTCACGAGTCTAACCCTCTTTTAGATGTTCTAAACGTATTTTTTATTTGATTTCATTATGTATTTATCATCAAAATGCTTTAATGAAACTATATATACCAAATATGAGTCGCAAAAAATCTTTTGGAACGACCATATGAGTCGTTAAATATCCAATCATCACCGTTTTTGTAAAATTTGAACAATATCGTGTAGTAATATTCATGAATAAATTCCACGTTTAGAATGTCCGAAAAGTTTTTTTAATTCAATTTTAAATCTTATTATACATCATAATACACATAGGAAGTTAGATATACTAGTTTGGAATCACAAAAACACGTTTTGGATAGTCATATAGGTTGCTCAATGTCGAAAATCTTTTGTTAACATTTGAAAACATTCACGAGTCTAATCCTCTTTTAGATGTTCTAAACGTATTTTTTATTTGATTTCATTATGTATTTATCATCAAATTGCTTTAATGAAACTATATATACCAATTGTGAGTCACAAAAAAACTTTTGGAACGACCATATGAGTCGTTCAATATCCAATCATCACCGTTTTTATAAAATTTGAACAATATCGTGTGGTAATATTCATGAATAAATTCTACGTTTAGAATGTCCGAAAAGTTTTTTTAATTCAATTTTAAAACTTATTCTACATCAAAATACACATAGGAAGTTAGATATACTAGTTTCGAATCACAAAAACACGTTTTGGATAGTCATATAGGTTGCTCAATGTCGAACATCTTTTGTTAACATTTGAAAAAATTCACGAGTCTAACCCTCTTTTAGATGTTCTAAACGTATTTTTTATTTGATTTCATTATGTATTTATCATCAAAATGCTTTAATGAAACTATATATACCAATTGTGAGTCACAAAAAAACTTTTGGAACGACCATATGAGTCGTTCAATATCCAATCATCACCGTTTTTATAAAATTTGAACAATATCGTGTAGTAATATTCATGAATAAATTCCACGTTTAGAATGTCCGAAAAGTTTTTTTAATTCAATTTTAAATCTTATTCTACATCATAATACACATAGGAAGTTAGATATACTAGTGTGGAATCACAAAAACACGTTTTGGATAGTCATATAGGTTGCTCAATGTCGAACATCTTTTGTTAACATTTGAAAAAATTCACGAGTCTAACTCTTTTTTAGATGTTCTAAACGTATTTTTTATTTGATTTCATTATGTATTTATCATCAAAATACTTTAATGAAACTATATATTCCAATTATGAGTCACAAAAAATCTTTTGGAACGTCCGTATGTGTCGTTCAATATCCAATCATCACCGTTTTTATAAAATTTGAATAATATCGTGTAGTAATATTCATGAATAAATTCCATGTTTAGAATATCCGAAAAGTTTTTTTAATTCAATTTTAAAACTTATTCTACATCATAATACACATAGGAAGTTAGATATACTAGTTTAGAATCACAAAAACACGTTTTGGATAGTCATATAGGTTGCTCAATGTCGAACATCTTTTGTTAACATTTGAAAAAATTCACGAGTCTAACCCTCTTTTAGATGTTCTAAACGTATTTTTTATTTGATTTCATTATGTATTTATCATCAAAATGCTTTAATGAAACTATATATACCAAATATGAGTCGCAAAAAATCTTTTGGAACGACCATATGAGTCGTTAAATATCCAATCATCACCGTTTTTGTAAAATTTGAACAATATCGTGTAGTAATATTCATGAATAAATTCCACGTTTAGAATGTCCGAAAAGTTTTTTTAATTCAATTTTAAATCTTATTATACATCATAATACACATAGGAAGTTAGATATACTAGTTTGGAATCACAAAAACACGTTTTGGATAGTCATATAGGTTGCTCAATGTCGAAAATCTTTTGTTAACATTTGAAAACATTCACGAGTCTAACCCTCTTTTAGATGTTCTAAACGTATTTTTTATTTGATTTCATTATGTATTTATCATCAAAATGCTTTAATGAAACTATATATACCAATTGTGAGTCACAAAAAAACTTTTGGAACGACCATATGAGTCGTTCAATATCCAATCATCACCGTTTTTATAAAATTTGAACAATATCGTGTAGTAATATTCATGAATAAATTCCACGTTTAGAATGTCCGAAAAGTTTTTTTAATTCAATTTTAAATCTTATTCTACATCATAATACACATAGGAAGTTAGATATACTAGTGTGGAATCACAAAAACACGTTTTGGATAGTCATATAGGTTGCTCAATGTCGAACATCTTTTGTTAACATTTGAAAAAATTCACGAGTCTAACTCTTTTTTAGATGTTCTAAACGTATTTTTTATTTGATTTCATTATGTATTTATCATCAAAATACTTTAATGAAACTATATATTCCAATTATGAGTCACAAAAAATCTTTTGGAACGTCCGTATGTGTCGTTCAATATCCAATCATCACCGTTTTTATAAAATTTGAATAATATCGTGTAGTAATATTCATGAATAAATTCCATGTTTAGAATATCCGAAAAGTTTTTTTAATTCAATTTTAAAACTTATTCTACATCATAATACACATAGGAAGTTAGATATACTAGTTTAGAATCACAAAAACACGTTTTGGATAGTCATATAGGTTGCTCAATGTCGAACATCTTTTGTTAACATTTGAAAAAATTCACGAGTCTAACCCTCTTTTAGATGTTCTAAACGTATTTTTTATTTGATTTCATTATGTATTTATCATCAAAATGCTTTAATGAAACTATATATACCAAATATGAGTCGCAAAAAAACTTTTGGAACGACCATATGAGTCGTTCAATATCCAATCATCACCGTTTTTGTAAAATTTGAACAATATCGTGTAGTAATATTCATGAATAAATTCCACGTTTAGAATGTCCGAAAAGTTTTTTTAATTCAATTTTAAATCTTATTCTACATCTTAATACACATAGGAAGTTAGATATACTAGTTTGGAATCACAAAAACACGTTTTGGATAGTCATATAGGTTGCTCAATATCGAACATCTTTTATTAACATTTGAAAAAATTCACGAGTCTAACCCTCTTTTAGATGTTCTAAACATATTTTTTATTTGATTTCATTATGTATTTATCATCAAAATGCTTTAATGAAACTATATATAGCAATTATGAGTCACAAAAAAACTTTTGGAACGACCATATGAGTCGTTCAATATCTAATCATCACTGTTTTTATAAAATTTGAACAATATCGTGTAGTAATATTCACGAATAAATTCCACGTTTAGAATGTCCGAAAAGTTTTTTTAATTCAATTTTAAATCTTATTCTACATCATAATACACATAGGAAGTTAGATATACTAGTTTGGAATCACAAAAACACATTTTGGATAGTCATATAGGTTGCTCAATGTCGAACATCTTTTGTTAACATTTGAAAACATTCACGAGTTTAACCCTCTTTTAGATGTTTTAAACGTATTTTTTATTTGATTTGATTATGTATATATCATCAAAATGCTTTAATGAAACAATATATACCAATTATGAGTCGCAAAAAAACTTTTGGAACGACCATATGAGTCGTTAAATATCCAATCATCACCGTTTTTATAAAATTTGAACAATATCGTGGAGTAATATTCATGAATAAATTCTACGTTTAGAATGTCCGAAAAGTTTTTTTAATTCAATTTTAAATCTTATTCTACATCATAATACACATAGGAAGTTAGATATACTAGTTTGGAATCACAAAAACACATTTTGGATAGTCATATAGGTTGCTCAATGTCGAACATCTTTTGTTAACATTTGAAAACATTCACGAGTTTAACCCTCTTTTAGATGTTCTAAACGTATTTTTTATTTGATTTGATTATGTATTTATCATCAAAATGCTTTAATGAAACAATATATACCAATTATGAGTCGCAAAAAAACTTTTGGAACGACCATATGAGTCGTTAAATATCCAATCATCACCGTTTTTATAAAATTTGAACAATATCGTGTAGTAATATTCATGAATAAATTCCACGTTTAGAATGTCCGAAAAGTTTTTTTAATTCAATTTTAAATCTTATTGTACATCATATTACACATAGGAAGTTAGATATACTCGTTTGGAATCACAAAAACACGTTTTGGATAGTCATATAGGTTGCTCAATGTCGAACATCTTTTGTTAACATTTGAAAAAATTCACGAGTCCAACCCTTTATTAGATGTTCTAAACATATTTTTTATTTGATTTCATTATGTATTTATTATCAAAATGTTTTAATGAAACTATTTATACCAATTACGAGTCACAAAAACACTTTTGGATCGACTATATGAGTCGTTCAATATCCAATCTTCACCGTTTTTATAAAATTTGAACAATATCGTGGAGTAATATTCATGAATAAATTCTACGTTTAGAATGTCCGAAAAGTTTTTTTAATTCAATTTTAAAACTTATTCTACATCAAAATACACATAGGAAGTTAGATATACTAGTTTAGAATCACAAAACACGTTTTGGATAGTCATATAGGTTGCTCAATGTCGAACATCTTTTGTTAACATTTGAAAAAATTCACGAGTCTAACCCTCTTTTAGATGTTCTAAACGTATTTTTTATTTGATTTCATTATGTATTTATCATCAAAATGCTTTAATGAAACTATATATATCAATTATGAGTCACAAAAAAACTTTTGGAACGACCATATGAGTCGTTCAATATCCAATCATCACTGTTTTTATAAAATTTGAACAATATCGTGTAGTAATATTCACGAATAAATTCCACGTTTAGAATGTCCGAAAAGTTTTTTTAATTCAATTTTAAATCTTATTCTACATCATAATACACATAGGAAGTTAGATATACTAGTTTGGAATCACAAAAACACATTTTGGATAGTCATATAGGTTGCTCAATGTCGAACATCTTTTGTTAACATTTGAAAACATTCACGAGTTTAACCCTCTTTTAGATGTTCTAAACGTATTTTTTATTTGATTTCATTATGTATTTATCATCAAAATGCTTTAATGAAACAATATATACCAATTATGAGTCGCAAAAAAACTTTTGGAACGACCATATGAGTCGTTAAATATCCAATCATCACCGTTTTTATAAAATTTGAACAACATCGTGGAGTAATATTCATGAATAAATTCTACATTTAGAATGTCCGAAAAGTTTTTTTAATTCAATTTTAAATCTTATTCTACATCATAATACACATAGGAAGTTAGATATACTAGTTTGGAATCACAAAAACACATTTTGGATAGTCATATAGGTTGCTCAATGTCGAACATCTTCTGTTAACATTTGAAAACATTCACGAGTTTAACCCTCTTTTAGATGTTCTAAACGTATTTTTTATTTGATTTGATTATGTATTTATCATCAAAATGCTTTAATGAAACAATATATACCAATTATGAGTCGCAAAAAAACTTTTGGAACGACCATATGAGTCGTTAAATATCTAATCATCACCGTTTTTATAAAATTTGAACAATATCGTGTAGTAATATTCATGAATAAATTCCACGTTTAGAATGTCCGAAAAGTTTTTTTAATTCAATTTTAAATCTTATTCTACATCTTAATACACATAGGAAGTTAGATATACTAGTTTGGAATCACAAAAACACGTTTTGGATAGTCATATAGGTTGCTCAATATCGAACATCTTTTATTAACATTTGAAAAAATTCACGAGTCTAACCCTCTTTTAGATGTTCTAAACATATTTTTTATTTGATTTCATTATGTATTTATCATCAAAATGCTTTAATGAAACTATATATAGCAATTATGAGTCACAAAAAAACTTTTGGAACGACCATATGAGTCGTTCAATATCTAATCATCACTGTTTTTATAAAATTTGAACAATATCGTGTAGTAATATTCATGAATAAATTCCACGTTTAGAATGTCCGAAAAGTTTTTTTAATTCAATTTTAAATCTTATTCTACATCATAATACACATAGGAAGTTAGATATACTAGTGTGGAATCACAAAAACACGTTTTGGATAGTCATATAGGTTGCTCAATGTCGAACATCTTTTGTTAACATTTGAAAAAATTCACGAGTCTAACTCTTTTTTAGATGTTCTAAACGTATTTTTTATTTGATTTCATTATGTATTTATCATCAAAATACTTTAATGAAACTATATATTCCAATTATGAGTCACAAAAAATCTTTTGGAACGTCCGTATGTGTCGTTCAATATCCAATCATCACCGTTTTTATAAAATTTGAATAATATCGTGTAGTAATATTCATGAATAAATTCCATGTTTAGAATATCCGAAAAGTTTTTTTAATTCAATTTTAAAACTTATTCTACATCATAATACACATAGGAAGTTAGATATACTAGTTTAGAATCACAAAAACACGTTTTGGATAGTCATATAGGTTGCTCAATGTCGAACATCTTTTGTTAACATTTGAAAAAATTCACGAGTCTAACCCTCTTTTAGATGTTCTAAACGTATTTTTTATTTGATTTCATTATGTATTTATCATCAAAATGCTTTAATGAAACTATATATACCAAATATGAGTCGCAAAAAAACTTTTGGAACGACCATATGAGTCGTTCAATATCCAATCATCACCGTTTTTGTAAAATTTGAACAATATCGTGTAGTAATATTCATGAATAAATTCCACGTTTAGAATGTCCGAAAAGTTTTTTTAATTCAATTTTAAATCTTATTCTACATCTTAATACACATAGGAAGTTAGATATACTAGTTTGGAATCACAAAAACACGTTTTGGATAGTCATATAGGTTGCTCAATATCGAACATCTTTTATTAACATTTGAAAAAATTCACGAGTCTAACCCTCTTTTAGATGTTCTAAACATATTTTTTATTTGATTTCATTATGTATTTATCATCAAAATGCTTTAATGAAACTATATATAGCAATTATGAGTCACAAAAAAACTTTTGGAACGACCATATGAGTCGTTCAATATCTAATCATCACTGTTTTTATAAAATTTGAACAATATCGTGTAGTAATATTCACGAATAAATTCCACGTTTAGAATGTCCGAAAAGTTTTTTTAATTCAATTTTAAATCTTATTCTACATCATAATACACATAGGAAGTTAGATATACTAGTTTGGAATCACAAAAACACATTTTGGATAGTCATATAGGTTGCTCAATGTCGAACATCTTTTGTTAACATTTGAAAACATTCACGAGTTTAACCCTCTTTTAGATGTTTTAAACGTATTTTTTATTTGATTTGATTATGTATATATCATCAAAATGCTTTAATGAAACAATATATACCAATTATGAGTCGCAAAAAAACTTTTGGAACGACCATATGAGTCGTTAAATATCCAATCATCACCGTTTTTATAAAATTTGAACAATATCGTGGAGTAATATTCATGAATAAATTCTACGTTTAGAATGTCCGAAAAGTTTTTTTAATTCAATTTTAAATCTTATTCTACATCATAATACACATAGGAAGTTAGATATACTAGTTTGGAATCACAAAAACACATTTTGGATAGTCATATAGGTTGCTCAATGTCGAACATCTTTTGTTAACATTTGAAAACATTCACGAGTTTAACCCTCTTTTAGATGTTCTAAACGTATTTTTTATTTGATTTGATTATGTATTTATCATCAAAATGCTTTAATGAAACAATATATACCAATTATGAGTCGCAAAAAAACTTTTGGAACGACCATATGAGTCGTTAAATATCCAATCATCACCGTTTTTATAAAATTTGAACAATATCGTGTAGTAATATTCATGAATAAATTCCACGTTTAGAATGTCCGAAAAGTTTTTTTAATTCAATTTTAAATCTTATTGTACATCATATTACACATAGGAAGTTAGATATACTCGTTTGGAATCACAAAAACACGTTTTGGATAGTCATATAGGTTGCTCAATGTCGAACATCTTTTGTTAACATTTGAAAAAATTCACGAGTCCAACCCTTTATTAGATGTTCTAAACATATTTTTTATTTGATTTCATTATGTATTTATTATCAAAATGTTTTAATGAAACTATTTATACCAATTACGAGTCACAAAAACACTTTTGGATCGACTATATGAGTCGTTCAATATCCAATCTTCACCGTTTTTATAAAATTTGAACAATATCGTGGAGTAATATTCATGAATAAATTCTACGTTTAGAATGTCCGAAAAGTTTTTTTAATTCAATTTTAAAACTTATTCTACATCAAAATACACATAGGAAGTTAGATATACTAGTTTAGAATCACAAAACACGTTTTGGATAGTCATATAGGTTGCTCAATGTCGAACATCTTTTGTTAACATTTGAAAAAATTCACGAGTCTAACCCTCTTTTAGATGTTCTAAACGTATTTTTTATTTGATTTCATTATGTATTTATCATCAAAATGCTTTAATGAAACTATATATATCAATTATGAGTCACAAAAAAACTTTTGGAACGACCATATGAGTCGTTCAATATCCAATCATCACTGTTTTTATAAAATTTGAACAATATCGTGTAGTAATATTCACGAATAAATTCCACGTTTAGAATGTCCGAAAAGTTTTTTTAATTCAATTTTAAATCTTATTCTACATCATAATACACATAGGAAGTTAGATATACTAGTTTGGAATCACAAAAACACATTTTGGATAGTCATATAGGTTGCTCAATGTCGAACATCTTTTGTTAACATTTGAAAACATTCACGAGTTTAACCCTCTTTTAGATGTTCTAAACGTATTTTTTATTTGATTTCATTATGTATTTATCATCAAAATGCTTTAATGAAACAATATATACCAATTATGAGTCGCAAAAAAACTTTTGGAACGACCATATGAGTCGTTAAATATCCAATCATCACCGTTTTTATAAAATTTGAACAACATCGTGGAGTAATATTCATGAATAAATTCTACATTTAGAATGTCCGAAAAGTTTTTTTAATTCAATTTTAAATCTTATTCTACATCATAATACACATAGGAAGTTAGATATACTAGTTTGGAATCACAAAAACACATTTTGGATAGTCATATAGGTTGCTCAATGTCGAACATCTTCTGTTAACATTTGAAAACATTCACGAGTTTAACCCTCTTTTAGATGTTCTAAACGTATTTTTTATTTGATTTGATTATGTATTTATCATCAAAATGCTTTAATGAAACAATATATACCAATTATGAGTCGCAAAAAAACTTTTGGAACGACCATATGAGTCGTTAAATATCTAATCATCACCGTTTTTATAAAATTTGAACAATATCGTGTAGTAATATTCATGAATAAATTCCACGTTTAGAATGTCCGAAAAGTTTTTTTAATTCAATTTTAAATCTTATTCTACATCTTAATACACATAGGAAGTTAGATATACTAGTTTGGAATCACAAAAACACGTTTTGGATAGTCATATAGGTTGCTCAATATCGAACATCTTTTATTAACATTTGAAAAAATTCACGAGTCTAACCCTCTTTTAGATGTTCTAAACATATTTTTTATTTGATTTCATTATGTATTTATCATCAAAATGCTTTAATGAAACTATATATAGCAATTATGAGTCACAAAAAAACTTTTGGAACGACCATATGAGTCGTTCAATATCTAATCATCACTGTTTTTATAAAATTTGAACAATATCGTGTAGTAATATTCACGAATAAATTCCACGTTTAGAATGTCCGAAAAGTTTTTTTAATTCAATTTTAAATCTTATTCTACATCATAATACACATAGGAAGTTAGATATACTAGTTTGGAATCACAAAAACACATTTTGGATAGTCATATAGGTTGCTCAATGTCGAACATCTTTTGTTAACATTTGAAAACATTCACGAGTTTAACCCTCTTTTAGATGTTTTAAACGTATTTTTTATTTGATTTGATTATGTATATATCATCAAAATGCTTTAATGAAACAATATATACCAATTATGAGTCGCAAAAAAACTTTTGGAACGACCATATGAGTCGTTAAATATCCAATCATCACCGTTTTTATAAAATTTGAACAATATCGTGGAGTAATATTCATGAATAAATTCTACGTTTAGAATGTCCGAAAAGTTTTTTTAATTCAATTTTAAATCTTATTCTACATCATAATACACATAGGAAGTTAGATATACTAGTTTGGAATCACAAAAACACATTTTGGATAGTCATATAGGTTGCTCAATGTCGAACATCTTTTGTTAACATTTGAAAACATTCACGAGTTTAACCCTCTTTTAGATGTTCTAAACGTATTTTTTATTTGATTTGATTATGTATTTATCATCAAAATGCTTTAATGAAACAATATATACCAATTATGAGTCGCAAAAAAACTTTTGGAACGACCATATGAGTCGTTAAATATCCAATCATCACCGTTTTTATAAAATTTGAACAATATCGTGTAGTAATATTCATGAATAAATTCCACGTTTAGAATGTCCGAAAAGTTTTTTTAATTCAATTTTAAATCTTATTGTACATCATATTACACATAGGAAGTTAGATATACTCGTTTGGAATCACAAAAACACGTTTTGGATAGTCATATAGGTTGCTCAATGTCGAACATCTTTTGTTAACATTTGAAAAAATTCACGAGTCCAACCCTTTATTAGATGTTCTAAACATATTTTTTATTTGATTTCATTATGTATTTATTATCAAAATGTTTTAATGAAACTATTTATACCAATTACGAGTCACAAAAACACTTTTGGATCGACTATATGAGTCGTTCAATATCCAATCTTCACCGTTTTTATAAAATTTGAACAATATCGTGGAGTAATATTCATCAATAAATTCTACGTTTAGAATGTCCGAAAAGTTTTTTTAATTCAATTTTAAAACTTATTCTACATCAAAATACACATAGGAAGTTAGATATACTAGTTTAGAATCACAAAACACGTTTTGGATAGTCATATAGGTTGCTCAATGTCGAACATCTTTTGTTAACATTTGAAAAAATTCACGAGTCTAACCCTCTTTTAGATGTTCTAAACGTATTTTTTATTTGATTTCATTATGTATTTATCATCAAAATGCTTTAATGAAACTATATATATCAATTATGAGTCACAAAAAAACTTTTGGAACGACCATATGAGTCGTTCAATATCCAATCATCACTGTTTTTATAAAATTTGAACAATATCGTGTAGTAATATTCACGAATAAATTCCACGTTTAGAATGTCCGAAAAGTTTTTTTAATTCAATTTTAAATCTTATTCTACATCATAATACACATAGGAAGTTAGATATACTAGTTTGGAATCACAAAAACACATTTTGGATAGTCATATAGGTTGCTCAATGTCGAACATCTTTTGTTAACATTTGAAAACATTCACGAGTTTAACCCTCTTTTAGATGTTCTAAACGTATTTTTTATTTGATTTCATTATGTATTTATCATCAAAATGCTTTAATGAAACAATATATACCAATTATGAGTCGCAAAAAAACTTTTGGAACGACCATATGAGTCGTTAAATATCCAATCATCACCGTTTTTATAAAATTTGAACAACATCGTGGAGTAATATTCATGAATAAATTCTACATTTAGAATGTCCGAAAAGTTTTTTTAATTCAATTTTAAATCTTATTCTACATCATAATACACATAGGAAGTTAGATATACTAGTTTGGAATCACAAAAACACATTTTGGATAGTCATATAGGTTGCTCAATGTCGAACATCTTCTGTTAACATTTGAAAACATTCACGAGTTTAACCCTCTTTTAGATGTTCTAAACGTATTTTTTATTTGATTTGATTATGTATTTATCATCAAAATGCTTTAATGAAACAATATATACCAATTATGAGTCGCAAAAAAACTTTTGGAACGACCATATGAGTCGTTAAATATCTAATCATCACCGTTTTTATAAAATTTGAACAATATCGTGTAGTAATATTCATGAATAAATTCCACGTTTAGAATGTCCGAAAAGTTTTTTTAATTCAATTTTAAATCTTATTGTACATCATATTACACATAGGAAGTTAGATATACTCGTTTGGAATCACAAAAACACGTTTTGGATAGTCATATAGGTTGCTCAATGTCGAACATCTTTTGTTAACATTTGAAAAAATTCACGAGTCCAACCCTTTTTTAGATGTTCTAAACATATTTTTTATTTGATTTCATTATGTATTTATTATCAAAATGTTTTAATGAAACTATATATACCAATTACGAGTCACAAAAACACTTTTGGATCGACTATATGAGTCGTTCAATATCCAATCTTCACCGTTTTTATAAAATTTGAACAATATCGTGGAGTAATATTCATGAATAAATTCTACGTTTAGAATGTCCGAAAAGTTTTTTTAATTCAATTTTAAAACTTATTCTACATCAAAATACACATAGGAAGTTAGATAAACTAGTTTAGAATCACAAAAACACGTTTTGGATAGTCATATAGGTTGCTCAATGTCGAACATCTTTTGTTAACATTTGAAAAAATTCACGAGTCTAACCCTCTTTTAGATGTTCTAAACGTATTTTTTATTTGATTTCATTATGTATTTATCATCAAAATTCTTTAATGAAACAATATATACCAATTATGAGTCGCAAAAAAACTTTTGGAACGACCATATGAGTCGTTAAATATCCAATCATCACCGTTTTTATAAAATTTGAACAATATCGTGTAGTAATATTCATGAATAAATTCCACGTTTAGAATGTCCGAAAAGTTTTTTTAATTCAATTTTAAATCTTATTGTACATCATAATACACATGGGAAGTTAGATATACTAGTTTAGAATCACAAAAACACGTTTTGGATAGTCATATAGGTTGCTCAATGTCGAACATCTTTTGTTAACATTTGAAAAAATTCACGAGTCTAACCCTCTTTTAGATGTTCTAAACGTATTTTTTATTTGATTTCATTATGTATTTATCTTCAAAATGCTTTAATGAAACTATATATACCAATTATGAGTCACAAAAAAACTTTTGGAACGACCATATGAGTCGTTCAATATCCAATCACCACCGTTTTTATAAAATTCGAACAATATCGTGTAGTAATATTCATGAATAAATTCCACGTTTAGAATGTCTGAAAAGTTTTTTTAATTCAATTTTAAAACTTATTCTACATCATAATACACATAGGAAGTTAGATATACTAGTATGGAATCACAAAAACACGTTTTGGATAGTCATATAGGTAGCTCAATGTCGAACATCTTTTGTTAACATTTGAAAAAATTCACGAGTCTAACCCTTTTTTAGATGTTCTAAACATATTTTTTATTTGATTTCATTATGTATTTATCATCAAAATGCTTTAATGAAACTATATATACCAATTATGAGTCACAAAAAAACTTTTGGAATGATCATATGAGTCGTTCAATATCCAATAATCACCGTTTTTATAAAATTTGAACAATATCGTGTAGTAATATTCATGAATAAATTCAACGTTTAGAATGTTCGAAAAGTTTTTTTAATTCAATTTTAAATCTTATTCTACATCATAATACACATAGGAAGTTAGATATACTAGTTTGGAATCACAAAAACACGTTTTGGATAGTCATATAGGTTGTTCAATGTCGAACATCTTTTCTTAACATTTGAAAAAATTCACGAGTCCAACCCTCTTTTAGATGTTCTAAACGTATTTTTTATTTGATTTCATTATGTATTTATCATCAAAATGCTTTAATGAAACTATATATACCAATTATGAGTCGCAAAAAATCTTTTGGAACGACCATATGAGTCGTTAAATATCCAATCATCACCGTTTTTATAAAATTTGAACAATATCGTGTAGTAATATTCATGAATAAATTCCACGTTTAGAATGTCCGAAAAGTTTTTTTAATTCAATTTTAAATCTTATTGTACATCATAATACACATGGGAAGTTAGATATACTAGTTTAGAATCACAAAAACACGTTTTGGATAGTCATATAGGTTGCTCAATGTCGAACATCTTTTGTTAACATTTGAAAAAATTCACGAGTCTAACCCTCTTTTAGATGTTCTAAACGTATTTTTTATTTGATTTCATTATGTATTTATCTTCAAAATGCTTTAATGAAACTATATATACCAATTATGAGTCACAAAAAAACTTTTGGAACGACCATATGAGTCGTTCAATATCCAATCATCACCGTTTTTATAAAATTCGAACAATATCGTGTAGTAATATTCATGAATAAATTCCACGTTTAGAATGTCTGAAAAGTTTTTTTAATTCAATTTTAAAACTTATTCTACATCATAATACACATAGGAAGTTAGATATACTAGTATGGAATCACAAAAACACGTTTTGGATAGTCATATAGGTAGCTCAATGTCGAACATCTTTTGTTAACATTTGAAAAAATTCACGAGTCTAACCCTTTTTTAGATGTTCTAAACATATTTTTTATTTGATTTCATTATGTATTTATCATCAAAATGCTTTAATGAAACTATATATACCAATTATGAGTCACAAAAAAACTTTTGGAATGATCATATGAGTCGTTCAATATCCAATAATCACCGTTTTTATAAAATTTGAACAATATCGTGTAGTAATATTCATGAATAAATTCAACGTTTAGAATGTTCGAAAAGTTTTTTTAATTCAATTTTAAATCTTATTCTACATCATAATACACATAGGAAGTTAGATATACTAGTTTGGAATCACAAAAACACGTTTTGGATAGTCATATAGGTTGTTCAATGTCGAACATCTTTTCTTAACATTTGAAAAAATTCACGAGTCCAACCCTCTTTTAGATGTTCTAAACGTATTTTTTATTTGATTTCATTATGTATTTATCATCAAAATGCTTTAATGAAACTATATATACCAATTATGAGTCGCAAAAAATCTTTTGGAACGACCATATGAGTCGTTAAATATCCAATCATCACCGTTTTTATAAAATTTGAACAATAACGTGTAGTAATATTCATGAATAAATTCCACGTTTAGAATGACCAAAAGTTTTTTTAATTCAATTTTAAAACATATTCTACATCATAATACACATAGGAAGTTAGATATAATAGTATGGAATCACAAAAACACGTTTTGGATAGTCATATAGGTTGCTCAATGTCGAACATCTTTTGTTAACATTTGAAAAAATTCACGAGTCTAACCCTTTTTTAGATGTTCTAAACATATTTTTTATTTGATTTCATTATGTATTTATTATCAAAATATTTTAATGAAACTATATATACCAATTACGAGTCACAAAAACACTTTTTGAACGACTATATGAGTCGTTCAATATCCAATCTTCACCGTTTTTCTAAAATTTGAACAATATCGTGGAGTAATATTCATGAATAAATTCTATGTTTAGAATGTCCGAAAAGTTTTTTTAATTCAATTTCAAAACTTATTCTACATCATAATACACATAGGAAGTTAGATATACTAGTTTAGAATCACAAAAACACGTTTTGAATAGTCATATAGGTTGCTCAATGTCGAACATCTTTTGTTAACATTTGAAAAAAATCACGAGTCTAACCCTCTTTTAGATGTTCTAAACGTATTTTTTATTTGATTTCATTATGTATTTATCATCAAAATGCTTTAATGAAACTATATATACCAATTATGAGTCACAAAAAAACTTTTGGAATGATCATATGAGTCGTTCAATATCCAATAATCACCGTTTTTATAAAATTTGAACAATATCGTGTAGTAATATTCATGAATAAATTCCACGTTTAGAATGTCTGAAAAGTTTTTTTAATTCAATTTTAAAACTTATTCTACATCATAATACACATAGGAAGTTAGATATACTAGTATGGAATCACAAAAACACGTTTTGGATAGTCATATAGGTTGCTCAATGTCGAACATCTTTTGTTAACATTTGAAAAAATTCACGAGTCCAACCCTTTTTTAGATGTTCTAAACATATTTTTTATTTGATTTCATTATGTATTTATTATCAAAATGTTTTAATGAAACTATATATACCAATTACGAGTCACAAAAACACTTTTGGATCGACTATATGAGTCGTTCAATATCCAACCTTCACCGTTTTTATAAAATTTGAACAATATCGTGGAGTAATATTCATGAATAAATTCCACGTTTAGAATGTCCGAAAAGTTTTTTTAATTCAATTTTAAAACTTATTCTACATCAAAATACACATAGGAAGTTAGATATACTAGTTTAGAATCACAAAAACACGTTTTGGATAGTCATATAGGTTGCTCAATGTCGAACATCTTTTGTTAACATTTGAAAAAAATCACGAGTCTAACCCTTTTTTAGATGTTCTAAACATATTTTTTATTTGATTTCATTATGTATTTATCATCAAAATGCTTTAATGAAACTATATATACCAATTATGAGTCACAAAAAAACTTTTGGAATGATCATATGAGTCGTTCAATATCCAATAATCACCGTTTTTATAAAATTTGAACAATATTGTGTAGTAATATTCATGAATAAATTCAACGTTTAGAATGTTCGAAAAGTTTTTTTAATTCAATTTTAAATCTTATTCTACATCATAATACACATAGGAAGTTAGATATACTAGTTTGGAATCACAAAAACACGTTTTGGATAGTCATATAGGTTGTTCAATGTCGAACATCTTTTCTTAACATTTGAAAAAATTCACGAGTCCAACCCTCTTTTAGATGTTCTAAACGTATTTTTTATTTGATTTCATTATGTATTTATCATCAAAATGCTTTAATGAAACTATATATACCAATTATGAGTCGCAAAAAATCTTTTGGAACGACCATATGAGTCGTTAAATATCCAATCATCACCGTTTTTATAAAATTTGAACAATAACGTGTAGTAATATTCATGAATAAATTCCACGTTTAGAATGACCAAAAGTTTTTTTAATTCAATTTTAAAACATATTCTACATCATAATACACATAGGAAGTTAGATATAATAGTATGGAATCACAAAAACACGTTTTGGATAGTCATATAGGTTGCTCAATGTCGAACATCTTTTGTTAACATTTGAAAAAATTCACGAGTCTAACCCTTTTTTAGATGTTCTAAACATATTTTTTATTTGATTTCATTATGTATTTATTATCAAAATATTTTAATGAAACTATATATACCAATTACGAGTCACAAAAACACTTTTTGAACGACTATATGAGTCGTTCAATATCCAATCTTCACCGTTTTTCTAAAATTTGAACAATATCGTGGAGTAATATTCATGAATAAATTCTATGTTTAGAATGTCCGAAAAGTTTTTTTAATTCAATTTCAAAACTTATTCTACATCATAATACACATAGGAAGTTAGATATACTAGTTTAGAATCACAAAAACACGTTTTGAATAGTCATATAGGTTGCTCAATGTCGAACATCTTTTGTTAACATTTGAAAAAAATCACGAGTCTAACCCTCTTTTAGATGTTCTAAACGTATTTTTTATTTGATTTCATTATGTATTTATCATCAAAATGCTTTAATGAAACTATATATACCAATTATGAGTCACAAAAAAACTTTTGGAATGATCATATGAGTCGTTCAATATCCAATAATCACCGTTTTTATAAAATTTGAACAATATCGTGTAGTAATATTCATGAATAAATTCCACGTTTAGAATGTCTGAAAAGTTTTTTTAATTCAATTTTAAAACTTATTCTACATCATAATACACATAGGAAGTTAGATATACTAGTATGGAATCACAAAAACACGTTTTGGATAGTCATATAGGTTGCTCAATGTCGAACATCTTTTGTTAACATTTGAAAAAATTCACGAGTCCAACCCTTTTTTAGATGTTCTAAACATATTTTTTATTTGATTTCATTATGTATTTATTATCAAAATGTTTTAATGAAACTATATATACCAATTACGAGTCACAAAAACACTTTTGGATCGACTATATGAGTCGTTCAATATCCAACCTTCACCGTTTTTATAAAATTTGAACAATATCGTGGAGTAATATTCATGAATAAATTCCACGTTTAGAATGTCCGAAAAGTTTTTTTAATTCAATTTTAAAACTTATTCTACATCAAAATACACATAGGAAGTTAGATATACTAGTTTAGAATCACAAAAACACGTTTTGGATAGTCATATAGGTTGCTCAATGTCGAACATCTTTTGTTAACATTTGAAAAAATTCACGAGTCTAACCCTCTTTTAGATGTTCTAAACGTATTTTTTATTTGATTTCATTATGTATTTATCATCAAAATGCTTTAATGAAACTATATATATCAATTATGAGTCACAAAAAAACTTTTGGAACGACCATATGAGTCGTTCAATATCCAATCATCACTGTTTTTATAAAATTTGAACAATATCGTGTAGTAATATTCACGAATAAATTCCACGTTTAGAATGTCCGAAAAGTTTTTTTAATTCAATTTTAAATCTTATTCTACATCATAATACACATAGGAAGTTAGATATACTAGTTTGGAATCACAAAAACACATTTTGGATAGTCATATAGGTTGTTCAATGTCGAACATCTTTTCTTAACATTTGAAAAAATTCACGAGTCCAACCCTCTTTTAGATGTTCTAAACGTATTTTTTATTTGATTTCATTATGTATTTATCATCAAAATGCTTTAATGAAACTATATATACAAATTATGAGTCGCAAAAAATCTTTTGGAACGACCATATGAGTCGTTAAATATCCAATCATCACCGTTTTTATAAAATTTGAACAATAACGTGTAGTAATATTCTTGAATAAATTCCACGTTTAGAATGACCGAAAAGTTTTTTTAATTCAATTTTAAAACATATTCTACATCATAATACACATAGGAAGTTAGATATAATAGTATGGAATCACAAAAACACGTTTTGGATAGTCATATAGGTTGTTCAATGTCGAACATCTTTTCTTAACATTTGAAAAAATTCACGAGTCCAACCCTCTTTTAGATGTTCTAAACGTATTTTTTATTTGATTTCATTATGTATTTATCATCAAAATGCTTTAATGAAACTATATATACCAATTATGAGTCGCAAAAAATCTTTTGGAACGACCATATGAGTCGTTAAATATCCAATCATCACCGTTTTTATAAAATTTGAACAATAACGTGTAGTAATATTCTTGAATAAATTCCACGTTTAGAATGACCGAAAAGTTTTTTTAATTCAATTTTAAAACATATTCTACATCATAATACACATAGGAAGTTAGATATAATAGTATGGAATCACAAAAACACGTTTTGGATAGTCATATAGGTTGCTCAATGTCGAACATCTTTTGTTAACATTTGAAAAAATTCACGAGTCTAACCCTTTTTTAGATGTTCTAAACATATTTTTTATTTGATTTCATTATGTATTTATTATCAAAATATTTTAATGAAACAATATATACCAATTACGAGTCACAAAAACACTTTTTGAACGACTATATGAGTCGTTCAATATCCAATCTTCACCGTTTTTCTAAAATTTGAACAATATCGTGGAGTAATATTCATGAATAAATTCTATGTTTAGAATGTCCGAAAAGTTTTTTTAATTCAATTTCAAAACTTATTCTACATCATAATACACATAGGAAGTTACATATACTAGTTTAGAATCACAAAAACACGTTTTGAATAGTCATATAGGTTGCTCAATGTCGAACATCTTTTGTTAACATTTGAAAAAAATCACGAGTCTAACCCTCTTTTAGATGTTCTAAACGTATTTTTTATTTGATTTCATTATGTATTTATCATCAAAATGCTTTAATGAAACTATATATACCAATTATGAGTCACAAAAAAACTTTTGGAATGATCATATGAGTCGTTCAATATCCAATAATCACCGTTTTTATAAAATTTGAACAATATCGTGTAGTAATATTCATGAATAAATTCCACGTTTAGAATGTTCGAAAAGTTTTTTTAATTCAATTTTAAATCTTATTCTACATCATAATACACATAGGAAGTTAGATATACTAGTTTGGAATCACAAAAACACGTTTTGGATAGTCATATAGGTTGTTCAATGTCGAACATCTTTTCTTAACATTTGAAAAAATTCACGAGTCTAACCCTCTTTTAGATGTTCTAAACGTATTTTTTATTTGATTTCATTATGTATTTATCATCAAAATGCTTTAATGAAACTATATATACCAATTATGAGTCGCAAAAAATCTTTTGGAACGACCATATGAGTCGTTAAATATCCAATCATCACCGTTTTTATAAAATTTGAACAATAACGTGTAGTAATATTCATGAATAAATTCCACGTTTAGAATGACGAAAAGTTTTTTTAATTCAATTTTAAAACATATTCTACATCATAATACACATAGGAAGTTAGATATAATAGTATGGAATCACAAAAACACGTTTTGGATAGTCATATAGGTTGCTCAATGTCGAACATCTTTTGTTAACATTTGAAAAAATTCACGAGTCTAACCCTTTTTTAGATGTTCTAAACATATTTTTTATTTGATTTCATTATGTATTTATTATCAAAATATTTTAATGAAACTATATATACCAATTACGAGTCACAAAAACACTTTTTGAACGACTATATGAGTCGTTCAATATCCAATCTTCACCGTTTTTCTAAAATTTGAACAATATCGTGGAGTAATATTCATGAATAAATTCTATGTTTAGAATGTCCGAAAAGTTTTTTTAATTCAATTTCAAAACTTATTCTACATCATAATACACATAGGAAGTTAGATATACTAGTTTAGAATCACAAAAACACGTTTTGAATAGTCATATAGGTTGCTCAATGTCGAACATCTTTTGTTAACATTTGAAAAAAATCACGAGTCTAACCCTCTTTTAGATGTTCTAAACGTATTTTTTATTTGATTTCATTATGTATTTATCATCAAAATGCTTTAATGAAACTATATATACCAATTATGAGTCACAAAAAAACTTTTGCAATGATCATATGAGTCGTTCAATATCCAATAATCACCGTTTTTATAAAATTTGAACAATATCGTGTAGTAATATTCATGAATAAATTCCACGTTTAGAATGTCTGAAAAGTTTTTTTAATTCAATTTTAAAACTTATTCTACATCATAATACACATAGGAAGTTAGATATACTAGTATGGAATCACAAAAACACGTTTTGGATAGTCATATAGGTTGCTCAATGTCGAACATCTTTTGTTAACATTTGAAAAAATTCACGAGTCTAACCCTTTTTTAGATGTTCTAAACATATTTTTTATTTGATTTCATTATGTATTTATTATCAAAATATTTTAATGAAACAATATATACCAATTACGAGTCACAAAAACACTTTTTGAACGACTATATGAGTCGTTCAATATCCAATCTTCACCGTTTTTCTAAAATTTGAACAATATCGTGGAGTAATATTCATGAATAAATTCTATGTTTAGAATGTCCGAAAAGTTTTTTTAATTCAATTTCAAAACTTATTCTACATCATAATACACATAGGAAGTTAGATATACTAGTTTAGAATCACAAAAACACGTTTTGAATAGTCATATAGGTTGCTCAATGTCGAACATCTTTTGTTAACATTTGAAAAAAATCACGAGTCTAACCCTCTTTTAGATGTTCTAAACGTATTTTTTATTTGATTTCATTATGTATTTATCATCAAAATGCTTTAATGAAACTATATATACCAATTATGAGTCACAAAAAAACTTTTGGAATGATCATATGAGTCGTTCAATATCCAATAATCACCGTTTTTATAAAATTTGAACAATATCGTGTAGTAATATTCATGAATAAATTCCACGTTTAGAATGTTCGAAAAGTTTTTTTAATTCAATTTTAAATCTTATTCTACATCATAATACACATAGGAAGTTAGATATACTAGTTTGGAATCACAAAAACACGTTTTGGATAGTCATATAGGTTGTTCAATGTCGAACATCTTTTCTTAACATTTGAAAAAATTCACGAGTCTAACCCTCTTTTAGATGTTCTAAACGTATTTTTTATTTGATTTCATTATGTATTTATCATCAAAATGCTTTAATGAAACTATATATACCAATTATGAGTCGCAAAAAATCTTTTGGAACGACCATATGAGTCGTTAAATATCCAATCATCACCGTTTTTATAAAATTTGAACAATAACGTGTAGTAATATTCATGAATAAATTCCACGTTTAGAATGACCAAAAGTTTTTTTAATTCAATTTTAAAACATATTCTACATCATAATACACATAGGAAGTTAGATATAATAGTATGGAATCACAAAAACACGTTTTGGATAGTCATATAGGTTGCTCAATGTCGAACATCTTTTGTTAACATTTGAAAAAATTCACGAGTCTAACCCTTTTTTAGATGTTCTAAACATATTTTTTATTTGATTTCATTATGTATTTATTATCAAAATATTTTAATGAAACTATATATACCAATTACGAGTCACAAAAACACTTTTTGAACGACTATATGAGTCGTTCAATATCCAATCTTCACCGTTTTTCTAAAATTTGAACAATATCGTGGAGTAATATTCATGAATAAATTCTATGTTTAGAATGTCCGAAAAGTTTTTTTAATTCAATTTCAAAACTTATTCTACATCATAATACACATAGGAAGTTAGATATACTAGTTTAAAATCACAAAAACACGTTTTGAATAGTCATATAGGTTGCTCAATGTCGAACATCTTTTGTTAACATTTGAAAAAAATCACGAGTCTAACCCTCTTTTAGATGTTCTAAACGTATTTTTTATTTGATTTCATTATGTATTTATCATCAAAATGCTTTAATGAAACTATATATACCAATTATGAGTCACAAAAAAACTTTTGCAATGATCATATGAGTCGTTCAATATCCAATAATCACCGTTTTTATAAAATTTGAACAATATCGTGTAGTAATATTCATGAATAAATTCCACGTTTAGAATGTCTGAAAAGTTTTTTTAATTCAATTTTAAAACTTATTCTACATCATAATACACATAGGAAGTTAGATATACTAGTATGGAATCACAAAAACACGTTTTGGATAGTCATATAGGTTGCTCAATGTCGAACATCTTTTGTTAACATTTGAAAAAATTCACGAGTCCAACCCTTTTTTAGATGTTCTAAACATATTTTTTATTTGATTTCATTATGTATTTATTATCAAAATGTTTTAATGAAACTATATATACCAATTACGAGTCACAAAAACACTTTTGGATCGACTATATGAGTCGTTCAATATCCAACCTTCACCGTTTTTATAAAATTTGAACAGTATCGTGGAGTAATATTCATGAATAAATTCCACGTTTAGAATGTCCGAAAAGTTTTTTTAATTCAATTTTAAAACTTATTCTACATCAAAATACACATAGGAAGTTAGATATACTAGTTTAGAATCACAAAAACACGTTTTGGATAGTCATATAGGTTGCTCAATGTCGAACATCTTTTGTTAACATTTGAAAAAATTCACGAGTCTAACCCTCTTTTAGATGTTCTAAACGTATTTTTTATTTGATTTCATTATGTATTTATCATCAAAATGCTTTAATGAAACTATATATATCAATTATGAGTCACAAAAAAACTTTTGGAACGACCATATGAGTCGTTCAATATCCAATCATCACTGTTTTTATAAAATTTGAACAATATCGTGTAGTAATATTCAAGAATAAATTCCACGTTTAGAATGTCCGAAAAGTTTTTTTAATTCAATTTTAAATCTTATTCTACATCATAATACACATAGGAAGTTAGATATACTAGTTTGGAATCACAAAAACACATTTTGGATAGTCATATAGGTTGTTCAATGTCGAACATCTTTTCTTAACATTTGAAAAAATTCACGAGTCTAACCCTCTTTTAGATGTTCTAAACGTATTTTTTATTTGATTTCATTATGTATTTATCATCAAAATGCTTTAATGAAACTATATATACCAATTATGAGTCGCAAAAAATCTTTTGGAACGACCATATGAGTCGTTAAATATCCAATCATCACCGTTTTTATAAAATTTGAACAATAACGTGTAGTAATATTCTTGAATAAATTCCACGTTTAGAATGACCGAAAAGTTTTTTTAATTCAATTTTAAAACATATTCTACATCATAATACACATAGGAAGTTAGATATAATAGTATGGAATCACAAAAACACGTTTTGGATAGTCATATAGGTTGTTCAATGTCGAACATCTTTTCTTAACATTTGAAAAAATTCACGAGTCCAACCCTCTTTTAGATGTTCTAAACGTATTTTTTATTTGATTTCATTATGTATTTATCATCAAAATGCTTTAATGAAACTATATATACCAATTATGAGTCGCAAAAAATCTTTTGGAACGACCATATGAGTCGTTAAATATCCAATCATCACCGTTTTTATAAAATTTGAACAATAACGTGTAGTAATATTCTTGAATAAATTCCACGTTTAGAATGACCGAAAAGTTTTTTTAATTCAATTTTAAAACATATTCTACATCATAATACACATAGGAAGTTAGATATAATAGTATGGAATCACAAAAACACGTTTTGGATAGTCATATAGGTTGCTCAATGTCGAACATCTTTTGTTAACATTTGAAAAAATTCACGAGTCTAACCCTTTTTTAGATGTTCTAAACATATTTTTTATTTGATTTCATTATGTATTTATTATCAAAATATTTTAATGAAACAATATATACCAATTACGAGTCACAAAAACACTTTTTGAACGACTATATGAGTCGTTCAATATCCAATCTTCACCGTTTTTCTAAAATTTGAACAATATCGTGGAGTAATATTCATGAATAAATTCTATGTTTAGAATGTCCGAAAAGTTTTTTTAATTCAATTTCAAAACTTATTCTACATCATAATACACATAGGAAGTTAGATATACTAGTTTAGAATCACAAAAACACGTTTTGAATAGTCATATAGGTTGCTCAATGTCGAACATCTTTTGTTAACATTTGAAAAAAATCACGAGTCTAACCCTCTTTTAGATGTTCTAAACGTATTTTTTATTTGATTTCATTATGTATTTATCATCAAAATGCTTTAATGAAACTATATATACCAATTATGAGTCACAAAAAAACTTTTGGAATGATCATATGAGTCGTTCAATATCCAATAATCACCGTTTTTATAAAATTTGAACAATATCGTGTAGTAATATTCATGAATAAATTCCACGTTTAGAATGTTCGAAAAGTTTTTTTAATTCAATTTTAAATCTTATTCTACATCATAATACACATAGGAAGTTAGATATACTAGTTTGGAATCACAAAAACACGTTTTGGATAGTCATATAGGTTGTTCAATGTCGAACATCTTTTCTTAACATTTGAAAAAATTCACGAGTCTAACCCTCTTTTAGATGTTCTAAACGTATTTTTTATTTGATTTCATTATGTATTTATCATCAAAATGCTTTAATGAAACTATATATACCAATTATGAGTCGCAAAAAATCTTTTGGAACGACCATATGAGTCGTTAAATATCCAATCATCACCGTTTTTATAAAATTTGAACAATAACGTGTAGTAATATTCATGAATAAATTCCACGTTTAGAATGACCAAAAGTTTTTTTAATTCAATTTTAAAACATATTCTACATCATAATACACATAGGAAGTTAGATATAATAGTATGGAATCACAAAAACACGTTTTGGATAGTCATATAGGTTGCTCAATGTCGAACATCTTTTGTTAACATTTGAAAAAATTCACGAGTCTAACCCTTTTTTAGATGTTCTAAACATATTTTTTATTTGATTTCATTATGTATTTATTATCAAAATATTTTAATGAAACTATATATACCAATTACGAGTCACAAAAACACTTTTTGAACGACTATATGAGTCGTTCAATATCCAATCTTCACCGTTTTTCTAAAATTTGAACAATATCGTGGAGTAATATTCATGAATAAATTCTATGTTTAGAATGTCCGAAAAGTTTTTTTAATTCAATTTCAAAACTTATTCTACATCATAATACACATAGGAAGTTAGATATACTAGTTTAGAATCACAAAAACACGTTTTGAATAGTCATATAGGTTGCTCAATGTCGAACATCTTTTGTTAACATTTGAAAAAAATCACGAGTCTAACCCTCTTTTAGATGTTCTAAACGTATTTTTTATTTGATTTCATTATGTATTTATCATCAAAATGCTTTAATGAAACTATATATACCAATTATGAGTCACAAAAAAACTTTTGCAATGATCATATGAGTCGTTCAATATCCAATAATCACCGTTTTTATAAAATTTGAACAATATCGTGTAGTAATATTCATGAATAAATTCCACGTTTAGAATGTCTGAAAAGTTTTTTTAATTCAATTTTAAAACTTATTCTACATCATAATACACATAGGAAGTTAGATATACTAGTATGGAATCACAAAAACACGTTTTGGATAGTCATATAGGTTGCTCAATGTCGAACATCTTTTGTTAACATTTGAAAAAATTCACGAGTCCAACCCTTTTTTAGATGTTCTAAACATATTTTTTATTTGATTTCATTATGTATTTATTATCAAAATGTTTTAATGAAACTATATATACCAATTACGAGTCACAAAAACACTTTTGGATCGACTATATGAGTCGTTCAATATCCAACCTTCACCGTTTTTATAAAATTTGAACAGTATCGTGGAGTAATATTCATGAATAAATTCCACGTTTAGAATGTCCGAAAAGTTTTTTTAATTCAATTTTAAAACTTATTCTACATCAAAATACACATAGGAAGTTAGATATACTAGTTTAGAATCACAAAAACACGTTTTGGATAGTCATATAGGTTGCTCAATGTCGAACATCTTTTGTTAACATTTGAAAAAATTCACGAGTCTAACCCTCTTTTAGATGTTCTAAACGTATTTTTTATTTGATTTCATTATGTATTTATCATCAAAATGCTTTAATGAAACTATATATATCAATTATGAGTCACAAAAAAACTTTTGGAACGACCATATGAGTCGTTCAATATCCAATCATCACTGTTTTTATAAAATTTGAACAATATCGTGTAGTAATATTCACGAATAAATTCCACGTTTAGAATGTCCGAAAAGTTTTTTTAATTCAATTTTAAATCTTATTCTACATCATAATACACATAGGAAGTTAGATATACTAGTTTGGAATCACAAAAACACATTTTGGATAGTCATATAGGTTGTTCAATGTCGAACATCTTTTCTTAACATTTGAAAAAATTCACGAGTCCAACCCTCTTTTAGATGTTCTGAACGTATTTTTTATTTGATTTCATTATGTATTTATCATCAAAATGCTTTAATGAAACTATATATACCAATTATGAGTCGCAAAAAATCTTTTGGAACGACCATATGAGTCGTTAAATATCCAATCATCACCGTTTTTATAAAATTTGAACAATAACGTGTAGTAATATTCTTGAATAAATTCCACGTTTAGAATGACCGAAAAGTTTTTTTAATTCAATTTTAAAACATATTCTACATCATAATACACATAGGAAGTTAGATATAATAGTATGGAATCACAAAAACACGTTTTGGATAGTCATATAGGTTGTTCAATGTCGAACATCTTTTCTTAACATTTGAAAAAATTCACGAGTCCAACCCTCTTTTAGATGTTCTAAACGTATTTTTTATTTGATTTCATTATGTATTTATCATCAAAATGCTTTAATGAAACTATATATACCAATTATGAGTCGCAAAAAATCTTTTGGAACGACCATATGAGTCGTTAAATATCCAATCATCACCGTTTTTATAAAATTTGAACAATAACGTGTAGTAATATTCTTGAATAAATTCCACGTTTAGAATGACCGAAAAGTTTTTTTAATTCAATTTTAAAACATATTCTACATCATAATACACATAGGAAGTTAGATATAATAGTATGGAATCACAAAAACACGTTTTGGATAGTCATATAGGTTGTTCAATGTCGAACATCTTTTCTTAACATTTGAAAAAATTCACGAGTCCAACCCTCTTTTAGATGTTCTAAACGTATTTTTTATTTGATTTCATTATGTATTTATCATCAAAATGCTTTAATGAAACTATATATACCAATTATGAGTCGCAAAAAATCTTTTGGAACGACCATATGAGTCGTTAAATATCCAATCATCACCGTTTTTATAAAATTTGAACAATAACGTGTAGTAATATTCTTGAATAAATTCCACGTTTAGAATGACCGAAAAGTTTTTTTAATTCAATTTTAAAACATATTCTACATCATAATACACATAGGAAGTTAGATATAATAGTATGGAATCACAAAAACACGTTTTGGATAGTCATATAGGTTGCTCAATGTCGAACATCTTTTGCTAACATTTGAAAAAATTCACGAGTCTAACCCTTTTTTAGATGTTCTAAACATATTTTTTATTTGATTTCATTATGTATTTATTATCAAAATATTTTAATGAAACAATATATACCAATTACGAGTCACAAAAACACTTTTTGAACGACTATATGAGTCGTTCAATATCCAATCTTCACCGTTTTTCTAAAATTTGAACAATATCGTGGAGTAATATTCATGAATAAATTCTATGTTTAGAATGTCCGAAAAGTTTTTTTAATTCAATTTCAAAACTTATTCTACATCATAATACACATAGGAAGTTAGATATACTAGTTTAGAATCACAAAAACACGTTTTGAATAGTCATATAGGTTGCTCAATGTCGAACATCTTTTGTTAACATTTGAAAAAAATCACGAGTCTAACCCTCTTTTAGATGTTCTAAACGTATTTTTTATTTGATTTCATTATGTATTTATCATCAAAATGCTTTAATGAAACTATATATACCAATTATGAGTCACAAAAAAACTTTTGGAATGATCATATGAGTCGTTCAATATCCAATAATCACCGTTTTTATAAAATTTGAACAATATCGTGTAGTAATATTCATGAATAAATTCCACGTTTAGAATGTTCGAAAAGTTTTTTTAATTCAATTTTAAATCTTATTCTACATCATAATACACATAGGAAGTTAGATATACTAGTTTGGAATCACAAAAACACGTTTTGGATAGTCATATAGGTTGTTCAATGTCGAACATCTTTTCTTAACATTTGAAAAAATTCACGAGTCTAACCCTCTTTTAGATGTTCTAAACGTATTTTTTATTTGATTTCATTATGTATTTATCATCAAAATGCTTTAATGAAACTATATATACCAATTATGAGTCGCAAAAAATCTTTTGGAACGACCATATGAGTCGTTAAATATCCAATCATCACCGTTTTTATAAAATTTGAACAATAACGTGTAGTAATATTCATGAATAAATTCCACGTTTAGAATGACCAAAAGTTTTTTTAATTCAATTTTAAAACATATTCTACATCATAATACACATAGGAAGTTAGATATAATAGTATGGAATCACAAAAACACGTTTTGGATAGTCATATAGGTTGCTCAATGTCGAACATCTTTTGTTAACATTTGAAAAAATTCACGAGTCTAACCCTTTTTTAGATGTTCTAAACATATTTTTTATTTGATTTCATTATGTATTTATTATCAAAATATTTTAATGAAACTATATATACCAATTACGAGTCACAAAAACACTTTTTGAACGACTATATGAGTCGTTCAATATCCAATCTTCACCGTTTTTCTAAAATTTGAACAATATCGTGGAGTAATATTCATGAATAAATTCTATGTTTAGAATGTCCGAAAAGTTTTTTTAATTCAATTTCAAAACTTATTCTACATCATAATACACATAGGAAGTTAGATATACTAGTTTAGAATCACAAAAACACGTTTTGAATAGTCATATAGGTTGCTCAATGTCGAACATCTTTTGTTAACATTTGAAAAAAATCACGAGTCTAACCCTCTTTTAGATGTTCTAAACGTATTTTTTATTTGATTTCATTATGTATTTATCATCAAAATGCTTTAATGAAACTATATATACCAATTATGAGTCACAAAAAAACTTTTGCAATGATCATATGAGTCGTTCAATATCCAATAATCACCGTTTTTATAAAATTTGAACAATATCGTGTAGTAATATTCATGAATAAATTCCACGTTTAGAATGTCTGAAAAGTTTTTTTAATTCAATTTTAAAACTTATTCTACATCATAATACACATAGGAAGTTAGATATACTAGTATGGAATCACAAAAACACGTTTTGGATAGTCATATAGGTTGCTCAATGTCGAACATCTTTTGTTAACATTTGAAAAAATTCACGAGTCCAACCCTTTTTTAGATGTTCTAAACATATTTTTTATTTGATTTCATTATGTATTTATTATCAAAATGTTTTAATGAAACTATATATACCAATTACGAGTCACAAAAACACTTTTGGATCGACTATATGAGTCGTTCAATATCCAACCTTCACCGTTTTTATAAAATTTGAACAGTATCGTGGAGTAATATTCATGAATAAATTCCACGTTTAGAATGTCCGAAAAGTTTTTTTAATTCAATTTTAAAACTTATTCTACATCAAAATACACATAGGAAGTTAGATATACTAGTTTAGAATCACAAAAACACGTTTTGGATAGTCATATAGGTTGCTCAATGTCGAACATCTTTTGTTAACATTTGAAAAAATTCACGAGTCTAACCCTCTTTTAGATGTTCTAAACGTATTTTTTATTTGATTTCATTATGTATTTATCATCAAAATGCTTTAATGAAACTATATATATCAATTATGAGTCACAAAAAAACTTTTGGAACGACCATATGAGTCGTTCAATATCCAATCATCACTGTTTTTATAAAATTTGAACAATATCGTGTAGTAATATTCACGAATAAATTCCACGTTTAGAATGTCCGAAAAGTTTTTTTAATTCAATTTTAAATCTTATTCTACATCATAATACACATAGGAAGTTAGATATACTAGTTTGGAATCACAAAAACACATTTTGGATAGTCATATAGGTTGTTCAATGTCGAACATCTTTTCTTAACATTTGAAAAAATTCACGAGTCCAACCCTCTTTTAGATGTTCTAAACGTATTTTTTATTTGATTTCATTATGTATTTATCATCAAAATGCTTTAATGAAACTATATATACCAATTATGAGTCGCAAAAAATCTTTTGGAACGACCATATGAGTCGTTAAATATCCAATCATCACCGTTTTTATAAAATTTGAACAATAACGTGTAGTAATATTCTTGAATAAATTCCACGTTTAGAATGACCGAAAAGTTTTTTTAATTCAATTTTAAAACATATTCTACATCATAATACACATAGGAAGTTAGATATAATAGTATGGAATCACAAAAACACGTTTTGGATAGTCATATAGGTTGTTCAATGTCGAACATCTTTTCTTAACATTTGAAAAAATTCACGAGTCCAACCCTCTTTTAGATGTTCTAAACGTATTTTTTATTTGATTTCATTATGTATTTATCATCAAAATGCTTTAATGAAACTATATATACCAATTATGAGTCGCAAAAAATCTTTTGGAACGACCATATGAGTCGTTAAATATCCAATCATCACCGTTTTTATAAAATTTGAACAATAACGTGTAGTAATATTCATGAATAAATTCCACGTTTAGAATGACCAAAAGTTTTTTTAATTCAATTTTAAAACATATTCTACATCATAATACACATAGGAAGTTAGATATAATAGTATGGAATCACAAAAACACGTTTTGGATAGTCATATAGGTTGCTCAATGTCGAACATCTTTTGTTAACATTTGAAAAAATTCACGAGTCTAACCCTTTTTTAGATGTTCTAAACATATTTTTTATTTGATTTCATTATGTATTTATTATCAAAATATTTTAATGAAACTATATATACCAATTACGAGTCACAAAAACACTTTTTGAACGACTATATGAGTCGTTCAATATCCAATCTTCACCGTTTTTCTAAAATTTGAACAATATCGTGGAGTAATATTCATGAATAAATTCTATGTTTAGAATGTCCGAAAAGTTTTTTTAATTCAATTTCAAAACTTATTCTACATCATAATACACATAGGAAGTTAGATATACTAGTTTAGAATCACAAAAACACGTTTTGAATAGTCATATAGGTTGCTCAATGTCGAACATCTTTTGTTAACATTTGAAAAAAATCACGAGTCTAACCCTCTTTTAGATGTTCTAAACGTATTTTTTATTTGATTTCATTATGTATTTATCATCAAAATGCTTTAATGAAACTATATATACCAATTATGAGTCACAAAAAAACTTTTGCAATGATCATATGAGTCGTTCAATATCCAATAATCACCGTTTTTATAAAATTTGAACAATATCGTGTAGTAATATTCATGAATAAATTCCACGTTTAGAATGTCTGAAAAGTTTTTTTAATTCAATTTTAAAACTTATTCTACATCATAATACACATAGGAAGTTAGATATACTAGTATGGAATCACAAAAACACGTTTTGGATAGTCATATAGGTTGCTCAATGTCGAACATCTTTTGTTAACATTTGAAAAAATTCACGAGTCCAACCCTTTTTTAGATGTTCTAAACATATTTTTTATTTGATTTCATTATGTATTTATTATCAAAATGTTTTAATGAAACTATATATACCAATTACGAGTCACAAAAACACTTTTGGATCGACTATATGAGTCGTTCAATATCCAACCTTCACCGTTTTTATAAAATTTGAACAGTATCGTGGAGTAATATTCATGAATAAATTCCACGTTTAGAATGTCCGAAAAGTTTTTTTAATTCAATTTTAAAACTTATTCTACATCAAAATACACATAGGAAGTTAGATATACTAGTTTAGAATCACAAAAACACGTTTTGGATAGTCATATAGGTTGCTCAATGTCGAACATCTTTTGTTAACATTTGAAAAAATTCACGAGTCTAACCCTCTTTTAGATGTTCTAAACGTATTTTTTATTTGATTTCATTATGTATTTATCATCAAAATGCTTTAATGAAACTATATATATCAATTATGAGTCACAAAAAAACTTTTGGAACGACCATATGAGTCGTTCAATATCCAATCATCACTGTTTTTATAAAATTTGAACAATATCGTGTAGTAATATTCACGAATAAATTCCACGTTTAGAATGTCCGAAAAGTTTTTTTAATTCAATTTTAAATCTTATTCTACATCATAATACACATAGGAAGTTAGATATACTAGTTTGGAATCACAAAAACACATTTTGGATAGTCATATAGGTTGTTCAATGTCGAACATCTTTTCTTAACATTTGAAAAAATTCACGAGTCCAACCCTCTTTTAGATGTTCTAAACGTATTTTTTATTTGATTTCATTATGTATTTATCATCAAAATGCTTTAATGAAACTATATATACCAATTATGAGTCGCAAAAAATCTTTTGGAACGACCATATGAGTCGTTAAATATCCAATCATCACCGTTTTTATAAAATTTGAACAATAACGTGTAGTAATATTCTTGAATAAATTCCACGTTTAGAATGACCGAAAAGTTTTTTTAATTCAATTTTAAAACATATTCTACATCATAATACACATAGGAAGTTAGATATAATAGTATGGAATCACAAAAACACGTTTTGGATAGTCATATAGGTTGTTCAATGTCGAACATCTTTTCTTAACATTTGAAAAAATTCACGAGTCCAACCCTCTTTTAGATGTTCTAAACGTATTTTTTATTTGATTTCATTATGTATTTATCATCAAAATGCTTTAATGAAACTATATATACCAATTATGAGTCGCAAAAAATCTTTTGGAACGACCATATGAGTCGTTAAATATCCAATCATCACCGTTTTTATAAAATTTGAACAATAACGTGTAGTAATATTCATGAATAAATTCCACGTTTAGAATGACCAAAAGTTTTTTTAATTCAATTTTAAAACATATTCTACATCATAATACACATAGGAAGTTAGATATAATAGTATGGAATCACAAAAACACGTTTTGGATAGTCATATAGGTTGCTCAATGTCGAACATCTTTTGTTAACATTTGAAAAAATTCACGAGTCTAACCCTTTTTTAGATGTTCTAAACATATTTTTTATTTGATTTCATTATGTATTTATTATCAAAATATTTTAATGAAACTATATATACCAATTACGAGTCACAAAAACACTTTTTGAACGACTATATGAGTCGTTCAATATCCAATCTTCACCGTTTTTCTAAAATTTGAACAATATCGTGGAGTAATATTCATGAATAAATTCTATGTTTAGAATGTCCGAAAAGTTTTTTTAATTCAATTTCAAAACTTATTCTACATCATAATACACATAGGAAGTTAGATATACTAGTTTAGAATCACAAAAACACGTTTTGAATAGTCATATAGGTTGCTCAATGTCGAACATCTTTTGTTAACATTTGAAAAAAATCACGAGTCTAACCCTCTTTTAGATGTTCTAAACGTATTTTTTATTTGATTTCATTATGTATTTATCATCAAAATGCTTTAATGAAACTATATATACCAATTATGAGTCACAAAAAAACTTTTGCAATGATCATATGAGTCGTTCAATATCCAATAATCACCGTTTTTATAAAATTTGAACAATATCGTGTAGTAATATTCATGAATAAATTCCACGTTTAGAATGTCTGAAAAGTTTTTTTAATTCAATTTTAAAACTTATTCTACATCATAATACACATAGGAAGTTAGATATACTAGTATGGAATCACAAAAACACGTTTTGGATAGTCATATAGGTTGCTCAATGTCGAACATCTTTTGTTAACATTTGAAAAAATTCACGAGTCCAACCCTTTTTTAGATGTTCTAAACATATTTTTTATTTGATTTCATTATGTATTTATTATCAAAATGTTTTAATGAAACTATATATACCAATTACGAGTCACAAAAACACTTTTGGATCGACTATATGAGTCGTTCAATATCCAACCTTCACCGTTTTTATAAAATTTGAACAGTATCGTGGAGTAATATTCATGAATAAATTCCACGTTTAGAATGTCCGAAAAGTTTTTTTAATTCAATTTTAAAACTTATTCTACATCAAAATACACATAGGAAGTTAGATATACTAGTTTAGAATCACAAAAACACGTTTTGGATAGTCATATAGGTTGCTCAATGACGAACATCTTTTGTTAACATTTGAAAAAATTCACGAGTCTAACCCTCTTTTAGATGTTCTAAACGTATTTTTTATTTGATTTCATTATGTATTTATCATCAAAATGCTTTAATGAAACTATATATATCAATTATGAGTCACAAAAAAACTTTTGGAACGACCATATGAGTCGTTCAATATCCAATCATCACTGTTTTTATAAAATTTGAACAATATCGTGTAGTAATATTCACGAATAAATTCCACGTTTAGAATGTCCGAAAAGTTTTTTTAATTCAATTTTAAATCTTATTCTACATCATAATACACATAGGAAGTTAGATATACTAGTTTGGAATCACAAAAACACATTTTGGATAGTCATATAGGTTGTTCAATGTCGAACATCTTTTCTTAACATTTGAAAAAATTCACGAGTCCAACCCTCTTTTAGATGTTCTAAACGTATTTTTTATTTGATTTCATTATGTATTTATCATCAAAATGCTTTAATGAAACTATATATACCAATTATGAGTCGCAAAAAATCTTTTGGAACGACCATATGAGTCGTTAAATATCCAATCATCACCGTTTTTATAAAATTTGAACAATAACGTGTAGTAATATTCTTGAATAAATTCCACGTTTAGAATGACCGAAAAGCTTTTTTAATTCAATTTTAAAACATATTCTACATCATAATACACATAGGAAGTTAGATATAATAGTATGGAATCACAAAAACACGTTTTGGATAGTCATATAGGTTGCTCAATGTCGAACATCTTTTGTTAACATTTGAAAAAATTCACGAGTCTAACCCTTTTTTAGATGTTCTAAACATATTTTTTATTTGATTTCATTATGTATTTATTATCAAAATATTTTAATGAAACAATATATACCAATTACGAGTCACAAAAACACTTTTTGAACGACTATATGAGTCGTTCAATATCCAATCTTCACCGTTTTTCTAAAATTTGAACAATATCGTGGAGTAATATTCATGAATAAATTCTATGTTTAGAATGTCCGAAAAGTTTTTTTAATTCAATTTCAAAACTTATTCTACATCATAATACACATAGGAAGTTAGATATACTAGTTTAGAATCACAAAAACACGTTTTGAATAGTCATATAGGTTGCTCAATGTCGAACATCTTTTGTTAACATTTGAAAAAAATCACGAGTCTAACCCTCTTTTAGATGTTCTAAACGTATTTTTTATTTGATTTCATTATGTATTTATCATCAAAATGCTTTAATGAAACTATATATACCAATTATGAGTCACAAAAAAACTTTTGGAATGATCATATGAGTCGTTCAATATCCAATAATCACCGTTTTTATAAAATTTGAACAATATCGTGTAGTAATATTCATGAATAAATTCCACGTTTAGAATGTTCGAAAAGTTTTTTTAATTCAATTTTAAATCTTATTCTACATCATAATACACATAGGAAGTTAGATATACTAGTTTGGAATCACAAAAACACGTTTTGGATAGTCATATAGGTTGTTCAATGTCGAACATCTTTTCTTAACATTTGAAAAAATTCACGAGTCTAACCCTCTTTTAGATGTTCTAAACGTATTTTTTATTCGATTTCATTATGTATTTATCATCAAAATGCTTTAATGAAACTATATATACCAATTATGAGTCGCAAAAAATCTTTTGGAACGACCATATGAGTCGTTAAATATCCAATCATCACCGTTTTTATAAAATTTGAACAATAACGTGTAGTAATATTCATGAATAAATTCCACGTTTAGAATGACCAAAAGTTTTTTTAATTCAATTTTAAAACATATTCTACATCATAATACACATAGGAAGTTAGATATAATAGTATGGAATCACAAAAACACGTTTTGGATAGTCATATAGGTTGCTCAATGTCGAACATCTTTTGTTAACATTTGAAAAAATTCACGAGTCTAACCCTTTTTTAGATGTTCTAAACATATTTTTTATTTGATTTCATTATGTATTTATTATCAAAATATTTTAATGAAACTATATATACCAATTACGAGTCACAAAAACACTTTTTGAACGACTATATGAGTCGTTCAATATCCAATCTTCACCGTTTTTCTAAAATTTGAACAATATCGTGGAGTAATATTCATGAATAAATTCTACGTTTAGAATGTCCGAAAAGTTTTTTTAATTCAATTTCAAAACTTATTCTACATCATAATACACATAGGAAGTTAGATATACTAGTTTAGAATCACAAAAACACGTTTTCAATAGTCATATAGGTTGCTCAATGTCGAACATCTTTTGTTAACATTTGAAAAAAATCACGAGTCTAACCCTCTTTTAGATGTTCTAAACGTATTTTTTATTTGATTTCATTATGTATTTATCATCAAAATGCTTTAATGAAACTATATATACCAATTATGAGTCACAAAAAAACTTTTGGAATGATCATATGAGTCGTTCAATATCCAATAATCACCGTTTTAATAAAATTTGAACAATATCGTGTAGTAATATTCATGAATAAATTCCACGTTTAGAATGTCTGAAAAGTTTTTTTAATTCAATTTTAAAACTTATTCTACATCATAATACACATAGGAAGTTAGATATACTAGTATGGAATCACAAAAACACGTTTTGGATAGTCATATAGGTTGCTCAATGTCGAACATCTTTTGTTAACATTTGAAAAAATTCACGAGTCCAACCCTTTTTTAGATGTTCTAAACATATTTTTTATTTGATTTCATTATGTATTTATTATCAAAATGTTTTAATGAAACTATATATACCAATTACGAGTCACAAAAACACTTTTGGATCGACTATATGAGTCGTTCAATATCCAACCTTCACCGTTTTTATAAAATTTGAACAATATCGTGGAGTAATATTCATGAATAAATTCTACGTTTAGAATGTCCGAAAAGTTTTTTTAATTCAATTTTAAAACTTATTCTACATCAAAATACACATAGGAAGTTAGATATACTAGTTTAGAATCACAAAAACACGTTTTGGATAGTCATATAGGTTGCTCAATGTCGAACATCTTTTGTTAACATTTGAAAAAATTCACGAGTCTAACCCTCTTTTAGATGTTCTAAACGTATTTTTTATTTGATTTCATTATGTATTTATCATCAAAATGCTTTAATGAAACTATATATATCAATTATGAGTCACAAAAAAACTTTTGGAACGACCATATGAGTCGTTCAATATCCAATCATCACTGTTTTTATAAAATTTGAACAATATCGTGTAGTAATATTCACGAATAAATTCCACGTTTAGAATGTCCGAAAAGTTTTTTTAATTCAATTTTAAATCTTATTCTACATCATAATACACATAGGAAGTTAGATATACTAGTTTGGAATCACAAAAACACATTTTGGATAGTCATATAGGTTGCTCAATGTCGAACATCTTTTGTTAACATTTGAAAACATTCACGAGTTTAACCCTCTTTTAGATGTTCTAAACGTATTTTTTATTTGATTTCATTATGTATTTATCATCAAAATTCTTTAATGAAACAATATATACCAATTATGAGTCGCAAAAAAACTTTTGGAACGACCATATGAGTCGTTAAATATCCAATCATCACCGTTTTTATAAAATTTGAACAATATCGTGTAGTAATATTCATGAATAAATTCCACGTTTAGAATGTCCGAAAAGTTTTTTTAATTCAATTTTAAATCTTATTGTACATCATATTACACATAGGAAGTTAGATATACTAGTTTAGAATCACAAAAACACGTTTTGGATAGTCATATAGGTTGCTCAATGTCGAACATCTTTTGTTAACATTTGAAAAAATTCACGAGTCCAACCCTTTTTTAGATGTTCTAAACATATTTTTTATTTGATTTCATTATGTATTTATCATCAAAATATTTTAATGAAACTATATATACCAATTACGATTTACAAAAACACTTTTTGATCGACTATATAAGTCGTTCAATATCCAATCTTCACCGTTTTTATAAAATTTGAACAATATCGTGGAGTAATATTCATGAATAAATTCTACGTTTAGAATGTCCGAAAAGTTTTTTTAATTCAATTTTAAAACTTATTCTACATCATAATACACATGGGAAGTTAGATATACTAGTTTAGAATCACAAAAACACGTTTTGGATAGTCATATAGGTTGCTCAATGTCGAACATCTTTTGTTAACATTTGAAAAAATTCACGAGTCTAACCCTCTTTTAGATGTTCTAAACGTATTTTTTATTTGAATTCATTATGTATTTATCTTCAAAATGCTTTAATGAAACTATATATACCAATTATGAGTCACAAAAAAACTTTTGGAACGACCATATGAGTCGTTCAATATCCAATCATCACCGTTTTTATAAAATTCGAACAATATCGTGTAGTAATATTCATGAATAAATTCCACGTTTAGAATGTCTGAAAAGTTTTTTTAATTCAATTTTAAAACTTATTCTACATCATAATACACATAGGAAGTTAGATATACTAGTATGGAATCACAAAAACACGTTTTGGATAGTCATATAGGTAGCTCAATGTCGAACATCTTTTGTTAACATTTGAAAAAATTCACGAGTCTAACCCTTTTTTAGATGTTCTAAACATATTTTTTATTTGATTTCATTATGTATTTATCATCAAAATGCTTTAATGAAACTATATATACCAATTATGAGTCACAAAAAAACTTTTGGAATGATCATATGAGTCGTTCAATATCCAATAATCACCGTTTTTATAAAATTTGAACAATATCGTGTAGTAATATCCATGAATAAATTCAACGTTTAGAATGTTCGAAAAGTTTTTTTAATTCAATTTTAAATCTTATTCTACATCATAATACACATAGGAAGTTAGATATACTAGTTTGGAATCACAAAAACACGTTTTGGATAGTCATATAGGTTGTTCAATGTCGAACATCTTTTCTTAACATTTGAAAAAATTCACGAGTCTAACCATCTTTTAGATGTTCTAAACGTATTTTTTATTTGATTTCATTATGTATTTATCATCAAAATGCTTTAATGAAACTATATATACCAATTATGAGTCGCAAAAAATCTTTTGGAATGACCATATGAGTCGTTAAATATCCAATCATCACCGTTTTTATAAAATTTGAACAATAACGTGTAGTAATATTCATGAATAAATTCCACGTTTAGAATGACCGAAAAGTTTTTTTAATTCAATTTTAAAACATATTCTACATCATAATACACATAGGAAGTTAGATATAATAGTATGGAATCACAAAAACACGTTTTGGATAGTCATATAGGTTGCTCAATGTCGAACTTCTTTTGTTAACATTTGAAAAAAATCACGAGTCTAACCCTTTTTTAGATGTTCTAAACATATTTTTTATTTGATTTCATTATGTATTTATTATCAAAATATTTTAATGAAACTATATATACCAATTACGAGTCACAAAAACACTTTTTGAACGACTATATGAGTCGTTCAATATCCAATCTTCACCGTTTTTCTAAAATTTGAACAATATCGTGGAGTAATATTCATGAATAAATTCTATGTTTAGAATGTCCGAAAAAATTTTTTAATTCAATTTCAAAACTTATTCTACATCATAATACACATAGGAAGTTAGATATACTAGTTTAGAATCACAAAAACACGTTTTGAATAGTCATATAGGTTGCTCAATGTCGAACATCTTTTGTTAACATTTGAAAAAAATCACGAGTCTAACCCTCTTTTAGATGTTCTAAACGTATTTTTTATTTGATTTCATTATGTATTTATCATCAAAATGTTTTAATGAAACTATATATACCAATTATGAGTGACAAAAAAACTTTTGGAATGATCATATGAGTCGTTCAATATCCAATAATCACCGTTTTTATAAAATTTGAACAATATCATGTAGTAATATTCATGAATAAATTCCACGTTTAGAATGTCTGAAAAGTTTTTTTAATTCAATTTTAAAACTTATTCTACATCATAATACACATAGGAAGTTAGATATACTAGTATGGAATCACAAAAACACGTTTTGGATAGTCATATAGGTTGCTCAATGTCGAACATCTTTTGTTAACATTTGAAAAAATTCACGAGTCCAACCCTTTTTTAGATGTTCTAAACATATTTTTTATTTGATTTCATTATGTATTTATTATCAAAATGTTTTAATGAAACTATATATACCAATTACGAGTCACAAAAACACTTTTGGATCGACTATATGAGTCGTTCAATATCCAACCTTCACCGTTTTTATAAAATTTGAACAATATCGTGGAGTAATATTCATGAATAAATTCTACGTTTAGAATGTCCGAAAAGTTTTTTTAATTCAATTTTAAAACTTATTCTACATCAAAATACACATAGAAAGTTAGATATACTAGTTTAGAATCACAAAAACACGTTTTGGATAGTCATATAGGTTGCTCAATGTCGAACATCTTTTGTTAACATTTGAAAAAATTCACGAGTCTAACCCTCTTTTAGATGTTCTAAACGTATTTTTTATTTGATTTCATTATGTATTTATCATCAAAATGCTTTAATGAAACTATATATATCAATTATGAGTCACAAAAAAACTTTTGGAACGACCATATGAGTCGTTCAATATCCAATCATCACTGTTTTTATAAAATTTGAACAATATCGTGTAGTAATATTCACGAATAAATTCCACGTTTAGAATGTCCGAAAAGTTTTTTTAATTCAATTTTAAATCTTATTCTACATCATAATACACATAGGAAGTTAGATATACTAGTTTGGAATCACAAAAACACATTTTGGATAGTCATATAGGTTGCTCAATGTCGAACATCTTTTGTTAACATTTGAAAACATTCACGAGTTTAACCCTCTTTTAGATGTTCTAAACGTATTTTTTATTTGATTTCATTATGTATTTATCATCAAAATTCTTTAATGAAACAATATATACCAATTATGAGTCGCAAAAAAACTTTTGGAACGACCATATGAGTCGTTAAATATCCAATCATCACCGTTTTTATAAAATTTGAACAATATCGTGTAGTAATATTCATGAATAAATTCCACGTTTAGAATGTCCGAAAAGTTTTTTTAATTCAATTTTAAATCTTATTGTACATCATATTACACATAGGAAGTTAGATATACTAGTTTAGAATCACAAAAACACGTTTTGGATAGTCATATAGGTTGCTCAATGTCGAACATCTTTTGTTAACATTTGAAAAAATTCACGAGTCCAACCCTTTTTTAGATGTTCTAAACATATTTTTTATTTGATTTCATTATGTATTTATCATCAAAATGTTTTAATGAAACTATATATACCAATTACGATTTACAAAAACACTTTTTGATCGACTATATAAGTCGTTCAATATCCAATCTTCACCGTTTTTATAAAATTTGAACAATATCGTGGAGTAATATTCATGAATAAATTCTACGTTTAGAATGTCCGAAAAGTTTTTTTAATTCAATTTTAAAACTTATTCTACATCATAATACACATGGGAAGTTAGATATACTAGTTTAGAATCACAAAAACACGTTTTGGATAGTCATATAGGTTGCTCAATGTCGAACATCTTTTGTTAACATTTGAAAAAATTCACGAGTCTAACCCTCTTTTAGATGTTCTAAACGTATTTTTTATTTGAATTCATTATGTATTTATCTTCAAAATGCTTTAATGAAACTATATATACCAATTATGAGTCACAAAAAAACTTTTGGAACGACCATATGAGTCGTTCAATATCCAATCATCACCGTTTTTATAAAATTCGAACAATATCGTGTAGTAATATTCATGAATAAATTCCACGTTTAGAATGTCTGAAAAGTTTTTTTAATTCAATTTTAAAACTTATTCTACATCATAATACAGATAGGAAGTTAGATATACTAGTATGGAATCACAAAAACACGTTTTTGATAGTCATATAGGTAGCTCAATGTCGAACATCTTTTGTTAACATTTGAAAAAATTCACGAGTCTAACCCTTTTTTAGATGTTCTAAACATATTTTTTATTTGATTTCATTATGTATTTATCATCAAAATGCTTTAATGAAACTATATATACCAATTATGAGTCACAAAAAAACTTTTGGAATGATCATATGAGTCGTTCAATATCCAATAATCACCGTTTTTATAAAATTTGAACAATATCGTGTAGTAATATCCATGAATAAATTCAACGTTTAGAATGTTCGAAAAGTTTTTTTAATTCAATTTTAAATCTTATTCTACATCATAATACACATAGGAAGTTAGATATACTAGTTTGGAATCACAAAAACACGTTTTGGATAGTCATATAGGTTGTTCAATGTCGAACATCTTTTCTTAACATTTGAAAAAATTCACGAGTCTAACCCTCTTTTAGATGTTCTAAACGTATTTTTTATTTGATTTCATTATGTATTTATCTTCAAAATGCTTTAATGAAACTATATATACCAATTATGAGTCACAAAAAAACTTTTGGAACGACCATATGAGTCGTTCAATATCCAATCATCACCGTTTTTATAAAATTCGAACAATATCGTGTAGTAATATTCATGAATAAATTCCACGTTTAGAATGTCTGAAAAGTTTTCTTAATTCAATTTTAAAACTTATTCTACATCATAATACACATAGGAAGTTAGATATACTAGTATGGAATCACAAAAACACGTTTTGGATAGTCATATAGGTAGCTCAATGTCGAACATCTTTTGTTAACATTTGAAAAAATTCACTAGTCTAACCCTTTTTTAGATGTTCTAAACATATTTTTTATTTGATTTCATTATGTATTTATCATCAAAATGCTTTAATGAAACTATATATACCAATTACGAGTCACAAAAACACTTTTTGAACGACTATATGAGTCGTTCAATATCCAATCTTCACCGTTTTTCTAAAATTTGAACAATATCGTGGAGTAATATTCATGAATAAATTCTATGTTTAGAATGTCCGAAAAGTTTTTTTAATTCAATTTCAAAACTTATTCTACATCATAATACACATAGGAAGTTAGATATACTAGTTTAGAATCACAAAAACACGTTTTGAATAGTCATATAGGTTGCTCAATGTCGAACATCTTTTGTTAACATTTGAAAAAAATCACGAGTCTAACCCTCTTTTAGATGTTCTAAACGTATTTTTTATTTGATTTCATTATATATTTGTCATCAAAATGCTTTAATGAAACTATATATACCAATTATGAGTCACAAAAAAACTTTTGGAATGATCATATGAGTCGTTCAATATCCAATAATCACCGTTTTTATAAAATTTGAACAATATCGTGTAGTAATATTCATGAATAAATTCCACGTTTAGAATGTCTGAAAAGTTTTTTTAATTCAATTTTAAAACTTATTCTACATCATAATACACATAGGAAGTTAGATATACTAGTATGGAATCACAAAAACACGTTTTGGATAGTCATATAGGTTGCTCAATGTCGAACATCTTTTGTTAACATTTGAAAAAATTCACGAGTCTAACCCTTTTTTAGATGTTCTAAACATATTTTTTATTTGATTTCATTATGTATTTATTATCAAAATATTTTAATGAAACTATATATACCAATTACGAGTCACAAAAACACTTTTTGAACGACTATATGAGTCGTTCAATATCCAATCTTCACCGTTTTTCTAAAATTTGAACAATATCGTGGAGTAATATTCATGAATAAATTCTATGTTTAGAATGTCCGAAAAGTTTTTTTAATTCAATTTTAAAACTTATTCTACATCATAATACACATAGGAAGTTAGATATACTAGTTTGGAATCACAAAAACACGTTTTGGATAGTCATATAGGTTGTTCAATGTCGAACATCTTTTCTTAACATTTGAAAAAATTCACGAGTCTAACTCACTTTTAGATGTTCTAAACGTATTTTTTATTTGATTTCATTATGTATTTATCATCAAAATGCTTTAATGAAACTATATATACCAATTATGAGTCGCAAAAAATCTTTTGGAACGACCATATGAGTCGTTAAATATCCAATCATCACCGTTTTTATAAAATTTGAACAATAACGTGTAGTAATATTCATGAATAAATTCCACGTTTAGAATGACCGAAAAGTTTTTTTAATTCAATTTTAAAACATATTCTACATCATAATACACATAGGAAGTTAGATATAATAGTATGGAATCACAAAAACACGTTTTGGTTAGTCATATAGGTTGCTCAATGTCGAATATCTTTTGTTAACATTTGAAAAAATTCACGAGTCTAACCCTTTTTTAGATGTTCTAAACATATTTTTTATTTGATTTCATTATGTATTTATTATCAAAATATTTTAATGAAACCATATATACCAATTACGAGTCACAAAAACACTTTTTGAACGACTATATGAGTCGTTCAATATCCAATCTTCACCGTTTTTCTAAAATTTGAACAATATCGTGGAGTATTATTCATGAATAAATTCTATGTTTAGAATGTCCGAAAAGTTTTTTTAATTCAATTTCAAAACTTATTCTACATCATAATACACATAGGAAGTTAGATATACTAGTTTAGAATCACAAAAACACGTTTTGAATAGTCATATAGGTTGCTCAATGTCGAACATCTTTTGTTAACATTTGAAAAAAATCACGAGTCTAACCCTCTTTTAGATGTTCTAAACGTATTTTTTATTTGATTTCATTATATATTTATCATCAAAATGCTTTAATGAAACTATATATACCAATTATGAGTCACAAAAAAACTTTTGGAATGATCATATGAGTCGTTCAATATCCAATAATCACCGTTTTTATAAAATTTGAACAATATCGTGTAGTAATATTCATGAATAAATTCCACGTTTAGAATGTCTGAAAAGTTTTTTTAATTCAATTTTAAAACTTATTCTACATCATAATACACATAGGAAGTTAGATATACTAGTATGGAATCACAAAAACACGTTTTGGATAGTCATATAGGTTACTCAATGTCGAACATCTTTTGTTAACATTTGAAAAAATTCACGAGTCTAACCCTTTTTTAGATGTTCTAAACATATTTTTTATTTGATTTCATTATGTATTTATTATCAAAATATTTTAATGAAACTATATATACCAATTACGAGTCACAAAAACACTTTTTGAACGACTATATGAGTCGTTCAATATCCAATCTTCACCGTTTTTCTAAAATTTGAACAATATCGTGGAGTAATATTCATGAATAAATTCTATGTTTAGAATGTCCGAAAAGTTTTTTTAATTCAATTTTAAAACTTATTCTACATCATAATACACATAGGAAGTTAGATATACTAGTTTGGAATCACAAAAACACGTTTTGGATAGTCATATAGGTTGTTCAATGTCGAACATCTTTTGTTAACATTTGAAAAAATTCACGAGTCTAACTCACTTTTAGATGTTCTAAACGTATTTTTTATTTGATTTCATTATGTATTTATCATCAAAATGCTTTAATGAAACTATATATACCAATTATGAGTCGCAAAAAATCTTTTGGAACGACCATATGAGTCGTTAAATATCCAATCATCACCGTTTTTATAAAATTTGAACAATAACGTGTAGTAATATTCATGAATAAATTCCACGTTTAGAATGACCGAAAAGTTTTTTTAATTCAATTTTAAAACATATTCTACATCATAATACACATAGGAAGTTAGATATAATAGTATGGAATCACAAAAACACGTTTTGGTTAGTCATATAGGTTGCTCAATGTCGAATATCTTTTGTTAACATTTGAAAAAATTCACGAGTCTAACCCTTTTTTAGATGTTCTAAACATATTTTTTATTTGATTTCATTATGTATTTATTATCAAAATATTTTAATGAAACTATATATACCAATTACGAGTCACAAAAACACTTTTTGAACGACTATATGAGTCGTTCAATATCCAATCTTCACCGTTTTTCTAAAATTTGAACAATATCGTGGAGTATTATTCATTAATAAATTCTATGTTTAGAATGTCCGAAAAGTTTTTTTAATTCAATTTCAAAACTTATTCTACATCATAATACACATAGGAAGTTAGATATACTAGTTTAGAATCACAAAAACACGTTTTGAATAGTCATATCGGTTGCTCAATGTCGAACATCTTTTGTTAACATTTGAAAAAAATCACGAGTCTAACCCTCTTTTAGATGTTCTAAACGTATTTTTTATTTGATTTCATTATATATTTATCATCAAAATGCTTTAATGAAACTATATATACCAATTATGAGTCACAAAAAAACTTTTGGAATGATCATATGAGTCGTTCAATATCCAATAATCACCGTTTTTATAAAATTTGAACAATATCGTGTAGTAATATTCATGAATAAATTCCACGTTTAGAATGTCTGAAAAGTTTTTTTAATTCAATTTTAAAACTTATTCTACATCATAATACACATAGGAAGTTAGATATACTAGTATGGAATCACAAAAACACGTTTTGGATAGTCATATAGGTTACTCAATGTCGAACATCTTTTGTTAACATTTGAAAAAATTCACGAGTCTAACCCTTTTTTAGATGTTCTAAACATATTTTTTATTTGATTTCATTATGTATTTATTATCAAAATATTTTAATGAAACTATATATACCAATTACGAGTCACAAAAACACTTTTTGAACGACTATATGAGTCGTTCAATATCCAATCTTCACCGTTTTTCTAAAATTTGAACAATATCGTGGAGTAATATTCATGAATAAATTCTATGTTTAGAATGTCCGAAAAGTTTTTTTAATTCAATTTTAAAACTTATTCTACATCATAATACACATAGGAAGTTAGATATACTAGTTTGGAATCACAAAAACACGTTTTGGATAGTCATATAGGTTGTTCAATGTCGAACATCTTTTCTTAACATTTGAAAAAATTCACGAGTCTAACTCACTTTTAGATGTTCTAAACGTATTTTTTATTTGATTTCATTATGTATTTATCATCAAAATGCTTTAATGAAACTATATATACCAATTATGAGTCGCAAAAAATCTTTTGGAACGACCATATGAGTCGTTAAATATCCAATCATCACCGTTTTTATAAAATTTGAACAATAACGTGTAGTAATATTCATGAATAAATTCCACGTTTAGAATGACCGAAAAGTTTTTTTAATTCAATTTTAAAACATATTCTACATCATAATACACATAGGAAGTTAGATATAATAGTATGGAATCACAAAAACACGTTTTGGTTAGTCATATAGGTTGCTCAATGTCGAATATCTTTTGTTAACATTTGAAAAAATTCACGAGTCTAACCCTTTTTTAGATGTTCTAAACATATTTTTTATTTGATTTCATTATGTATTTATTATCAAAATATTTTAATGAAACTATATATACCAATTACGAGTCACAAAAACACTTTTTGAACGACTATATGAGTCGTTCAATATCCAATCTTCACCGTTTTTCTAAAATTTGAACAATATCGTGGAGTATTATTCATTAATAAATTCTATGTTTAGAATGTCCGAAAAGTTTTTTTAATTCAATTTCAAAACTTATTCTACATCATAATACACATAGGAAGTTAGATATACTAGTTTAGAATCACAAAAACACGTTTTGAATAGTCATATAGGTTGCTCAATGTCGAACATCTTTTGTTAACATTTGAAAAAAATCACGAGTCTAACCCTCTTTTAGATGTTCTAAACGTATTTTTTATTTGATTTCATTATGTATTTATCATCAAAATGCTTTAATGAAACTATATATACCAATTATGAGTCACAAAAAAACTTTTGGAATGATCATATGAGTCGTTCAATATCCAATAATCACCGTTTTTATAAAATTTGAACAATATCGTGTAGTAATATTCATGAATAAATTCCACGTTTAGAATGTCTGAAAAGTTTTTTTAATTCAATTTTAAAACTTATTCTACATCATAATACACATAGGAAGTTAGATATACTAGTATGGAATCACAAAAACACGTTTTGGATAGTCATATAGGTTGCTCAATGTCGAACATCTTTTGTTAACATTTGAAAAAATTCACGAGTCTAACCCTTTTTTAGATGTTCTAAACATATTTTTTATTTGATTTCATTATGTATTTATTATCAAAATATTTTAATGAAACTATATATACCAATTACGAGTCACAAAAACACTTTTTGAACGACTATATGAGTCGTTCAATATCCAATCTTCACCGTTTTTCTAAAATTTGAACAATATCGTGGAGTAATATTCATGAATAAATTCTATGTTTAGAATGTCCGAAAAGTTTTTTTAATTCAATTTTAAAACTTATTCTACATCATAATACACATAGGAAGTTAGATATACTAGTTTGAAATCACAAAAACACGTTTTGGATAGTCATATAGGTTGTTCAATGTCGAACATCTTTTCTTAACATTTGAAAAAATTCACGAGTCTAACTCACTTTTAGATGTTCTAAACGTATTTTTTATTTGATTTCATTATGTATTTATCATCAAAATGCTTTAATGAAACTATATATACCAATTATGAGTCGCAAAAAATCTTTTGGAACGACCATATGAGTCGTTAAATATCCAATCATCACCGTTTTTATAAAATTTGAACAATAACGTGTAGTAATATTCATGAATAAATTCCACGTTTAGAATGACCGAAAAGTTTTTTTAATTCAATTTTAAAACATATTCTACATCATAATACACATAGGAAGTTAGATATAATAGTATGGAATCACAAAAACACGTTTTGGATAGTCATATAGGTTGCTCAATGTCGAACATCTTTTGTTAACATTTGAAAAAATTCACGAGTCTAACCCTTTTTTAGATGTTCTAAACATATTTTTTATTTGATTTCATTATGTATTTATTATCAAAATATTTTAATGAAACTATATATACCAATTACGAGTCACAAAAACACTTTTTGAACGACTATATGAGTCGTTCAATATCCAATCTTCACCGTTTTTCTAAAATTTGAACAATATCGTGGAGTAATATTCATGAATAAATTCTATGTTTAGAATGTCCGAAAAGTTTTTTTAATTCAATTTTAAAACTTATTCTACATCATAATACACATAGGAAGTTAGATATACTAGTTTAGAATCACAAAAACACGTTTTGAATAGTCATATAGGTTGCTCAATGTCGAACATCTTTTGTTAACATTTGAAAAAAATCACGAGTCTAACCCTCTTTTAGATGTTCTAAACGTATTTTTTATTTGATTTCATTATGTATTTATCATCAAAATGCTTTAATGAAACTATATATACCAATTATGAGTCACAAAAAAACTTTTGGAATGATCATATGAGTCGTTCAATATCCAATAATCACCGTTTTTATAAAATTTGAACAATATCGTGTAGTAATATTCATGAATAAATTCCACGTTTAGAATGTCTGAAAAGTTTTTTTAATTCAATTTTAAAACTTATTCTACATCATAATACACATAGGAAGTTAGATATACTAGTATGGAATCACAAAAACACGTTTTGGATAGTCATATAGGTTGCTCAATGTCGAACATCTTTTGTTAACATTTGAAAAAATTCACGAGTCTAACCCTTTTTTAGATGTTCTAAACATATTTTTTATTTGATTTCATTATGTATTTATTATCAAAATATTTTAATGAAACTATATATACCAATTACGAGTCACAAAAACACTTTTTGAACGACTATATGAGTCGTTCAATATCCAATCTTCACCGTTTTTCTAAAATTTGAACAATATCGTGGAGTAATATTCATGAATAAATTCTATGTTTAGAATGTCCGAAAAGTTTTTTTAATTCAATTTTAAAACTTATTCTACATCATAATACACATAGGAAGTTAGATATACTAGTTTGGAATCACAAAAACACGTTTTGGATAGTCATATAGGTTGTTCAATGTCGAACATCTTTTCTTAACATTTGAAAAAATTCACGAGTCTAACTCACTTTTAGATGTTCTAAACGTATTTTTTATTTGATTTCATTATGTATTTATCATCAAAATGCTTTAATGAAACTATATATACCAATTATGAGTCGCAAAAAATCTTTTGGAACGACCATATGAGTCGTTCAATATCCAATAATCACCGTTTTTATAAAATTTGAACAATAACGTGTAGTAATATTCATGAATAAATTCTACGTTTAGAATGTCCGAAAAGTTTTTTTAATTCAATTTTAAATCTTATTCTACATCATAATACACATAGGAAGTTAGATACACTAGTTTAGAATCACAAAAACACGTTTTGGATAGTCATATAGGTTGCTCAATGTCGAACATCTTTTGTTAACATTTGAAAAAATTCACGAGTCTAACCCTCTTTTAGATGTTTTAAGCGTATTTTTTATTTGATTTCATTATATATTTATCATCAAAATGCTTTAATGAAACTATATATACCAATTATGAGTCACAAAAAAACTTTTGGAACGACCATATGAGTCGTTCAATATCCAATCATCACCGTTTTTATAAAATTTGAACAATATCGTGTAGTAATATTCATGAATAAATTCCACGTTTAGAATGTCCGAAAAGTTTTTTTAATTCAATTTTAAATCTTATTCTACATCATAATACACATAGGAAGTTAGATATACTAGTTTGGAATCACAAAAACACGTTTTGGATAGTCATATAGGTTGCTCAATGTCGAACATCTTTTGTTAACATTTGAAAAAATTCACGAGTCTAACCCTCTTTTAGATGTTCTAAACATATTTTTTATTTGATTTCATTATGTATTTATTATCAAAATATTTTAATGAAACTATATATACCAATTACGAGTCACAAAAACACTTTTTGAACGACCATATGAGTCGTTCAATATCCAATCTTCACCGTTTTTATAAAATATGAACAATATCGTGGATTAATATTCATGAATAAATTCTACGTTTAGAATGTCCGAAAAGTTTTTTTAATTCAATTTTAAAACTTATTCTATATCATAATACACATAGAAAGTTAGATATACTAGTTTAGAATCACAAAAACACGTTTTGGATAGTCATATAGGTTGCTCAATGTCGAACATCTTTTGTTAACATTTGAAAAAATTCACGAGTCTAACCCACTTTTTAGATGTTCTAAACGTATTTCTTATTTGATTTCATTATGTGTTTATCATCAAAATGCTTTAATGAAACTATATATACCAATTACGAGTCACAAAAACACTTTTCGAACGACTATATGAGTCGTTCAATATCCAATAATCACCGTTTTTGTAAAATTTGAACAATATCGTGTAGTAATATTCATGAATAAATTCCACGTTTAGAATGTCCGAAAAGTTTTTTTAATTCAATTTTAAATCTTATTCTACATCATAATACACATAGGAAGTTAGATATACTAGTATGGAATCACAAAAACACGTTTTGGATAGTCATATAGGTTGCTCAATGTCGAACATCTTTTGTTAACATTTGAAAAAATTCACGAGTCTAACCCTTTTTTAGATGTTCTAAACATATTTTTTATTTGATTTCATTATGTATTTATCATCAAAATGATTTAATGAAACTATATATACCAATTATGAGTCACAAAAAAACTTTTGGAATGATCATATGAGTCGTTCAATATCCAATAATCACCGTTTTTATAAAATTTGAACAATATCGTGTAGTAATATTCATGAATGAATTCCACGTTTAGAATGTTCGAAAAGTTTTTTTAATTCAATTTTAAATCTTATTCTACATCATAATACACATAGAAAGTTAGATATACTAGTTTGAAATCACAAAAACACGTTTTGGATAGTCATATAGGTTGCTCAATGTCGAACATCTTTTGTTAACATTTGAAAAAATTCACGAGTCTAACCCTCTTTTAGATGTTCTAAACGTATTTTTTATTTGATTTCATTATATATTTATCATCAAAATGCTTTAATGAAACTATATATACCAATTATGAGTCACAAAAAAACTTTTGGAACGACCATATGAGTCGTTCAATATCCAATCATCACCGTTTTTATAAAATTTGAACAATATCGTGTAGTAATATTCATGAATAAATGCCACGTTTAGAATGTCCGAAAAGTTTTTTTAATTCAATTTTAAAACTTATTCTACATCATAATACACATAGGAAGTTAGATATACTAGTATGGAATCACAAAAACACGTTTTGGTTAGTCATATAGGTTGCTCAATGTCGAATATCTTTTGTTAACATTTGAAAAAATTCACGAGTCTAACCCTTTTTTAGATGTTCTAAACATATTTTTTATTTGATTTCATTATGTATTTATTATCAAAATATTTTAATGAAACTATATATACCAATTACGAGTCACAAAAACACTTTTTGAACGACTATATGAGTCGTTCAATATCCAATCTTCACCGTTTTTCTAAAATTTGAACAATATCGTGGAGTATTATTCATTAATAAATTCTATGTTTAGAATGTCCGAAAAGTTTTTTTAATTCAATTTCAAAACTTATTCTACATCATAATACACATAGGAAGTTAGATATACTAGTTTAGAATCACAAAAACACGTTTTGAATAGTCATATAGGTTGCTCAATGTCGAACATCTTTTGTTAACATTTGAAAAAAATCACGAGTCTAACCCTCTTTTAGATGTTCTAAACGTATTTTTTATTTGATTTCATTATGTATTTATCATCAAAATGCTTTAATGAAACTATATATACCAATTATGAGTCACAAAAAAACTTTTGGAATGATCATATGAGTCGTTCAATATCCAATAATCACCGTTTTTATAAAATTTGAACAATATCGTGTAGTAATATTCAAGAATAAATTCCACGTTTAGAATGTCTGAAAAGTTTTTTTAATTCAATTTTAAAACTTATTCTACATCATAATACACATAGGAAGTTAGATATACTAGTATGGAATCACAAAAACACGTTTTGGATAGTCATATAGGTTGCTCAATGTCGAACATCTTTTGTTAACATTTGAAAAAATTCACGAGTCTAACCCTTTTTTAGATGTTCTAAACATATTTTTTATTTGATTTCATTATGTATTTATTATCAAAATATTTTAATGAAACTATATATACCAATTACGAGTCACAAAAACACTTTTTGAACGACTATATGAGTCGTTCAATATCCAATCTTCACCGTTTTTCTAAAATTTGAACAATATCGTGGAGTATTATTCATTAATAAATTCTATGTTTAGAATGTCCGAAAAGTTTTTTTAATTCAATTTCAAAACTTATTCTACATCATAATACACATAGGAAGTTAGATATACTAGTTTAGAATCACAAAAACACGTTTTGAATAGTCATATAGGTTGCTCAATGTCGAACATCTTTTGTTAACATTTGAAAAAAATCACGAGTCTAACCCTCTTTTAGATGTTCTAAACGTATTTTTTATTTGATTTCATTATGTATTTATCATCAAAATGCTTTAATGAAACTATATATACCAATTATGAGTCACAAAAAAACTTTTGGAATGATCATATGAGTCGTTCAATATCCAATAATCACCGTTTTTATAAAATTTGAACAATATCGTGTAGTAATATTCATGAATAAATTCCACGTTTAGAATGTCTGAAAAGTTTTTTTAATTCAATTTTAAAACTTATTCTACATCATAATACACATAGGAAGTTAGATATACTAGTATGGAATCACAAAAACACGTTTTGGATAGTCATATAGGTTGCTCAATGTCGAACATCTTTTGTTAACATTTGAAAAAATTCACGAGTCTAACCCTTTTTTAGATGTTCTAAACATATTTTTTATTTGATTTCATTATGTATTTATTATCAAAATATTTTAATGAAACTATATATACCAATTACGAGTCACAAAAACACTTTTTGAACGACTATATGAGTCGTTCAATATCCAATCTTCACCGTTTTTCTAAAATTTGAACAATATCGTGGAGTAATATTCATGAATAAATTCTATGTTTAGAATGTCCGAAAAGTTTTTTTAATTCAATTTTAAAACTTATTCTACATCATAATACACATAGGAAGTTAGATATACTAGTTTGGAATCACAAAAACACGTTTTGGATAGTCATATAGGTTGTTCAATGTCGAACATCTTTTCTTAACATTTGAAAAAATTCACGAGTCTAACTCACTTTTAGATGTTCTAAACGTATTTTTTATTTGATTTCATTATGTATTTATCATCAAAATGCTTTAATGAAACTATATATACCAATTATGAGTCGCAAAAAATCTTTTGGAACGACCATATGAGTCGTTAAATATCCAATCATCACCGTTTTTATAAAATTTGAACAATAACGTGTAGTAATATTCATGAATAAATTCCACGTTTAGAATGACCGAAAAGTTTTTTTAATTCAATTTTAAAACATATTCTACATCATAATACACATAGGAAGTTAGATATAATAGTATGGAATCACAAAAACACGTTTTGGATAGTCATATAGGTTGCTCAATGTCGAACATCTTTTGTTAACATTTGAAAAAATTCACGAGTCTAACCCTTTTTTAGATGTTCTAAACATATTTTTTATTTGATTTCATTATGTATTTATTATCAAAATATTTTAATGAAACTATATATACCAATTACGAGTCACAAAAACACTTTTTGAACGACTATATGAGTCGTTCAATATCCAATCTTCACCGTTTTTCTAAAATTTGAACAATATCGTGGAGTAATATTCATGAATAAATTCTATGTTTAGAATGTCCGAAAAGTTTTTTTAATTCAATTTTAAAACTTATTCTACATCATAATACACATAGGAAGTTAGATATACTAGTTTAGAATCACAAAAACACGTTTTGAATAGTCATATAGGTTGCTCAATGTCGAACATCTTTTGTTAACATTTGAAAAAAATCACGAGTCTAACCCTCTTTTAGATGTTCTAAACGTATTTTTTATTTGATTTCATTATGTATTTATCATCAAAATGCTTTAATGAAACTATATATACCAATTATGAGTCACAAAAAAACTTTTGGAATGATCATATGAGTCGTTCAATATCCAATAATCACCGTTTTTATAAAATTTGAACAATATCGTGTAGTAATATTCATGAATAAATTCCACGTTTAGAATGTCTGAAAAGTTTTTTTAATTCAATTTTAAAACTTATTCTACATCATAATACACATAGGAAGTTAGATATACTAGTATGGAATCACAAAAACACGTTTTGGATAGTCATATAGGTTGCTCAATGTCGAACATCTTTTGTTAACATTTGAAAAAATTCACGAGTCTAACCCTTTTTTAGATGTTCTAAACATATTTTTTATTTGATTTCATTATGTATTTATTATCAAAATATTTTAATGAAACTATATATACCAATTACGAGTCACAAAAACACTTTTTGAACGACTATATGAGTCGTTCAATATCCAATCTTCACCGTTTTTCTAAAATTTGAACAATATCGTGGAGTAATATTCATGAATAAATTCTATGTTTAGAATGTCCGAAAAGTTTTTTTAATTCAATTTTAAAACTTATTCTACATCATAATACACATAGGAAGTTAGATATACTAGTTTGGAATCACAAAAACACGTTTTGGATAGTCATATAGGTTGTTCAATGTCGAACATCTTTTCTTAACATTTGAAAAAATTCACGAGTCTAACTCACTTTTAGATGTTCTAAACGTATTTTTTATTTGATTTCATTATGTATTTATCATCAAAATGCTTTAATGAAACTATATATACCAATTATGAGTCGCAAAAAATCTTTTGGAACGACCATATGAGTCGTTCAATATCCAATAATCACCGTTTTTATAAAATTTGAACAATAACGTGTAGTAATATTCATGAATAAATTCTACGTTTAGAATGTCCGAAAAGTTTTTTTAATTCAATTTTAAATCTTATTCTACATCATAATACACATAGGAAGTTAGATACACTAGTTTAGAATCACAAAAACACGTTTTGGATAGTCATATAGGTTGCTCAATGTCGAACATCTTTTGTTAACATTTGAAAAAATTCACGAGTCTAACCCTCTTTTAGATGTTTTAAGCGTATTTTTTATTTGATTTCATTATATATTTATCATCAAAATGCTTTAATGAAACTATATATACCAATTATGAGTCACAAAAAAACTTTTGGAACGACCATATGAGTCGTTCAATATCCAATCATCACCGTTTTTATAAAATTTGAACAATATCGTGTAGTAATATTCATGAATAAATTCCACGTTTAGAATGTCCGAAAAGTTTTTTTAATTCAATTTTAAATCTTATTCTACATCATAATACACATAGGAAGTTAGATATACTAGTTTGGAATCACAAAAACACGTTTTGGATAGTCATATAGGTTGCTCAATGTCGAACATCTTTTGTTAACATTTGAAAAAATTCACGAGTCTAACCCTCTTTTAGATGTTCTAAACATATTTTTTATTTGATTTCATTATGTATTTATTATCAAAATATTTTAATGAAACTATATATACCAATTACGAGTCACAAAAACACTTTTTGAACGACCATATGAGTCGTTCAATATCCAATCTTCACCGTTTTTATAAAATATGAACAATATCGTGGATTAATATTCATGAATAAATTCTACGTTTAGAATGTCCGAAAAGTTTTTTTAATTCAATTTTAAAATTTATTCTATATCATAATACACATAGAAAGTTAGATATACTAGTTTAGAATCACAAAAACACGTTTTGGATAGTCATATAGGTTGCTCAATGTCGAACATCTTTTGTTAACATTTGAAAAAATTCACGAGTCTAACCCACTTTTTAGATGTTCTAAACGTATTTCTTATTTGATTTCATTATGTGTTTATCATCAAAATGCTTTAATGAAACTATATATACCAATTACGAGTCACAAAAACACTTTTCGAACGACTATATGAGTCGTTCAATATCCAATAATCACCGTTTTTGTAAAATTTGAACAATATCGTGTAGTAATATTCATGAATAAATTCCACGTTTAGAATGTCCGAAAAGTTTTTTTAATTCAATTTTAAATCTTATTCTACATCATAATACACATAGGAAGTTAGATATACTAGTATGGAATCACAAAAACACGTTTTGGATAGTCATATAGGTTGCTCAATGTCGAACATCTTTTGTTAACATTTGAAAAAATTCACGAGTCTAACCCTTTTTTAGATGTTCTAAACATATTTTTTATTTGATTTCATTATGTATTTATCATCAAAATGATTTAATGAAACTATATATACCAATTATGAGTCACAAAAAAAGTTTTGGAATGATCATATGAGTCGTTCAATATCCAATAATCACCGTTTTTATAAAATTTGAACAATATCGTGTAGTAATATTCATGAATGAATTCCACGTTTAGAATGTTCGAAAAGTTTTTTTAATTCAATTTTAAATCTTATTCTACATCATAATACACATAGAAAGTTAGATATACTAGTTTGAAATCACAAAAACACGTTTTGGATAGTCATATAGGTTGCTCAATGTCGAACATCTTTTGTTAACATTTGAAAAAATTCACGAGTCTAACCCTCTTTTAGATGTTCTAAACGTATTTTTTATTTGATTTCATTATATATTTATCATCAAAATGCTTTAATGAAACTATATATACCAATTATGAGTCACAAAAAAACTTTTGGAACGACCATATGAGTCGTTCAATATCCAATCATCACCGTTTTTATAAAATTTGAACAATATCGTGTAGTAATATTCATGAATAAATGCCACGTTTAGAATGTCCGAAAAGTTTTTTTAATTCAATTTTAAAACTTATTCTACATCATAATACACATAGGAAGTTAGATATACTAGTATGGAATCACAAAAACACGTTTTAGATAGTCATATAGGTTGCTCAATGTCGAACATCTTTTGTTAACATTTGAAAAAATTCACGAGTCTAACCCTTTTTTAGATGTTCTAAACATATTTTTTATTTGATTTCATTATGTATTTATTATCAAAATGTTTTAATGAAACTATATATACCAATTACGAGTCACAAAAACACTTTTTGAACGACCATATGAGTCGTTCAATATCCAATCTTCACCGTTTTTATAAAATACGAACAATATCGTGGATTAATATTCATGAATAAATTCTACGTTTAGAATGTCCGAAAAGTTTTTTTAATTCAATTTTAAAACTTATTCTATATCATAATACACATAGAAATTTAGATATACTAGTTTAGAATCACAAAAACACGTTTTGGATAGTCATATAGGTTGCTCAATGTCGAACATCTTTTGTTAACATTTGAAAAAATTCACGAGTCTAACCCACTTTTTAGATGTTCTAAACGTATTTCTTATTTGATTTCATTATGTGTTTATCATCAAAATGCTTTAATGAAACTATATATACCAATTATGAGTCACAAAAACACTTTTCGAATGACCATATGAGTCGTTCAATATCCAATAATCACCGTTTTTATAAAATTTGAACAATATCGTGTAGTAATATTCATGAATAAATTCCACGTTTAGAATGTCCGAAAAGTTTTTTTAATTCAATTTTAAATCTTATTCTACATCATAATACACATAGGAAGTTAGATATACTAGTTTGGAATAACAAAAACACGTTTTGGATAGTCATATAGGTTGCTCAATGTCGAACATCTTTTCCTAACATTTGAAAAAATTCACGAGTCTAACCCCCTTTTAGATGTTCTAAACGTATTTTTTATTTGATTTCATTATGTATTTATCAACAAAATGCTTTAATGAAACTATATATACCAATTATGAGTCACAAAAAAACTTTTGGAACGACCATATGAGTCGTTCAATATCCAATCATCACCGTTTTTATAAAATTTGAACAATATCGTGTAGTAATATTCATGAATAAATTCCACGTTTAGAATGTCCGAAAAGTTTTTTTAATTCAATTTTAAATCTTATTCTACATCATAATACACATAGGAAGTTAGATATACTAGTTTGGAATCACAAAAACACGTTTTGGATAGTCATATAGGTTGCTCAATGTCGAACATCTTTTGTTAACATTTGAAAAAATTCACGAGTCTAACCCTCTTTTAGATGTTCTAAACATATTTTTTATTTGATTTCATTATGTATTTATTATCAAAATATTTTAATGAAACTATATATACCAATTACGAGTCACAAAAACACTTTTTGAACGACCATATGAGTCGTTCAATATCCAATCTTCACCGTTTTTATAAAATATGAACAATATCGTGGATTAATATTCATGAATAAATTCTACGTTTAGAATGTCCGAAAAGTTTTTTTAATTCAATTTTAAAACTTATTCTATATCATAATACACATAGAAAGTTAGATATACTAGTTTAGAATCACAAAAACACGTTTTGGATAGTCATATAGGTTGCTCAATGTCGAACATCTTTTGTTAACATTTGAAAAAATTCACGAGTCTAACCCACTTTTTAGATGTTCTAAACGTATTTCTTATTTGATTTCATTATGTGTTTATCATCAAAATGCTTTAATGAAACTATATATACCAATTACGAGTCACAAAAACACTTTTCGAACGACTATATGAGTCGTTCAATATCCAATAATCACCGTTTTTGTAAAATTTGAACAATATCGTGTAGTAATATTCATGAATAAATTCCACGTTTAGAATGTCCGAAAAGTTTTTTTAATTCAATTTTAAATCTTATTCTACATCATAATACACATAGGAAGTTAGATATACTAGTATGGAATCACAAAAACACGTTTTGGATAGTCATATAGGTTGCTCAATGTCGAACATCTTTTGTTAACATTTGAAAAAATTCACGAGTCTAACCCTTTTTTAGATGTTCTAAACATATTTTTTATTTGATTTCATTATGTATTTATCATCAAAATGATTTAATGAAACTATATATACCAATTATGAGTCACAAAAAAAGTTTTGGAATGATCATATGAGTCGTTCAATATCCAATAATCACCGTTTTTATAAAATTTGAACAATATCGTGTAGTAATATTCATGAATGAATTCCACGTTTAGAATGTTCGAAAAGTTTTTTTAATTCAATTTTAAATCTTATTCTACATCATAATACACATAGAAAGTTAGATATACTAGTTTGAAATCACAAAAACACGTTTTGGATAGTCATATAGGTTGCTCAATGTCGAACATCTTTTGTTAACATTTGAAAAAATTCACGAGTCTAACCCTCTTTTAGATGTTCTAAACGTATTTTTTATTTGATTTCATTATATATTTATCATCAAAATGCTTTAATGAAACTATATATACCAATTATGAGTCACAAAAAAACTTTTGGAACGACCATATGAGTCGTTCAATATCCAATCATCACCGTTTTTATAAAATTTGAACAATATCGTGTAGTAATATTCATGAATAAATGCCACGTTTAGAATGTCCGAAAAGTTTTTTTAATTCAATTTTAAAACTTATTCTACATCATAATACACATAGGAAGTTAGATATACTAGTATGGAATCACAAAAACACGTTTTAGATAGTCATATAGGTTGCTCAATGTCGAACATCTTTTGTTAACATTTGAAAAAATTCACGAGTCTAACCCTTTTTTAGATGTTCTAAACATATTTTTTATTTGATTTCATTATGTATTTATTATCAAAATGTTTTAATGAAACTATATATACCAATTACGAGTCACAAAAACACTTTTTGAACGACCATATGAGTCGTTCAATATCCAATCTTCACCGTTTTTATAAAATACGAACAATATCGTGGATTAATATTCATGAATAAATTCTACGTTTAGAATGTCCGAAAAGTTTTTTTAATTCAATTTTAAAACTTATTCTATATCATAATACACATAGAAATTTAGATATACTAGTTTAGAATCACAAAAACACGTTTTGGATAGTCATATAGGTTGCTCAATGTCGAACATCTTTTGTTAACATTTGAAAAAATTCACGAGTCTAACCCACTTTTTAGATGTTCTAAACGTATTTCTTATTTGATTTCATTATGTGTTTATCATCAAAATGCTTTAATGAAACTATATATACCAATTATGAGTCACAAAAACACTTTTCGAATGACCATATGAGTCGTTCAATATCCAATAATCACCGTTTTTATAAAATTTGAACAATATCGTGTAGTAATATTCATGAATAAATTCCACGTTTAGAATGTCCGAAAAGTTTTTTTAATTCAATTTTAAATCTTATTCTACATCATAATACACATAGGAAGTTAGATATACTAGTTTCGAATAACAAAAACACGTTTTGGATAGTCATATAGGTTGCTCAATGTCGAACATCTTTTCCTAACATTTGAAAAAATTCACGAGTCTAACCCCCTTTTAGATGTTCTAAACGTATTTTTTATTTGATTTCATTATGTATTTATCAACAAAATGCTTTAATGAAACTATATATACCAATTATGAGTCACAAAAAAACTTTTGGAACGACCATATGAGTCGTTCAATATCCAATCATCACCGTTTTTATAAAATTTGAACAATATCGTGTAGTAATATTCATGAATAAATTCCACGTTTAGAATGTCCGAAAAGTTTTTTTAATTCAATTTTAAATCTTATTCTACATCATAATACACATAGGAAGTTAGATATACTAGTTTGGAATCACAAAAACACGTTTTGGATAGTCATATAGGTTGCTCAATGTCGAACATCTTTTGTTAACATTTGAAAAAATTCACGAGTCTAACCCTCTTTTAGATGTTCTAAACATATTTTTTATTTGATTTCATTATGTATTTATTATCAAAATATTTTAATGAAACTATATATACCAATTACGAGTCACAAAAACACTTTTTGAACGACCATATGAGTCGTTCAATATCCAATCTTCACCGTTTTTATAAAATATGAACAATATCGTGGATTAATATTCATGAATAAATTCTACGTTTAGAATGTCCGAAAAGTTTTTTTAATTCAATTTTAAAACTTATTCTATATCATAATACACATAGAAAGTTAGATATACTAGTTTAGAATCACAAAAACACGTTTTGGATAGTCATATAGGTTGCTCAATGTCGAACATCTTTTGTTAACATTTGAAAAAATTCACGAGTCTAACCCACTTTTTAGATGTTCTAAACGTATTTCTTATTTGATTTCATTATGTGTTTATCATCAAAATGCTTTAATGAAACTATATATACCAATTACGAGTCACAAAAACACTTTTCGAACGACTATATGAGTCGTTCAATATCCAATAATCACCGTTTTTGTAAAATTTGAACAATATCGTGTAGTAATATTCATGAATAAATTCCACGTTTAGAATGTCCGAAAAGTTTTTTTAATTCAATTTTAAATCTTATTCTACATCATAATACACATAGGAAGTTAGATATACTAGTATGGAATCACAAAAACACGTTTTGGATAGTCATATAGGTTGCTCAATGTCGAACATCTTTTGTTAACATTTGAAAAAATTCACGAGTCTAACCCTTTTTTAGATGTTCTAAACATATTTTTTATTTGATTTCATTATGTATTTATCATCAAAATGATTTAATGAAACTATATATACCAATTATGAGTCACAAAAAAAGTTTTGGAATGATCATATGAGTCGTTCAATATCCAATAATCACCGTTTTTATAAAATTTGAACAATATCGTGTAGTAATATTCATGAATGAATTCCACGTTTAGAATGTTCGAAAAGTTTTTTTAATTCAATTTTAAATCTTATTCTACATCATAATACACATAGAAAGTTAGATATACTAGTTTGAAATCACAAAAACACGTTTTGGATAGTCATATAGGTTGCTCAATGTCGAACATCTTTTGTTAACATTTGAAAAAATTCACGAGTCTAACCCTCTTTTAGATGTTCTAAACGTATTTTTTATTTGATTTCATTATATATTTATCATCAAAATGCTTTAATGAAACTATATATACCAATTATGAGTCACAAAAAAACTTTTGGAACGACCATATGAGTCGTTCAATATCCAATCATCACCGTTTTTATAAAATTTGAACAATATCGTGTAGTAATATTCATGAATAAATGCCACGTTTAGAATGTCCGAAAAGTTTTTTTAATTCAATTTTAAAACTTATTCTACATCATAATACACATAGGAAGTTAGATATACTAGTATGGAATCACAAAAACACGTTTTAGATAGTCATATAGGTTGCTCAATGTCGAACATCTTTTGTTAACATTTGAAAAAATTCACGAGTCTAACCCTTTTTTAGATGTTCTAAACATATTTTTTATTTGATTTCATTATGTATTTATTATCAAAATGTTTTAATGAAACTATATATACCAATTACGAGTCACAAAAACACTTTTTGAACGACCATATGAGTCGTTCAATATCCAATCTTCACCGTTTTTATAAAATACGAACAATATCGTGGATTAATATTCATGAATAAATTCTACGTTTAGAATGTCCGAAAAGTTTTTTTAATTCAATTTTAAAACTTATTCTATATCATAATACACATAGAAATTTAGATATACTAGTTTAGAATCACAAAAACACGTTTTGGATAGTCATATAGGTTGCTCAATGTCGAACATCTTTTGTTAACATTTGAAAAAATTCACGAGTCTAACCCACTTTTTAGATGTTCTAAGCGTATTTCTTATTTGATTTCATTATGTGTTTATCATCAAAATGCTTTAATGAAACTATATATACCAATTATGAGTCACAAAAACACTTTTCGAATGACCATATGAGTCGTTCAATATCCAATAATCACCGTTTTTATAAAATTTGAACAATATCGTGTAGTAATATTCATGAATAAATTCCACGTTTAGAATGTCCGAAAAGTTTTTTTAATTCAATTTTAAATCTTATTCTACATCATAATACACATAGGAAGTTAGATATACTAGTTTCGAATAACAAAAACACGTTTTGGATAGTCATATAGGTTGCTCAATGTCGAACATCTTTTCCTAACATTTGAAAAAATTCACGAGTCTAACCCCCTTTTAGATGTTCTAAACGTATTTTTTATTTGATTTCATTATGTATTTATCAACAAAATGCTTTAATGAAACTATATATACCAATTATGAGTCACAAAAAAACTTTTGGAACGACCATATGAGTCGTTCAATATCCAATCATCACCGTTTTTATAAAATTTGAACAATATCGTGTAGTAATATTCATGAATAAATTCCACGTTTAGAATGTCCGAAAAGTTTTTTTAATTCAATTTTAAATCTTATTCTACATCATAATACACATAGGAAGTTAGATATACTAGTTTGGAATCACAAAAACACGTTTTGGATAGTCATATAGGTTGCTCAATGTCGAACATCTTTTGTTAACATTTGAAAAAATTCACGAGTCTAACCCTTTTTTAGATGTTCTAAACATATTTTTTATTTGATTTCATTATGTATTTATCATCAAAATGCTTTAATGAAACTATATATACCAATTATGAGTCACAAAAAAAGTTTTGGAATGATCATATGAGTCGTTCAATATCCAATAATCACCGTTTTTATAAAATTTGAACAATATCGTGTAGTAATATTCATGAATGAATTCCACGTTTAGAATGTTCGAAAAGTTTTTTTAATTCAATTTTAAATCTTATTCTACATCATAATACACATAGAAAGTTAGATATACTAGTTTGAAATCACAAAAACACGTTTTGGATAGTCATATAGGTTGCTCAATGTCGAACATCTTTTGTTAACATTTGAAAAAATTCACGAGTCTAACCCTCTTTTAGATGTTCTAAACGTATTTTTTATTTGATTTCATTATATATTTATCATCAAAATGCTTTAATGAAACTATATATACCAATTATGAGTCACAAAAAAACTTTTGGAACGACCATATGAGTCGTTCAATATCCAATCATCACCGTTTTTATAAAATTTGAACAATATCGTGTAGTAATATTCATGAATAAATGCCACGTTTAGAATGTCCGAAAAGTTTTTTTAATTCAATTTTAAAACTTATTCTACATCATAATACACATAGGAAGTTAGATATACGAGTATGGAATCACAAAAACACGTTTTAGATAGTCATATAGGTTGCTCAATGTCGAACATCTTTTGTTAACATTTGAAAAAATTCACGAGTCTAACCCTTTTTTAGATGTTCTAAACATATTTTTTATTTGATTTCATTATGTATTTATTATCAAAATGTTTTAATGAAACTATATATACCAATTACGAGTCACAAAAACACTTTTTGAACGACCATATGAGTCGTTCAATATCCAATCTTCACCGTTTTTATAAAATACGAACAATATCGTGGATTAATATTCATGAATAAATTCTACGTTTAGAATGTCCGAAAAGTTTTTTTAATTCAATTTTAAAACTTATTCTATATCATAATACACATAGAAATTTAGATATACTAGTTTAGAATCACAAAAACACGTTTTGGATAGTCATATAGGTTGCTCAATGTCGAACATCTTTTGTTAACATTTGAAAAAATTCACGAGTCTAACCCACTTTTTAGATGTTCTAAACGTATTTCTTATTTGATTTCATTATGTGTTTATCATCAAAATGCTTTAATGAAACTATATATACCAATTACGAGTCACAAAAACACTTTTCGAACGACTATATGAGTCGTTCAATATCCAATAATCACCGTTTTTGTAAAATTTGAACAATATCGTGTAGTAATATTCATGAATAAATTCCACGTTTAGAATGTCCGAAAAGTTTTTTTAATTCAATTTTAAATCTTATTCTACATCATAATACACATAGGAAGTTAGATATACTAGTATGGAATCACAAAAACACGTTTTGGATAGTCATATAGGTTGCTCAATGTCGAACATCTTTTGTTAACATTTGAAAAAATTCACGAGTCTAACCCTTTTTTAGATGTTCTAAACATATTTTTTATTTGATTTCATTATGTATTTATCATCAAAATGATTTAATGAAACTATATATACCAATTATGAGTCACAAAAAAAGTTTTGGAATGATCATATGAGTCGTTCAATATCCAATAATCACCGTTTTTATAAAATTTGAACAATATCGTGTAGTAATATTCATGAATGAATTCCACGTTTAGAATGTTCGAAAAGTTTTTTTAATTCAATTTTAAATCTTATTCTACATCATAATACACATAGAAAGTTAGATATACTAGTTTGAAATCACAAAAACACGTTTTGGATAGTCATATAGGTTGCTCAATGTCGAACATCTTTTGTTAACATTTGAAAAAATTCACGAGTCTAACCCTCTTTTAGATGTTCTAAACGTATTTTTTATTTGATTTCATTATATATTTATCATCAAAATGCTTTAATGAAACTATATATACCAATTATGAGTCACAAAAAAACTTTTGGAACGACCATATGAGTCGTTCAATATCCAATCATCACCGTTTTTATAAAATTTGAACAATATCGTGTAGTAATATTCATGAATAAATTCCACGTTTAGAATGTCCGAAAAGTTTTTTTAATTCAATTTTAAATCTTATTCTACATCATAATACACATAGGAAGTTAGATATACTAGTTTGGAATCACAAAAACACGTTTTGGATAGTCATATAGGTTGCTCAATGTCGAACATCTTTTGTTAACATTTGAAAAAATTCACGAGTCTAACCCTTTTTTAGATGTTCTAAACATATTTTTTATTTGATTTCATTATGTATTTATCATCAAAATGCTTTAATGAAACTATATATACCAATTATGAGTCACAAAAAAAGTTTTGGAATGATCATATGAGTCGTTCAATATCCAATAATCACCGTTTTTATAAAATTTGAACAATATCGTGTAGTAATATTCATGAATGAATTCCACGTTTAGAATGTTCGAAAAGTTTTTTTAATTCAATTTTAAATCTTATTCTACATCATAATACACATAGAAAGTTAGATATACTAGTTTGAAATCACAAAAACACGTTTTGGATAGTCATATAGGTTGCTCAATGTCGAACATCTTTTGTTAACATTTGAAAAAATTCACGAGTCTAACCCTCTTTTAGATGTTCTAAACGTATTTTTTATTTGATTTCATTATATATTTATCATCAAAATGCTTTAATGAAACTATATATACCAATTATGAGTCACAAAAAAACTTTTGGAACGACCATATGAGTCGTTCAATATCCAATCATCACCGTTTTTATAAAATTTGAACAATATCGTGTAGTAATATTCATGAATAAATGCCACGTTTAGAATGTCCGAAAAGTTTTTTTAATTCAATTTTAAAACTTATTCTACATCATAATACACATAGGAAGTTAGATATACGAGTATGGAATCACAAAAACACGTTTTAGATAGTCATATAGGTTGCTCAATGTCGAACATCTTTTGTTAACATTTGAAAAAATTCACGAGTCTAACCCTTTTTTAGATGTTCTAAACATATTTTTTATTTGATTTCATTATGTATTTATTATCAAAATGTTTTAATGAAACTATATATACCAATTACGAGTCACAAAAACACTTTTTGAACGACCATATGAGTCGTTCAATATCCAATCTTCACCGTTTTTATAAAATACGAACAATATCGTGGATTAATATTCATGAATAAATTCTACGTTTAGAATGTCCGAAAAGTTTTTTTAATTCAATTTTAAAACTTATTCTATATCATAATACACATAGAAATTTAGATATACTAGTTTAGAATCACAAAAACACGTTTTGGATAGTCATATAGGTTGCTCAATGTCGAACATCTTTTGTTAACATTTGAAAAAATTCACGAGTCTAACCCACTTTTTAGATGTTCTAAACGTATTTCTTATTTGATTTCATTATGTGTTTATCATCAAAATGCTTTAATGAAACTATATATACCAATTACGAGTCACAAAAACACTTTTCGAACGACTATATGAGTCGTTCAATATCCAATAATCACCGTTTTTGTAAAATTTGAACAATATCGTGTAGTAATATTCATGAATAAATTCCACGTTTAGAATGTCCGAAAAGTTTTTTTAATTCAATTTTAAATCTTATTCTACATCATAATACACATAGGAAGTTAGATATACTAGTATGGAATCACAAAAACACGTTTTGGATAGTCATATAGGTTGCTCAATGTCGAACATCTTTTGTTAACATTTGAAAAAATTCACGAGTCTAACCCTTTTTTAGATGTTCTAAACATATTTTTTATTTGATTTCATTATGTATTTATCATCAAAATGATTTAATGAAACTATATATACCAATTATGAGTCACAAAAAAAGTTTTGGAATGATCATATGAGTCGTTCAATATCCAATAATCACCGTTTTTATAAAATTTGAACAATATCGTGTAGTAATATTCATGAATGAATTCCACGTTTAGAATGTTCGAAAAGTTTTTTTAATTCAATTTTAAATCTTATTCTACATCATAATACACATAGAAAGTTAGATATACTAGTTTGAAATCACAAAAACACGTTTTGGATAGTCATATAGGTTGCTCAATGTCGAACATCTTTTGTTAACATTTGAAAAAATTCACGAGTCTAACCCTCTTTTAGATGTTCTAAACGTATTTTTTATTTGATTTCATTATATATTTATCATCAAAATGCTTTAATGAAACTATATATACCAATTATGAGTCACAAAAAAACTTTTGGAACGACCATATGAGTCGTTCAATATCCAATCATCACCGTTTTTATAAAATTTGAACAATATCGTGTAGTAATATTCATGAATAAATGCCACGTTTAGAATGTCCGAAAAGTTTTTTTAATTCAATTTTAAAACTTATTCTACATCATAATACACATAGGAAGTTAGATATACGAGTATGGAATCACAAAAACACGTTTTAGATAGTCATATAGGTTGCTCAATGTCGAACATCTTTTGTTAACATTTGAAAAAATTCACGAGTCTAACCCTTTTTTAGATGTTCTAAACATATTTTTTATTTGATTTCATTATGTATTTATTATCAAAATGTTTTAATGAAACTATATATACCAATTACGAGTCACAAAAACACTTTTTGAACGACCATATGAGTCGTTCAATATCCAATCTTCACCGTTTTTATAAAATACGAACAATATCGTGGATTAATATTCATGAATAAATTCTACGTTTAGAATGTCCGAAAAGTTTTTTTAATTCAATTTTAAAACTTATTCTATATCATAATACACATAGAAATTTAGATATACTAGTTTAGAATCACAAAAACACGTTTTGGATAGTCATATAGGTTGCTCAATGTCGAACATCTTTTGTTAACATTTGAAAAAATTCACGAGTCTAACCCACTTTTTAGATGTTCTAAACGTATTTCTTATTTGATTTCATTATGTGTTTATCATCAAAATGCTTTAATGAAACTATATATACCAATTACGAGTCACAAAAACACTTTTCGAACGACTATATGAGTCGTTCAATATCCAATAATCACCGTTTTTGTAAAATTTGAACAATATCGTGTAGTAATATTCATGAATAAATTCCACGTTTAGAATGTCCGAAAAGTTTTTTTAATTCAATTTTAAATCTTATTCTACATCATAATACACATAGGAAGTTAGATATACTAGTATGGAATCACAAAAACACGTTTTGGATAGTCATATAGGTTGCTCAATGTCGAACATCTTTTGTTAACATTTGAAAAAATTCACGAGTCTAACCCTTTTTTAGATGTTCTAAACATATTTTTTATTTGATTTCATTATGTATTTATCATCAAAATGATTTAATGAAACTATATATACCAATTATGAGTCACAAAAAAAGTTTTGGAATGATCATATGAGTCGTTCAATATCCAATAATCACCGTTTTTATAAAATTTGAACAATATCGTGTAGTAATATTCATGAATGAATTCCACGTTTAGAATGTTCGAAAAGTTTTTTTAATTCAATTTTAAATCTTATTCTACATCATAATACACATAGAAAGTTAGATATACTAGTTTGAAATCACAAAAACACGTTTTGGATAGTCATATAGGTTGCTCAATGTCGAACATCTTTTGTTAACATTTGAAAAAATTCACGAGTCTAACCCTCTTTTAGATGTTCTAAACGTATTTTTTATTTGATTTCATTATATATTTATCATCAAAATGCTTTAATGAAACTATATATACCAATTATGAGTCACAAAAAAACTTTTGGAACGACCATATGAGTCGTTCAATATCCAATCATCACCGTTTTTATAAAATTTGAACAATATCGTGTAGTAATATTCATGAATAAATGCCACGTTTAGAATGTCCGAAAAGTTTTTTTAATTCAATTTTAAAACTTATTCTACATCATAATACACATAGGAAGTTAGATATACGAGTATGGAATCACAAAAACCCGTTTTAGATAGTCATATAGGTTGCTCAATGTCGAACATCTTTTGTTAACATTTGAAAAAATTCACGAGTCTAACCCTTTTTTAGATGTTCTAAACATATTTTTTATTTGATTTCATTATGTATTTATTATCAAAATGTTTTAATGAAACTATATATACCAATTACGAGTCACAAAAACACTTTTTGAACGACCATATGAGTCGTTCAATATCCAATCTTCACCGTTTTTATAAAATACGAACAATATCGTGGATTAATATTCATGAATAAATTCTACGTTTAGAATGTCCGAAAAGTTTTTTTAATTCAATTTTAAAACTTATTCTATATCATAATACACATAGAAATTTAGATATACTAGTTTAGAATCACAAAAACACGTTTTGGATAGTCATATAGGTTGCTCAATGTCGAACATCTTTTGTTAACATTTGAAAAAATTCACGAGTCTAACCCACTTTTTAGATGTTCTAAACGTATTTCTTATTTGATTTCATTATGTGTTTATCATCAAAATGCTTTAATGAAACTATATATACCAATTACGAGTCACAAAAACACTTTTCGAACGACTATATGAGTCGTTCAATATCCAATAATCACCGTTTTTGTAAAATTTGAACAATATCGTGTAGTAATATTCATGAATAAATTCCACGTTTAGAATGTCCGAAAAGTTTTTTTAATTCAATTTTAAATCTTATTCTACATCATAATACACATAGGAAGTTAGATATACTAGTATGGAATCACAAAAACACGTTTTGGATAGTCATATAGGTTGCTCAATGTCGAACATCTTTTGTTAACATTTGAAAAAATTCACGAGTCTAACCCTTTTTTAGATGTTCTAAACATATTTTTTATTTGATTTCATTATGTATTTATCATCAAAATGATTTAATGAAACTATATATACCAATTATGAGTCACAAAAAAAGTTTTGGAATGATCATATGAGTCGTTCAATATCCAATAATCACCGTTTTTATAAAATTTGAACAATATCGTGTAGTAATATTCATGAATGAATTCCACGTTTAGAATGTTCGAAAAGTTTTTTTAATTCAATTTTAAATCTTATTCTACATCATAATACACATAGAAAGTTAGATATACTAGTTTGAAATCACAAAAACACGTTTTGGATAGTCATATAGGTTGCTCAATGTCGAACATCTTTTGTTAACATTTGAAAAAATTCACGAGTCTAACCCTCTTTTAGATGTTCTAAACGTATTTTTTATTTGATTTCATTATATATTTATCATCAAAATGCTTTAATGAAACTATATATACCAATTATGAGTCACAAAAAAACTTTTGGAACGACCATATGAGTCGTTCAATATCCAATCATCACCGTTTTTATAAAATTTGAACAATATCGTGTAGTAATATTCATGAATAAATGCCACGTTTAGAATGTCCGAAAAGTTTTTTTAATTCAATTTTAAAACTTATTCTACATCATAATACACATAGGAAGTTAGATATACTAGTATGGAATCACAAAAACACGTTTTAGATAGTCATATAGGTTGCTCAATGTCGAACATCTTTTGTTAACATTTGAAAAAATTCACGAGTCTAACCCACTTTTTAGATGTTCTAAACGTATTTCTTATTTGATTTCATTATGTGTTTATCATCAAAATGCTTTAATGAAACTATATATACCAATTACGAGTCACAAAAACACTTTTCGAACGACTATATGAGTCGTTCAATATCCAATAATCACCGTTTTTGTAAAATTTGAACAATATCGTGTAGTAATATTCATGAATAAATTCCACGTTTAGAATGTCCGAAAAGTTTTTTTAATTCAATTTTAAATCTTATTCTACATCATAATACACATAGGAAGTTAGATATACTAGTATGGAATCACAAAAACACGTTTTGGATAGTCATATAGGTTGCTCAATGTCGAACATCTTTTGTTAACATTTGAAAAAATTCACGAGTCTAACCCTTTTTTAGATGTTCTAAACATATTTTTTATTTGATTTCATTATGTATTTATCATCAAAATGATTTAATGAAACTATATATACCAATTATGAGTCACAAAAAAAGTTTTGGAATGATCATATGAGTCGTTCAATATCCAATAATCACCGTTTTTATAAAATTTGAACAATATCGTGTAGTAATATTCATGAATGAATTCCACGTTTAGAATGTTCGAAAAGTTTTTTTAATTCAATTTTAAATCTTATTCTACATCATAATACACATAGAAAGTTAGATATACTAGTTTGAAATCACAAAAACACGTTTTGGATAGTCATATAGGTTGCTCAATGTCGAACATCTTTTGTTAACATTTGAAAAAATTCACGAGTCTAACCCTCTTTTAGATGTTCTAAACGTATTTTTTATTTGATTTCATTATATATTTATCATCAAAATGCTTTAATGAAACTATATATACCAATTATGAGTCACAAAAAAACTTTTGGAACGACCATATGAGTCGTTCAATATCCAATCATCACCGTTTTTATAAAATTTGAACAATATCGTGTAGTAATATTCATGAATAAATGCCACGTTTAGAATGTCCGAAAAGTTTTTTTAATTCAATTTTAAAACTTATTCTACATCATAATACACATAGGAAGTTAGATATACGAGTATGGAATCACAAAAACACGTTTTAGATAGTCATATAGGTTGCTCAATGTCGAACATCTTTTGTTAACATTTGAAAAAATTCACGAGTCTAACCCTTTTTTAGATGTTCTAAACATATTTTTTATTTGATTTCATTATGTATTTATTATCAAAATGTTTTAATGAAACTATATATACCAATTACGAGTCACAAAAACACTTTTTGAACGACCATATGAGTCGTTCAATATCCAATCTTCACCGTTTTTATAAAATACGAACAATATCGTGGATTAATATTCATGAATAAATTCTACGTTTAGAATGTCCGAAAAGTTTTTTTAATTCAATTTTAAAACTTATTCTATATCATAATACACATAGAAATTTAGATATACTAGTTTAGAATCACAAAAACACGTTTTGGATAGTCATATAGGTTGCTCAATGTCGAACATCTTTTGTTAACATTTGAAAAAATTCACGAGTCTAACCCACTTTTTAGATGTTCTAAACGTATTTCTTATTTGATTTCATTATGTGTTTATCATCAAAATGCTTTAATGAAACTATATATACCAATTACGAGTCACAAAAACACTTTTCGAACGACTATATGAGTCGTTCAATATCCAATAATCACCGTTTTTGTAAAATTTGAACAATATCGTGTAGTAATATTCATGAATAAATTCCACGTTTAGAATGTCCGAAAAGTTTTTTTAATTCAATTTTAAATCTTATTCTACATCATAATACACATAGGAAGTTAGATATACTAGTATGGAATCACAAAAACACGTTTTGGATAGTCATATAGGTTGCTCAATGTCGAACATCTTTTGTTAACATTTGAAAAAATTCACGAGTCTAACCCTTTTTTAGATGTTCTAAACATATTTTTTATTTGATTTCATTATGTATTTATCATCAAAATGATTTAATGAAACTATATATACCAATTATGAGTCACAAAAAAAGTTTTGGAATGATCATATGAGTCGTTCAATATCCAATAATCACCGTTTTTATAAAATTTGAACAATATCGTGTAGTAATATTCATGAATGAATTCCACGTTTAGAATGTTCGAAAAGTTTTTTTAATTCAATTTTAAATCTTATTCTACATCATAATACACATAGAAAGTTAGATATACTAGTTTGAAATCACAAAAACACGTTTTGGATAGTCATATAGGTTGCTCAATGTCGAACATCTTTTGTTAACATTTGAAAAAATTCACGAGTCTAACCCTCTTTTAGATGTTCTAAACGTATTTTTTATTTGATTTCATTATATATTTATCATCAAAATGCTTTAATGAAACTATATATACCAATTATGAGTCACAAAAAAACTTTTGGAACGACCATATGAGTCGTTCAATATCCAATCATCACCGTTTTTATAAAATTTGAACAATATCGTGTAGTAATATTCATGAATAAATGCCACGTTTAGAATGTCCGAAAAGTTTTTTTAATTCAATTTTAAAACTTATTCTACATCATAATACACATAGGAAGTTAGATATACGAGTATGGAATCACAAAAACCCGTTTTAGATAGTCATATAGGTTGCTCAATGTCGAACATCTTTTGTTAACATTTGAAAAAATTCACGAGTCTAACCCTTTTTTAGATGTTCTAAACATATTTTTTATTTGATTTCATTATGTATTTATTATCAAAATGTTTTAATGAAACTATATATACCAATTACGAGTCACAAAAACACTTTTTGAACGACCATATGAGTCGTTCAATATCCAATCTTCACCGTTTTTATAAAATACGAACAATATCGTGGATTAATATTCATGAATAAATTCTACGTTTAGAATGTCCGAAAAGTTTTTTTAATTCAATTTTAAAACTTATTCTATATCATAATACACATAGAAATTTAGATATACTAGTTTAGAATCACAAAAACACGTTTTGGATAGTCATATAGGTTGCTCAATGTCGAACATCTTTTGTTAACATTTGAAAAAATTCACGAGTCTAACCCACTTTTTAGATGTTCTAAACGTATTTCTTATTTGATTTCATTATGTGTTTATCATCAAAATGCTTTAATGAAACTATATATACCAATTACGAGTCACAAAAACACTTTTCGAACGACTATATGAGTCGTTCAATATCCAATAATCACCGTTTTTGTAAAATTTGAACAATATCGTGTAGTAATATTCATGAATAAATTCCACGTTTAGAATGTCCGAAAAGTTTTTTTAATTCAATTTTAAATCTTATTCTACATCATAATACACATAGGAAGTTAGATATACTAGTATGGAATCACAAAAACACGTTTTGGATAGTCATATAGGTTGCTCAATGTCGAACATCTTTTGTTAACATTTGAAAAAATTCACGAGTCTAACCCTTTTTTAGATGTTCTAAACATATTTTTTATTTGATTTCATTATGTATTTATCATCAAAATGATTTAATGAAACTATATATACCAATTATGAGTCACAAAAAAAGTTTTGGAATGATCATATGAGTCGTTCAATATCCAATAATCACCGTTTTTATAAAATTTGAACAATATCGTGTAGTAATATTCATGAATGAATTCCACGTTTAGAATGTTCGAAAAGTTTTTTTAATTCAATTTTAAATCTTATTCTACATCATAATACACATAGAAAGTTAGATATACTAGTTTGAAATCACAAAAACACGTTTTGGATAGTCATATAGGTTGCTCAATGTCGAACATCTTTTGTTAACATTTGAAAAAATTCACGAGTCTAACCCTCTTTTAGATGTTCTAAACGTATTTTTTATTTGATTTCATTATATATTTATCATCAAAATGCTTTAATGAAACTATATATACCAATTATGAGTCACAAAAAAACTTTTGGAACGACCATATGAGTCGTTCAATATCCAATCATCACCGTTTTTATAAAATTTGAACAATATCGTGTAGTAATATTCATGAATAAATGCCACGTTTAGAATGTCCGAAAAGTTTTTTTAATTCAATTTTAAAACTTATTCTACATCATAATACACATAGGAAGTTAGATATACTAGTATGGAATCACAAAAACACGTTTTAGATAGTCATATAGGTTGCTCAATGTCGAACATCTTTTGTTAACATTTGAAAAAATTCACGAGTCTAACCCTTTTTTAGATGTTCTAAACATATTTTTTATTTGATTTCATTATGTATTTATTATCAAAATGTTTTAATGAAACTATATATACCAATTACGAGTCACAAAAACACTTTTTGAACGACCATATGAGTCGTTCAATATCCAATCTTCACCGTTTTTATAAAATACGAACAATATCGTGGATTAATATTCATGAATAAATTCTACGTTTAGAATGTCCGAAAAGTTTTTTTAATTCAATTTTAAAACTTATTCTATATCATAATACACATAGAAATTTAGATATACTAGTTTAGAATCACAAAAACACGTTTTGGATAGTCATATAGGTTGCTCAATGTCGAACATCTTTTGTTAACATTTGAAAAAATTCACGAGTCTAACCCACTTTTTAGATGTTCTAAACGTATTTCTTATTTGATTTCATTATGTGTTTATCATCAAAATGCTTTAATGAAACTATATATACCAATTATGAGTCACAAAAAAACTTTTCGAATGACCATATGAGTCGTTCAATATCCAATAATCACCGTTTTTATAAAATTTGAACAATATCGTGTAGTAATATTCATGAATAAATTCCACGTTTAGAATGTCCGAAAAGTTTTTTTAATTCAATTTTAAATCTTATTCTACATCATAATACACATAGGAAGTTAGATATACTAGTTTCGAATAACAAAAACACGTTTTGGATAGTCATATAGGTTGCTCAATGTCGAACATCTTTTCCTAACATTTGAAAAAATTCACGAGTCTAACCCCCTTTTAGATGTTCTAAACGTATTTTTTATTTGATTTCATTATGTATTTATCAACAAAATGCTTTAATGAAACTATATATACCAATTATGAGTCACAAAAAAACTTTTGGAACGACCATATGAGTCGTTCAATATCCAATCATCACCGTTTTTATAAAATTTGAACAATATCGTGTAGTAATATTCATGAATAAATTCCACGTTTAGAATGTCCGAAAAGTTTTTTTAATTCAATTTTAAATCTTATTCTACATCATAATACACATAGGAAGTTAGATATACTAGTTTGGAATCACAAAAACACGTTTTGGATAGTCATATAGGTTGCTCAATGTCGAACATCTTTTGTTAACATTTGAAAAAATTCACGAGTCTAACCCTCTTTTAGATGTTCTAAACATATTTTTTATTTGATTTCATTATGTATTTATTATCAAAATATTTTAATGAAACTATATATACCAATTACGAGTCACAAAAACACTTTTTGAACGACCATATGAGTCGTTCAATATCCAATCTTCACCGTTTTTATAAAATATGAACAATATCGTGGATTAATATTCATGAATAAATTCTACGTTTAGAATGTCCGAAAAGTTTTTTTAACTCAATTTTAAAACTTATTCTATATCATAATACACATAGAAAGTTAGATATACTAGTTTAGAATCACAAAAACACGTTTTGGATAGTCATATAGGTTGCTCAATGTCGAACATCTTTTGTTAACATTTGAAAAAATTCACGAGTCTAACCCACTTTTTAGATGTTCTAAACGTATTTCTTATTTGATTTCATTATGTGTTTATCATCAAAATGCTTTAATGAAACTATATATACCAATTACGAGTCACAAAAACACTTTTCGAACGACTATATGAGTCGTTCAATATCCAATAATCACCGTTTTTGTAAAATTTGAACAATATCGTGTAGTAATATTCATGAATAAATTCCACGTTTAGAATGTCCGAAAAGTTTTTTTAATTCAATTTTAAATCTTATTCTACATCATAATACACATAGGAAGTTAGATATACTAGTATGGAATCACAAAAACACGTTTTGGATAGTCATATAGGTTGCTCAATGTCGAACATCTTTTGTTAACATTTGAAAAAATTCACGAGTCTAACCCTTTTTTAGATGTTCTAAACATATTTTTTATTTGATTTCATTATGTATTTATCATCAAAATGATTTAATGAAACTATATATACCAATTATGAGTCACAAAAAAAGTTTTGGAATGATCATATGAGTCGTTCAATATCCAATAATCACCGTTTTTATAAAATTTGAACAATATCGTGTAGTAATATTCATGAATGAATTCCACGTTTAGAATGTTCGAAAAGTTTTTTTAATTCAATTTTAAATCTTATTCTACATCATAATACACATAGAAAGTTAGATATACTAGTTTGAAATCACAAAAACACGTTTTGGATAGTCATATAGGTTGCTCAATGTCGAACATCTTTTGTTAACATTTGAAAAAATTCACGAGTCTAACCCTCTTTTAGATGTTCTAAACGTATTTTTTATTTGATTTCATTATATATTTATCATCAAAATGCTTTAATGAAACTATATATACCAATTATGAGTCACAAAAAAACTTTTGGAACGACCATATGAGTCGTTCAATATCCAATCATCACCGTTTTTATAAAATTTGAACAATATCGTGTAGTAATATTCATGAATAAATGCCACGTTTAGAATGTCCGAAAAGTTTTTTTAATTCAATTTTAAAACTTATTCTACATCATAATACACATAGGAAGTTAGATATACGAGTATGGAATCACAAAAACACGTTTTAGATAGTCATATAGGTTGCTCAATGTCGAACATCTTTTGTTAACATTTGAAAAAATTCACGAGTCTAACCCTTTTTTAGATGTTCTAAACATATTTTTTATTTGATTTCATTATGTATTTATTATCAAAATGTTTTAATGAAACTATATATACCAATTACGAGTCACAAAAACACTTTTTGAACGACCATATGAGTCGTTCAATATCCAATCTTCACCGTTTTTATAAAATACGAACAATATCGTGGATTAATATTCATGAATAAATTCTACGTTTAGAATGTCCGAAAAGTTTTTTTAATTCAATTTTAAAACTTATTCTATATCATAATACACATAGAAATTTAGATATACTAGTTTAGAATCACAAAAACACGTTTTGGATAGTCATATAGGTTGCTCAATGTCGAACATCTTTTGTTAACATTTGAAAAAATTCACGAGTCTAACCCACTTTTTAGATGTTCTAAACGTATTTCTTATTTGATTTCATTATGTGTTTATCATCAAAATGCTTTAATGAAACTATATATACCAATTATGAGTCACAAAAACACTTTTCGAATGACCATATGAGTCGTTCAATATCCAATAATCACCGTTTTTATAAAATTTGAACAATATCGTGTAGTAATATTCATGAATAAATTCCACGTTTAGAATGTCCGAAAAGTTTTTTTAATTCAATTTTAAATCTTATTCTACATCATAATACACATAGGAAGTTAGATATACTAGTTTGGAATAACAAAAACACGTTTTGGATAGTCATATAGGTTGCTCAATGTCGAACATCTTTTCCTAACATTTGAAAAAATTCACGAGTCTAACCCCCTTTTAGATGTTCTAAACGTATTTTTTATTTGATTTCATTATGTATTTATCATCAAAATGCTTTAATGAAACTATATATACCAATTATGAGTCACAAAAAAACTTTTGGAACGACCATATGAGTCGTTCAATATCCAATCATCACCGTTTTTATAAAATTTGAACAATATCGTGTAGTAATATTCATGAATAAATGCCACGTTTAGAATGTCCGAAAAGTTTTTTTAATTCAATTTTAAATCTTATTCTACATCATAATACACATAGGAAGTTAGATATACTAGTATGGAATCACAAAAACACGTTTTAGATAGTCATATAGGTTGCTCAATGTCGAACATCTTTTGTTAACATTTGAAAAAATTCACGAGTCTAACCCTTTTTTAGATGTTCTAAACATATTTTTTATTTGATTTCATTATGTATTTATTATCAAAATGTTTTAATGAAACTATATATACCAATTACGAGTCACAAAAACACTTTTTGAACGACCATATGAGTCGTTCAATATCCAATCTTCACCGTTTTTGTAAAATATGAACAATATCGTGGATTAATATTCATGAATAAATTCTACGTTTAGAATGTCCGAAAAGTTTTTTTAATTCAATTTTAAAACTTATTCTATATCATAATACACATAGAAAGTTAGATATACTAGTTTAGAATCACAAAAACACGTTTTGGATAGTCATATAGGTTGCTCAATGTCGAACATCTTTTGTTAACATTTGAAAAAATTCACGAGTCTAACCCACTTTTTAGATGTTCTAAACGTATTTCTTATTTGATTTCATTATGTGTTTATCATCAAAATGCTTTAATGAAACTATATATACCAATTACGAGTCACAAAAACACTTTTCGAACGACTATATGAGTCGTTCAATATCCAATAATCACCGTTTTTGTAAAATTTGAACAATATCGTGTAGTAATATTCATGAATAAATTCCACGTTTAGAATGTCCGAAAAGTTTTTTTAATTCAATTTTAAATCTTATTCTACATCATAATACACATAGGAAGTTAGATATACTAGTATGGAATCACAAAAACACGTTTTGGATAGTCATATAGGTTGCTCAATGTCGAACATCTTTTGTTAACATTTGAAAAAATTCACGAGTCTAACCCTTTTTTAGATGTTCTAAACATATTTTTTATTTGATTTCATTATGTATTTATCATCAAAATGATTTAATGAAACTATATATACCAATTATGAGTCACAAAAAAAGTTTTGGAATGATCATATGAGTCGTTCAATATCCAATAATCACCGTTTTTATAAAATTTGAACAATATCGTGTAGTAATATTCATGAATGAATTCCACGTTTAGAATGTTCGAAAAGTTTTTTTAATTCAATTTTAAATCTTATTCTACATCATAATACACATAGAAAGTTAGATATACTAGTTTGAAATCACAAAAACACGTTTTGGATAGTCATATAGGTTGCTCAATGTCGAACATCTTTTGTTAACATTTGAAAAAATTCACGAGTCTAACCCTCTTTTAGATGTTCTAAACGTATTTTTTATTTGATTTCATTATATATTTATCATCAAAATGCTTTAATGAAACTATATATACCAATTATGAGTCACAAAAAAACTTTTGGAACGACCATATGAGTCGTTCAATATCCAATCATCACCGTTTTTATAAAATTTGAACAATATCGTGTAGTAATATTCATGAATAAATGCCACGTTTAGAATGTCCGAAAAGTTTTTTTAATTCAATTTTAAAACTTATTCTACATCATAATACACATAGGAAGTTAGATATACTAGTATGGAATCACAAAAACACGTTTTAGATAGTCATATAGGTTGCTCAATGTCGAACATCTTTTGTTAACATTTGAAAAAATTCACGAGTCTAACCCTTTTTTAGATGTTCTAAACATATTTTTTATTTGATTTCATTATGTATTTATTATCAAAATGTTTTAATGAAACTATATATACCAATTACGAGTCACAAAAACACTTTTTGAACGACCATATGAGTCGTTCAATATCCAATCTTCACCGTTTTTATAAAATACGAACAATATCGTGGATTAATATTCATGAATAAATTCTACGTTTAGAATGTCCGAAAAGTTTTTTTAATTCAATTTTAAAACTTATTCTATATCATAATACACATAGAAATTTAGATATACTAGTTTAGAATCACAAAAACACGTTTTGGATAGTCATATAGGTTGCTCAATGTCGAACATCTTTTGTTAACATTTGAAAAAATTCACGAGTCTAACCCACTTTTTAGATGTTTTAAACGTATTTCTTATTTGATTTCATTATGTGTTTATCATCAAAATGCTTTAATGAAACTATATATACCAATTATGAGTCACAAAAACACTTTTCGAATGACCATATGAGTCGTTCAATATCCAATAATCACCGTTTTTATAAAATTTGAACAATATCGTGTAGTAATATTCATGAATAAATTCCACGTTTAGAATGTCCGAAAAGTTTTTTTAATTCAATTTTAAATCTTATTCTACATCATAATACACATAGGAAGTTAGATATACTAGTTTCGAATAACAAAAACACGTTTTGGATAGTCATATAGGTTGCTCAATGTCGAACATCTTTTCCTAACATTTGAAAAAATTCACGAGTCTAACCCCCTTTTAGATGTTCTAAACGTATTTTTTATTTGATTTTATTATGTATTTATCATCAAAATGCTTTAATGAAACTATATATACCAATTATGAGTCACAAAAAAACTTTTGGAACGACCATATGAGTCGTTCAATATCCAATCATCACCGTTTTTATAAAATTTGAACAATATCGTGTAGTAATATTCATGAATAAATGCCACGTTTAGAATGTCCGAAAAGTTTTTTTAATTCAATTTTAAAACTTATTCTACATCATAATACACATAGGAAGTTAGATATACTAGTATGGAATCACAAAAACACGTTTTAGATAGTCATATAGGTTGCTCAATGTCGAACATCTTTTGTTAACATTTGAAAAAATTCACGAGTCTAACCCTTTTTTAGATGTTCTAAACATATTTTTTATTTGATTTCATTATGTATTTATTATCAAAATGTTTTAATGAAACTATATATACCAATTACGAGTCACAAAAACACTTTTTGAACGACCATATGAGTCGTTCAATATCCAATCTTCACCGTTTTTGTAAAATATGAACAATATCGTGGATTAATATTCATGAATAAATTCTACGTTTAGAATGTCCGAAAAGTTTTTTTAATTCAATTTTAAAACTTATTCTATATCATAATACACATAGAAATTTAGATATACTAGTTTAGAATCACAAAAACACGTTTTGGATAGTCATATAGGTTGCTCAATGTCGAACATCTTTTGTTAACATTTGAAAAAATTCAAGAGTCTAACCCACTTTTTAGATGTTCTAAACGTATTTCTTATTTGATTTCATTATGTGTTTATCATCAAAATGCTTTAATGAAACTATATATACCAATTATGAGTCACAAAAACACTTTTCGAATGACCATATGAGTCGTTCAATATCCAATAATCACCGTTTTTATAAAATTTGAACAATATCGTGTAGTAATATTCATGAATAAATTCCACGTTTAGAATGTCCGAAAAGTTTTTTTAATTCAATTTTAAATCTTATTCTACATCATAATACACATAGGAAGTTAGATATACTAGTTTGGAATAACAAAAACACGTTTTGGATAGTCATATAGGTTGCTCAATGTCGAACATCTTTTCCTAACATTTGAAAAAATTCACGAGTCTAACCCCCTTTTAGATGTTCTAAACGTATTTTTTATTTGATTTCATTATGTATTTATCATCAAAATGCTTTAATGAAACTATATATACCAATTATGAGTCACAAAAAAACTTTTGGAACGACCATATGAGTCGTTCAATATCCAATCATCACCGTTTTTATAAAATTTGAACAATATCGTGTAGTAATATTCATGAATAAATGCCACGTTTAGAATGTCCGAAAAGTTTTTTTAATTCAATTTTAAATCTTATTCTACATCATAATACACATAGGAAGTTAGATATACTAGTATGGAATCACAAAAACACGTTTTAGATAGTCATATAGGTTGCTCAATGTCGAACATCTTTTGTTAACATTTGAAAAAATTCACGAGTCTAACCCTTTTTTAGATGTTCTAAACATATTTTTTATTTGATTTCATTATGTATTTATTATCAAAATGTTTTAATGAAACTATATATACCAATTACGAGTCACAAAAACACTTTTTGAACGACCATATGAGTCGTTCAATATCCAATCTTCACCGTTTTTATAAAATACGAACAATATCGTGGATTAATATTCATGAATAAATTCTACGTTTAGAATGTCCGAAAAGTTTTTTTAATTCAATTTTAAAACTTATTCTATATCATAATACACATAGAAATTTAGATATACTAGTTTAGAATCACAAAAACACGTTTTGGATAGTCATATAGGTTGCTCAATGTCGAACATCTTTTGTTAACATTTGAAAAAATTCAAGAGTCTAACCCACTTTTTAGATGTTCTAAACGTATTTCTTATTTGATTTCATTATGTGTTTATCATCAAAATGCTTTAATGAAACTATATATACCAATTATGAGTCACAAAAACACTTTTCGAATGACCATATGAGTCGTTCAATATCCAATAATCACCGTTTTTATAAAATTTGAACAATATCGTGTAGTAATATTCATGAATAAATTCCACGTTTAGAATGTCCGAAAAGTTTTTTTAATTCAATTTTAAATCTTATTCTACATCATAATACACATAGGAAGTTAGATATACTAGTTTGGAATAACAAAAACACGTTTTGGATAGTCATATAGGTTGCTCAATGTCGAACATCTTTTCCTAACATTTGAAAAAATTCACGAGTCTAACCCCCTTTTAGATGTTCTAAACGTATTTTTTATTTGATTTCATTATGTATTTATCATCAAAATGCTTTAATGAAACTATATATACCAATTATGAGTCGCAAAAAATCTTTTGGAACGACCATATGAGTCGTTAAATATCCAACCATCACCGTTTTTATAAAATTTGAACAATAACGTGTAGTAATATTCATGAATAAATTCCACGTTTAGAATGTCCGAAAAGTTTTTTTAATTCAATTTTAAATCTTATTCTACATCATAATACACATAGGAAGTTAGATATACTAGTTTGGAATCACAAAAATACGTTTTGGATAGTCATATAGGTTGCTCAATGTCGAACATCTTTTGTTAACATTTGAAAAAATTCACGAGTCTAACCCTCTTTTAGATGTTCTAAACGTATTTTTTATTTGATTTCATTATGTATTTATCATCAAAATGCTTTAATGAAACTATATATACCAATTATGATTCACAAAAAAACTTTTGGAACGAACGTATGAGTCGTTCAATATCCAATCATCACCGTTTTTATAAAATTTGAACAATATCGTGTAGTAATATTCATGAATAAATTCCACGTTTAAAATGTCCGAAAAGTTTTTTTAATTCAATTTTAAATCTTATTCTACATCATAATACACATAGGAAGTTAGATATACTAGTTTGGAATAACAAAAACACGTTTTGGATAGTCATATAGGTTGCTCAATGTCGAACATCTTTTCCTAACATTTGAAAAAATTCACGAGTCTAACCCCCTTTTAGATGTTTTAAACGTATTTTTTATTTGATTTCATTATGTATTTATCATCAAAAAGCTTTAATGAAACTATATATACCAATTATGAGTCACAAAAAAACTTTTGGAACGACCATATGAGTCGTTCAATATCCAATCATCACCGTTTTTATAAAATTTGAACAATATCGTGTAGTAATATTCATGAATAAATTCCACGTTTAGAATGTCCGAAAAGTTTTTTTAATTCAATTTTAAATCTTATTCTACATCATAATACACATAGGAAGTTAGATATACTAGTATGGAATCACAAAAACACGTTTTAGATAGTCATATAGGTTGCTCAATGTCGAACATCTTTTGTTAACATTTGAAAAAATTCACGAGTCTAACCCTTTTTTAGATGTTCTAAACATATTTTTTATTTGATTTCAATATGTATTTATTATCAAAATGTTTTAATGAAACTATATATACCAATTACGAGTCACAAAAACACTTTTTGAACGACCATATGAGTCGTTCAATATCCAATCTTCACCGTTTTTATAAAATATGAACAATATCGTGGATTAATATTCATGAATAAATTCTACGTTTAGAATGTCCGAAAAGTTTTTTTAATTCAATTTTAAAACTTATTCTATATCATAATACACATAGAAAGTTAGATATACTAGTTTAGAATCACAAAAACACGTTTTGGATAGTCATATAGGTTGCTCAATGTCGAACATCTTTTGTTAACATTTGAAAAAATTCACGAGTCTAACCCACTTTTTAGATGTTCTAAACGTATTTCTTATTTGATTTCATTATATGTTTATCATCAAAATGATTTAATGAAACTATATATTCCAATTATGAGTCACAAAAACACTTTTCGAATGACCATATGAGTCGTTCAATATCCAATAATCACCGTTTTTATAAAATTTGAACAATATCGTGTAGTAATATTCATGAATAAATTCCACGTTTAGAATGTCCGAAAAGTTTTTTTAATTCAATTTTAAATCTTATTCTACATCATAATACACATAGGAAGTTAGATATACTAGTTTGGAATAACAAAAACACGTTTTGGATAGTCATATAGGTTGCTCAATGTCGAACATCTTTTCCTAACATTTGAAAAAATTCACGAGTCTAACCCCCTTTTAGATGTTCTAAACGTATTTTTTATTTGATTTCATTATGTATTTATCATCAAAATGCTTTAATGAAACTATATATACCAATTATGAGTCGCAAAAAATCTTTTGGAACGACCATATGAGTCGTTAAATATCCAACCATCACCGTTTTTATAAAATTTGAACAATAACGTGTAGTAATATTCAAGAATAAATTCCACGTTTAGAATGTCCGAAAAGTTTTTTTAATTCAATTTTAAATCTTATTCTACATCATAATACACATAGGAAGTTAGATATACTAGTTTGGAATCACAAAAATACGTTTTGGATAGTCATATAGGTTGCTCAATGTCGAACATCTTTTGTTAACATTTGAAAAAATTCACGAGTCTAACCCTCTTTTAGATGTTCTAAACGTATTTTTTATTTGAATTCATTATGTATTTATCATCAAAATGCTTTAATGAAACTATATATACCAATTATGATTCACAAAAAAACTTTTGGAACGAACATATGAGTCGTTCAATATCCAATCATCACCGTTTTTATAAAATTTGAACAATATCGTGTAGTAATATTCATGAATAAATTCCACGTTTAGAAAGTCCGAAAAGTTTTTTTAATTCAATTTTAAAACTTATTCTACATCATAATACACATAGGAAGTTAGATATACTAGTATGGAATCACAAAAACACGTTTTGGATAGTCATATAGGTTGCTCAATGTCGAACATCTTTTGTTAATATTTGAAAAAATTCCCGAGTCTAACCCTTTTTTAGATGTTCTAAACATTTTTTTTATTTGATTTCATTATGTATTTATTATCAAAATATTTTAATGAAACTATATATACCAATTACGAGTCACAAAAACACTTTTTGAACGACTATATGAGTCGTTCAATATCCAATCTTCACCGTTTTTGTAAAATTTGAACAATATCGTGGAGTAATATTCATGAATAAATTCTACGTTTAGAATGTCCGAAAAGTTTTTTTAATTCAATTTTAAAACTTATTCTACATCATAATACACATAGGAAGTTAGATATACTAGTATGGAATCACAAAAACACGTTTTGGATAGTCATATAGGTTGCTCAATGTCGAACATCTTTTGTTAACATTTGAAAAAATTCACGAGTCTAACCCACTTTTTAGATGTTCTAAACGTATTTCTTATTTGATTTCATTATATGTTTATCATCAAAATGATTTAATGAAACTATACATTCCAATTATGAGTCACAAAAACACTTTTCGAATGACCATATGAGTCGTTCAATATCCAATAATCACCGTTTTTATAAAATTTGAACAATATCGTGTAGTAATATTCATGAATAAATTCCACGTTTAGAATGTCCGAAAAGTTTTTTCAATTCAATTTTAAATCTTATTCTACATCATAATACACATAGGAAGTTAGATATACTAGTTTGGAATCACAAAAATACGTTTTGGATAGTCATATAGGTTGCTCAATGTCGAACATCTTTTGTTAACATTTGAAAAAATTCACGAGTCTAACCCTCTTTTAGATGTTCTAAACGTATTTTTTATTTGATTTCATTATGTATTTATCATCAAAATGCTTTAATGAAACTATATATACCAATTATGATTCACAAAAAAACTTTTGGAACGAACGTATGAGTCGTTCAATATCCAATCATCACCGTTTTTATAAAATTTGAACAATATCGTGTAGTAATATTCATGAATAAATTCCACGTTTAAAATGTCCGAAAAGTTTTTTTAATTCAATTTTAAATCTTATTCTACATCATAATACACATAGGAAGTTAGATATACTAGTTTGGAATAACAAAAACACGTTTTGGATAGTCATATAGGTTGCTCAATGTCGAACATCTTTTCCTAACATTTGAAAAAATTCACGAGTCTAACCCCCTTTTAGATGTTTTAAACGTATTTTTTATTTGATTTCATTATGTATTTATCATCAAAATGCTTTAATGAAACTATATATACCAATTATGAGTCACAAAAAAACTTTTGGAACGACCATATGAGTCGTTCAATATCCAATCATCACCGTTTTTATAAAATTTGAACAATATCGTGTAGTAATATTCATGAATAAATTCCACGTTTAGAATGTCCGAAAAGTTTTTTTAATTCAATTTTAAATCTTATTCTACATCATAATACACATAGGAAGTTAGATATACTAGTATGGAATCACAAAAACACGTTTTAGATAGTCATATAGGTTGCTCAATGTCGAACATCTTTTGTTAACATTTGAAAAAATTCACGAGTCTAACCCTTTTTTAGATGTTCTAAACATATTTTTTATTTGATTTCAATATGTATTTATTATCAAAATGTTTTAATGAAACTATATATACCAATTACGAGTCACAAAAACACTTTTTGAACGACCATATGAGTCGTTCAATATCCAATCTTCACCGTTTTTATAAAATATGAACAATATCGTGGATTAATATTCATGAATAAATTCTACGTTTAGAATGTCCGAAAAGTTTTTTTAATTCAATTTTAAAACTTATTCTATATCATAATACACATAGAAAGTTAGATATACTAGTTTAGAATCACAAAAACACGTTTTGGATAGTCATATAGGTTGCTCAATGTCGAACATCTTTTGTTAACATTTGAAAAAATTCACGAGTCTAACCCACTTTTTAGATGTTCTAAACGTATTTCTTATTTGATTTCATTATATGTTTATCATCAAAATGATTTAATGAAACTATATATTCCAATTATGAGTCACAAAAACACTTTTCGAATGACCATATGAGTCGTTCAATATCCAATAATCACCGTTTTTATAAAATTTGAACAATATCGTGTAGTAATATTCATGAATAAATTCCACGTTTAGAATGTCCGAAAAGTTTTTTTAATTCAATTTTAAATCTTATTCTACATCATAATACACATAGGAAGTTAGATATACTAGTTTGGAATAACAAAAACACGTTTTGGATAGTCATATAGGTTGCTCAATGTCGAACATCTTTTCCTAACATTTGAAAAAATTCACGAGTCTAACCCCCTTTTAGATGTTCTAAACGTATTTTTTATTTGATTTCATTATGTATTTATCATCAAAATGCTTTAATGAAACTATATATACCAATTATGAGTCGCAAAAAATCTTTTGGAACGACCATATGAGTCGTTAAATATCCAACCATCACCGTTTTTATAAAATTTGAACAATAACGTGTAGTAATATTCAAGAATAAATTCCACGTTTAGAATGTCCGAAAAGTTTTTTTAATTCAATTTTAAATCTTATTCTACATCATAATACACATAGGAAGTTAGATATACTAGTTTGGAATCACAAAAATACGTTTTGGATAGTCATATAGGTTGCTCAATGTCGAACATCTTTTGTTAACATTTGAAAAAATTCACGAGTCTAACCCTCTTTTAGATGTTCTAAACGTATTTTTTATTTGAATTCATTATGTATTTATCATCAAAATGCTTTAATGAAACTATATATACCAATTATGATTCACAAAAAAACTTTTGGAACGAACATATGAGTCGTTCAATATCCAATCATCACCGTTTTTATAAAATTTGAACAATATCGTGTAGTAATATTCATGAATAAATTCCACGTTTAGAAAGTCCGAAAAGTTTTTTTAATTCAATTTTAAAACTTATTCTACATCATAATACACATAGGAAGTTAGATATACTAGTATGGAATCACAAAAACACGTTTTGGATAGTCATATAGGTTGCTCAATGTCGAACATCTTTTGTTAATATTTGAAAAAATTCCCGAGTCTAACCCTTTTTTAGATGTTCTAAACATTTTTTTTATTTGATTTCATTATGTATTTATTATCAAAATATTTTAATGAAACTATATATACCAATTACGAGTCACAAAAACACTTTTTGAACGACTATATGAGTCGTTCAATATCCAATCTTCACCGTTTTTGTAAAATTTGAACAATATCGTGGAGTAATATTCATGAATAAATTCTACGTTTAGAATGTCCGAAAAGTTTTTTTAATTCAATTTTAAAACTTATTCTACATCATAATACACATAGGAAGTTAGATATACTAGTATGGAATCACAAAAACACGTTTTGGATAGTCATATAGGTTGCTCAATGTCGAACATCTTTTGTTAACATTTGAAAAAATTCACGAGTCTAACCCTTTTTTAGATGTTCTAAACATATTTTTTATTTGATTTCATTATGTATTTATCATCAAAATGATTTAATGAAACTATATATACCAATTATGAGTCACAAAAAAACTTTTGGAATGATCATATGAGTCGTTCAATATCCAATAATCACCGTTTTTATAAAATTTGAACAATATCGTGTAGTAATATTCATGAATGAATTCCACGTTTAGAATGTCCGAAAAGTTTTTTTAATTCAATTTTAAATCTTATTCTACATCATAATACACATAGAAAGTTAGATATACTAGTTTGGAATCACAAAAACACGTTTTGGATAGTCATATAGGTTGCTCAATGTCGAACATCTTTTGTTAACATTTGAAAAAATTCACGAGTCTAACCCTTTTTTAGATGTTCTAAACATATTTTTTATTTGATTTCATTATGTATTTATTATCAAAATGTTTTAATGAAACTATATATACCAATTACGAGTCACAAAAACACTTTTTGAACGACCATATGAGTCGTTCAATATCCAATCTTCACCGTTTTTATAAAATATGAACAATATCGTGGATTAATATTCATGAATAAATTCTACGTTTAGAATGTCCGAAAAGTTTTTTTAATTCAATTTTAAAACTTATTCTATATCATAATACACATAGAAATTTAGATATACTAGTTTAGAATCACAAAAACACGTTTTGGATAGTCATATAGGTTGCTCAATGTCGAACATCTTTTGTTAACATTTGAAAAAATTCAAGAGTCTAACCCACTTTTTAGATGTTCTAAACGTATTTCTTATTTGATTTCATTATGTGTTTATCATCAAAATGCTTTAATGAAACTATATATACCAATTATGAGTCACAAAAATACTTTTCGAATGACCATATGAGTCGTTCAATATCCAATAATCACCGTTTTTATAAAATTTGAACAATATCGTGTAGTAATATTCATGAATAAATTCCACGTTTAGAATGTCCGAAAAGTTTTTTTAATTCAATTTTAAATCTTATTCTACATCATAATACACATAGGAAGTTAGATATACTAGTTTGGAATAACAAAAACACGTTTTGGATAGTCATATAGGTTGCTCAATGTCGAACATCTTTTCCTAACATTTGAAAAAATTCACGAGTCTAACCCCCTTTTAGATGTTCTAAACGTATTTTTTATTTGATTTCATTATGTATTTATCATTAAAATGCTTTAATGAAACTATATATACCAATTATGAGTCGCAAAAAATCTTTTGGAACGACCATATGAGTCGTTAAATATCCAACCATCACCATTTTTATAAAATTTGAACAATAACGTGTAGTAATATTCATGAATAAATTCCACGTTTAGAATGTCCGAAAAGTTTTTTTAATTCAATTTTAAATCTTATTCTACATCATAATACACATAGGAAGTTAGATATACTAGTTTGGAATCACAAAAATACGTTTTGGATAGTCATATAGGTTGCTCAATGTCGAACATTATCTTTTGTTAACATTTGAAAAAATTCACGAGTCTAACCCTCTTTTAGATGTTCTAAACGTATTTTTTATTTGATTTCATTATGTATTTATCATCAAAATGCTTTAATGAAACTATATATACCAATTATGATTCACAAAAAAACTTTTGGAACGAACGTATGAGTCGTTCAATATCCAATCATCACCGTTTTTATAAAATTTGAACAATATCGTGTAGTAATATTCATGAATAAATTCCACGTTTAAAATGTCCGAAAAGTTTTTTTAATTCAATTTTAAATCTTATTCTACATCATAATACACATAGGAAGTTAGATATACTAGTTTGGAATAACAAAAACACGTTTTGGATAGTCATATAGGTTGCTCAATGTCGAACATCTTTTCCTAACATTTGAAAAAATTCACGAGTCTAACCCCCTTTTAGATGTTCTAAACGTATTTTTTATTTGATTTCATTATGTATTTATCATCAAAATGCTTTAATGAAACTATATATACCAATTATGAGTCACAAAAAAACTTTTGGAACGACCATATGAGTCGTTCAATATCCAATCATCACCGTTTTTATAAAATTTGAACAATATCGTGTAGTAATATTCATGAATAAATTCCACGTTTAGAATGTCCGAAAAGTTTTTTTAATTCAATTTTAAATCTTATTCTACATCATAATACACATAGGAAGTTAGATATACTAGTATGGAATCACAAAAACACGTTTTAGATAGTCATATAGGTTGCTCAATGTCGAACATCTTTTGTTAACATTTGAAAAAATTCACGAGTCTAACCCTTTTTTAGATGTTCTAAACATATTTTTTATTTGATTTCATTATGTATTTATTATCAAAATGTTTTAATGAAACTATATATACCAATTACGAGTCACAAAAACACTTTTTGAACGACCATATGAGTCGTTCAATATCCAATCTTGACCGTTTTTATAAAATATGAACAATATCGTGGATTAATATTCATGAATAAATTCTACGTTTAGAATGTCCGAAAAGTTTTTTTAATTCAATTTTAAAACTTATTCTATATCATAATACACATAGAAAGTTAGATATACTAGTTTAGAATCACAAAAACACGTTTTGGATAGTCATATAGGTTGCTCAATGTCGAACATCTTTTGTTAACATTTGAAAAAATTCACGAGTCTAACCCACTTTTTAGATGTTCTAAACGTATTTCTTATTTGATTTCATTATGTGTTTATCATCAAAATGATTTAATGAAACTATATATACCAATTATGAGTCACAAAAACACTTTTCGAATGACCATATGAGTCGTTCAATATCCAATAATCACCGTTTTTATAAAATTTGAACAATATCGTGTAGTAATATTCATGAATAAATTCCACATTTAGAATGTCCGAAAAGTTTTTTTAATTCAATTTTAAATCTTATTCTACATCATAATACACATAGGAAGTTAGATATACTAGTTTGGAATAACAAAAACACGTTTTGGATAGTCATATAGGTTGCTCAATGTCGAACATCTTTTCCTAACATTTGAAAAAATTCACGAGTCTAACCCCCTTTTAGATGTTCTAAACGTATTTTTTATTTGATTTCATTATGTATTTATCATCAAAATGCTTTAATGAAACTATATATACCAATTATGAGTCGCAAAAAATCTTTTGGAACGACCATATGAGTCGTTAAATATCCAACCATCACCGTTTTTATAAAATTTGAACAATAACGTGTAGTAATATTCATGAATAAATTCCACGTTTAGAATGTCCGAAAAGTTTTTTTAATTCAATTTTAAATCTTATTCTACATCATAATACACATAGGAAGTTAGATATACTAGTTTGGAATCACAAAAATACGTTTTGCATAGTCATATAGGTTGCTCAATGTCGAACATCTTTTGTTAACATTTGAAAAAATTCACGAGTCTAACCCTCTTTTAGATGTTCTAAACGTATTTTTTATTTGAATTCATTATGTATTTATCATCAAAATGCTTTAATGAAACTATATATACCAATTATGATTCACAAAAAAACTTTTGGAACGAACATATGAGTCGTTCAATATCCAATCATCACCGTTTTTATAAAATTTGAACAATATCGTGTAGTAATATTCATGAATAAATTCCACGTTTAGAAAGTCCGAAAAGTTTTTTTAATTCAATTTTAAAACTTATTCTACATCATAATACACATAGGAAGTTAGATATACTAGTATGGAATCACAAAAACACGTTTTGGATAGTCATATAGGTTGCTCAATGTCGAACATCTTTTGTTAATATTTGAAAAAATTCCCGAGTCTAACCCTTTTTTAGATGTTCTAAACATTTTTTTTATTTGATTTCATTATGTATTTATTATCAAAATATTTTAATGAAACTATATATACCAATTACGAGTCACAAAAACACTTTTTGAACGACTATATGAGTCGTTCAATATCCAATCTTCACCGTTTTTGTAAAATTTGAACAATATCGTGGAGTAATATTCATGAATAAATTCTACGTTTAGAATGTCCGAAAAGTTTTTTTAATTCAATTTTAAAACTTATTCTATATCATAATACACATAGAAAGTTAGATATACTAGTTTAGAATCACAAAAACACGTTTTGGATAGTCATATAGGTTGCTCAATGTCGAACATCTTTTGTTAACATTTGAAAAAATTCACGAGTCTAACCCACTTTTTAGATGTTCTAAACGTATTTCTTATTTGATTTCATTATGTGTTTATCATCAAAATGATTTAATGAAACTATATATACCAATTATGAGTCACAAAAACACTTTTCGAATGACCATATGAGTCGTTCAATATCCAATAATCACCGTTTTTATAAAATTTGAACAATATCGTGTAGTAATATTCATGAATAAATTCCACGTTTAGAATGTCCGAAAAGTTTTTTTAATTCAATTTTAAATCTTATTCTACATCATAATACACATAGGAAGTTAGATATACTAGTTTGGAATAACAAAAACACGTTTTGGATAGTCATATAGGTTGCTCAATGTCGAACATCTTTTCCTAACATTTGAAAAAATTCACGAGTCTAACCCCCTTTTAGATGTTCTAAACGTATTTTTTATTTGATTTCATTATGTATTTATCATCAAAATGCTTTAATGAAACTATATATACCAATTATGAGTCGCAAAAAATCTTTTGGAACGACATTATGAGTCGTTAAATATCCAACCATCACCGTTTTTATAAAATTTGAACAATAACGTGTAGTAATATTCATGAATAAATTCCACGTTTAGAATGTCCGAAAAGTTTTTTTAATTCAATTTTAAATCTTATTCTACATCATAATACACATAGGAAGTTAGATATACTAGTTTGGAATCACAAAAATACGTTTTGCATAGTCATATAGGTTGCTCAATGTCGAACATCTTTTGTTAACATTTGAAAAAATTCACGAGTCTAACCCTCTTTTAGATGTTCTAAACGTATTTTTTATTTGAATTCATTATGTATTTATCATCAAAATGCTTTAATGAAACTATATATACCAATTATGATTCACAAAAAAACTTTTGGAACGAACATATGAGTCGTTCAATATCCAATCATCACCGTTTTTATAAAATTTGAACAATATCGTGTAGTAATATTCATGAATAAATTCCACGTTTAGAAAGTCCGAAAAGTTTTTTTAATTCAATTTTAAAACTTATTCTACATCATAATACACATAGGAAGTTAGATATACTAGTATGGAATCACAAAAACACGTTTTGGATAGTCATATAGGTTGCTCAATGTCGAACATCTTTTGTTAATATTTGAAAAAATTCCCGAGTCTAACCCTTTTTTAGATGTTCTAAACATTTTTTTTATTTGATTTCATTATGTATTTATTATCAAAATATTTTAATGAAACTATATATACCAATTACGAGTCACAAAAACACTTTTTGAACGACTATATGAGTCGTTCAATATCCAATCTTCACCGTTTTTGTAAAATTTGAACAATATCGTGGAGTAATATTCATGAATAAATTCTACGTTTAGAATGTCCGAAAAGTTTTTTTAATTCAATTTTAAAACTTATTCTATATCATAATACACATAGAAAGTTAGATATACTAGTTTAGAATCACAAAAACACGTTTTGGATAGTCATATAGGTTGCTCAATGTCGAACATCTTTTGTTAACATTTGAAAAAATTCACGAGTCTAACCCTTTTTTAGATGTTCTAAACATATTTTTTATTTGATTTCATTATGTATTTATTATCAAAATGTTTTAATGAAACTATATATACCAATTACGAGTCACAAAAACACTTTTTGAACGACCATATGAGTCGTTCAATATCCAATCTTCACCGTTTTTATAAAATATGAACAATATCGTGGATTAATATTCATGAATAAATTCTACGTTTAGAATGTCCGAAAAGTTTTTTTAATTCAATTTTAAAACTTATTCTATATCATAATACACATAGAAATTTAGATATACTAGTTTAGAATCACAAAAACACGTTTTGGATAGTCATATAGGTTGCTCAATGTCGAACATCTTTTGTTAACATTTGAAAAAATTCAAGAGTCTAACCCACTTTTTAGATGTTCTAAACGTATTTCTTATTTGATTTCATTATGTGTTTATCATCAAAATGCTTTAATGAAACTATATATACCAATTATGAGTCACAAAAATACTTTTCGAATGACCATATGAGTCGTTCAATATCCAATAATCACCGTTTTTATAAAATTTGAACAATATCGTGTAGTAATATTCATGAATAAATTCCACGTTTAGAATGTCCGAAAAGTTTTTTTAATTCAATTTTAAATCTTATTCTACATCATAATACACATAGGAAGTTAGATATACTAGTTTGGAATAACAAAAACACGTTTTGGATAGTCATATAGGTTGCTCAATGTCGAACATCTTTTCCTAACATTTGAAAAAATTCACGAGTCTAACCCCTTTTAGATGTTCTAAACGTATTTTTTATTTGATTTCATTATGTATTTATCATTAAAATGCTTTAATGAAACTATATATACCAATTATGAGTCGCAAAAAATCTTTTGGAACGACCATATGAGTCGTTAAATATCCAACCATCACCATTTTTATAAAATTTGAACAATAACGTGTAGTAATATTCATGAATAAATTCCACGTTTAGAATGTCCGAAAAGTTTTTTTAATTCAATTTTAAATCTTATTCTACATCATAATACACATAGGAAGTTAGATATACTAGTTTGGAATCACAAAAATACGTTTTGGATAGTCATATAGGTTGCTCAATGTCGAACATTATCTTTTGTTAACATTTGAAAAAATTCACGAGTCTAACCCTCTTTTAGATGTTCTAAACGTATTTTTTATTTGATTTCATTATGTATTTATCATCAAAATGCTTTAATGAAACTATATATACCAATTATGATTCACAAAAAAACTTTTGGAACGAACGTATGAGTCGTTCAATATCCAATCATCACCGTTTTTATAAAATTTGAACAATATCGTGTAGTAATATTCATGAATAAATTCCACGTTTAAAATGTCCGAAAAGTTTTTTTAATTCAATTTTAAATCTTATTCTACATCATAATACACATAGGAAGTTAGATATACTAGTTTGGAATAACAAAAACACGTTTTGGATAGTCATATAGGTTGCTCAATGTCGAACATCTTTTCCTAACATTTGAAAAAATTCACGAGTCTAACCCCCTTTTAGATGTTCTAAACGTATTTTTTATTTGATTTCATTATGTATTTATCATCAAAATGCTTTAATGAAACTATATATACCAATTATGAGTCACAAAAAAACTTTTGGAACGACCATATGAGTCGTTCAATATCCAATCATCACCGTTTTTATAAAATTTGAACAATATCGTGTAGTAATATTCATGAATAAATTCCACGTTTAGAATGTCCGAAAAGTTTTTTTAATTCAATTTTAAATCTTATTCTACATCATAATACACATAGGAAGTTAGATATACTAGTATGGAATCACAAAAACACGTTTTAGATAGTCATATAGGTTGCTCAATGTCGAACATCTTTTGTTAACATTTGAAAAAATTCACGAGTCTAACCCTTTTTTAGATGTTCTAAACATATTTTTTATTTGATTTCATTATGTATTTATTATCAAAATGTTTTAATGAAACTATATATACCAATTACGAGTCACAAAAACACTTTTTGAACGACCATATGAGTCGTTCAATATCCAATCTTGACCGTTTTTATAAAATATGAACAATATCGTGGATTAATATTCATGAATAAATTCTACGTTTAGAATGTCCGAAAAGTTTTTTTAATTCAATTTTAAAACTTATTCTATATCATAATACACATAGAAAGTTAGATATACTAGTTTAGAATCACAAAAACACGTTTTGGATAGTCATATAGGTTGCTCAATGTCGAACATCTTTTGTTAACATTTGAAAAAATTCACGAGTCTAACCCACTTTTTAGATGTTCTAAACGTATTTCTTATTTGATTTCATTATGTGTTTATCATCAAAATGATTTAATGAAACTATATATACCAATTATGAGTCACAAAAACACTTTTCGAATGACCATATGAGTCGTTCAATATCCAATAATCACCGTTTTTATAAAATTTGAACAATATCGTGTAGTAATATTCATGAATAAATTCCACGTTTAGAATGTCCGAAAAGTTTTTTTAATTCAATTTTAAATCTTATTCTACATCATAATACACATAGGAAGTTAGATATACTAGTTTGGAATAACAAAAACACGTTTTGGATAGTCATATAGGTTGCTCAATGTCGAACATCTTTTCCTAACATTTGAAAAAATTCACGAGTCTAACCCCCTTTTAGATGTTCTAAACGTATTTTTTATTTGATTTCATTATGTATTTATCATCAAAATGCTTTAATGAAACTATATATACCAATTATGAGTCGCAAAAAATCTTTTGGAACGACCATATGAGTCGTTAAATATCCAACCATCACCGTTTTTATAAAATTTGAACAATAACGTGTAGTAATATTCATGAATAAATTCCACGTTTAGAATGTCCGAAAAGTTTTTTTAATTCAATTTTAAATCTTATTCTACATCATAATACACATAGGAAGTTAGATATACTAGTTTGGAATCACAAAAATACGTTTTGCATAGTCGTATAGGTTGCTCAATGTCGAACATCTTTTGTTAACATTTGAAAAAATTCACGAGTCTAACCCTCTTTTAGATGTTCTAAACGTATTTTTTATTTGAATTCATTATGTATTTATCATCAAAATGCTTTAATGAAACTATATATACCAATTATGATTCACAAAAAAACTTTTGGAACGAACATATGAGTCGTTCAATATCCAATCATCACCGTTTTTATAAAATTTGAACAATATCGTGTAGTAATATTCATGAATAAATTACACGTTTAGAAAGTCCGAAAAGTTTTTTTAATTCAATTTTAAAACTTATTCTACATCATAATACACATAGGAAGTTAGATATACTAGTATGGAATCACAAAAACACGTTTTGGATAGTCATATAGGTTGCTCAATGTCGAACATCTTTTGTTAACATTTGAAAAAATTCACGAGTCTAACCCTTTTTTAGATGTTCTAAACATATTTTTTATTTGATTTCATTATGTATTTATCATCAAAATGATTTAATGAAACTATATATACCAATTATGAGTCACAAAAAAACTTTTGGAATGATCATATGAGTCGTTCAATATCCAATAATCACCGTTTTTATAAAATTTGAACAATATCGTGTAGTAATATTCATGAATGAATTCCACGTTTAGAATGTTCGAAAAGTTTTTTTAATTCAATTTTAAATCTTATTCTACATCATAATACACATAGAAAGTTAGATATACTAGTTTGGAATCACAAAAACACGTTTTGGATAGTCATATAGGTTGCTCAATGTCGAACATCTTTTGTTAACATTTGAAAAAATTCACGAGTCTAACCCTCTTTTAGATGTTCTAAACGTATTTTTTATTTGATTTCATTATATATTTATCATCAAAATGCTTTAATGAAACTATATATACCAATTATGAGTCACAAAAAAACTTTTGGAACGACCATATGAGTCGTTCAATATCCAATCATCACCGTTTTTATAAAATTTGAACAATATCGTGTAGTAATATTCATGAATAAATGCCACGTTTAGAATGTCCGAAAAGTTTTTTTAATTCAATTTTAAAACTTATTCTACATCATAATACACATAGGAAGTTAGATATACTAGTATGGAATCACAAAAACACGTTTTAGATAGTCATATAGGTTGCTCAATGTCGAACATCTTTTGTTAACATTTGAAAAAATTCACGAGTCTAACCCTTTTTTAGATGTTCTAAACATATTTTTTATTTGATTTCATTATGTATTTATTATCAAAATGTTTTAATGAAACTATATATACCAATTACGAGTCACAAAAACACTTTTTGAACGACCATATGAGTCGTTCAATATCCAATCATCACCGTTTTTATAAAATATGAACAATATCGTGTAGTAATATTCATGAATAAATGCCACGTTTAGAATGTCCGAAAAGTTTTTTTAATTCAATTTTAAAACTTATTCTACATCATAATACACATAGGAATTTAGATATACTAGTTTAGAATCACAAAAACACGTTTTGGATAGTCATATAGGTTGCTCAATGTCGAACATCTTTTGTTAACATTTGAAAAAATTCACGAGTCTAACCCTTTTTTAGATGTTCTAAACATATTTTTTATTTGATTTCATTATGTATTTATTATCAAAATGTTTTAATGAAACTATATATACCAATTATGAGTCACAAAAACACTTTTTGAACGACCATATGAGTCGTTCAATATCCAATCTTTACCGTTTTTATAAAATATGAACAATATCGTGGATTAATATTCATGAATAAATTCTACGTTTAGAATGTCCGAAAAGTTTTTTTAATTCAATTTTAAAACTTATTCTATATCATAATACACATAGAAATTTAGATATACTAGTTTGGAATAACAAAAACACGTTTTGGATAGTCATATAGGTTGCTCAATGTCGAACATCTTTTGTTAACATTTGAAAAAATTCACGAGTCTAACCCACTTTTTAGATGTTCTAAACGTATTTCTTATTTAATTTCATTATGTGTTTATCATCAAAATGCTTTAATGAAACTATATATACCAATTATGAGTCACAAAAACACTTTTCGAATGACCATATGAGTCGTTAAATATCCAACCATCACCGTTTTTATAAAATTTGAACAATAACGTGTAGTAATATTCATGAATAAATTCCACGTTTAGAATGTCCGAAAAGTTTTTTTAATTCAATTTTAAATCTTATTCTACATCATAATACACATAGGAAGTTAGATATACTAGTTTGGAATAACAAAAACACGTTTTGGATAGTCATATAGGTTGCTCAATGTCGAACATCTTTTGTTAACATTTGAAAAAAATCACGAGTCTAACCCTCTTTTAGATGTTCTAAACGTATTTTTTATTTGATTTCATTATGTATTTATCATCAAAATGCTTTAATGAAACTATATATACCAATTATGAGTCGCAAAAAATCTTTTGGACCGACCATATGAGTCGTTAAATATCCAACCATCACCGTTTTTATAAAATTTGAACAATAACGTGTAGTAATATTCATGAATAAATTCCAAGTTTAGAATGTCCGAAAAGTTTTTTTAATTCAATTTTAAATCTTATTCTACATCATAATACACATAGGAAGTTAGATATACTAGTTTGGAATCACAAAAATACGTTTTGGATAGTCATATAGGTTGCTCAATGTCGAACATCTTTTGTTAACATTTGAAAAAATTCACGAGTCTAACCCTTTTTTAGATGTTCTAAACGTATTTTTTATTTGATTTCATTATGTATTTATCATCAAAATGCTTTAATGAAACTATATATACCAATTATGATTCACAAAAAAACTTTTGGAACGAACATATGAGTCGTTCAATATCCAATCATCACCGTTTTTATAAAATTTGAACAATATCGTGTAGTAATATTCATGAATAAATTCTACGTTTAGAAAGTCCGAAAAGTTTTTTTAATTCAATTTTAAAACTTATTCTACATCATAATACACATAGGAAGTTAGATATACTAGTATGGAATCACAAAAACACGTTTTAGATAGTCATATAGGTTGCTCAATGTCGAACATCTTTTGTTAACATTTGAAAAAATTCACGAGTCTAACCCTTTTTTAGATGTTCTAAACATATTTTTTATTTGATTTCATTATGTATTTATCATCAAAATGATTTAATGAAACTATATATACCAATTATGAGTCACAAAAAAACTTTTGGAATGATCATATGAGTCGTTCAATATCCAATCATCACCGTTTTTATAAAATTTGAACAATATCGTGTAGTAATATTCATGAATAAATTCCACGTTTAGAAAGTCCGAAAAGTTTTTTTAATTCAATTTTAAAACTTATTCTACATCATAATACACATAGGAAGTTAGATATACTAGTATGGAATCACAAAAACACGTTTTGGATAGTCATATAGGTTGCTCAATGTCGAACATCTTTTGTTAACATTTGAAAAAATTCACGAGTCTAACCCTTTTTTAGATGTTCTAAACATATTTTTTATTTGATTTCATTATGTATTTATCATCAAAATGATTTAATGAAACTATATATACCAATTATGAGTCACAAAAAAACTTTTGGAATGATCATATGAGTCGTTCAATATCCAATAATCACCGTTTTTATAAAATTTGAACAATATCGTGTAGTAATATTCATGAATGAATTCCACGTTTAGAATGTTCGAAAAGTTTTTTTAATTCAATTTTAAATCTTATTCTACATCATAATACACATAGAAAGTTAGATATACTAGTTTGGAATCAAAAAAACACGTTTTGGATAGTCATATAGGTTGCTCAATGTCGAACATCTTTTGTTAACATTTGAAAAAATTCACGAGTCTAACCCTCTTTTAGATGTTCTAAACGTATTTTTTATTTGATTTCATTATGTATTTATTATCAAAATATTTTAATGAAACTATATATACCAATTACGAGTCACAAAAACACTTTTTGAACGACTATATGAGTCGTTCAATATCCAATCTTCACCGTTTTTCTAAAATTTGAACAATATCGTGGAGTAATATTCATGAATAAATTCTATGTTTAGAATGTCCGAAAAGTTTTTTTAATTCAATTTCAAAACTTATTCTACATCATAATACACATAGGAAGTTAGATATACTAGTTTAGAATCACAAAAACACGTTTTGAATAGTCATATAGGTTGCTCAATGTCGAACATCTTTTGTTAACATTTGAAAAAAATCACGAGTCTAACCCTCTTTTAGATGTTCTAAACGTATTTTTTATTTGATTTCATTATGTATTTATCATCAAAATGCTTTAATGAAACTATATATACCAATTATGAGTCGCAAAAAATCTTTTGGAACGACCATATGAGTCGTTAAATATCCAACCATCACCGTTTTTATAAAATTTGAACAATAACGTGTAGTAATATTCATGAATAAATTCTACGTTTAGAATGTCCGAAAAGTTTTTTTAATTCAATTTTAAATCTTATTCTACATCATAATACACATAGGAAGTTAGATACACTAGTTTAGAATCACAAAAACACGTTTTGGATAGTCATATAGGTTGCTCAATGTCGAACATCTTTTGTTAACATTTGAAAAAATTCACGAGTCTAACCCTCTTTTAGATGTTTTAAGCGTATTTTTTATTTGATTTCATTATATATTTATCATCAAAATGCTTTAATGAAACTATATATACCAATTATGAGTCACAAAAAAACTTTTGGAACGACCATATGAGTCGTTCAATATCCAATCATCACCGTTTTTATAAAATTTGAACAATATCGTGTAGTAATATTCATGAATAAATTCCACGTTTAGAATGTCCGAAAAGTTTTTTTAATTCAATTTTAAATCTTATTCTACATCATAATACACATAGGAAGTTAGATATACTAGTTTGGAATCACAAAAACACGTTTTGGATAGTCATATAGGTTGCTCAATGTCGAACATCTTTTGTTAACATTTGAAAAAATTCACGAGTCTAACCCTCTTTTAGATGTTCTAAACATATTTTTTATTTGATTTCATTATGTATTTATTATCAAAATATTTTAATGAAACTATATATACCAATTACGAGTCACAAAAACACTTTTTGAACGACCATATGAGTCGTTCAATATCCAATCTTCACCGTTTTTATAAAATATGAACAATATCGTGGATTAATATTCATGAATAAATTCTACGTTTAGAATGTCCGAAAAGTTTTTTTAATTCAATTTTAAAACTTATTCTATATCATAATACACATAGAAAGTTAGATATACTAGTTTAGAATCACAAAAACACGTTTTGGATAGTCATATAGGTTGCTCAATGTCGAACATCTTTTGTTAACATTTGAAAAAATTCACGAGTCTAACCCACTTTTTAGATGTTCTAAACGTATTTCTTATTTGATTTCATTATGTGTTTATCATCAAAATGATTTAATGAAACTATATATACCAATTATGAGTCACAAAAACACTTTTCGAATGACCATATGAGTCGTTCAATATCCAATAATCACCGTTTTTATAAAATTTGAACAATATCGTGTAGTAATATTCATGAATAAATGCCACGTTTAGAATGTCCGAAAAGTTTTTTTAATTCAATTTTAAATCTTATTCTACATCATAATACACATAGGAAGTTAGATATACTAGTTTGGAATAACAAAAACACGTTTTGGATAGTCATATAGGTTGTTCAATGTCGAACATCTTTTCCTAACATTTGAAAAAATTCACGAGTCTAACCCCCTTTTAGATGTTCTACACGTATTTTTTATTTGATTTCATTATGTATTTATCATCAAAATGCTTTAATGAAACTATATATACCAATTATGAGTCGCAAAAAATCTTTTGGAACGACCATATGAGTCGTTAAATATCCAACCATCACCGTTTTTATAAAATTTGAACAATAACGTGTAGTAATATTCATGAATAAATTCCACGTTTAGAATGTCCGAAAATTTTTTTTAATTCAATTTTAAATCTTATTCTACATCATAATACACATAGGAAGTTAGATATACTAGTTTGGAATCACAAAAATACGTTTTGGATAGTCATATAGGTTGCTCAATGTCGAACATCTTTTGTTAACATTTGAAAAAATTCACGAGTCTAACCCTCTTTTAGATGTTCTAAACGTATTTTTTATTTGATTTCATTATGTATTTATCATCAAAATGCTTTAATGAAACTATATATACCAATTATGATTCACAAAAAAACTTTTGGAATGAACATATGAGTCGTTCAATATCCAATCATCACCGTTTTTATAAAATTTGAACAATATCGTGTAGTAATATTCATGAATAAATTCCACGTTTAGAAAGTCCGAAAAGTTTTTTTAATTCAATTTTAAAACTTATTCTACATCATAATACACATAGGAAGTTAGATATACTAGTATGGAATCACAAAAACACGTTTTGGATAGTCATATAGGTTGCTCAATGTCGAACATCTTTTGTTAATATTTGAAAAAATTCACGAGTCTAACCCTTTTTTAGATGTTCTAAACATTTTTTTTATTTGATTTCATTATGTATTTATTATCAAAATATTTTAATGAAACTATATATACCAATTACGAGTCACAAAAACACTTTTTGAACGACTATATGAGTCGTTCAATATCCAATCTTCACCGTTTTTGTAAAATTTGAACAATATCGTGGAGTAATATTCATGAATAAATTCTACGTTTAGAATGTCCGAAAAATTTTTTAAATTCAATTTTAAAACTTATTCTACATCATAATACATATAGGAAGTTAGATATACTAGTTTGGAATCACAAAAACACGTTTTGGATAGTCATATAGGTTGCTCAATGTCGAACATCTTTTGTTAACATTTGAAAAAATTCACGAGTCTAACCCTCTTTTAGATGTTCTAAACATATTTTTTATTTGATTTCATTATGTATTTATTATCAAAATATTTTAATGAAACTATATATACCAATTACGAGTCACAAAAACACTTTTTGAACGACCATATGAGTCGTTCAATATCCAATCTTCACCGTTTTTATAAAATATGAACAATATCGTGGATTAATATTCATGAATAAATTCTACGTTTAGAATGTCCGAAAAGTTTTTTTAATTCAATTTTAAAACTTATTCTATATCATAATACACATAGAAAGTTAGATATACTAGTTTAGAATCACAAAAACACGTTTTGGATAGTCATATAGGTTGCTCAATGTCGAACTTCTTTTGTTAACATTTGAAAAAATTCACGAGTCTAACCCACTTTTTAGATGTTCTAAACGTATTTCTTATTTGATTTCATTATGTGTTTATCATCAAAATGCTTTAATGAAACTATATATACCAATTATGAGTCACAAAAACACTTTTCGAATGACCATATGAGTCGTTCAATATCCAATAATCACCGTTTTTATAAAATTTGAACAATATCGTGTAGTAATATTCATGAATAAATGCCACGTTTAGAATGTCCGAAAAGTTTTTTTAATTCAATTTTAAATCTTATTCTACATCATAATACACATAGGAAGTTAGATATACTAGTTTGGAATAACAAAAACACGTTTTGGATAGTCATATAGGTTGTTCAATGTCGAACATCTTTTCCTAACATTTGAAAAAATTCACGAGTCTAACCCCCTTTTAGATGTTCTAAACGTATTTTTTATTTGATTTCATTATGTATTTATCATCAAAATGCTTTAATGAAACTATATATACCAATTATGAGTCGCAAAAAATCTTTTGGAACGACCATATGAGTCGTTAAATATCCAACCATCACCGTTTTTATAAAATTTGAACAATAACGTGTAGTAATATTCATGAATAAATTCCACGTTTAGAATGTCCGAAAAGTTTTTTTAATTCAATTTTAAATCTTATTCTACATCATAATACACATAGGAAGTTAGATATACTAGTTTAGAATCACAAAAATACGTTTTGGATAGTCATATAGGTTGCTCAATGTCGAACATCTTTTGTTAACATTTGAAAAAATTCACGAGTCTAACCCTCTTTTAGATGTTCTAAGCGTATTTTTTATTCGATTTCATTATGTATTTATCATCAAAATGCTTTAATGAAACTATATATACCAATTATGATTCACAAAAAAACTTTTGGAACGAACATATGAGTCGTTCAATATCCAATCATCACCGTTTTTATAAAATTTGAACAATATCGTGTAGTAATATTCATGAATAAATTCCACGTTTAGAAAGTCCGAAAAGTTTTTTTAATTCAATTTTAAAACTTATTCTACATCATAATACACATAGGAAGTTAGATATACTAGTATGGAATCACAAAAACACGTTTTGGATAGTCATATAGGTTGCTCAATGTCGAACATCTTTTGTTAATATTTGAAAAAATTCACGAGTCTAACCCTTTTTTAGATGTTCTAAACATTTTTTTTATTTGATTTCATTATGTATTTATTATCAAAATATTTTAATGAAACTATATATACCAATTACGAGTCACAAAAACACTTTTTGAACGACTATATGAGTCGTTCAATATCCAATCTTCACCGTTTTTGTAAAATTTGAACAATATCGTGGAGTAATATTCATGAATAAATTCTACGTTTAGAATGTCCGAAAAATTTTTTAAATTCAATTTTAAAACTTATTCTACATCATAATACATATAGGAAGTTAGATATACTAGTATGGAATCACAAAAACACGTTTTGGATAGTCATATAGGTTGCTCAATGTCGAACATCTTTTGTTAACATTTGAAAAAATTCACGAGTCTAACCCTCTTTTAGATGTTCTAAACATATTTTTTATTTGATTTCATTATGTATTTATTATCAAAATATTTTAATGAAACTATATATACCAATTACGAGTCACAAAAACACTTTTTGAACGACCATATGAGTCGTTCAATATCCAATCTTCACCGTTTTTATAAAATATGAACAATATCGTGGATTAATATTCATGAATAAATTCTACGTTTAGAATGTCCGAAAAGTTTTTTTAATTCAATTTTAAAACTTATTCTATATCATAATACACATAGAAAGTTAGATATACTAGTTTAGAATCACAAAAACACGTTTTGGATAGTCATATAGGTTGCTCAATGTCGAACATCTTTTGTTAACATTTGAAAAAATTCACGAGTCTAACCCACTTTTTAGATGTTCTAAACGTATTTCTTATTTGATTTCATTATGTGTTTATCATCAAAATGCTTTAATGAAACTATATATACCAATTATGAGTCACAAAAACACTTTTCGAATGACCATATGAGTCGTTCAATATCCAATAATCACCGTTTTTATAAAATTTGAACAATATCGTGTAGTAATATTCATGAATAAATGCCACGTTTAGAATGTCCGAAAAGTTTTTTTAATTCAATTTTAAATCTTATTCTACATCATAATACACATAGGAAGTTAGATATACTAGTTTGGAATAACAAAAACACGTTTTGGATAGTCATATAGGTTGTTCAATGTCGAACATCTTTTCCTAACATTTGAAAAAATTCACGAGTCTAACCTCCTTTTAGATGTTCTAAACGTATTTTTTATTTGATTTCATAATGTATTTATCATCAAAATGCTTTAATGAAACTATATATACCAATTATGAGTCGCAAAAAATCTTTTGGAACGACCATATGAGTCGTTAAATATCCAACCATCACCGTTTTTATAAAATTTGAACAATAACGTGTAGTAATATTCATGAATAAATTCCACGTTTAGAATGTCCGAAAAGTTTTTTTAATTCAATTTTAAATCTTATTCTACATCATAATACACATAGGAAGTTAGATATACTAGTTTGGAATCACAAAAATACGTTTTGGATAGTCATATAGGTTGCTCAATGTCGAACATCTTTTGTTAACATTTGAAAAAAGTCACGAGTCTAACCCTCTTTTAGATGTTCTAAACGTATTTTTTATTTGATTTCATTATGTATTTATCATCAAAATGCTTTAATGAAACTATATATACCAATTATGATTCACAAAAAAACTTTTGGAACGAACATATGAGTCGTTCAATATCCAATCATCACCGTTTTTATAAAATTTGAACAATATCGTGTAGTAATATTCATGAATAAATTCCACGTTTAGAAAGTCCGAAAAGTTTTTTTAATTCAATTTTAAAACTTATTCTACATCATAATACACATAGGAAGTTAGATATACTAGTATGGAATCACAAAAACACGTTTTAGATAGTCATATAGGTTGCTCAATGTCGAACATCTTTTGTTAACATTTGAAAAAATTCACGAGTCTAACCCTTTTTTAGATGTTCTAAACATTTTTTTTATTTGATTTCATTATGTATTTATTATCAAAATATTTTAATGAAACTATATATACCAATTACGAGTCACAAAAACACTTTTTGAACGACTATATGAGTCGTTCAATATCCAATCTTCACCGTTTTTGTAAAATTTGAACAATATCGTGGAGTAATATTCATGAATAAATTCTACGTTTAGAATGTCCGAAAAGTTTTTTAAATTCAATTTTAAAACTTATTCTACATCATAATACACATAGGAAGTTAGATATACTAGTATGGAATCACAAAAACACGTTTTGGATAGTCATATAGGTTGCTCAATGTCGAACATCTTTTGTTAATATTTGAAAAAATTCACGAGTCTAACCCTTTTTTAGATGTTCTAAACATTTTTTTTATTTGATTTCATTATGTATTTATTATCAAAATATTTTAATGAAACTATATATACCAATTACGAGTCACAAAAACACTTTTTGAACGACTATATGAGTCGTTCAATATCCAATCTTCACCGTTTTTGTAAAATTTGAACAATATCGTGGAGTAATATTCATGAATAAATTCTACGTTTAGAATGTCCGAAAAGTTTTTTAAATTCAATTTTAAAACTTATTCTACATCATAATACACATAGGAAGTTAGATATACTAGTATGGAATCACAAAAACACGTTTTGGATAGTCATATAGGTTGCTCAATGTCGAACATCTTTTGTTAACATTTGAAAAAATTCACGAGTCTAACCCTTTTTTAGATGTTCTAAACATATTTTTTATTTGATTTCATTATGTATTTATCATCAAAATGATTTAATGAAACTATATATACCAATTATGAGTCACAAAAAAACTTTTGGAATGATCATATGAGTCGTTCAATATCCAATAATCACCGTTTTTATAAAATTTGAACAATATCGTGTAGTAATATTCATGAATGAATTCCACGTTTAGAATGTTCGAAAAGTTTTTTTAATTCAATTTTAAATCTTATTCTACATCATAATACACATAGAAAGTTAGATATACTAGTTTGGAATCACAAAAACACGTTTTGGATAGTCATATAGGTTGCTCAATGTCGAACATCTTTTGTTAACATTTGAAAAAATTCACGAGTCTAACCCTCTTTTAGATGTTCTAAATGTATTTTTTATTTGATTTCATTATATATTTATCATCAAAATGCTTTAATGAAACTATATATACCAATTATGAGTCACAAAAAAACTTTTGGAACGACCATATGAGTCGTTCAATATCCAATAATCACCGTTTTTATAAAATTTGAACAATATCGTGTAGTAATATTCATGAATGAATTCCACGTTTAGAATGTTCGAAAAGTTTTTTTAATTCAATTTCAAATCTTATTCTACATCATAATACACATAGAAAGTTAGATATACTAGTTTGGAATCACAAAAACACGTTTTGGATAGTCATATAGGTTGCTCAATGTCGAACATCTTTTGTTAACATTTGAAAAAATTCACGAGTCTAACCCTCTTTTAGATGTTCTAAACGTATTTTTTATTTGATTTCATTATATATTTATCATCAAAATGCTTTAATGAAACTATATATACCAATTATGAGTCACAAAAAAACTTTTGGAACGACCATATGAGTCGTTCAATATCCAATCATCACCGTTTTTATAAAATTTGAACAATATCGTGTAGTAATATTCATGAATAAATGCCACGTTTCGAATGTCCGAAAAGTTTTTTTAATTCAATTTTAAAACTTATTCTACATCATAATACACATAGGAAGTTAGATATACTAGTATGGAATCACAAAAACACGTTTTAGATAGTCATATAGGTTGCTCAATGTCGAACATCTTTTGTTAACATTTGAAAAAATTCACGAGTCTAACCCTTTTTTAGATGTTCTAAACGTATTTTTTATTTGATTTCATTATGTATTTATTATCAAAATATTTTAATGAAACTATATATACCAATTACGAGTCACAAAAACACTTTTTGAACGACTATATGAGTCGTTCAATATCCAATCTTCACCGTTTTTGTAAAATTTGAACAATATCGTGGAGTAATATTCATGAATAAATTCTACGTTTAGAATGTCCGAAAAGTTTTTTAAATTCAATTTTAAAACTTATTCTACATCATAATACACATAGGAAGTTAGATATACTAGTATGGAATCACAAAAACACGTTTTGGATAGTCATATAGGTTGCTCAATGTCGAACATCTTTTGTTAATATTTGAAAAAATTCACGAGTCTAACCCTTTTTTAGATGTTCTAAACATTTTTTTTATTTGATTTCATTATGTATTTATTATCAAAATATTTTAATGAAACTATATATACCAATTACGAGTCACAAAAACACTTTTTGAACGACTATATGAGTCGTTCAATATCCAATCTTCACCGTTTTTGTAAAATTTGAACAATATCGTGGAGTAATATTCATGAATAAATTCTACGTTTAGAATGTCCGAAAAGTTTTTTAAATTCAATTTTAAAACTTATTCTACATCATAATACACATAGGAAGTTAGATATACTAGTATGGAATCACAAAAACACGTTTTGGATAGTCATATAGGTTGCTCAATGTCGAACATCTTTTGTTAATATTTGAAAAAATTCACGAGTCTAACCCTTTTTTAGATGTTCTAAACATTTTTTTTATTTGATTTCATTATGTATTTATTATCAAAATATTTTAATGAAACTATATATACCAATTACGAGTCACAAAAACACTTTTTGAACGACTATATGAGTCGTTCAATATCCAATCTTCACCGTTTTTGTAAAATTTGAACAATATCGTGGAGTAATATTCATGAATAAATTCTACGTTTAGAATGTCCGAAAAGTTTTTTAAATTCAATTTTAAAACTTATTCTACATCATAATACACATAGGAAGTTAGATATACTAGTATGGAATCACAAAAACACGTTTTGGATAGTCATATAGGTTGCTCAATGTCGAACATCTTTTGTTAACATTTGAAAAAATTCACGAGTCTAACCCTTTTTTAGATGTTCTAAACATATTTTTTATTTGATTTCATTATGTATTTATCATCAAAATGATTTAATGAAACTATATATACCAATTATGAGTCACAAAAAAACTTTTGGAATGATCATATGAGTCGTTCAATATCCAATAATCACCGTTTTTATAAAATTTGAACAATATCGTGTAGTAATATTCATGAATGAATTCCACGTTTAGAATGTTCGAAAAGTTTTTTTAATTCAATTTTAAATCTTATTCTACATCATAATACACATAGAAAGTTAGATATACTAGTTTGGAATCACAAAAACACGTTTTGGATAGTCATATAGGTTGCTCAATGTCGAACATCTTTTGTTAACATTTGAAAAAATTCACGAGTCTAACCCTTTTTTAGATGTTCTAAACATTTTTTTTATTTGATTTCATTATGTATTTATTATCAAAATATTTTAATGAAACTATATATACCAATTACGAGTCACAAAAACACTTTTTGAACGACTATATGAGTCGTTCAATATCCAATCTTCACCGTTTTTGTAAAATTTGAACAATATCGTGGAGTAATATTCATGAATAAATTCTACGTTTAGAATGTCCGAAAAGTTTTTTAAATTCAATTTTAAAACTTATTCTACATCATAATACACATAGGAAGTTAGATATACTAGTATGGAATCACAAAAACACGTTTTGGATAGTCATATAGGTTGCTCAATGTCGAACATCTTTTGTTAATATTTGAAAAAATTCACGAGTCTAACCCTTTTTTAGATGTTCTAAACATTTTTTTTATTTGATTTCATTATGTATTTATTATCAAAATATTTTAATGAAACTATATATACCAATTACGAGTCACAAAAACACTTTTTGAACGACTATATGAGTCGTTCAATATCCAATCTTCACCGTTTTTGTAAAATTTGAACAATATCGTGGAGTAATATTCATGAATAAATTCTACGTTTAGAATGTCCGAAAAGTTTTTTAAATTCAATTTTAAAACTTATTCTACATCATAATACACATAGGAAGTTAGATATACTAGTATGGAATCACAAAAACACGTTTTGGATAGTCATATAGGTTGCTCAATGTCGAACATCTTTTGTTAACATTTGAAAAAATTCACGAGTCTAACCCTTTTTTAGATGTTCTAAACATATTTTTTATTTGATTTCATTATGTATTTATCATCAAAATGATTTAATGAAACTATATATACCAATTATGAGTCACAAAAAAACTTTTGGAATGATCATATGAGTCGTTCAATATCCAATAATCACCGTTTTTATAAAATTTGAACAATATCGTGTAGTAATATTCATGAATGAATTCCACGTTTAGAATGTTCGAAAAGTTTTTTTAATTCAATTTTAAATCTTATTCTACATCATAATACACATAGAAAGTTAGATATACTAGTTTGGAATCACAAAAACACGTTTTGGATAGTCATATAGGTTGCTCAATGTCGAACATCTTTTGTTAACATTTGAAAAAATTCACGAGTCTAACCCTCTTTTAGATGTTCTAAATGTATTTTTTATTTGATTTCATTATATATTTATCATCAAAATGCTTTAATGAAACTATATATACCAATTATGAGTCACAAAAAAACTTTTGGAACGACCATATGAGTCGTTCAATATCCAATAATCACCGTTTTTATAAAATTTGAACAATATCGTGTAGTAATATTCATGAATGAATTCCACGTTTAGAATGTTCGAAAAGTTTTTTTAATTCAATTTCAAATCTTATTCTACATCATAATACACATAGAAAGTTAGATATACTAGTTTGGAATCACAAAAACACGTTTTGGATAGTCATATAGGTTGCTCAATGTCGAACATCTTTTGTTAACATTTGAAAAAATTCACGAGTCTAACCCTCTTTTAGATGTTCTAAACGTATTTTTTATTTGATTTCATTATATATTTATCATCAAAATGCTTTAATGAAACTATATATACCAATTATGAGTCACAAAAAAACTTTTGGAACGACCATATGAGTCGTTCAATATCCAATCATCACCGTTTTTATAAAATTTGAACAATATCGTGTAGTAATATTCATGAATAAATGCCACGTTTCGAATGTCCGAAAAGTTTTTTTAATTCAATTTTAAAACTTATTCTACATCATAATACACATAGGAAGTTAGATATACTAGTATGGAATCACAAAAACACGTTTTAGATAGTCATATAGGTTGCTCAATGTCGAACATCTTTTGTTAACATTTGAAAAAATTCACGAGTCTAACCCTTTTTTAGATGTTCTAAACGTATTTTTTATTTGATTTCATTATGTATTTATTATCAAAATATTTTAATGAAACTATATATACCAATTACGAGTCACAAAAACACTTTTTGAACGACTATATGAGTCGTTCAATATCCAATCTTCACCGTTTTTGTAAAATTTGAACAATATCGTGGAGTAATATTCATGAATAAATTCTACGTTTAGAATGTCCGAAAAGTTTTTTAAATTCAATTTTAAAACTTATTCTACATCATAATACACATAGGAAGTTAGATATACTAGTATGGAATCACAAAAACACGTTTTGGATAGTCATATAGGTTGCTCAATGTCGAACATCTTTTGTTAATATTTGAAAAAATTCACGAGTCTAACCCTTTTTTAGATGTTCTAAACATTTTTTTTATTTGATTTCATTATGTATTTATTATCAAAATATTTTAATGAAACTATATATACCAATTACGAGTCACAAAAACACTTTTTGAACGACTATATGAGTCGTTCAATATCCAATCTTCACCGTTTTTGTAAAATTTGAACAATATCGTGGAGTAATATTCATGAATAAATTCTACGTTTAGAATGTCCGAAAAGTTTTTTAAATTCAATTTTAAAACTTATTCTACATCATAATACACATAGGAAGTTAGATATACTAGTATGGAATCACAAAAACACGTTTTGGATAGTCATATAGGTTGCTCAATGTCGAACATCTTTTGTTAATATTTGAAAAAATTCACGAGTCTAACCCTTTTTTAGATGTTCTAAACATTTTTTTTATTTGATTTCATTATGTATTTATTATCAAAATATTTTAATGAAACTATATATACCAATTACGAGTCACAAAAACACTTTTTGAACGACTATATGAGTCGTTCAATATCCAATCTTCACCGTTTTTGTAAAATTTGAACAATATCGTGGAGTAATATTCATGAATAAATTCTACGTTTAGAATGTCCGAAAAGTTTTTTAAATTCAATTTTAAAACTTATTCTACATCATAATACACATAGGAAGTTAGATATACTAGTATGGAATCACAAAAACACGTTTTGGATAGTCATATAGGTTGCTCAATGTCGAACATCTTTTGTTAACATTTGAAAAAATTCACGAGTCTAACCCTTTTTTAGATGTTCTAAACATATTTTTTATTTGATTTCATTATGTATTTATCATCAAAATGATTTAATGAAACTATATATACCAATTATGAGTCACAAAAAAACTTTTGGAATGATCATATGAGTCGTTCAATATCCAATAATCACCGTTTTTATAAAATTTGAACAATATCGTGTAGTAATATTCATGAATGAATTCCACGTTTAGAATGTTCGAAAAGTTTTTTTAATTCAATTTTAAATCTTATTCTACATCATAATACACATAGAAAGTTAGATATACTAGTTTGGAATCACAAAAACACGTTTTGGATAGTCATATAGGTTGCTCAATGTCGAACATCTTTTGTTAACATTTGAAAAAATTCACGAGTCTAACCCTCTTTTAGATGTTCTAAATGTATTTTTTATTTGATTTCATTATATATTTATCATCAAAATGCTTTAATGAAACTATATATACCAATTATGAGTCACAAAAAAACTTTTGGAACGACCATATGAGTCGTTCAATATCCAATAATCACCGTTTTTATAAAATTTGAACAATATCGTGTAGTAATATTCATGAATGAATTCCACGTTTAGAATGTTCGAAAAGTTTTTTTAATTCAATTTTAAATCTTATTCTACATCATAATACACATAGAAAGTTAGATATACTAGTTTGGAATCACAAAAACACGTTTTGGATAGTCATATAGGTTGCTCAATGTCGAACATCTTTTGTTAACATTTGAAAAAATTCACGAGTCTAACCCTCTTTTAGATGTTCTAAACGTATTTTTTATTTCATTTCATTATATATTTATCATCAAAATGCTTTAATGAAACTATATATACCAATTATGAGTCACAAAAAAACTTTTGGAACGACCATATGAGTCGTTCAATATCCAATCATCACCGTTTTTATAAAATTTGAACAATATCGTGTAGTAATATTCATGAATAAATGCCACGTTTCGAATGTCCGAAAAGTTTTTTTAATTCAATTTTAAAACTTATTCTACATCATAATACACATAGGAAGTTAGATATACTAGTATGGAATCACAAAAACACGTTTTAGATAGTCATATAGGTTGCTCAATGTCGAACATCTTTTGTTAACATTTGAAAAAATTCACGAGTCTAACCCTTTTTTAGATGTTCTAAACATTTTTTTTATTTGATTTCATTATGTATTTATTATCAAAATATTTTAATGAAACTATATATACCAATTACGAGTCACAAAAACACTTTTTGAACGACTATATGAGTCGTTCAATATCCAATCTTCACCGTTTTTGTAAAATTTGAACAATATCGTGGAGTAATATTCATGAATAAATTCTACGTTTAGAATGTCCGAAAAGTTTTTTAAATTCAATTTTAAAACTTATTCTACATCATAATACACATAGGAAGTTAGATATACTAGTATGGAATCACAAAAACACGTTTTGGATAGTCATATAGGTTGCTCAATGTCGAACATCTTTTGTTAATATTTGAAAAAATTCACGAGTCTAACCCTTTTTTAGATGTTCTAAACATTTTTTTTATTTGATTTCATTATGTATTTATTATCAAAATATTTTAATGAAACTATATATACCAATTACGAGTCACAAAAACACTTTTTGAACGACTATATGAGTCGTTCAATATCCAATCTTCACCGTTTTTGTAAAATTTGAACAATATCGTGGAGTAATATTCATGAATAAATTCTACGTTTAGAATGTCCGAAAAGTTTTTTAAATTCAATTTTAAAACTTATTCTACATCATAATACACATAGGAAGTTAGATATACTAGTATGGAATCACAAAAACACGTTTTGGATAGTCATATAGGTTGCTCAATGTCGAACATCTTTTGTTAACATTTGAAAAAATTCACGAGTCTAACCCTTTTTTTGATGTTCTAAACATATTTTTTATTTGATTTCATTATGTATTTATCATCAAAATGATTTAATGAAACTATATATACCAATTATGAGTCACAAAAAAACTTTTGGAATGATCATATGAGTCGTTCAATATCCAATAATCACCGTTTTTATAAAATTTGAACAATATCGTGTAGTAATATTCATGAATGAATTCCACGTTTAGAATGTTCGAAAAGTTTTTTTAATTCAATTTTAAATCTTATTCTACATCATAATACACATAGAAAGTTAGATATACTAGTTTGGAATCACAAAAACACGTTTTGGATAGTCATATAGGTTGCTCAATGTCGAACATCTTTTGTTAACATTTGAAAAAATTCACGAGTCTAACCCTCTTTTAGATGTTCTAAACGTATTTTTTATTTGATTTCATTATATATTTATCATCAAAATGCTTTAATGAAACTATATATACCAATTATGAGTCACAAAAAAACTTTTGGAACGACCATATGAGTCGTTCAATATCCAATAATCACCGTTTTTATAAAATTTGAACAATATCGTGTAGTAATATTCATGAATGAATTCCACGTTTAGAATGTTCGAAAAGTTTTTTTATTTCAATTTTAAATCTTATTCTACATCATAATACACATAGAAAGTTAGATATACTAGTTTGGAATCACAAAAACACGTTTTGGATAGTCATATAGGTTGCTCAATGTCGAACATCTTTTGTTAACATTTGAAAAAATTCACGAGTCTAACCCTCTTTTAGATGTTCTAAACGTATTTTTTATTTGATTTCATTATATATTTATCATCAAAATGCTTTAATGAAACTATATATACCAATTATGAGTCACAAAAAAACTTTTGGAACGACCATATGAGTCGTTCAATATCCAATCATCACCGTTTTTATAAAATTTGAACAATATCGTGTAGTAATATTCATGAATAAATGCCACGTTTCGAATGTCCGAAAAGTTTTTTTAATTCAATTTTAAAACTTATTCTACATCATAATACACATAGGAAGTTAGATATACTAGTATGGAATCACAAAAACACGTTTTAGATAGTCATATAGGTTGCTCAATGTCGAACATCTTTTGTTAACATTTGAAAAAATTCACGAGTCTAACCCTTTTTTAGATGTTCTAAACATTTTTTTTATTTGATTTCATTATGTATTTATTATCAAAATATTTTAATGAAACTATATATACCAATTACGAGTCACAAAAACACTTTTTGAACGACTATATGAGTCGTTCAATATCCAATCTTCACCGTTTTTGTAAAATTTGAACAATATCGTGGAGTAATATTCATGAATAAATTCTACGTTTAGAATGTCCGAAAAGTTTTTTAAATTCAATTTTAAAACTTATTCTACATCATAATACACATAGGAAGTTAGATATACTAGTATGGAATCACAAAAACACGTTTTGGATAGTCATATAGGTTGCTCAATGTCGAACATCTTTTGTTAATATTTGAAAAAATTCACGAGTCTAACCCTTTTTTAGATGTTCTAAACATTTTTTTTATTTGATTTCATTATGTATTTATTATCAAAATATTTTAATGAAACTATATATACCAATTACGAGTCACAAAAACACTTTTTGAACGACTATATGAGTCGTTCAATATCCAATCTTCACCGTTTTTGTAAAATTTGAACAATATCGTGGAGTAATATTCATGAATAAATTCTACGTTTAGAATGTCCGAAAAGTTTTTTAAATTCAATTTTAAAACTTATTCTACATCATAATACACATAGGAAGTTAGATATACTAGTATGGAATCACAAAAACACGTTTTGGATAGTCATATAGGTTGCTCAATGTCGAACATCTTTTGTTAACATTTGAAAAAATTCACGAGTCTAACCCTTTTTTTGATGTTCTAAACATATTTTTTATTTGATTTCATTATGTATTTATCATCAAAATGATTTAATGAAACTATATATACCAATTATGAGTCACAAAAAAACTTTTGGAATGATCATATGAGTCGTTCAATATCCAATAATCACCGTTTTTATAAAATTTGAACAATATCGTGTAGTAATATTCATGAATGAATTCCACGTTTAGAATGTTCGAAAAGTTTTTTTAATTCAATTTTAAATCTTATTCTACATCATAATACACATAGAAAGTTAGATATACTAGTTTGGAATCACAAAAACACGTTTTGGATAGTCATATAGGTTGCTCAATGTCGAACATCTTTTGTTAACATTTGAAAAAATTCACGAGTCTAACCCTCTTTTAGATGTTCTAAACGTATTTTTTATTTGATTTCATTATATATTTATCATCAAAATGCTTTAATGAAACTATATATACCAATTATGAGTCACAAAAAAACTTTTGGAACGACCATATGAGTCGTTCAATATCCAATAATCACCGTTTTTATAAAATTTGAACAATATCGTGTAGTAATATTCATGAATGAATTCCACGTTTAGAATGTTCGAAAAGTTTTTTTATTTCAATTTTAAATCTTATTCTACATCATAATACACATAGAAAGTTAGATATACTAGTTTGGAATCACAAAAACACGTTTTGGATAGTCATATAGGTTGCTCAATGTCGAACATCTTTTGTTAACATTTGAAAAAATTCACGAGTCTAACCCTCTTTTAGATGTTCTAAACGTATTTTTTATTTGATTTCATTATATATTTATCATCAAAATGCTTTAATGAAACTATATATACCAATTATGAGTCACAAAAAAACTTTTGGAACGACCATATGAGTCGTTCAATATCCAATCATCACCGTTTTTATAAAATTTGAACAATATCGTGTAGTAATATTCATGAATAAATGCCACGTTTCGAATGTCCGAAAAGTTTTTTTAATTCAATTTTAAAACTTATTCTACATCATAATACACATAGGAAGTTAGATATACTAGTATGGAATCACAAAAACACGTTTTAGATAGTCATATAGGTTGCTCAATGTCGAACATCTTTTGTTAACATTTGAAAAAATTCACGAGTCTAACCCTTTTTTAGATGTTCTAAACATTTTTTTTATTTGATTTCATTATGTATTTATTATCAAAATATTTTAATGAAACTATATATACCAATTACGAGTCACAAAAACACTTTTTGAACGACTATATGAGTCGTTCAATATCCAATATTCACCGTTTTTGTAAAATTTGAACAATATCGTGGAGTAATATTCATGAATAAATTCTACGTTTAGAATGTCCGAAAAGTTTTTTAAATTCAATTTTAAAACTTATTCTACATCATAATACACATAGGAAGTTAGATATACTAGTATGGAATCACAAAAACACGTTTTGGATAGTCATATAGGTTGCTCAATGTCGAACATCTTTTGTTAATATTTGAAAAAATTCACGAGTCTAACCCTTTTTTAGATGTTCTAAACATTTTTTTTATTTGATTTCATTATGTATTTATTATCAAAATATTTTAATGAAACTATATATACCAATTACGAGTCACAAAAACACTTTTTGAACGACTATATGAGTCGTTCAATATCCAATCTTCACCGTTTTTGTAAAATTTGAACAATATCGTGGAGTAATATTCATGAATAAATTCTACGTTTAGAATGTCCGAAAAGTTTTTTAAATTCAATTTTAAAACTTATTCTACATCATAATACACATAGGAAGTTAGATATACTAGTATGGAATCACAAAAACACGTTTTGGATAGTCATATAGGTTGCTCAATGTCGAACATCTTTTGTTAACATTTGAAAAAATTCACGAGTCTAACCCTTTTTTAGATGTTCTAAACATATTTTTTATTTGATTTCATTATGTATTTATCATCAAAATGATTTAATGAAACTATATATACCAATTATGAGTCACAAAAAAACTTTTGGAATGATCATATGAGTCGTTCAATATCCAATAATCACCGTTTTTATAAAATTTGAACAATATCGTGTAGTAATATTCATGAATGAATTCCACGTTTAGAATGTTCGAAAAGTTTTTTTAATTCAATTTTAAATCTTATTCTACATCATAATACACATAGAAAGTTAGATATACTAGTTTGGAATCACAAAAACACGTTTTGGATAGTCATATAGGTTGCTCAATGTCGAACATCTTTTGTTAACATTTGAAAAAATTCACGAGTCTAACCCTCTTTTAGATGTTCTAAACGTATTTTTTATTTGATTTCATTATATATTTATCATCAAAATGCTTTAATGAAACTATATATACCAATTATGAGTCACAAAAAAACTTTTGGAACGACCATATGAGTCGTTCAATATCCAATAATCACCGTTTTTATAAAATTTGAACAATATCGTGTAGTAATATTCATGAATGAATTCCACGTTTAGAATGTTCGAAAAGTTTTTTTATTTCAATTTTAAATCTTATTCTACATCATAATACACATAGAAAGTTAGATATACTAGTTTGGAATCACAAAAACACGTTTTGGATAGTCATATAGGTTGCTCAATGTCGAACATCTTTTGTTAACATTTGAAAAAATTCACGAGTCTAACCCTCTTTTAGATGTTCTAAACGTATTTTTTATTTGATTTCATTATATATTTATCATCAAAATGCTTTAATGAAACTATATATACCAATTATGAGTCACAAAAAAACTTTTGGAACGACCATATGAGTCGTTCAATATCCAATCATCACCGTTTTTATAAAATTTGAACAATATCGTGTAGTAATATTCATGAATAAATGCCACGTTTCGAATGTCCGAAAAGTTTTTTTAATTCAATTTTAAAACTTATTCTACATCATAATACACATAGGAAGTTAGATATACTAGTATGGAATCACAAAAACACGTTTTAGATAGTCATATAGGTTGCTCAATGTCGAACATCTTTTGTTAACATTTGAAAAAATTCACGAGTCTAACCCTTTTTTAGATGTTCTAAACATTTTTTTTATTTGATTTCATTATGTATTTATTATCAAAATATTTTAATGAAACTATATATACCAATTACGAGTCACAAAAACACTTTTTGAACGACTATATGAGTCGTTCAATATCCAATCTTCACCGTTTTTGTAAAATTTGAACAATATCGTGGAGTAATATTCATGAATAAATTCTACGTTTAGAATGTCCGAAAAGTTTTTTAAATTCAATTTTAAAACTTATTCTACATCATAATACACATAGGAAGTTAGATATACTAGTATGGAATCACAAAAACACGTTTTGGATAGTCATATAGGTTGCTCAATGTCGAACATCTTTTGTTAATATTTGAAAAAATTCACGAGTCTAACCCTTTTTTAGATGTTCTAAACATTTTTTTTATTTGATTTCATTATGTATTTATTATCAAAATATTTTAATGAAACTATATATACCAATTACGAGTCACAAAAACACTTTTTGAACGACTATATGAGTCGTTCAATATCCAATCTTCACCGTTTTTGTAAAATTTGAACAATATCGTGGAGTAATATTCATGAATAAATTCTACGTTTAGAATGTCCGAAAAGTTTTTTAAATTCAATTTTAAAACTTATTCTACATCATAATACACATAGGAAGTTAGATATACTAGTATGGAATCACAAAAACACGTTTTGGATAGTCATATAGGTTGCTCAATGTCGAACATCTTTTGTTAACATTTGAAAAAATTCACGAGTCTAACCCTTTTTTAGATGTTCTAAACATATTTTTTATTTGATTTCATTATGTATTTATCATCAAAATGATTTAATGAAACTATATATACCAATTATGAGTCACAAAAAAACTTTTGGAATGATCATATGAGTCGTTCAATATCCAATAATCACCGTTTTTATAAAATTTGAACAATATCGTGTAGTAATATTCATGAATGAATTCCACGTTTAGAATGTTCGAAAAGTTTTTTTAATTCAATTTTAAATCTTATTCTACATCATAATACACATAGAAAGTTAGATATACTAGTTTGGAATCACAAAAACACGTTTTGGATAGTCATATAGGTTGCTCAATGTCGAACATCTTTTGTTAACATTTGAAAAAATTCACGAGTCTAACCCTCTTTTAGATGTTCTAAACGTATTTTTTATTTGATTTCATTATATATTTATCATCAAAATGCTTTAATGAAACTATATATACCAATTATGAGTCACAAAAAAACTTTTGGAACGACCATATGAGTCGTTCAATATCCAATAATCACCGTTTTTATAAAATTTGAACAATATCGTGTAGTAATATTCATGAATGAATTCCACGTTTAGAATGTTCGAAAAGTTTTTTTATTTCAATTTTAAATCTTATTCTACATCATAATACACATAGAAAGTTAGATATACTAGTTTGGAATCACAAAAACACGTTTTGGATAGTCATATAGGTTGCTCAATGTCGAACATCTTTTGTTAACATTTGAAAAAATTCACGAGTCTAACCCTCTTTTAGATGTTCTAAACGTATTTTTTATTTGATTTCATTATATATTTATCATCAAAATGCTTTAATGAAACTATATATACCAATTATGAGTCACAAAAAAACTTTTGGAACGACCATATGAGTCGTTCAATATCCAATCATCACCGTTTTTATAAAATTTGAACAATATCGTGTAGTAATATTCATGAATAAATGCCACGTTTCGAATGTCCGAAAAGTTTTTTTAATTCAATTTTAAAACTTATTCTACATCATAATACACATAGGAAGTTAGATATACTAGTATGGAATCACAAAAACACGTTTTAGATAGTCATATAGGTTGCTCAATGTCGAACATCTTTTGTTAACATTTGAAAAAATTCACGAGTCTAACCCTTTTTTAGATGTTCTAAACATTTTTTTTATTTGATTTCATTATGTATTTATTATCAAAATATTTTAATGAAACTATATATACCAATTACGAGTCACAAAAACACTTTTTGAACGACTATATGAGTCGTTCAATATCCAATCTTCACCGTTTTTGTAAAATTTGAACAATATCGTGGAGTAATATTCATGAATAAATTCTACGTTTAGAATGTCCGAAAATTTTTTTAAATTCAATTTTAAAACTTATTCTACATCATAATACACATAGGAAGTTAGATATACTAGTATGGAATCACAAAAACACGTTTTGGATAGTCATATAGGTTGCTCAATGTCGAACATCTTTTGTTAATATTTGAAAAAATTCACGAGTCTAACCCTTTTTTAGATGTTCTAAACATTTTTTTTATTTGATTTCATTATGTATTTATTATCAAAATATTTTAATGAAACTATATATACCAATTACGAGTCACAAAAACACTTTTTGAACGACTATATGAGTCGTTCAATATCCAATCTTCACCGTTTTTGTAAAATTTGAACAATATCGTGGAGTAATATTCATGAATAAATTCTACGTTTAGAATGTCCAAAAATTTTTTTAAATTCAATTTTAAAACTTATTCTACATCATAATACACATAGGAAGTTAGATATACTAGTATGGAATCACAAAAACACGTTTTGGATAGTCATATAGGTTGCTCAATGTCGAACATCTTTTGTTAACATTTGAAAAAATTCACGAGTCTAACCCTTTTTTAGATGTTCTAAACATATTTTTTATTTGATTTCATTATGTATTTATCATCAAAATGATTTAATGAAACTATATATACCAATTATGAGTCACAAAAAAACTTTTGGAATGATCATATGAGTCGTTCAATATCCAATAATCACCGTTTTTATAAAATTTGAACAATATCGTGTAGTAATATTCATGAATGAATTCCACGTTTAGAATGTTCGAAAAGTTTTTTTAATTCAATTTTAAATCTTATTCTACATCATAATACACATAGAAAGTTAGATATACTAGTTTGGAATCACAAAAACACGTTTTGGATAGTCATATAGGTTGCTCAATGTCGAACATCTTTTGTTAACATTTGAAAAAATTCACGAGTCTAACCCTCTTTTAGATGTTCTAAACGTATTTTTTATTTGATTTCATTATATATTTATCATCAAAATGCTTTAATGAAACTATATATACCAATTATGAGTCACAAAAAAACTTTTGGAACGACCATATGAGTCGTTCAATATCCAATAATCACCGTTTTTATAAAATTTGAACAATATCGTGTAGTAATATTCATGAATGAATTCCACGTTTAGAATGTTCGAAAAGTTTTTTTATTTCAATTTTAAATCTTATTCTACATCATAATACACATAGAAAGTTAGATATACTAGTTTGGAATCACAAAAACACGTTTTGGATAGTCATATAGGTTGCTCAATGTCGAACATCTTTTGTTAACATTTGAAAAAATTCACGAGTCTAACCCTCTTTTAGATGTTCTAAACGTATTTTTTATTTGATTTCATTATATATTTATCATCAAAATGCTTTAATGAAACTATATATACCAATTAAGAGTCACAAAAAAACTTTTGGAACGACCATATGAGTCGTTCAATATCCAATCATCACCGTTTTTATAAAATTTGAACAATATCGTGTAGTAATATTCATGAATAAATGCCACGTTTCGAATGTCCGAAAAGTTTTTTTAATTCAATTTTAAAACTTATTCTACATCATAATACACATAGGAAGTTAGATATACTAGTATGGAATCACAAAAACACGTTTTAGATAGTCATATAGGTTGCTCAATGTCGAACATCTTTTGTTAACATTTGAAAAAATTCACGAGTCTAACCCTTTTTTAGATGTTCTAAACATATTTTTTATTTGATTTCATTATGTATTTATCATCAAAATGATTTAATGAAACTATATATACCAATTATGAGTCACAAAAAAACTTTTGGAATGATCATATGAGTCGTTCAATATCCAATAATCACCGTTTTTATAAAATTTGAACAATATCGTGTAGTAATATTCATGAATGAATTCCACGTTTAGAATGTTCGAAAAGTTTTTTTAATTCAATTTTAAATCTTATTCTACATCATAATACACATAGAAAGTTAGATATACTAGTTTGGAATCACAAAAACACGTTTTGGATAGTCATATAGGTTGCTCAATGTCGAACATCTTTTGTTAACATTTGAAAAAATTCACGAGTCTAACCCTCTTTTAGATGTTCTAAACGTATTTTTTATTTGATTTCATTATATATTTATCATCAAAATGCTTTAATGAAACTATATATACCAATTAAGAGTCACAAAAAAACTTTTGGAACGACCATATGAGTCGTTCAATATCCAATCATCACCGTTTTTATAAAATTTGAACAATATCGTGTAGTAATATTCATGAATAAATGCCACGTTTCGAATGTCCGAAAAGTTTTTTTAATTCAATTTTAAAACTTATTCTACATCATAATACACATAGGAAGTTAGATATACTAGTATGGAATCACAAAAACACGTTTTAGATAGTCATATAGGTTGCTCAATGTCGAACATCTTTTGTTAACATTTGAAAAAATTCACGAGTCTAACCCTTTTTTAGATGTTCTAAACATATTTTTTATTTGATTTCATTATGTATTTATCATCAAAATGATTTAATGAAACTATATATACCAATTATGAGTCACAAAAAAACTTTTGGAATGATCATATGAGTCGTTCAATATCCAATAATCACCGTTTTTATAAAATTTGAACAATATCGTGTAGTAATATTCATGAATGAATTCCACGTTTAGAATGTTCGAAAAGTTTTTTTAATTCAATTTTAAATCTTATTCTACATCATAATACACATAGAAAGTTAGATATACTAGTTTGGAATCACAAAAACACGTTTTGGATAGTCATATAGGTTGCTCAATGTCGAACATCTTTTGTTAACATTTGAAAAAATTCACGAGTCTAACCCTCTTTTAGATGTTCTAAACGTATTTTTTATTTGATTTCATTATATATTTATCATCAAAATGCTTTAATGAAACTATATATACCAATTATGAGTCACAAAAAAACTTTTGGAACGACCATATGAGTCGTTCAATATCCAATAATCACCGTTTTTATAAAATTTGAACAATATCGTGTAGTAATATTCATGAATGAATTCCACGTTTAGAATGTTCGAAAAGTTTTTTTATTTCAATTTTAAATCTTATTCTACATCATAATACACATAGAAAGTTAGATATACTAGTTTGGAATCACAAAAACACGTTTTGGATAGTCATATAGGTTGCTCAATGTCGAACATCTTTTGTTAACATTTGAAAAAATTCACGAGTCTAACCCTCTTTTAGATGTTCTAAACGTATTTTTTATTTGATTTCATTATATATTTATCATCAAAATGCTTTAATGAAACTATATATACCAATTATGAGTCACAAAAAAACTTTTGGAACGACCATATGAGTCGTTCAATATCCAATCATCACCGTTTTTATAAAATTTGAACAATATCGTGTAGTAATATTCATGAATAAATGCCACGTTTCGAATGTCCGAAAAGTTTTTTTAATTCAATTTTAAAACTTATTCTACATCATAATACACATAGGAAGTTAGATATACTAGTATGGAATCACAAAAACACGTTTTAGATAGTCATATAGGTTGCTCAATGTCGAACATCTTTTGTTAACATTTGAAAAAATTCACGAGTCTAACCCTTTTTTAGATGTTCTAAACATTTTTTTTATTTGATTTCATTATGTATTTATTATCAAAATATTTTAATGAAACTATATATACCAATTACGAGTCACAAAAACACTTTTTGAACGACTATATGAGTCGTTCAATATCCAATCTTCACCGTTTTTGTAAAATTTGAACAATATCGTGGAGTAATATTCATGAATAAATTCTACGTTTAGAATGTCCGAAAATTTTTTTAAATTCCATTTTAAAACTTATTCTACATCATAATACACATAGGAAGTTAGATATACTAGTATGGAATCACAAAAACACGTTTTGGATAGTCATATAGGTTGCTCAATGTCGAACATCTTTTGTTAATATTTGAAAAAATTCACGAGTCTAACCCTTTTTTAGATGTTCTAAACATTTTTTTTATTTGATTTCATTATGTATTTATTATCAAAATATTTTAATGAAACTATATATACCAATTACGAGTCACAAAAACACTTTTTGAACGACTATATGAGTCGTTCAATATCCAATCTTCACCGTTTTTGTAAAATTTGAACAATATCGTGGAGTAATATTCATGAATAAATTCTACGTTTAGAATGTCCAAAAATTTTTTTAAATTCAATTTTAAAACTTATTCTACATCATAATACACATAGGAAGTTAGATATACTAGTATGGAATCACAAAAACACGTTTTGGATAGTCATATAGGTTGCTCAATGTCGAACATCTTTTGTTAACATTTGAAAAAATTCACGAGTCTAACCCTTTTTTAGATGTTCTAAACATATTTTTTATTTGATTTCATTATGTATTTATCATCAAAATGATTTAATGAAACTATATATACCAATTATGAGTCACAAAAAAACTTTTGGAATGATCATATGAGTCGTTCAATATCCAATAATCACCGTTTTTATAAAATTTGAACAATATCGTGTAGTAATATTCATGAATGAATTCCACGTTTAGAATGTTCGAAAAGTTTTTTTAATTCAATTTTAAATCTTATTCTACATCATAATACACATAGAAAGTTAGATATACTAGTTTGGAATCACAAAAACACGTTTTGGATAGTCATATAGGTTGCTCAATGTCGAACATCTTTTGTTAACATTTGAAAAAATTCACGAGTCTAACCCTCTTTTAGATGTTCTAAACGTATTTTTTATTTGATTTCATTATATATTTATCATCAAAATGCTTTAATGAAACTATATATACCAATTATGAGTCACAAAAAAACTTTTGGAACGACCATATGAGTCGTTCAATATCCAATCATCACCGTTTTTATAAAATTTGAACAATATCGTGTAGTAATATTCATGAATAAATGCCACGTTTCGAATGTCCGAAAAGTTTTTTTAATTCAATTTTAAAACTTATTCTACATCATAATACACATAGGAAGTTAGATATACTAGTATGGAATCACAAAAACACGTTTTAGATAGTCATATAGGTTGCTCAATGTCGAACATCTTTTGTTAACATTTGAAAAAATTCACGAGTCTAACCCTTTTTTAGATGTTCTAAACATATTTTTTATTTGATTTCATTTTGTATTTATTATCAAAATGTTTTAATGAAACTATATATACCAATTACGAGTCACAAAAACACTTTTTGAACGACCATATGAGTCGTTCAATATCCAATCTTCACCGTTTTTATAAAATATGAACAATATCGTGGATTAATATTCATGAATAAATTCTACGTTTCGAATGTCCGAAAAGTTTTTTTAATTCAATTTTAAAACTTATTCTATATCATAATACACATAGAAATTTAGATATACTAGTTTAGAATCACAAAAACACGTTTTGGATAGTCATATAGGTTGCTCAATGTCGAACATCTTTTGTTAACATTTGAAAAAATTCACGAGTCTAACCCACTTTTTAGATGTTCTAAACGTATTTCTTATTTGATTTCATTATGTGTTTATCATCAAAATGCTTTAATGAAACTATATATACCAATTATGAGTCACAAAAACACTTTTCGAATGACCATATGAGTCGTTCAATATCCAATAATCACCGTTTTTATAAAATTTGAACAATATCGTGTAGTAATATTCATGAATGAATTCCACGTTTAGAATGTTCGAAAAGTTTTTTTAATTCAATTTTAAATCTTATTCTACATCATAATACACATAGAAAGTTAGATATACTAGTTTGGAATCACAAAAACACGTTTTGGATAGTCATATAGGTTGCTCAATGTCGAACATCTTTTGTTAACATTTGAAAAAATTCATGAGTCTAACCCTCTTTTAGATGTTCTAAACGTATTTTTTATTTGATTTCATTATATATTTATCATCAAAATGCTTTAATGAAACTATATATACCAATTATGAGTCACAAAAAAACTTTTGGAACGACCATATGAGTCGTTCAATATCCAATCATCACCGTTTTTATAAAATTTGAACAATATCGTGTAGTAATATTCATGAATAAATGCCACGTTTCGAATGTCCGAAAAGTTTTTTTAATTCAATTTTAAAACTTATTCTACATCATAATACACATAGGAAGTTAGATATACTAGTATGGAATCACAAAAACACGTTTTAGATAGTCATATAGGTTGCTCAATGTCGAACATCTTTTGTTAACATTTGAAAAAATTCACGAGTCTAACCCTTTTTTAGATGTTCTAAACATATTTTTTATTTGATTTCATTATGTATTTATTATCAAAATGTTTTAATGAAACTATATATACCAATTACGAGTCACAAAAACACTTTTTGAACGACCATATGAGTCGTTCAATATCCAATCTTCACCGTTTTTATAAAATATGAACAATATCGTGGATTAATATTCATGAATAAATTCTACGTTTAGAATGTCCGAAAAGTTTTTTTAATTCAATTTTAAAACTTATTCTATATCATAATACACATAGAAATTTAGATATACTAGTTTAGAATCACAAAAACACGTTTTGGATAGTCATATAGGTTGCTCAATGTCGAACATCTTTTGTTAACATTTGAAAAAATTCACGAGTCTAACCCACTTTTTAGATGTTCTAAACGTATTTCTTATTTGATTTCATTATGTTTTTATCATCAAAATGCTTTAATGAAACTATATATACCAATTATGAGTCACAAAAACACTTTTCGAATGACCATATGAGTCGTTCAATATCCAATAATCACCGTTTTTATAAAATTTGAACAATATCGTGTAGTAATATTCATGAATAAATTCCACGTTTAGAATGTCCGAAAAGTTTTTTTAATTCAATTTTAAATCTTATTCTACATCATAATACACATAGGAAGTTAGATATACTAGTTTGGAATAACAAAAACACGTTTTGGATAGTCACATAGGTTGCTCAATGTCGAACATCTTTTCCTAACATTTGAAAAAATTCACGAGTCTAACCCCCTTTTAGATGTTCTAAACGTATTTTTTATTTGATTTCATTATGTATTTATCATCAAAATGCTTTAATGAAACTATATATACCAATTATGAGTCGCAAAAAATCTTTTGGAACGACCATATGAGTCGTTAAATATCCAACCATCACCGTTTTTATAAAATTTGAACAATAACGTGTAGTAATATTCATGAATAAATTCCACGTTTAGAATGTCCGAAAAGTTTTTTTAATTCAATTTTAAATCTTATTCTACATCATAATACACATAGGAAGTTAGATATACTAGTTTGGAATCACAAAAATACGTTTTGGATAGTCAAATAGGTTGCTCAATGTCGAACATCTTTTGTTAACATTTGAAAAAATTCACGAGTCTAACACTCTTTTAGATGTTCTAAACGTATTTTTTATTTGATTTCATTATGTATTTATCATCAAAATGCTTTAATGAAACTATATATACCTATTATGATTCACAAAAAAACTTTTGGAACGAACATATGAGTCGTTCAATATCCAATCATCACCATTTTTATAAAATTTGAACAATATCCTGTAGTAATATTCATGAATAAATTCCACGTTTAGAAAGTCCGAAAAGTTTTTTTAATTCAATTTTAAAACTTATTCTACATCATAATACACATAGGAAGTTAGATATACTAGTATGGAATCACAAAAACACGTTTTGGATAGTCATATAGGTTGCTCAATGTCGAACATCTTTTGTTAATATTTGAAAAAATTCACGAGTCTAACCCTTTTTTAGATGTTCTAAACATTTTTTTTATTTGATTTCATTATGTATTTATTATCAAAATATTTTAATGAAACTATATATACCAATTACGAGTCACAAAAACACTTTTTGAACGACTATATGAGTCGTTCAATATCCAATCTTCACCGTTTTTGTAAAATTTGAACAATATCGTGGAGTAATATTCATGAATAAATTCTACGTTTAGAATGTCCGAAAAGTTTTTTAAATTCAATTTTAAAACTTATTCTACATCATAATACACATAGGAAGTTAGATATACTAGTATGGAATCACAAAAACACGTTTTGGATAGTCATATAGGTTGCTCAATGTCGAACATCTTTTGTTAACATTTGAAAAAATTCACGAGTCTAACCCTTTTTTAGATGTTCTAAACATATTTTTTATTTGATTTCATTATGTATTTATCATCAAAATGATTTAATGAAACTATATATACCAATTATGAGTCACAAAAAAACTTTTGGAATGATCATATGAGTCGTTCAATATCCAATAATCACCGTTTTTATAAAATTTGAACAATATCGTGTAGTAATATTCATGAATGAATTCCACGTTTAGAATGTTCGAAAAGTTTTTTTAATTCAATTTTAAATCTTATTCTACATCATAATACACATAGAAAGTTAGATATACTAGTTTGGAATCACAAAAACACGTTTTGGATAGTCATATAGGTTGCTCAATGTCGAACATCTTTTGTTAACATTTGAAAAAATTCACGAGTCTAACCCACTTTTTAGATGTTCTAAACGTATTTCTTATTTGATTTCATTATGTGTTTATCATCAAAATGCTTTAATGAAACTATATATACCAATTATGAGTCACAAAAACACTTTTCGAATGACCATATGAGTCGTTCAATATCCAATAATCACCGTTTTTATAAAATTTGAACAATATCGTGTAGTAATATTCATGAATAAATTCCACGTTTAGAATGTCCGAAAAGGTTTTTTAATTCAATTTTAAATCTTATTCTACATCATAATACACATAGGAAGTTAGATATACTAGTTTCGAATAACAAAAACACGTTTTGGATAGTCATATAGGTTGCTCAATGTCGAACATCTTTTCCTAACATTTGAAAAAATTCACGAGTCTAACCCCCTTTTAGATGTTCTAAACGTATTTTTTATTTGATTTCATTATGTATTTATCATCAAAATGCTTTAATGAAACTATATATACCAATTATGAGTCGCAAAAAATCTTTTGGAACGACCATATGAGTCGTTAAATATCCAACCATCACCGTTTTTATAAAATTTGAACAATAACGTGTAGTAATATTGATGAATAAATTCCACGTTTAGAATGTCCGAAAAGTTTTTTTAATTCAATTTTAAATCTTATTCTACATCATAATACACATAGGAAGTTAGATATACTAGTTTAGAATCACAAAAATACGTTTTGGATAGTCATATAGGTTGTTCAATGTCGAACATCTTTTGTTAACATTTGAAAAAATTCACGAGTCTAACCCTCTTTTAGATGTTCTAAACGTATTTTTTATTTGATTTCATTATGTATTTATCATCAAAATGCTTTAATGAAACTATATATACCAATTATGATTCACAAAAAAACTTTTGGAACGACCATATGAGTCGTTCAATATCCAATCATCACCGTTTTTATAAAATTTGAACAATATCGTGTAGTAATATTCATGAATAAATTCCACGTTTAGAAAGTCCGAAAAGTTTTTTTAATTCAATTTTAAAACTTATTCTACATCATAATACACATAGGAAGTTAGATATACTAGTATGGAATCACAAAAACACGTTTTGGATAGTCATATAGGTTGCTCAATGTCGAACATCTTTTGTTAACATTTGAAAAAATTCACGAGTCTAACCCTTTTTTAGATGTTCTAAACATATTTTTTATTTGATTTCATTATGTATTTATCATCAAAATGATTTAATGAAACTATATATACCAATTATGAGTCACAAAAAAACTTTTGGAATGATCATATGAGTCGTTCAATATCCAATAATCACCGTTTTTATAAAATTTGAACAATATCGTGTAGTAATATTCATGAATGAATTCCACGTTTAGAATGTTCGAAAAGTTTTTTTAATTCAATTTTAAATCTTATTCTACATCATAATACACATAGAAAGTTAGATATACTAGTTTGGAATCACAAAAACACGTTTTGGATAGTCATATAGGTTGCTCAATGTCGAACATCTTTTGTTAACATTTGAAAAAATTCACGAGTCTAACCCTCTTTTAGATGTTCTAAACGTACTTTCTATTTGATTTCATTATATATTTATCATCAAAATGCCTTAATGAAACTATATATACCAATTATGAGTCACAAAAAAACTTTTGGAACGACCATATGAGTCGTTCAATATCCAATCATCACCATTTTTATAAAATTTGAACAATATCGTGTAGTAATATTAATGAATAAATTCCACTTTTAGAATGTCCGAAAAGTTTTTTTAATTCAATTTTAAAACTTATTCTACATCATAATACACATAGGAAGTTAGATATACTAGTATGGAATCACAAAAACACGTTTTGGATAGTCATATAGGTTGCTCAATGTCGAACATCTTTTGTTAACATTTGAAAAAATTCACGAGTCTAACCCTTTTTTAGATGTTCTAAACATTTTTTTTATTTGATTTCATTATGTATTTATTATCAAAATATTTTAATGAAACTATATATACCAATTACGAGTCACAAAAACACTTTTTGAACGACTATATTAGTCGTTCAATATCCAATCTTCACCGTTTTTCTAAAATTTGAACAATTTCGTGGAGTAATATTCATGAATAAATTCTATGTTTAGAATGTCCGAAAAGTTTTTTTAATTCAATTTTAAAACTTATTCTACATCATAATACACATAGGAAGTTAGATATACTAGTTTAGAATCACAAAAACACGTTTTGGATAGTCATATAGGTTGCTCAATGTCGAACATCTTTTGTTAACATTTGAAAAAAATCACGAGCCTAACCCTCTTTTAGATGTTCTAAACGTATTTTTTATTTGATTTCATTATGTATTTATCATCAAAATGCTTTAATGAAACTATATATACCAATTATGAGTCACAAAAAAACTTTTGGAATGATCATATGAGTCGTTCAATATCCAATAATCACCGTTTTTATAAAATTTGAACAATATCGTGTAGTAATATTCATGAATAAATTCCACGTTTAGAATGTTCGAAAAGTTTTTTTAATTCAATTTTAAATCTTATTCTACATCATAATACACATAGGAAATTAGATATACTAGTTTGGAATGACAAAAACACGTTTTGGATAGTCATATAGGTTGCTCAATGTCGAACATCTTTTGTTAACATTTGAAAAAATTCACGAGTCTAACCCTCTTTTAGATGTTCTAAACGTATTTTTTATTTGATTTCATTATGTATTTATCATTAAAATGCTTTAATGAAACTATATATACCAATTATGAGTCGCAAAAAATCTTTTGGAATGACCATATGAGTCGTTAAATATCCAATCATCACCGTTTATATAAAATTTGAACAATAACGTGTAGTAATATTCATGAATAAATTCCACGTTTAGAATGTCCGAAAAGTTTTTTTAATTCAATTTTAAATCTTATTCTACATCATAATACACATAGGAAGTTAGATATACTAGTTTGGAATCACAAAAACACGTTTTGGATAGTCATATAGGTTGCTCAATGTCGAACATCTTTTGTTAACATTTGAAAAAATTCACGAGTCTAAACCTCTTTTAGATGTTCTAAACGTATTTTTTATTTGATTTCATTATATATTTATCATCAAAATGCTTTAATGAAACTATATATACCAATTATGAGTCACAAAAAAACTTTTGGAACGACCATATGAGTCGTTCAATATCCAATCATCACCGTTTTTATAAAATTTGAACAATATCGCGTAGTAATATTAATGAATAAATTCCACTTTTAGAATGTCCGAAAAGTTTTTTTTAATTCAATTTTAAAACTTATTCTACATCATAATACACATAGGAAGTTAGATATACTAGTATGGAATCACAAAAACACGTTTTGGATAGTCATATAGGTTGCTCAATGTCGAACATCTTTTGTTAACATTTGAAAAAATTCACGAGTCTAACCCTTTTTTAGATGTTCTAAAATTTTTTTTATTTGATTTCATTATGTATTTATTATCAAAATATTTTAATGAAACTATATATACCAATTACGAGTCACAAAAACACTTTTTGAACGACTATATTAGTCGTTCAATATCCAATCTTCACCGTTTTTCTAAAATTTGAACAATATCGTGGAGTAATATTCATGAATAAATTCTATGTTTAGAATGTCCGAAAAGTTTTTTTAATTCAATTTTAAAACTTATTCTACATCATAATACACATAGGAAGTTAGATATACTAGTTTAGAATCACAAAAACACGTTTTGGATAGTCATATAGGTTGCTCAATGTCGAACATCTTTTGTTAACATTTGAAAAAAATCACGAGTCTAACCCTCTTTTAGATGTTCTAAACGTATTTTTTATTTGATTTCATTATGTATTTATCATTAAAATGCTTTAATGAAACTATATATACCAATTATGAGTCGCAAAAAATCTTTTGGAACGACCATATGAGTCGTTAAATATCCAATCATCACCGTTTATATAAAATTTGAACAATAACGTGTAGTAATATTCATGAATAAATTCCACGTTTAGAATGTCCGAAAAGTTTTTTTAATTCAATTTTAAATCTTATTCTACATCATAATACACATAGGAAGTTAGATATACTAGTTTGGAATCACAAAAACACGTTTTGGATAGTCATATAGGTTGCTCAATGTCGAACATCTTTTGTTAACATTTGAAAAAATTCACGAGTCTAACCCTCTTTTAGATGTTCTAAACGTATTTTTTATTTGATTTCATTATATATTTATCATCAAAATGCTTTAATGAAACTATATATACCAATTATGAGTCACAAAAAAACTTTTGGAACGACCATATGAGTCGTTCAATATCCAATGATCACCGTTTTTATAAAATTTGAACAATATCGTGTAGTAATATTAATGAATAAATTCCACTTTTAGAATGTCCGAAAAGTTTTTTTAATTCAATTTTAAAACTTATTCTACATCATAATACACATAGGAAGTTAGATATACTAGTTTGGAATCACAAAAACACGTTTTGGATCGTCATATAGGTTGCTCAATGTCGAACATCTTTTGTTAACATTTGAAAAAATTCACGAGTCTAACCCTCTTTTAGATGTTCTAAACGTATTTTTTATTTGATTTCATTATATATTTATCATCAAAATGCTTTAATGAAACTATATATACCAATTATGAGTCACAAAAAAACTTTTGGAACGACCATATGAGTCGTTCAATATCCAATGATCACCGTTTTTATAAAATTTGAACAATATCGTGTAGTAATATTAATGAATAAATTCCACTTTTAGAATGTCCGAAAAGTTTTTTTTAATTCAATTTTAAAACTTATTCTACATCATAATACACATAGGAAGTTAGATATACTAGTATGGAATCACAAAAACACGTTTTGGATAGTCATATAGGTTGCTCAATGTCGAACATCTTTTGTTAACATTTGAAAAAATTCACGAGTCTAACCCTTTTTTAGATGTTCTAAAATTTTTTTTATTTGATTTCATTATGTATTTATTATCAAAATATTTTAATGAAACTATATATACCAATTACGAGTCACAAAAACACTTTTTGAACGACTATATTAGTCGTTCAATATCCAATCTTCACCGTTTTTCTAAAATTTGAACAATATCGTGGAGTAATATTCATGAATAAATTCTATGTTTAGAATGTCCGAAAAGTTTTTTTAATTCAATTTTAAAACTTATTCTACATCATAATACACATAGGAAGTTAGATATACTAGTTTAGAATCACAAAAACACGTTTTGGATAGTCATATAGGTTGCTCAATGTCGAACATCTTTTGTTAACATTTGAAAAAAATCACGAGTCTAACCCTCTTTTAGATGTTCTAAACGTATTTTTTATTTGATTTCATTATGTATTTATCATTAAAATGCTTTAATGAAACTATATATACCAATTATGAGTCGCAAAAAATCTTTTGGAACGACCATATGAGTCGTTAAATATCCAATCATCACCGTTTATATAAAATTCGAACAATAACGTGTAGTAATATTCTTGAATAAATTCCACGTTTAGAATGTCCGAAAAGTTTTTTTAATTCAATTTTAAATCTTATTCTACATCATAATACACATAGGAAGTTAGATATACTAGTTTGGAATCACAAAAACACGTTTTGGATAGTCATATAGGTTGCTCAATGTCGAACATCTTTTGTTAACATTTGAAAAAATTCACGAGTCTAACCCTCTTTTAGATGTTCTAAACGTATTTTTTATTTGATTTCATTATATATTTATCATCAAAATGCTTTAATGAAACTATATATACCAATTATGAGTCACAAAAAAACTTTTGGAACGACCATATGAGTCGTTCAATATCCAATGATCACCGTTTTTATAAAATTTGAACAATATCGTGTAGTAATATTAATGAATAAATTCCACTTTTAGAATGTCCGAAAAGTTTTTTTAATTCAATTTTAAAACTTATTCTACATCATAATACACATAGGAAGTTAGATATACTAGTTTGGAATCACAAAAACACGTTTTGGATAGTCATATAGGTTGCTCAATGTCGAACATCTTTTGTTAACATTTGAAAAAATTCACGAGTCTAACCCTCTTTTAGATGTTCTAAACGTATTTTTTATTTGATTTCATTATATATTTATCATCAAAATGCTTTAATGAAACTATATATACCAATTATGAGTCACAAAAAAACTTTTGGAACGACCATATGAGTCGTTCAATATCCAATGATCACCGTTTTTATAAAATTTGAACAATATCGTGTAGTAATATTAATGAATAAATTCCACTTTTAGAATGACCGAAAAGTTTTTTTTAATTCAATTTTAAAACTTATTCTACATCATAATACACATAGGAAGTTAGATATACTAGTATGGAATCACAAAAACACGTTTTGGATAGTCATATAGGTTGCTCAATGTCGAACATCTTCTGTTAACATTTGAAAAAATTCACGAGTCTAACCCTTTTTTAGATGTTCTAAAATTTTTTTTATTTGATTTCATTATGTATTTATTATCAAAATATTTTAATGAAACTATATATACCAATTACGAGTCACAAAAACACTTTTTGAACGACTATATTAGTCGTTCAATATCCAATCTTCACCGTTTTTCTAAAATTTGAACAATATCGTGGAGTAATATTCATGAATAAATTCTATGTTTAGAATGTCCGAAAAGTTTTTTTAATTCAATTTTAAAACTTATTCTACATCATAATACACATAGGAAGTTAGATATACTAGTTTAGAATCACAAAAACACGTTTTGGATAGTCATATAGGTTGCTCAATGTCGAACATCTTTTGTTAACATTTGAAAAAAATCACGAGTCTAACCCTCTTTTAGATGTTCTAAACGTATTTTTTATTTGATTTCATTATGTATTTATCATTAAAATGCTTTAATGAAACTATATATACCAATTATGAGTCGCAAAAAATCTTTTGGAACGACCATATGAGTCGTTAAATATCCAATCATCACCGTTTATATAAAATTCGAACAATAACGTGTAGTAATATTCTTGAATAAATTCCACGTTTAGAATGTCCGAAAAGTTTTTTTAATTCAATTTTCAATCTTATTCTACATCATAATACATATAGGAAGTTAGATATACTAGTTTGGAATCACAAAAACACGTTTTGGATAGTCATATAGGTTGCTCAATGTCGAACATCTTTTGTTAACATTTGAAAAAATTCACGAGTCTAACCCTCTTTTAGATGTTCTAAACGTATTTTTTATTTGATTTCATTATATATTTATCATCAAAATGCTTTAATGAAACTATATATACCAATTATGAGTCACAAAAAAACTTTTGGAACGACCATATGAGTCGTTCAATATCCAATGATCACCGTTTTTATAAAATTTGAACAATATCGTGTAGTAATATTAATGAATAAATTCCACTTTTAGAATGTCCGAAAAGTTTTTTTAATTCAATTTTAAAACTTATTCTACATCATAATACACATAGGAAGTTAGATATACTAGTATGGAATCACAAAAACACGTTTTGGATAGTCATATAGGTTGCTCAATGTCGAACATCTTTTGTTAACATTTGAAAAAATTCACGAGTCTAAACCTTTTTTAGATGTTCTAAACATTTTTTTTATTTGATTTCATTATGTATTTATTATCAAAATATTTTAATGAAACTATATATACCAATTACGAGTCACAAAAACACTTTTTGAACGACTATATTAGTCGTTCAATATCCAATCTTCACCGTTTTTCTAAAATTTGAACAATATCGTGGAGTAATATTCATGAATAAATTCTATGTTTAGAATGTCCGAAAAGTTTTTTTAATTCAATTTTCAAACTTATTCTACATCATAATACACATAGGAAGTTAGATATACTAGTTTAGAATCACAAAAACACGTTTTGGATTGTCATATAGGTTGCTCAATGTCGAACATCTTTTGTTAACATTTGAAAAAAATCACGAGTCTAACCCTCTTTTAGATGTTCTAAACGTATTTTTTATTTGATTTCATTATGTATTTATCATCAAAATGCTTTAATTAAACTATATATACCAATTAGGAGTCACAAAAAAACTTTTGGAATGATCATATGAGTCGTTCAATATCCAATAATCACCGTTTTTATAAAATTTGAACAATATCGTGTAGTAATATTCATGAATAAATTCCACGTTTAGAATGTTCGAAAAGTTTTTTTAATTCAATTTTAAATCTTATTCTACATCATAATACACATAGGAAGTTAGATATACTAGTTTGGAATGACAAAAACACGGTTTGGATAGTCATATAGGTTGCTCAATGTCGAACATCTTTTCTTAACATTTGAAAAAATTCACGAGTCTAACCCTCTTTTAGATGTTCTAAACGTATTTTTATTTGATTTCATTATGTATTTATCATCAAAATGCTTTAATAAAACTATATATACCAATTATGAGTCGCAAAAAATCTTTTAGAACGACCGTATGAGTCGTTAAATATCCAACCATCACCGTTTTTATAAAATTTGAACAATAACGTGTAGTAATATTCATGAATAAATTCCACGTTTAGAATGTCCGAAAAGTTTTTTTAATTCAATTTTAAAACTTATTCTACATCATAATACACATAGGAAGTTAGATATACTAGTATGGAATCACAAAAACACGTTTTAGATAGTCATATACGTTGCTCAATGTCGAACATCTTTTGTTGACATTTGAAAAAATTCACGAGTCTAACCCTTTTTTAGATGTTCTAAACGTATTTTTTATTTGATTTCATTATGTATTTATCATCAAAATGCTTTAATGAAACTATATATACCAATTATGAGTCACAAAAAAACTTTTGGAACGACCATATGAGTCGTTCAATATCCAATCATCACCGTTTTTATAAAATTTGAACAATATCGTGTAGTAATATTCATGAATAAATTCCACGTTTAGAATGTCCGAAAAGTTTTTTTAATTCAATTTTAAATCTTATTCTACATCATAATACACATAGGAAGTTAGATATACTAGTTTGGAATCACAAAAACACGTTTTGGATAGTCATATAGGTTGCTCAATGTCGAACATCTTTTCTTAACATTTGAAAAAATTCACGAGTCTAACGCTCTTTTAGATGTTCTAAACGTATTTTTATTTGATTTCATTATATATTTATCATCAAAATGCTTTAATGAAACTATATATACCAATTATGAGTCACAAAAAAACTTTTGGAACGACCATATGAGTCGTTCAATATCCAATCATCACCGTTTTTATAAAATTTGAACAATATCGTGTAGTAATATTCATGAATAAATTCCACGTTTAGAATGTTCGAAAAGTTTTTTTAATTCAATTTTAAATCTTATTCTACATCATAATACACATAGGAAGTTAGATATACTAGTTTGGAATCACAAAAACACGTTTTGGATAGTCATATAGGTTGCTCAATGTCGAACATCTTTTCTTAACATTTGAAAAAATTCACGAGTCTAACCCTTTTTTAGATGTTCTAAACGTATTTTTTATTTGATTTCATTATGTATTTATCATCAAAATGCTTTAATGAAACTATATATACCAATTATGAGTCACAAAAAAACTTTTGGAACGACCATATGAGTCGTTCAATATCCAATCATCACCGTTTTTATAAAATTTGAACAATATCGTGTAGTAATATTCGTGAATAAATTCCACGTTTAGAATGTCCGAAAAGTTTTTTTAATTCAATTTTAAAACTTATTCTACATCATAATACACATAGGAAGTTAGATATACTAGTATGGAATCACAAAAACACGTTTTGGATAGTCATATAGGTTGCTCAATGTCGAACATCTTTTCTTAACATTTGAAAAAATTCACGAGTCTAACCCTCTTTTAGATGTTCTAAACGTATTTTTATTTGATTTCATTATATATTTATCATCAAAATGCTTTAATGAAACTATATATACCAATTATGAGTCACAAAAAAACTTTTGGAACGACCATATGAGTCGTTCAATATCCAATCATCACCGTTTTTATAAAATTTGAACAATATCGTGTAGTAATATTCATGAATAAATTCCACGTTTAGAATGTTCGAAAAGTTTTTTTAATTCAATTTTAAATCTTATTCTACATCATAATACACATAGGAAGTTAGATATACTAGTTTGGAATCACAAAAACACGTTTTGGATAGTCATATAGGTTGCTCAATGTCGAACATCTTTTGTTAACATTTGAAAAAATTCACGAGTCTAACCCTCTTTTAGATGTTCTAAACGTATTTTTTATTTGATTTCATTATATATTTATCATCAAAATGCTTTAATGAAACTATATATACCAATTATGAGTCACAAAAAAACTTTTGGAACGACCATATGAGTCGTTCAATATCCAATGATCACCGTTTTTATAAAATTTGAACAATATCGTGTAGTAATATTAATGAATAAATTCCACTTTTAGAATGTCCGAAAAGTTTTTTTAATTCAATTTTAAAACTTATTCTACATCATAATACACATAGGAAGTTAGATATACTAGTATGGAATCACAAAAACACGTTTTGGATAGTCATATAGGTTGCTCAATGTCGAACATCTTTTGTTAACATTTGAAAAAATTCACGAGTCTAAACCTTTTTTAGATGTTCTAAACATTTTTTTTATTTGATTTCATTATGTATTTATTATCAAAATATTTTAATGAAACTATATATACCAATTACGAGTCACAAAAACACTTTTTGAACGACTATATTAGTCGTTCAATATCCAATCTTCACCGTTTTTCTAAAATTTGAACAATATCGTGGAGTAATATTCATGAATAAATTCTACGTTTAGAATGTCCGAAAAGTTTTTTTAATTCAATTTTCAAACTTATTCTACATCATAATACACATAGGAAGTTAGATATACTAGTTTAGAATCACAAAAACACGTTTTGGATTGTCATATAGGTTGCTCAATGTCGAACATCTTTTGTTAACATTTGAAAAAATTCACGAGTCTAACCCTTTTTTAGATGTTCTAAACATATTTTTTATTTGATTTCATTATGTATTTATCATCAAAATGATTTAATGAAACTATATATACCAATTATGAGTCACAAAAAAACTTTTGGAATGATCATATGAGTCGTTCAATATCCAATAATCACCGTTTTTATAAAATTTGAACAATATCGTGTAGTAATATTCATGAATAAATTCCACGTTTAGAATGTTCGAAAAGTTTTTTTAATTCAATTTTAAATCTTATTCTACATCATAATACACATAGGAAGTTAGATATACTAGTTTGGAATCACAAAAACACGTTTTGGATAGTCATATAGGTTGCTCAATGTCGAACATCTTTTGTTAACATTTGAAAAAATTCACGAGTCTAACCCTCTTTTAGATGTTCTAAACGTATTTTTTATTTGATTTCATTATATATTTATCATCAAAATGCTTTAATGAAACTATATATACCAATTATGAGTCACAAAAAAACTTTTGGAACGACCATATGAGTCGTTCAATATCCAATGATCACCGTTTTTATAAAATTTGAACAATATCGTGTAGTAATATTAATGAATAAATTCCACTTTTAGAATGTCCGAAAAGTTTTTTTAATTCAATTTTAAAACTTATTCTACATCATAATACACATAGGAAGTTAGATATACTAGTATGGAATCACAAAAACACGTTTTGGATAGTCATATAGGTTGCTCAATGTCGAACATCTTTTGTTAACATTTGAAAAAATTCACGAGTCTAAACCTTTTTTAGATGTTCTAAACATTTTTTTTATTTGATTTCATTATGTATTTATTATCAAAATATTTTAATGAAACTATATATACCAATTACGAGTCACAAAAACACTTTTTGAACGACTATATTAGTCGTTCAATATCCAATCTTCACCGTTTTTCTAAAATTTGAACAATATCGTGGAGTAATATTCATGAATAAATTCTATGTTTAGAATGTCCGAAAAGTTTTTTTAATTCAATTTTCAAACTTATTCTACATCATAATACACATAGGAAGTTAGATATACTAGTTTAGAATCACAAAAACACGTTTTGGATTGTCATATAGGTTGCTCAATGTCGAACATCTTTTGTTAACATTTGAAAAAAATCACGAGTCTAACCCTCTTTTAGATGTTCTAAACGTATTTTTTATTTGATTTCATTATGTATTTATCATCAAAATGCTTTAATTAAACTATATATACCAATTAGGAGTCACAAAAAAACTTTTGGAATGATCATATGAGTCGTTCAATATCCAATAATCACCGTTTTTATAAAATTTGAACAATATCGTGTAGTAATATTCATGAATAAATTCCACGTTTAGAATGTTCGAAAAGTTTTTTTAATTCAATTTTAAATCTTATTCTACATCATAATACACATAGGAAGTTAGATATACTAGTTTGGAATGACAAAAACACGTTTTGGATAGTCATATAGGTTGCTCAATGTCGAACATCTTTTCTTAACATTTGAAAAAATTCACGAGTCTAACCCTCTTTTAGATGTTCTAAACGTATTTTTATTTGATTTCATTATGTATTTATCATCAAAATGCTTTAATAAAACTATATATACCAATTATGAGTCGCAAAAAATCTTTTAGAACGACCATATGAGTCGTTAAATATCCAACCATCACCGTTTTTATAAAATTTGAACAATAACGTGTAGTAATATTCATGAATAAATTCCACGTTTAGAATGTCCGAAAAGTTTTTTTAATTCAATTTTAAAACTTATTCTACATCATAATACACATAGGAAGTTAGATATACTAGTATGGAATCACAAAAACACGTTTTAGATAGTCATATACGTTGCTCAATGTCGAACATCTTTTGTTGACATTTGAAAAAATTCACGAGTCTAACCCTTTTTTAGATGTTCTAAACGTATTTTTTATTTGATTTCATTATGTATTTATCATCAAAATGCTTTAATGAAACTATATATACCAATTATGAGTCACAAAAAAACTTTTGGAACGACCATATGAGTCGTTCAATATCCAATCATCACCGTTTTTATAAAATTTGAACAATATCGTGTAGTAATATTCATGAATAAATTCCACGTTTAGAATGTCCGAAAAGTTTTTTTAATTCAATTTTAAATCTTATTCTACATCATAATACACATAGGAAGTTAGATATACTAGTTTGGAATCACAAAAACACGTTTTGGATAGTCATATAGGTTGCTCAATGTCGAACATCTTTTCTTAACATTTGAAAAAATTCACGAGTCTAACGCTCTTTTAGATGTTCTAAACGTATTTTTATTTGATTTCATTATATATTTATCATCAAAATGCTTTAATGAAACTATATATACCAATTATGAGTCACAAAAAAACTTTTGGAACGACCATATGAGTCGTTCAATATCCAATCATCACCGTTTTTATAAAATTTGAACAATATCGTGTAGTAATATTCATGAATAAATTCCACGTTTAGAATGTTCGAAAAGTTTTTTTAATTCAATTTTAAATCTTATTCTACATCATAATACACATAGGAAGTTAGATATACTAGTTTGGAATCACAAAAACACGTTTTGGATAGTCATATAGGTTGCTCAATGTCGAACATCTTTTCTTAACATTTGAAAAAATTCACGAGTCTAACCCTTTTTTAGATGTTCTAAACGTATTTTTTATTTGATTTCATTATGTATTTATCATCAAAATGCTTTAATGAAACTATATATACCAATTATGAGTCACAAAAAAACTTTTGGAACGACCATATGAGTCGTTCAATATCCAATCATCACCGTTTTTATAAAATTTGAACAATATCGTGTAGTAATATTCGTGAATAAATTCCACGTTTAGAATGTCCGAAAAGTTTTTTTAATTCAATTTTAAAACTTATTCTACATCATAATACACATAGGAAGTTAGATATACTAGTATGGAATCACAAAAACACGTTTTGGATAGTCATATAGGTTGCTCAATGTCGAACATCTTTTCTTAACATTTGAAAAAATTCACGAGTCTAACCCTCTTTTAGATGTTCTAAACGTATTTTTATTTGATTTCATTATATATTTATCATCAAAATGCTTTAATGAAACTATATATACCAATTATGAGTCACAAAAAAACTTTTGGAACGACCATATGAGTCGTTCAATATCCAATCATCACCGTTTTTATAAAATTTGAACAATATCGTGTAGTAATATTCATGAATAAATTCCACGTTTAGAATGTTCGAAAAGTTTTTTTAATTCAATTTTAAATCTTATTCTACATCATAATACACATAGGAAGTTAGATATACTAGTTTGGAATCACAAAAACACGTTTTGGATAGTCATATAGGTTGCTCAATGTCGAACATCTTTTGTTAACATTTGAAAAAATTCACGAGTCTAACCCTCTTTTAGATGTTCTAAACGTATTTTTTATTTGATTTCATTATATATTTATCATCAAAATGCTTTAATGAAACTATATATACCAATTATGAGTCACAAAAAAACTTTTGGAACGACCATATGAGTCGTTCAATATCCAATGATCACCGTTTTTATAAAATTTGAACAATATCGTGTAGTAATATTAATGAATAAATTCCACTTTTAGAATGTCCGAAAAGTTTTTTTAATTCAATTTTAAAACTTATTCTACATCATAATACACATAGGAAGTTAGATATACTAGTATGGAATCACAAAAACACGTTTTGGATAGTCATATAGGTTGCTCAATGTCGAACATCTTTTGTTAACATTTGAAAAAATTCACGAGTCTAAACCTTTTTTAGATGTTCTAAACATTTTTTTTATTTGATTTCATTATGTATTTATTATCAAAATATTTTAATGAAACTATATATACCAATTACGAGTCACAAAAACACTTTTTGAACGACTATATTAGTCGTTCAATATCCAATCTTCACCGTTTTTCTAAAATTTGAACAATATCGTGGAGTAATATTCATGAATAAATTCTATGTTTAGAATGTCCGAAAAGTTTTTTTAATTCAATTTTCAAACTTATTCTACATCATAATACACATAGGAAGTTAGATATACTAGTTTAGAATCACAAAAACACGTTTTGGATTGTCATATAGGTTGCTCAATGTCGAACATCTTTTGTTAACATTTGAAAAAATTCACGAGTCTAACCCTTTTCTAGATGTTCTAAACATATTTTTTATTTGATTTCATTATGTATTTATCATCAAAATGATTTAATGAAACTATATATACCAATTATGAGTCACAAAAAAACTTTTGGAATGATCATATGAGTCGTTCAATATCCAATAATCACCGTTTTTATAAAATTTGAACAATATCGTGTAGTAATATTCATGAATAAATTCCACGTTTAGAATGTTCGAAAAGTTTTTTTAATTCAATTTTAAATCTTATTCTACATCATAATACACATAGGAAGTTAGATATACTAGTTTGGAATCACAAAAACACGTTTTGGATAGTCATATAGGTTGCTCAATGTCGAACATCTTTTGTTAACATTTGAAAAAATTCACGAGTCTAACCCTCTTTTAGATGTTCTAAACGTATTTTTTATTTGATTTCATTATATATTTATCATCAAAATGCTTTAATGAAACTATATATACCAATTATGAGTCACAAAAAAACTTTTGGAACGACCATATGAGTCGTTCAATATCCAATGATCACCGTTTTTATAAAATTTGAACAATATCGTGTAGTAATATTAATGAATAAATTCCACTTTTAGAATGTCCGAAAAGTTTTTTTAATTCAATTTTAAAACTTATTCTACATCATAATACACATAGGAAGTTAGATATACTAGTATGGAATCACAAAAACACGTTTTGGATAGTCATATAGGTTGCTCAATGTCGAACATCTTTTGTTAACATTTGAAAAAATTCACGAGTCTAAACCTTTTTTAGATGTTCTAAACATTTTTTTTATTTGATTTCATTATGTATTTATTATCAAAATATTTTAATGAAACTATATATACCAATTACGAGTCACAAAAACACTTTTTGAACGACTATATTAGTCGTTCAATATCCAATCTTCACCGTTTTTCTAAAATTTGAACAATATCGTGGAGTAATATTCATGAATAAATTCTATGTTTAGAATGTCCGAAAAGTTTTTTTAATTCAATTTTCAAACTTATTCTACATCATAATACACATAGGAAGTTAGATATACTAGTTTAGAATCACAAAAACACGTTTTGGATTGTCATATAGGTTGCTCAATGTCGAACATCTTTTGTTAACATTTGAAAAAAATCACGAGTCTAACCCTCTTTTAGATGTTCTAAACGTATTTTTTATTTGATTTCATTATGTATTTATCATCAAAATGCTTTAATTAAACTATATATACCAATTAGGAGTCACAAAAAAACTTTTGGAATGATCATATGAGTCGTTCAATATCCAATAATCACCGTTTTTATAAAATTTGAACAATATCGTGTACTAATATTCATGAATAAATTCCACGTTTAGAATGTTCGAAAAGTTTTTTTAATTCAATTTTAAATCTTATTCTACATCATAATACACATAGGAAGTTAGATATACTAGTTTGGAATGACAAAAACACGTTTTGGATAGTCATATAGGTTGCTCAATGTCGAACATCTTTTCTTAACATTTGAAAAAATTCACGAGTCTAACCCTCTTTTAGATGTTCTAAACGTATTTTTATTTGATTTCATTATGTATTTATCATCAAAATGCTTTAATAAAACTATATATACCAATTATGAGTCGCAAAAAATCTTTTAGAACGACCATATGAGTCGTTAAATATCCAACCATCACCGTTTTTATAAAATTTGAACAATAACGTGTAGTAATATTCATGAATAAATTCCACGTTTAGAATGTCCGAAAAGTTTTTTTAATTCAATTTTAAAACTTATTCTACATCATAATACACATAGGAAGTTAGATATACTAGTATGGAATCACAAAAACACGTTTTAGATAGTCATATACGTTGCTCAATGTCGAACATCTTTTGTTGACATTTGAAAAAATTCACGAGTCTAACCCTTTTTTAGATGTTCTAAACGTATTTTTTATTTGATTTCATTATGTATTTATCATCAAAATGCTTTAATGAAACTATATATACCAATTATGAGTCACAAAAAAACTTTTGGAACGACCATATGAGTCGTTCAATATCCAATCATCACCGTTTTTATAAAATTTGAACAATATCGTGTAGTAATATTCATGAATAAATTCCACGTTTAGAATGTCCGAAAAGTTTTTTTAATTCAATTTTAAATCTTATTCTACATCATAATACACATAGGAAGTTAGATATACTAGTTTGGAATCACAAAAACACGTTTTGGATAGTCATATAGGTTGCTCAATGTCGAACATCTTTTCTTAACATTTGAAAAAATTCACGAGTCTAACGCTCTTTTAGATGTTCTAAACGTATTTTTATTTGATTTCATTATATATTTATCATCAAAATGCTTTAATGAAACTATATATACCAATTATGAGTCACAAAAAAACTTTTGGAACGACCATATGAGTCGTTCAATATCCAATCATCACCGTTTTTATAAAATTTGAACAATATCGTGTAGTAATATTCATGAATAAATTCCACGTTTAGAATGTTCGAAAAGTTTTTTTAATTCAATTTTAAATCTTATTCTACATCATAATACACATAGGAAGTTAGATATACTAGTTTGGAATCACAAAAACACGTTTTGGATAGTCATATAGGTTGCTCAATGTCGAACATCTTTTCTTAACATTTGAAAAAATTCACGAGTCTAACCCTTTTTTAGATGTTCTAAACGTATTTTTTATTTGATTTCATTATGTATTTATCATCAAAATGCTTTAATGAAACTATATATACCAATTATGAGTCACAAAAAAACTTTTGGAACGACCATATGAGTCGTTCAATATCCAATCATCACCGTTTTTATAAAATTTGAACAATATCGTGTAGTAATATTCGTGAATAAATTCCACGTTTAGAATGTCCGAAAAGTTTTTTTAATTCAATTTTAAAACTTATTCTACATCATAATACACATAGGAAGTTAGATATACTAGTATGGAATCACAAAAACACGTTTTGGATAGTCATATAGGTTGCTCAATGTCGAATATCTTTTCTTAACATTTGAAAAAATTCACGAGTCTAACCCTCTTTTAGATGTTCTAAACGTATTTTTATTTGATTTCATTATATATTTATCATCAAAATGCTTTAATGAAACTATATATACCAATTATGAGTCACAAAAAAACTTTTGGAACGACCATATGAGTCGTTCAATATCCAATCATCACCGTTTTTATAAAATTTGAACAATATCGTGTAGTAATATTCATGAATAAATTCCACGTTTAGAATGTTCGAAAAGTTTTTTTAATTCAATTTTAAATCTTATTCTACATCATAATACACATAGGAAGTTAGATATACTAGTTTGGAATCACAAAAACACGTTTTGGATAGTCATATAGGTTGCTCAATGTCGAACATCTTTTGTTAACATTTGAAAAAATTCACGAGTCTAACCCTCTTTTAGATGTTCTAAACGTATTTTTTATTTGATTTCATTATATATTTATCATCAAAATGCTTTAATGAAACTATATATACCAATTATGAGTCACAAAAAAACTTTTGGAACGACCATATGAGTCGTTCAATATCCAATCATCACCGTTTTTATAAAATTTGAACAATATCGTGTAGTAATATTAATGAATAAATTTCACGTTTAGAATGTCCGAAAAGTTTTTTTAATTCAATTTTAAAACTTATTCTACATCATAATACACATAGGAAGATAGATATATTAGTTTGGAATCACAAAAACACGTTTTGGTTAGTCATATAGGTTGCTCAATGTCGAACATCTTTTGTCAACATTTGAAAAAATCACGAGTCTAACCTTCTTTTAGATGTTCTAACCGTATTTTTTATTTGATTTCATTATGTATTTATTATCAAAATATTTTAATGAAACTATATATACCAATTACGAGTCACAAAAACACTTTTTGAACGACTATATTAGTCGTTCAATATCCAATCTTCACCGTTTTTCTAAAATTTGAACAATATCGTGGAGTAATATTCATGAATAAATTCTATGTTTAGAATGTCCGAAAAGTTTTTTTAATTCAATTTTAAAACTTATTCTACATCATAATACACATAGGAAGTTAGATATACTAGTTTAGAATCACAAAAACACGTTTTGGATAGTCATATAGGTTGCTCAATGTCGAACATATTTTGTTAACATTTGAAAAATATCACGAGTCTAACCCTCTTTTAGATGTTTTAAACGTATTTTTTATTTGATTTCATTATGTATTTATTATCGAAATGTTTTAATGAAACAATATATACCAATTACGAGTCACAAAAACACTTTTTGAACGACCATATGAGTCGTTCAATATCCAATCTTCACCGTTTTTATAAAATTTGAACAATATCGAGGATTAATATTCATGAATAAATTCTACGTTTAGAATGTCCGAAAAATTTTTTTCATTCAATTTTAAAACTTATTCTACATCATAATACACATAGAAAGTTAGATATACTAGTATGGAATCACAAAAACACGTTTTGGATAGTCATATAGGTTGCTCAATGTCGAACATCTTTTGTTAACATTTGAAAAAATTCACGAGTCTAACCCTTTTTTAGATGTTCTAAACATATTTTTTATTTGATTTCATTATGTATTTATCATCAAAATGATTTAATGAAACTATATATACCAATTATGAGTCACAAAAAAACTTTTGGAATGATCATATGAGTCGTTCAATATCCAATAATCACCGTTTTTATAAAATTTGAACAATATCGTGTAGTAATATTCATGAATGAATTCCACGTTTAGAATGTTCGAAAAGTTTTTTTAATTCAATTTTAAATCTTATTCTACATCATAATACACATAGAAAGTTAGATATACTAGTTTGGAATCACAAAAACACGTTTTGGATAGTCATATAGGTTGCTCAATGTCGAACATCTTTTGTTAACATTTGAAAAAATTCACGAGTCTAACCCTCTTTTAGATGTTCTAAACGTATTTTTTATTTGATTTCATTATATATTTATCATCAAAATGCTTTAATGAAACTATATATACCAATTATGAGTCACAAAAAAACTTTTGGAACGACCATATGAGTCGTTCAATATCCAATCATCACCGTTTTTATAAAATTTGAACAATATCGTGTAGTAATATTCATGAATAAATGCCACGTTTAGAATGTCCGAAAAGTTTTTTTAATTCAATTTTAAAACTTATTCTACATCATAATACACATAGGAAGTTAGATATACTAGTATGGAATCACAAAAACACGTTTTAGATAGTCATATAGGTTGCTCAATGTCGAACATCTTTTGTTAACATTTGAAAAAATTCACGAGTCTAACCCTTTTTTAGATGTTCTAAACATATTTTTTTTTTTATTTCATTATGTATTTATTATCAAAATATTTTAATGAAACTATATATTCCAATTACGAGTCACAAAAACACTTTTTGAACGACTATATTAGTCGTTCAATATCCAATCTTCACCGTTTTTCTAAAATTTGAACAATATCGTGGAGTAATATTCATGAATAAATTCTATGTTTAGAATGTCCGAAAAGTTTTTTTAATTCAATTTTAAAACTTATTCTACATCATAATACACATAGGAAGTTAGATATACTAGTTTAGAATCACAAAAACACGTTTTGGATAGTCATATAGGTTGCTCAATGTCGAACATCTTTTGTTAACATTTGAAAAATATCACGAGTCTAACCCTCTTTTAGATGTTTTAAACGTATTTTTTATTTGATTTCATTATGTATTTATTATCGAAATGTTTTAATGAAACTATATATACCAATTACGAGTCACAAAAACACTTTTTGAACGACCATATGAGTCGTTCAATATCCAATCTTCACCGTTTTTATAAAATTTGAACAATATCGAGGATTAATATTCATGAATAAATTCTACGTTTAGAATGTCCGAAAAAATTTTTTCATTCAATTTTAAAACTTATTCTACATCATAATACACATAGAAAGTTAGATATACTAGTATGGAATCACAAAAACACGTTTTGGATAGTCATATAGGTTGCTCAATGTCGAACATCTTTTGTTAACATTTGAAAAAATTCACGAGTCTAACCCTTTTTTAGATGTTCTAAACATATTTTTTATTTGATTTCATTATGTATTTATCATCAAAATGATTTAATGAAACTATATATACCAATTATGAGTCACAAAAAAACTTTTGGAATGATCATATGAGTCGTTCAATATCCAATAATCACCGTTTTTATAAAATTTGAACAATATCGTGTAGTAATATTCATGAATGAATTCCACGTTTAGAATGTTCGAAAAGTTTTTTTAATTCAATTTTAAATCTTATTCTACATCATAATACACATAGAAAGTTAGATATACTAGTTTGGAATCACAAAAACACGTTTTGGATAGTCATATAGGTTGCTCAATGTCGAACATCTTTTGTTAACATTTGAAAAAATTCACGAGTCTAACCCTCTTTTAGATGTTCTAAACGTATTTTTTATTTGATTTCATTATATATTTATCATCAAAATGCTTTAATGAAACTATATATACCAATTATGAGTCACAAAAAAACTTTTGGAACGACCATATGAGTCGTTCAATATCCAATCATCACCGTTTTTATAAAATTTGAACAATATCGTGTAGTAATATTCATGAATAAATGCCACGTTTAGAATGTCCGAAAAGTTTTTTTAATTCAATTTTAAAACTTATTCTACATCATAATACACATAGGAAGTTAGATATACTAGTATGGAATCACGAAAACACGTTTTAGATAGTCATATAGGTTGCTCAATGTCGAACATCTTTTGTTAACATTTGAAAAAATTCACGAGTCTAACCCTTTTTTAGATGTTCTAAACATATTTTTTTTTTTATTTCATTATATATTTATTATCAAAATATTTTAATGAAACTATATATTCCAATTACGAGTCACAAAAACACTTTTTGAACGACTATATGAGTCGTTCAATATCTAATCTTCACCGTTTTTCTAAAATTTGAACAATATCGTGGAGTAACATTCATGAATAAATTCTATGTTTAGAATGTCCGAAAAGTTTTTTTAATTCAATTTTAAAACTTATTCTACATCATAATACACATAGGAAGTTAGATATACTAGTTTAGAATCACAAAAACACGTTTTGGATAGTCATATAGGTTGCTCAATGTCGAACATCTTTTGTTAACATTTGAAAAAAATCACGAGTCTAACCCTCTTTTAGATGTTCTAAACGTATTTTTTATTTGATTTCATTATGTATTTATCATCAAAATGCTTTAATGAAACTATATATACCAATTATGAGTCACAAAAAAACTTTTGGAATGATCATATGAGTCGTTCAATATCCAATAATCACCGTTTTTATAAAATTTGAACAATATCGTGTAGTAATATTCATGAATAAATTCCACGTTTAGAATGTTCGAAAAGTTTTTTTAATTCAATTTTAAATCTTATTCTACATCATAATACACATAGGAAGTTAGATATACTAGTTTGGAATGACAAAAACACGTTTTGGATAGTCATATAGGTTGCTCAATGTCGAACATCTTTTGTTAACATTTGAAAAAATTCACGAGTCTAACCCTCTTTTAGATGTTCTAAACGTATTTTTTATTTGATTTCATTATGTATTTATCATTAAAATGCTTTAATGAAACTATATATACCAATTATGAGTCGTAAAAAATCTTTTGGAACGACCATATGAGTCGTTAAATATCCAATCATCACCGTTTATATAAAATTTGAACAATAACGTGTAGTAATATTCATGAATAAATTCCACGTTTAGAATGTCCGAAAAGTTTTTTTAATTCAATTTTAAATCTTATTCTACATCATAATACACATAGGAAGTTAGATATACTAGTTTGGAATCTCAAAAACACGTTTTGGATAGTCATATAGGTTGCTCAATGTCGAACATCTTTTGTTAACATTTGAAAAAATTCACGAGTCTAACCCTCTTTTAGATGTTCTAAACGTATTTTTTATTTGATTTCATTATATATTTATCATCAAAATGCTTTAATGAAACTATATATACCAATTATGAGTCACAAAAAAACTTTTGGAACGACCATATGAGTCGTTCAATATCCAATCATCACCGTTTTTATAAAATTTGAACAATATCGTGTAGTAATATTAATGAATAAATTCCACTTTTAGAATGTCCGAAAAGTTTTTTTAATTCAATTTTAAAACTTATTCTACATCATAATACACATAGGAAGTTAGATATACTAGTATGGAATCACAAAAACACGTTTTGGATAGTCATATAGGTTGCTCAATGTCGAACATCTTTTCTTAACATTTGAAAAAATTCACGAGTCTAACCCTCTTTTAGATGTTCTAAACGTATTTTTATTTGATTTCATTATATATTTATCATCAAAATGCTTTAATGAAACTATATATACCAATTATGAGTCACAAAAAAACTTTTGGAACGACCATATGAGTCGTTCAATATCCAATCATCACCGTTTTTATAAAATTTGAACAATAACGTGTAGTAATATTCATGAATAAATTCCACGTTTAGAATGTCCGAAAAGTTTTTTTAATTCAATTTTAAAACTTATTCTATATCATAATACACATAGAAAGTTAGATATACTAGCTTAGAATCACAAAAACACGTTTTGGATAGTCATATAGGTTGCTCAATGTCGAACATCTTTTGTTAACATTTGAAAAAATTCACGAGTCTAACCCTCTTTTAGATGTTCTAAACGTATTTTTTATTTGATTTGATTATGTATTTATCATCAAAATGCTTTAATGAAACTATATATACCAATTATGAGTCACAAAAAAACTTTTGGAACGACCATATGAGTCGTTCAATATCCAATCATCACCGTTTTTATAAAATTTGAACAATATCGTGTAGTAATATTCGTGAATAAATTCCACGTTTAGAATGTCCGAAAAGTTTTTTTAATTCAATTTTAAAACTTATTCTACATCATAATACACATAGGAAGTTAGATATACTAGTATGGAATCACAAAAACACGTTTTGGATAGTCATATAGGTTGCTCAATGTCGAACATCTTTTCTTAACATTTGAAAAAATTCACGAGTCTAACCCTCTTTTAGATGTTCTAAACGTATTTTTATTTGATTTCATTATATATTTATCATCAAAATGCTTTAATGAAACTATATATACCAATTATGAGTCACAAAAAAACTTTTGGAACGACCATATGAGTCGTTCAATATCCAATCATCACCGTTTTTATAAAATTTGAACAATATCGTGTAGTAATATTCATGAATAAATTCCACGTTTAGAATGTTCGAAAAGTTTTTTTAATTCAATTTTAAATCTTATTCTACATCATAATACACATAGGAAGTTAGATATACTAGTTTGGAATCACAAAAACACGTTTTGGATAGTCATATAGGTTGCTCAATGTCGAACATCTTTTGTTAACATTTGAAAAAATTCACGAGTCCAACACACTTTTAAATTTTCTAAACGTATTTTTTATTTGATTTCATTATGTATTTATCATCAAAATGCTTTAATGAAACTATATATACCAATTATGAGTCACAAAAAAACTTTTTGAACGACCATATGAGTCGTTCAATATCCAATCATCACCGTTTTTATAAAATTTGAACAATATCGTGTAGTAATATTCATGAATAAATTCCACGTTTAGAATGTCCGAAAAGTTTTTTTAATTCAATTTTAAATCTTATTCTACATCATAATACACATAGGAAGTTAGATATACTAGTTTGGAATCACAAAAACACGTTTTGGATAGTCATATAGGTTGCTCAATGTCGAACATCTTTTGTTAACATTTGAAAAAATTCACGAGTCCAACACACTTTTAAATTTTCTAAACGTATTTTTTATTTGATTTCATTATGTATTTATCATCAAAATGCTTTAATGAAACTATATATACCAATTATGAGTCACAAAAAAACTTTTTGAACGACCATATGAGTCGTTCAATATCCAATCATCACCGTTTTTATAAAATTTGAACAATATCGTGTAGTAATATTCATGAATAAATTCCACGTTTAGAATGTCCGAAAAGTTTTTTTAATTCAATTTTAAATCTTATTCTACATCATAATACACATAGGAAGTTAGATATACTAGTTTGGAATCACAAAAACACGTTTTGGATAGTCATATAGGTTGCTCAATGTCGAACATCTTTTGTTAACATTTGAAAAAATTCACGAGTCCAACACACTTTTAAATTTTCTAAACGTATTTTTTATTTGATTTCATTATGTATTTATCATCAAAATGCTTTAATGAAACTATATATACCAATTATGAGTCACAAAAAAACTTTTTGAACGACCATATGAGTCGTTCAATATCCAATCATCACCGTTTTTATAAAATTTGAACAATATCGTGTAGTAATATTCATGAATAAATTCCACGTTTAGAATGTCCGAAAAGTTTTTTTAATTCAATTTTAAATCTTATTCTACATCATAATACACATAGGAAGTTAGATATACTAGTTTGGAATCACAAAAACACGTTTTGGATAGTCATATAGGTTGCTCAATGTCGAACATCTTTTGTTAACATTTGAAAAAATTCACGAGTCTAACCCTCTTTTAGATGTTCTAAACGTATTTTTTATTTGATTTCATTATATATTTATCATCAAAATGCTTTAATGAAACTATATATACCAATTATGAGTCACAAAAAAACTTTTGGAACGACCATATGAGTCGTTCAATATCCAATGATCACCGTTTTTATAAAATTTGAACAATATCGTGTAGTAATATTAATGAATAAATTCCACTTTTAGAATGTCCGAAAAGTTTTTTTTAATTCAATTTTAAAACTTATTCTACATCATAATACACATAGGAAGTTAGATATACTAGTATGGAATCACAAAAACACGTTTTGGATAGTCATATAGGTTGCTCAATGTCGAACATCTTTTGTTAACATTTGAAAAAATTCACGAGTCTAACCCTTTTTTAGATGTTCTAAAATTTTTTTTATTTGATTTCATTATGTATTTATTATCAAAATATTTTAATGAAACTATATATACCAATTACGAGTCACAAAAACACTTTTTGAACGACTATATTAGTCGTTCAATATCCAATCTTCACCGTTTTTCTAAAATTTGAACAATATCGTGGAGTAATATTCATGAATAAATTCTATGTTTAGAATGTCCGAAAAGTTTTTTTAATTCAATTTTAAAACTTATTCTACATCATAATACACATAGGAAGTTAGATATACTAGTTTAGAATCACAAAAACACGTTTTGGATAGTCATATAGGTTGCTCAATGTCGAACATCTTTTGTTAACATTTGAAAAAAATCACGAGTCTAACCCTCTTTTAGATGTTCTAAACGTATTTTTTATTTGATTTCATTATGTATTTATCATTAAAATGCTTTAATGAAACTATATATACCAATTATGAGTCGCAAAAAATCTTTTGGAACGACCATATGAGTCGTTAAATATCCAATCATCACCGTTTATATAAAATTCGAACAATAACGTGTAGTAATATTCTTGAATAAATTCCACGTTTAGAATGTCCGAAAAGTTTTTTTAATTCAATTTTAAATCTTATTCTACATCATAATACACATAGGAAGTTAGATATACTAGTTTGGAATCACAAAAACACGTTTTGGATAGTCATATAGGTTGCTCAATGTCGAACATCTTTTGTTAACATTTGAAAAAATTCACGAGTCTAACCCTCTTTTAGATGTTCTAAACGTATTTTTTATTTGATTTCATTATATATTTATCATCAAAATGCTTTAATGAAACTATATATACCAATTATGAGTCACAAAAAAACTTTTGGAACGACCATATGAGTCGTTCAATATCCAATGATCACCGTTTTTATAAAATTTGAACAATATCGTGTAGTAATATTAATGAATAAATTCCACTTTTAGAATGTCCGAAAAGTTTTTTTAATTCAATTTTAAAACTTATTCTACATCATAATACACATAGGAAGTTAGATATACTAGTTTGGAATCACAAAAACACGTTTTGGATAGTCATATAGGTTGCTCAATGTCGAACATCTTTTGTTAACATTTGAAAAAATTCACGAGTCTAACCCTCTTTTAGATGTTCTAAATGTATTTTTTATTTGATTTCATTATATATTTATCATCAAAATGCTTTAATGAAACTATATATACCAATTATGAGTCACAAAAAAACTTTTGGAACGACCATATGAGTCGTTCAATATCCAATGATCACCGTTTTTATAAAATTTGAACAATATCGTGTAGTAATATTAATGAATAAATTCCACTTTTAGAATGTCCGAAAAGTTTTTTTTAATTCAATTTTAAAACTTATTCTACATCATAATACACATAGGAAGTTAGATATACTAGTATGGAATCACAAAAACACGTTTTGGATAGTCATATAGGTTGCTCAATGTCGAACATCTTTTGTTAACATTTGAAAAAATTCACGAGTCTAACCCTTTTTTAGATGTTCTAAAATTTTTTTTATTTGATTTCATTATGTATTTATTATCAAAATATTTTAATGAAACTATATATACCAATTACGAGTCACAAAAACACTTTTTGAACGACTATATTAGTCGTTCAATATCCAATCTTCACCGTTTTTCTAAAATTTGAACAATATCGTGGAGTAATATTCATGAATAAATTCTATGTTTAGAATGTCCGAAAAGTTTTTTTAATTCAATTTTAAAACTTATTCTACATCATAATACACATAGGAAGTTAGATATACTAGTTTAGAATCACAAAAACACGTTTTGGATAGTCATATAGGTTGCTCAATGTCGAACATCTTTTGTTAACATTTGAAAAAAATCACGAGTCTAACCCTCTTTTAGATGTTCTAAACGTATTTTTTATTTGATTTCATTATGTATTTATCATTAAAATGCTTTAATGAAACTATATATACCAATTATGAGTCGCAAAAAATCTTTTGGAACGACCATATGAGTCGTTAAATATCCAATCATCACCGTTTATATAAAATTCGAACAATAACGTGTAGTAATATTCTTGAATAAATTCCACGTTTAGAATGTCCGAAAAGTTTTTTTAATTCAATTTTAAATCTTATTCTACATCATAATACACATAGGAAGTTAGATATACTAGTTTGGAATCACAAAAACACGTTTTGGATAGTCATATAGGTTGCTCAATGTCGAACATCTTTTGTTAACATTTGAAAAAATTCACGAGTCTAACCCTCTTTTAGATGTTCTAAACGTATTTTTTATTTGATTTCATTATATATTTATCATCAAAATGCTTTAATGAAACTATATATACCAATTATGAGTCACAAAAAAACTTTTGGAACGACCATATGAGTCGTTCAATATCCAATGATCACCGTTTTTATAAAATTTGAACAATATCGTGTAGTAATATTAATGAATAAATTCCACTTTTAGAATGTCCGAAAAGTTTTTTTTAATTCAATTTTAAAACTTATTCTACATCATAATACACATAGGAAGTTAGATATACTAGTATGGAATCACAAAAACACGTTTTGGATAGTCATATAGGTTGCTCAATGTCGAACATCTTCTGTTAACATTTGAAAAAATTCACGAGTCTAACCCTTTTTTAGATGTTCTAAAATTTTTTTTATTTGATTTCATTATGTATTTATTATCAAAATATTTTAATGAAACTATATATACCAATTACGAGTCACAAAAACACTTTTTGAACGACTATATTAGTCGTTCAATATCCAATCTTCACCGTTTTTCTAAAATTTGAACAATATCGTGGAGTAATATTCATGAATAAATTCTATGTTTAGAATGTCCGAAAAGTTTTTTTAATTCAATTTTAAAACTTATTCTACATCATAATACACATAGGAAGTTAGATATACTAGTTTAGAATCACAAAAACACGTTTTGGATAGTCATATAGGTTGCTCAATGTCGAACATCTTTTGTTAACATTTGAAAAAAATCACGAGTCTAACCCTCTTTTAGATGTTCTAAACGTATTTTTTATTTGATTTCATTATGTATTTATCATTAAAATGCTTTAATGAAACTATATATACCAATTATGAGTCGTAAAAAATCTTTTGGAACGACCATATGAGTCGTTAAATATCCAATCATCACCGTTTATATAAAATTCGAACAATAACGTGTAGTAATATTCTTGAATAAATTCCACGTTTAGAATGTCCGAAAAGTTTTTTTAATTCAATTTTAAATCTTATTCTACATCATAATACACATAGGAAGTTAGATATACTAGTTTGGAATCACAAAAACACGTTTTGGATAGTCATATAGGTTGCTCAATGTCGAACATCTTTTGTTAACATTTGAAAAAATTCACGAGTCTAACCCTCTTTTAGATGTTCTAAACGTATTTTTTATTTGATTTCATTATATATTTATCATCAAAATGCTTTAATGAAACTATATATACCAATTATGAGTCACAAAAAAACTTTTGGAACGACCATATGAGTCGTTCAATATCCAATGATCACCGTTTTTATAAAATTTGAACAATATCGTGTAGTAATATTAATGAATAAATTCCACTTTTAGAATGTCCGAAAAGTTTTTTTAATTCAATTTTAAAACTTATTCTACATCATAATACACATAGGAAGTTAGATATACTAGTTTGGAATCACAAAAACACGTTTTGGATAGTCATATAGGTTGCTCAATGTCGAACATCTTTTGTTAACATTTGAAAAAATTCACGAGTCCAACACACTTTTAAATTTTCTAAACGTATTTTTTATTTGATTTCATTATGTATTTATCATCAAAATGCTTTAATGAAACTATATATACCAATTATGAGTCACAAAAAAACTTTTGGAACGACCATATGAGTCGTTCAATATCCAATGATCACCGTTTTTATAAAATTTGAACAATATCGTGTAGTAATATTAATGAATAAATTCCACTTTTAGAATGTACGAAAAGTTTTTTTAATTCAATTTTAAAACTTATTCTACATCATAATACACATAGGAAGTTAGATATACTAGTATGGAATCACAAAAACACGTTTTGGATAGTCATATAGGTTGCTCAATGTCGAACATCTTTTGTTAACATTTGAAAAAATTCACGAGTCTAAACCTTTTTTAGATGTTCTAAACATTTTTTTTATTTGATTTCATTATGTATTTATTATCAAAATATTTTAATGAAACTATATATACCAATTACGAGTCACAAAAACACTTTTTGAACGACTATATTAGTCGTTCAATATTCAATCTTCACCGTTTTTCTAAAATTTGAACAATATCGTGGAGTAATATTCATGAATAAATTCTATGTTTAGAATGTCCGAAAAGTTTTTTTAATTCAATTTTAAAACTTATTCTACATCATAATACACATAGGAAGTTAGATATACTAGTTTAGAATCACAAAAACACGTTTTGGATAGTCATATAGGTTGCTCAATGTCAAACATCTTTTGTTAACATTTGAAAAAAATCACGAGTCTAACCCTCTTTTAGATGTTCTAAACGTATTTTTTATTTGATTTCATTATGTATTTATCATTAAAATGCTTTAATGAAACTATATATACCAATTATGAGTCGCAAAAAATCTTTTGGAACGACCATATGAGTCGTTAAATATCCAATCATCACCGTTTATATAAAATTCGAACAATAACGTGTAGTAATATTCTTGAATAAATTCCACGTTTAGAATGTCCGAAAAGTTTTTTTAATTCAATTTTAAATCTTATTCTACATCATAATACACATAGGAAGTTAGATATACTAGTTTGGAATCACAAAAACACGTTTTGGATAGTCATATAGGTTGCTCAATGTCGAACATCTTTTGTTAACATTTGAAAAAATTCACGAGTCTAACCCTCTTTTAGATGTTCTAAACGTATTTTTTATTTGATTTCATTATATATTTATCATCAAAATGCTTTAATGAAACTATATATACCAATTATGAGTCACAAAAAAACTTTTGGAACGACCATATGAGTCGTTAAATATCCAATGATCACCGTTTTTATAAAATTTGAACAATATCGTGTAGTAATATTAATGAATAAATTCCACTTTTAGAATGTCCGAAAAGTTTTTTTAATTCAATTTTAAAACTTATTCTACATCATAATACACATAGGAAGTTAGATATACTAGTTTGGAATCACAAAAACACGTTTTGGATAGTCATATAGGTTGCTCAATGTCGAACATCTTTTGTTAACATTTGAAAAAATTCACGAGTCTAACCCTCTTTTAGATGTTCTAAACGTATTTTTTATTTGATTTCATTATATATTTATCATCAAAATGCTTTAATGAAACTATATATACCAATTATGAGTCACAAAAAAACTTTTGGAACGACCATATGAGTCGTTCAATATCCAATGATCACCGTTTTTATAAAATTTGAACAATATCGTGTAGTAATATTAATGAATAAATTCCACTTTTAGAATGTCCGAAAAGTTTTTTTTAATTCAATTTTAAAACTTATTCTACATCATAATACACATAGGAAGTTAGATATACTAGTATGGAATCACAAAAACACGTTTTGGATAGTCATATAGGTTGCTCAATGTCGAACATCTTCTGTTAACATTTGAAAAAATTCACGAGTCTAACCCTTTTTTAGATGTTCTAAAATTTTTTTTATTTGATTTCATTATGTATTTATTATCAAAATATTTTAATGAAACTATATATACCAATTACGAGTCACAAAAACACTTTTTGAACGACTATATTAGTCGTTCAATATCCAATCTTCACCGTTTTTCTAAAATTTGAACAATATCGTGGAGTAATATTCATGAATAAATTCTATGTTTAGAATGTCCGAAAAGTTTTTTTAATTCAATTTTAAAACTTATTCTACATCATAATACACATAGGAAGTTAGATATACTAGTTTAGAATCACAAAAACACGTTTTGGATAGTCATATAGGTTGCTCAATGTCGAACATCTTTTGTTAACATTTGAAAAAAATCACGAGTCTAACCCTCTTTTAGATGTTCTAAACGTATTTTTTATTTGATTTCATTATGTATTTATCATTAAAATGCTTTAATGAAACTATATATACCAATTATGAGTCGCAAAAAATCTTTTGGAACGACCATATGAGTCGTTAAATATCCAATCATCACCGTTTATATAAAATTCGAACAATAACGTGTAGTAATATTCTTGAATAAATTCCACGTTTAGAATGTCCGAAAAGTTTTTTTAATTCAATTTTCAATCTTATTCTACATCATAATACATATAGGAAGTTAGATATACTAGTTTGGAATCACAAAAACACGTTTTGGATAGTCATATAGGTTGCTCAATGTCGAACATCTTTTGTTAACATTTGAAAAAATTCACGAGTCTAACCCTCTTTTAGATGTTCTAAACGTATTTTTTATTTGATTTCATTATATATTTATCATCAAAATGCTTTAATGAAACTATATATACCAATTATGAGTCACAAAAAAACTTTTGGAACGACCATATGAGTCGTTCAATATCCAATGATCACCGTTTTTATAAAATTTGAACAATATCGTGTAGTAATATTAATGAATAAATTCCACTTTTAGAATGTCCGAAAAGTTTTTTTAATTCAATTTTAAAACTTATTCTACATCATAATACACATAGGAAGTTAGATATACTAGTATGGAATCACAAAAACACGTTTTGGATAGTCATATAGGTTGCTCAATGTCGAACATCTTTTGTTAACATTTGAAAAAATTCACGAGTCTAAACCTTTTTTAGATGTTCTAAACATTTTTTTTATTTGATTTCATTATGTATTTATTATCAAAATATTTTAATGAAACTATATATACCAATTACGAGTCACAAAAACACTTTTTGAACGACTATATTAGTCGTTCAATATCCAATCTTCACCGTTTTTCTAAAATTTGAACAATATCGTGGAGTAATATTCATGAATAAATTCTATGTTTAGAATGTCCGAAAAGTTTTTTTAATTCAATTTTCAAACTTATTCTACATCATAATACACATAGGAAGTTAGATATACTAGTTTAGAATCACAAAAACACGTTTTGGATTGTCATATAGGTTGCTCAATGTCGAACATCTTTTGTTAACATTTGAAAAAAATCACGAGTCTAACCCTCTTTTAGATGTTCTAAACGTATTTTTTATTTGATTTCATTATGTATTTATCATCAAAATGCTTTAATTAAACTATATATACCAATTAGGAGTCACAAAAAAACTTTTGGAATGATCATATGAGTCGTTCAATATCCAATAATCACCGTTTTTATAAAATTTGAACAATATCGTGTAGTAATATTCATGAATAAATTCCACGTTTAGAATGTCCGAAAAGTTTTTTTAATTCAATTTTAAATCTTATTCTACATCATAATACACATAGGAAGTTAGATATACTAGTTTGGAATCACAAAAACACGTTTTGGATAGTCATATAGGTTGCTCAATGTCGAACATCTTTTGTTAACATTTGAAAAAATTCACGAGTCTAACCCTCTTTTAGATGTTCTAAACGTATTTTTTATTTGATTTCATTATGTATTTATCATTAAAATGCTTTAATGAAACTATATATACCAATTATGAGTCGCAAAAAATCTTTTGGAACGACCATATGAGTCGTTAAATATCCAATCATCACCGTTTATATAAAATTTGAACAATAACGTGTAGTAATATTCATGAATAAATTCCACGTTTAGAATGTCCGAAAAGTTTTTTTAATTCAATTTTAAATCTTATTCTACATCATAATACACATAGGAAGTTAGATATACTAGTTTGGAATCACAAAAACACGTTTTGGATAGTCATATAGGTTGCTCAATGTCGAACATCTTTTGTTAACATTTGAAAAAATTCACGAGTCTAACCCTCTTTTAGATGTTCTAAACGTATTTTTTATTTGATTTCATTATATATTTATCATCAAAATGCTTTAATGAAACTATATATACCAATTATGAGTCACAAAAAAACTTTTGGAACGACCATATGAGTCGTTCAATATCCAATGATCACCGTTTTTATAAAATTTGAACAATATCGTGTAGTAATATTAATGAATAAATTCCACTTTTAGAATGTCCGAAAAGTTTTTTTAATTCAATTTTAAAACTTATTCTACATCATAATACACATAGGAAGTTAGATATACTAGTTTGGAATCACAAAAACACGTTTTGGATAGTCATATAGGTTGCTCAATGTCGAACATCTTTTGTTAACATTTGAAAAAATTCACGAGTCTAACCCTCTTTTAGATGTTCTAAACGTATTTTTTATTTGATTTCATTATATATTTATCATCAAAATGCTTTAATGAAACTATATATACCAATTATGAGTCACAAAAAAACTTTTGGAACGACCATATGAGTCGTTCAATATCCAATGATCACCGTTTTTATAAAATTTGAACAATATCGTGTAGTAATATTAATGAATAAATTCCACTTTTAGAATGTCCGAAAAGTTTTTTTTAATTCAATTTTAAAACTTATTCTACATCATAATACACATAGGAAGTTAGATATACTAGTATGGAATCACAAAAACACGTTTTGGATAGTCATATAGGTTGCTCAATGTCGAACATCTTTTGTTAACATTTGAAAAAATTCACGAGTCTAACCCTTTTTTAGATGTTCTAAAATTTTTTTTATTTGATTTCATTATGTATTTATTATCAAAATATTTTAATGAAACTATATATACCAATTACGAGTCACAAAAACACTTTTTGAACGACTATATTAGTCGTTCAATATCCAATCTTCACCGTTTTTCTAAAATTTGAACAATATCGTGGAGTAATATTCATGAATAAATTCTATGTTTAGAATGTCCGAAAAGTTTTTTTAATTCAATTTTAAAACTTATTCTACATCATAATACACATAGGAAGTTAGATATACTAGTTTAGAATCACAAAAACACGTTTTGGATAGTCATATAGGTTGCTCAATGTCGAACATCTTTTGTTAACATTTGAAAAAAATCACGAGTCTAACCCTCTTTTAGATGTTCTAAACGTATTTTTTATTTGATTTCATTATGTATTTATCATTAAAATGCTTTAATGAAACTATATATACCAATTATGAGTCGCAAAAAATCTTTTGGAACGACCATATGAGTCGTTAAATATCCAATCATCACCGTTTATATAAAATTCGAACAATAACGTGTAGTAATATTCTTGAATAAATTCCACGTTTAGAATGTCCGAAAAGTTTTTTTAATTCAATTTTAAATCTTATTCTACATCATAATACACATAGGAAGTTAGATATACTAGTTTGGAATCACAAAAACACGTTTTGGATAGTCATATAGGTTGCTCAATGTCGAACATCTTTTGTTAACATTTGAAAAAATTCACGAGTCTAACCCTCTTTTAGATGTTCTAAACGTATTTTTTATTTGATTTCATTATATATTTATCATCAAAATGCTTTAATGAAACTATATATACCAATTATGAGTCACAAAAAAACTTTTGGAACGACCATATGAGTCGTTCAATATCCAATGATCACCGTTTTTATAAAATTTGAACAATATCGTGTAGTAATATTAATGAATAAATTCCACTTTTAGAATGTCCGAAAAGTTTTTTTAATTCAATTTTAAAACTTATTCTACATAATAATACACATAGGAAGTTAGATATACTAGTTTGGAATCACAAAAACACGTTTTGGATAGTCATATAGGTTGCTCAATGTCGAACATCTTTTGTTAACATTTGAAAAAATTCACGAGTCTAACCCTCTTTTAGATGTTCTAAACGTATTTTTTATTTGATTTCATTATATATTTATCATCAAAATGCTTTAATGAAACTATATATACCAATTATGAGTCACAAAAAAACTTTTGGAACGACCATATGAGTCGTTCAATATCCAATGATCACCGTTTTTATAAAATTTGAACAATATCGTGTAGTAATATTAATGAATAAATTCCACTTTTAGAATGTCCGAAAAGTTTTTTTTAATTCAATTTTAAAACTTATTCTACATCATAATACACATAGGAAGTTAGATATACTAGTATGGAATCACAAAAACACGTTTTGGATAGTCATATAGGTTGCTCAATGTCGAACATCTTCTGTTAACATTTGAAAAAATTCACGAGTCTAACCCTCTTTTAGATGTTCTAAACGTATTTTTTATTTGATTTCATTATATATTTATCATCAAAATGCTTTAATGAAACTATATATACCAATTATGAGTCACAAAAAAACTTTTGGAACGACCATATGAGTCGTTCAATATCCAATGATCACCGTTTTTATAAAATTTGAACAATATCGTGGAGTAATATTAATGAATAAATTCCACTTTTAGAATGTCCGAAAAGTTTTTTTTAATTCAATTTTAAAACTTATTCTACATCATAATACACATAGGAAGTTAGATATACTAGTATGGAATCACAAAAACACGTTTTGGATAGTCATATAGGTTGCTCAATGTCGAACATCTTCTGTTAACATTTGAAAAAAATCACGAGTCTAACCCTCTTTTAGATGTTCTAAACGTATTTTTTATTTGATTTCATTATGTATTTATCATCAAAATATTTTAATGAAACTATATATACCAATTACGAGTCACAAAAACACTTTTTGAACGACTATATTAGTCGTTCAATATCCAATCTTCACCGTTTTTCTAAAATTTGAACAATATCGTGGAGTAATATTCATGAATAAATTCTATGTTTAGAATGTCCGAAAAGTTTTTTTAATTCAATTTTAAAACTTATTCTACATCATAATACACATAGGAAGTTAGATATACTAGTTTAGAATCACAAAAACACGTTTTGGATAGTCATATAGGTTGCTCAATGTCGAACATCTTTTGTTAACATTTGAAAAAAATCACGAGTCTAACCCTCTTTTAGATGTTCTAAACGTATTTTTTATTTGATTTCATTATGTATTTATCATCAAAATGCTTTAATGAAACTATATATACCAATTATGAGTCGCAAAAAATCTTTTGGAACGACCATATGAGTCGTTAAATATCCAATCATCACCGTTTATATAAAATTCGAACAATAACGTGTAGTAATATTCTTGAATAAATTCCACGTTTAGAATGTCCGAAAAGTTTTTTTAATTCAATTTTCAATCTTATTCTACATCATAATACATATAGGAAGTTAGATATACTAGTTTGGAATCACAAAAACACGTTTTGGATAGTCATATAGGTTGCTCAATGTCGAACATCTTTTGTTAACATTTGAAAAAATTCACGAGTCTAACCCTCTTTTAGATGTTCTAAACGTATTTTTTATTTGATTTCATTATATATTTATCATCAAAATGCTTTAATGAAACTATATATACCAATTATGAGTCACAAAAAAACTTTTGGAACGACCATATGAGTCGTTCAATATCCAATGATCACCGTTTTTATAAAATTTGAACAATATCGTGTAGTAATATTAATGAATAAATTCCACTTTTAGAATGTCCGAAAAGTTTTTTTAATTCAATTTTAAAACTTATTCTACATCATAATACACATAGGAAGTTAGATATACTAGTATGGAATCACAAAAACACGTTTTGGATAGTCATATAGGTTGCTCAATGTCGAACATCTTTTGTTAACATTTGAAAAAATTCACGAGTCTAAACCTTTTTTAGATGTTCTAAACATTTTTTTTATTTGATTTCATTATGTATTTATTATCAAAATATTTTAATGAAACTATATATACCAATTACGAGTCACAAAAACACTTTTTGAACGACTATATTAGTCGTTCAATATCCAATCTTCACCGTTTTTCTAAAATTTGAACAATATCGTGGAGTAATATTCATGAATAAATTCTATGTTTAGAATGTCCGAAAAGTTTTTTTAATTCAATTTTCAAACTTATTCTACATCATAATACACATAGGAAGTTAGATATACTAGTTTAGAATCACAAAAACACGTTTTGGATTGTCATATAGGTTGCTCAATGTCGAACATCTTTTGTTAACATTTGAAAAAAATCACGAGTCTAACCCTCTTTTAGATGTTCTAAACGTATTTTTTATTTGATTTCATTATGTATTTATCATCAAAATGCTTTAATTAAACTATATATACCAATTAGGAGTCACAAAAAAACTTTTGGAATGATCATATGAGTCGTTCAATATCCAATAATCACCGTTTTTATAAAATTTGAACAATATCGTGTAGTAATATTCATGAATAAATTCCACGTTTAGAATGTTCGAAAAGTTTTTTTAATTCAATTTTAAATCTTATTCTACATCATAATACACATAGGAAGTTAGATATACTAGTTTGGAATGACAAAAACACGTTTTGGATAGTCATATAGGTTGCTCAATGTCGAACATCTTTTCTTAACATTTGAAAAAATTCACGAGTCTAACCCTCTTTTAGATGTTCTAAACGTATTTTTATTTGATTTCATTATGTATTTATCATCAAAATGCTTTAATAAAACTATATATACCAATTATGAGTCGCAAAAAATCTTTTAGAACGACCATATGAGTCGTTAAATATCCAACCATCACCGTTTTTATAAAATTTGAACAATAACGTGTAGTAATATTCATAAATAAATTCCACGTTTAGAATGTCCGAAAAGTTTTTTTAATTCAATTTTAAAACTTATTCTACATCATAATACACATAGGAAGTTAGATATACTAGTATGGAATCACAAAAACACGTTTTAGATAGTCATATACGTTGCTCAATGTCGAACATCTTTTGTTGACATTTGAAAAAATTCACGAGTCTAACCCTTTTTTAGATGTTCTAAACGTATTTTTTATTTGATTTCATTATGTATTTATCATCAAAATGCTTTAATGAAACTATATATACCAATTATGAGTCACAAAAAAACTTTTGGAACGACCATATGAGTCGTTCAATATCCAATCATCACCGTTTTTATAAAATTTGAACAATATCGTGTAGTAATATTCATGAATAAATTCCACGTTTAGAATGTCCGAAAAGTTTTTTTAATTCAATTTTAAATCTTATTCTACATCATAATACACATAGGAAGTTAGATATACTAGTTTGGAATCACAAAAACACGTTTTGGATAGTCATATAGGTTGCTCAATGTCGAACATCTTTTCTTAACATTTGAAAAAATTCACGAGTCTAACGCTCTTTTAGATGTTCTAAACGTATTTTTATTTGATTTCATTATATATTTATCATCAAAATGCTTTAATGAAACTATATATACCAATTATGAGTCACAAAAAAACTTTTGGAACGACCATATGAGTCGTTCAATATCCAATCATCACCGTTTTTATAAAATTTGAACAATATCGTGTAGTAATATTCATGAATAAATTCCACGTTTAGAATGTTCGAAAAGTTTTTTTAATTCAATTTTAAATCTTATTCTACATCATAATACACATAGGAAGTTAGATATACTAGTTTGGAATCACAAAAACACGTTTTGGATAGTCATATAGGTTGCTCAATGTCGAACATCTTTTCTTAACATTTGAAAAAATTCACGAGTCTAACCCTTTTTTAGATGTTCTAAACGTATTTTTTATTTGATTTCATTATGTATTTATCATCAAAATGCTTTAATGAAACTATATATACCAATTATGAGTCACAAAAAAACTTTTGGAACGACCATATGAGTCGTTCAATATCCAATCATCACCGTTTTTATAAAATTTGAACAATATCGTGTAGTAATATTCGTGAATAAATTCCACGTTTAGAATGTCCGAAAAGTTTTTTTAATTCAATTTTAAAACTTATTCTACATCATAATACACATAGGAAGTTAGATATACTAGTATGGAATCACAAAAACACGTTTTGGATAGTCATATAGGTTGCTCAATGTCGAACATCTTTTCTTAACATTTGAAAAAATTCACGAGTCTAACCCTCTTTTAGATGTTCTAAACGTATTTTTATTTGATTTCATTATATATTTATCATCAAAATGCTTTAATGAAACTATATATACCAATTATGAGTCACAAAAAAACTTTTGGAACGACCATATGAGTCGTTCAATATCCAATCATCACCGTTTTTATAAAATTTGAACAATATCGTGTAGTAATATTCATGAATAAATTCCACGTTTAGAATGTTCGAAAAGTTTTTTTAATTCAATTTTAAATCTTATTCTACATCATAATACACATAGGAAGTTAGATATACTAGTATGGAATCACAAAAACACGTTTTGGATAGTCATATAGGTTGCTCAATGTCGAACATCTTTTCTTAACATTTGAAAAAATTCACGAGTCTAACCCTCTTTTAGATGTTCTAAACGTATTTTTATTTGATTTCATTATATATTTATCATCAAAATGCTTTAATGAAACTATATATACCAATTATGAGTCACAAAAAAACTTTTGGAACGACCATATGAGTCGTTCAATATCCAATCATCACCGTTTTTATAAAATTTGAACAATATCGTGTAGTAATATTCATGAATAAATTCCACGTTTAGAATGTTCGAAAAGTTTTTTTAATTCAATTTTAAATCTTATTCTACATCATAATACACATAGGAAGTTAGATATACTAGTTTGGAATCACAAAAACACGTTTTGGATAGTCATATAGGTTGCTCAATGTCGAACATCTTTTGTTAACATTTGAAAAAATTCACGAGTCTAACCCTCTTTTAGATGTTCTAAACGTATTTTTTATTTGATTTCATTATATATTTATCATCAAAATGCTTTAATGAAACTATATATACCAATTATGAGTCACAAAAAAACTTTTGGAACGACCATATGAGTCGTTCAATATCCAATCATCACCGTTTTTATAAAATTTGAACAATATCGTGTAGTAATATTAATGAATAAATTTCACGTTTAGAATGTCCGAAAAGTTTTTTTAATTCAATTTTAAAACTTATTCTACATCATAATACACATAGGAAGATAGATATATTAGTTTGGAATCACAAAAACACGTTTTGGTTAGTCATATAGGTTGCTCAATGTCGAACATCTTTTGTCAACATTTGAAAAAATCACGAGTCTAACCTTCTTTTAGATGTTCTAACCGTATTTTTTATTTGATTTCATTATGTATTTATTATCAAAATATTTTAATGAAACTATATATACCAATTACGAGTCACAAAAACACTTTTTGAACGACTATATTAGTCGTTCAATATCCAATCTTCACCGTTTTTCTAAAATTTGAACAATATCGTGGAGTAATATTCATGAATAAATTCTATGTTTAGAATGTCCGAAAAGTTTTTTTAATTCAATTTTAAAACTTATTCTACATCATAATACACATAGGAAGTTAGATATACTAGTTTAGAATCACAAAAACACGTTTTGGATAGTCATATAGGTTGCTCAATGTCGAACATCTTTTGTTAACATTTGAAAAATATCACGAGTCTAACCCTCTTTTAGATGTTTTAAACGTATTTTTTATTTGATTTCATTATGTATTTATTATCGAAATGTTTTAATGAAACTATATATACCAATTACGAGTCACAAAAACACTTTTTGAACGACCATATGAGTCGTTCAATATCCAATCTTCACCGTTTTTATAAAATTTGAACAATATCGAGGATTAATATTCATGAATAAATTCTACGTTTAGAATGTCCGAAAAAATTTTTTCATTCAATTTTAAAACTTATTCTACATCATAATACACATAGAAAGTTAGATATACTAGTATGGAATCACAAAAACACGTTTTGGATAGTCATATAGGTTGCTCAATGTCGAACATCTTTTGTTAACATTTGAAAAAATTCACGAGTCTAACCCTTTTTTAGATGTTCTAAACATATTTTTTATTTGATTTCATTATGTATTTATCATCAAAATGATTTAATGAAACTATATATACCAATTATGAGTCACAAAAAAACTTTTGGAATGATCATATGAGTCGTTCAATATCCAATAATCACCGTTTTTATAAAATTTGAACAATATCGTGTAGTAATATTCATGAATGAATTCCACGTTTAGAATGTTCGAAAAGTTTTTTTAATTCAATTTTAAATCTTATTCTACATCATAATACACATAGAAAGTTAGATATACTAGTTTGGAATCACAAAAACACGTTTTGGATAGTCATATAGGTTGCTCAATGTCGAACATCTTTTGTTAACATTTGAAAAAATTCACGAGTCTAACCCTCTTTTAGATGTTCTAAACGTATTTTTTATTTGATTTCATTATATATTTATCATCAAAATGCTTTAATGAAACTATATATACCAATTATGAGTCACAAAAAAACTTTTGGAACGACCATATGAGTCGTTCAATATCCAATCATCACCGTTTTTATAAAATTTGAACAATATCGTGTAGTAATATTCATGAATAAATGCCACGTTTAGAATGTCCGAAAAGTTTTTTTAATTCAATTTTAAAACTTATTCTACATCATAATACACATAGGAAGTTAGATATACTAGTATGGAATCACAAAAACACGTTTTAGATAGTCATATAGGTTGCTCAATGTCGAACATCTTTTGTTAACATTTGAAAAAATTCACGAGTCTAACCCTTTTTTAGATGTTCTAAACATATTTTTTTTTTTATTTCATTATGTATTTATTATCAAAATATTTTAATGAAACTATATATTCCAATTACGAGTCACAAAAACACTTTTTGAACGACTATATGAGTCGTTCAATATCTAATCTTCACCGTTTTTCTAAAATTTGAACAATATCGTGGAGTAACATTCATGAATAAATTCTATGTTTAGAATGTCCGAAAAGTTTTTTTAATTCAATTTTAAAACTTATTCTACATCATAATACACATAGGAAGTTAGATATACTAGTTTAGAATCACAAAAACACGTTTTGGATAGTCATATAGGTTGCTCAATGTCGAACATCTTTTGTTAACATTTGAAAAAAATCACGAGTCTAACCCTCTTTTAGATGTTCTAAACGTATTTTTTATTTGATTTCATTATGTATTTATCATCAAAATGCTTTAATGAAACTATATATACCAATTATGAGTCACAAAAAAACTTTTGGAATGATCATATGAGTCGTTCAATATCCAATAATCACCGTTTTTATAAAATTTGAACAATATCGTGTAGTAATATTCATGAATAAATTCCACGTTTAGAATGTTCGAAAAGTTTTTTTAATTCAATTTTAAATCTTATTCTACATCATAATACACATAGGAAGTTAGATATACTAGTTTGGAATGACAAAAACACGTTTTGGATAGTCATATAGGTTGCTCAATGTCGAACATCTTTTGTTAACATTTGAAAAAATTCACGAGTCTAACCCTCTTTTAGATGTTCTAAACGTATTTTTTATTTGATTTCATTATGTATTTATCATTAAAATGCTTTAATGAAACTATATATACCAATTATGAGTCGTAAAAAATCTTTTGGAACGACCATATGAGTCGTTAAATATCCAATCATCACCGTTTATATAAAATTTGAACAATAACGTGTAGTAATATTCATGAATAAATTCCACGTTTAGAATGTCCGAAAAGTTTTTTTAATTCAATTTTAAATCTTATTCTACATCATAATACACATAGGAAGTTAGATATACTAGTTTGGAATCACAAAAACACGTTTTGGATAGTCATATAGGTTGCTCAATGTCGAACATCTTTTGTTAACATTTGAAAAAATTCACGAGTCTAACCCTCTTTTAGATGTTCTAAACGTATTTTTTATTTGATTTCATTATATATTTATCATCAAAATGCTTTAATGAAACTATATATACCAATTATGAGTCACAAAAAAACTTTTGGAACGACCATATGAGTCGTTCAATATCCAATCATCACCGTTTTTATAAAATTTGAACAATATCGTGTAGTAATATTAATGAATAAATTCCACTTTTAGAATGTCCGAAAAGTTTTTTTAATTCAATTTTAAAACTTATTCTACATCATAATACACATAGGAAGTTAGATATACTAGTATGGAATCACAAAAACACGTTTTGGATAGTCATATAGGTTGCTCAATGTCGAACATCTTCTGTTAACATTTGAAAAAATTCACGAGTCTAACCCTTTTTTAGATGTTCTAAAATTTTTTTTATTTGATTTCATTATGTATTTATTATCAAAATATTTTAATGAAACTATATATACCAATTACGAGTCACAAAAACACTTTTTGAACGACTATATTAGTCGTTCAATATCCAATCTTCACCGTTTTTCTAAAATTTGAACAATATCGTGGAGTAATATTCATGAATAAATTCTATGTTTAGAATGTCCGAAAAGTTTTTTTAATTCAATTTTAAAACTTATTCTACATCATAATACACATAGGAAGTTAGATATACTAGTTTAGAATCACAAAAACACGTTTTGGATAGTCATATAGGTTGCTCAATGTCGAACATCTTTTGTTAACATTTGAAAAAAATCACGAGTCTAACCCTCTTTTAGATGTTCTAAACGTATTTTTTATTTGATTTCATTATGTATTTATCATCAAAATGCTTTAATAAAACTATATATACCAATTATGAGTCACAAAAAAACTTTTGGAACGACCATATGAGTCGTTCAATATCCAATCATCACCGTTTTTATAAAATTTGAACAATAACGTGTAGTAATATTCATGAATAAATTCCACGTTTAGAATGTCCGAAAAGTTTTTTTAATTCAATTTTAAAACTTATTCTATATCATAATACACATAGAAAGTTAGATATACTAGCTTAGAATCACAAAAACACGTTTTGGATAGTCATATAGGTTGCTCAATGTCGAACATCTTTTGTTAACATTTGAAAAAATTCACGAGTCTAACCCTCTTTTAGATGTTCTAAACGTATTTTTTATTTGATTTGATTATGTATTTATCATCAAAATGCTTTAATGAAACTATATATACCAATTATGAGTCACAAAAAAACTTTTGGAACGACCATATGAGTCGTTCAATATCCAATCATCACCGTTTTTATAAAATTTGAACAATATCGTGTAGTAATATTCGTGAATAAACTCCACGTTTAGAATGTCCGAAAAGTTTTTTTAATTCAATTTTAAAACTTATTCTACATCATAATACACATAGGAAGTTAGATATACTAGTATGGAATCACAAAAACACGTTTTGGATAGTCATATAGGTTGCTCAATGTCGAACATCTTTTCTTAACATTTGAAAAAATTCACGAGTCTAACCCTCTTTTAGATGTTCTAAACGTATTTTTATTTGATTTCATTATATATTTATCATCAAAATGCTTTACTGAAACTATATATACCAATTATGAGTCACAAAAAAACTTTTGGAACGACCATATGAGTCGTTCAATATCCAATCATCACCGTTTTTATAAAATTTGAACAATAACGTGTAGTAATATTCATGAATAAATTCCACGTTTAGAATGTCCGAAAAGTTTTTTTAATTCAATTTTAAAACTTATTCTATATCATAATACACATAGAAAGTTAGATATACTAGCTTAGAATCACAAAAACACGTTTTGGATAGTCATATAGGTTGCTCAATGTCGAACATCTTTTGTTAACATTTGAAAAAATTCACGAGTCTAACCCTCTTTTAGATGTTCTAAACGTATTTTTTATTTGATTTGATTATGTATTTATCATCAAAATGCTTTAATGAAACTATATATACCAATTATGAGTCACAAAAAAACTTTTGGAACGACCATATGAGTCGTTCAATATCCAATCATCACCGTTTTTATAAAATTTGAACAATATCGTGTAGTAATATTCGTGAATAAATTCCACGTTTAGAATGTCCGAAAAGTTTTTTTAATTCAATTTTAAAACTTATTCTACATCATAATACACATAGGAAGTTAGATATACTAGTATGGAATCACAAAAACACGTTTTGGATAGTCATATAGGTTGCTCAATGTCGAACATCTTTTCTTAACATTTGAAAAAATTCACGAGTCTAACCCTCTTTTAGATGTTCTAAACGTATTTTTATTTGATTTCATTATATATTTATCATCAAAATGCTTTACTGAAACTATATATACCAATTATGAGTCACAAAAAAACTTTTGGAACGACCATATGAGTCGTTCAATATCCAATCATCACCGTTTTTATAAAATTTGAACAATATCGTGTAGTAATATTAATGAATAAATTTCACGTTTAGAATGTCCGAAAAGTTTTTTTAATTCAATTTTAAAACTTATTCTACATCATAATACACATAGGAAGATAGATATATTAGTTTGGAATCACAAAAACACGTTTTGGTTAGTCATATAGGTTGCTCAATGTCGAACATCTTTTGTCAACATTTGAAAAAATCACGAGTCTAACCTTCTTTTAGATGTTCTAACCGTATTTTTTATTTGATTTCATTATGTATTTATTATCAAAATATTTTAATGAAACTATATATACCAATTACGAGTCACAAAAACACTTTTTGAACGACTATATTAGTCGTTCAATATCCAATCTTCACCGTTTTTCTAAAATTTGAACAATATCGTGGAGTAATATTCATGAATAAATTCTATGTTTAGAATGTCCGAAAAGTTTTTTTAATTCAATTTTAAAACTTATTCTACATCATAATACACATAGGAAGTTAGATATACTAGTTTAGAATCACAAAAACACGTTTTGGATAGTCATATAGGTTGCTCAATGTCGAACATCTTTTGTTAACATTTGAAAAATATCACGAGTCTAACCCTCTTTTAGATGTTTTAAACGTATTTTTTATTTGATTTCATTATGTATTTATTATCGAAATGTTTTAATGAAACTATATATACCAATTACGAGTCACAAAAACACTTTTTGAACGACCATATGAGTCGTTCAATATCCAATCTTCACCGTTTTTATAAAATTTGAACAATATCGAGGATTAATATTCATGAATAAATTCTACGTTTAGAATGTCCGAAAAAATTTTTTCATTCAATTTTAAAACTTATTCTACATCATAATACACATAGAAAGTTAGATATACTAGTATGGAATCACAAAAACACGTTTTGGATAGTCATATAGGTTGCTCAATGTCGAACATCTTTTGTTAACATTTGAAAAAATTCACGAGTCTAACCCTTTTTTAGATGTTCTAAACATATTTTTTATTTGATTTCATTATGTATTTATCATCAAAATGATTTAATGAAACTATATATACCAATTATGAGTCACAAAAAAACTTTTGGAATGATCATATGAGTCGTTCAATATCCAATAATCACCGTTTTTATAAAATTTGAACAATATCGTGTAGTAATATTCATGAATGAATTCCACGTTTAGAATGTTCGAAAAGTTTTTTTAATTCAATTTTAAATCTTATTCTACATCATAATACACATAGAAAGTTAGATATACTAGTTTGGAATCACAAAAACACGTTTTGGATAGTCATATAGGTTGCTCAATGTCGAACATCTTTTGTTAACATTTGAAAAAATTCACGAGTCTAACCCTCTTTTAGATGTTCTAAACGTATTTTTTATTTGATTTCATTATATATTTATCATCAAAATGCTTTAATGAAACTATATATACCAATTATGAGTCACAAAAAAACTTTTGGAACGACCATATGAGTCGTTCAATATCCAATCATCACCGTTTTTATAAAATTTGAACAATATCGTGTAGTAATATTCATGAATAAATGCCACGTTTAGAATGTCCGAAAAGTTTTTTTAATTCAATTTTAAAACTTATTCTACATCATAATACACATAGGAAGTTAGATATACTAGTATGGAATCACAAAAACACGTTTTAGATAGTCATATAGGTTGCTCAATGTCGAACATCTTTTGTTAACATTTGAAAAAATTCACGAGTCTAACCCTTTTTTAGATGTTCTAAACATATTTTTTTTTTTATTTCATTATGTATTTATTATCAAAATATTTTAATGAAACTATATATTCCAATTACGAGTCACAAAAACACTTTTTGAACGACTATATGAGTCGTTCAATATCTAATCTTCACCGTTTTTCTAAAATTTGAACAATATCGTGGAGTAACATTCATGAATAAATTCTATGTTTAGAATGTCCGAAAAGTTTTTTTAATTCAATTTTAAAACTTATTCTACATCATAATACACATAGGAAGTTAGATATACTAGTTTAGAATCACAAAAACACGTTTTGGATAGTCATATAGGTTGCTCAATGTCGAACATCTTTTGTTAACATTTGAAAAAAATCACGAGTCTAACCCTCTTTTAGATGTTCTAAACGTATTTTTTATTTGATTTCATTATGTATTTATCATCAAAATGCTTTAATGAAACTATATATACCAATTATGAGTCACAAAAAAACTTTTGGAATGATCATATGAGTCGTTCAATATCCAATAATCACCGTTTTTATAAAATTTGAACAATATCGTGTAGTAATATTCATGAATAAATTCCACGTTTAGAATGTTCGAAAAGTTTTTTTAATTCAATTTTAAATCTTATTCTACATCATAATACACATAGGAAGTTAGATATACTAGTTTGGAATGACAAAAACACGTTTTGGATAGTCATATAGGTTGCTCAATGTCGAACATCTTTTGTTAACATTTGAAAAAATTCACGAGTCTAACCCTCTTTTAGATGTTCTAAACGTATTTTTTATTTGATTTCATTATGTATTTATCATTAAAATGCTTTAATGAAACTATATATACCAATTATGAGTCGTAAAAAATCTTTTGGAACGACCATATGAGTCGTTAAATATCCAATCATCACCGTTTATATAAAATTTGAACAATAACGTGTAGTAATATTCATGAATAAATTCCACGTTTAGAATGTCCGAAAAGTTTTTTTAATTCAATTTTAAATCTTATTCTACATCATAATACACATAGGAAGTTAGATATACTAGTTTGGAATCACAAAAACACGTTTTGGATAGTCATATAGGTTGCTCAATGTCGAACATCTTTTGTTAACATTTGAAAAAATTCACGAGTCTAACCCTCTTTTAGATGTTCTAAACGTATTTTTTATTTGATTTCATTATATATTTATCATCAAAATGCTTTAATGAAACTATATATACCAATTATGAGTCACAAAAAAACTTTTGGAACGACCATATGAGTCGTTCAATATCCAATCATCACCGTTTTTATAAAATTTGAACAATATCGTGTAGTAATATTAATGAATAAATTCCACTTTTAGAATGTCCGAAAAGTTTTTTTAATTCAATTTTAAAACTTATTCTACATCATAATACACATAGGAAGTTAGATATACTAGTATGGAATCACAAAAACACGTTTTGGATAGTCATATAGGTTGCTCAATGTCGAACATCTTCTGTTAACATTTGAAAAAATTCACGAGTCTAACCCTTTTTTAGATGTTCTAAAATTTTTTTTATTTGATTTCATTATGTATTTATTATCAAAATATTTTAATGAAACTATATATACCAATTACGAGTCACAAAAACACTTTTTGAACGACTATATTAGTCGTTCAATATCCAATCTTCACCGTTTTTCTAAAATTTGAACAATATCGTGGAGTAATATTCATGAATAAATTCTATGTTTAGAATGTCCGAAAAGTTTTTTTAATTCAATTTTAAAACTTATTCTACATCATAATACACATAGGAAGTTAGATATACTAGTTTAGAATCACAAAAACACGTTTTGGATAGTCATATAGGTTGCTCAATGTCGAACATCTTTTGTTAACATTTGAAAAAAATCACGAGTCTAACCCTCTTTTAGATGTTCTAAACGTATTTTTTATTTGATTTCATTATGTATTTATCATCAAAATGCTTTAATAAAACTATATATACCAATTATGAGTCACAAAAAAACTTTTGGAACGACCATATGAGTCGTTCAATATCCAATCATCACCGTTTTTATAAAATTTGAACAATAACGTGTAGTAATATTCATGAATAAATTCCACGTTTAGAATGTCCGAAAAGTTTTTTTAATTCAATTTTAAAACTTATTCTATATCATAATACACATAGAAAGTTAGATATACTAGCTTAGAATCACAAAAACACGTTTTGGATAGTCATATAGGTTGCTCAATGTCGAACATCTTTTGTTAACATTTGAAAAAATTCACGAGTCTAACCCTCTTTTAGATGTTCTAAACGTATTTTTTATTTGATTTGATTATGTATTTATCATCAAAATGCTTTAATGAAACTATATATACCAATTATGAGTCACAAAAAAACTTTTGGAACGACCATATGAGTCGTTCAATATCCAATCATCACCGTTTTTATAAAATTTGAACAATATCGTGTAGTAATATTCGTGAATAAATTCCACGTTTAGAATGTCCGAAAAGTTTTTTTAATTCAATTTTAAAACTTATTCTACATCATAATACACATAGGAAGTTAGATATACTAGTATGGAATCACAAAAACACGTTTTGGATAGTCATATAGGTTGCTCAATGTCGAACATCTTTTCTTAACATTTGAAAAAATTCACGAGTCTAACCCTCTTTTAGATGTTCTAAACGTATTTTTATTTGATTTCATTATATATTTATCATCAAAATGCTTTACTGAAACTATATATACCAATTATGAGTCACAAAAAAACTTTTGGAACGACCATATGAGTCGTTCAATATCCAATCATCACCGTTTTTATAAAATTTGAACAATATCGTGTAGTAATATTCATGAATAAATTCCACGTTTAGAATGTTCGAAAAGTTTTTTTAATTCAATTTTAAATCTTATTCTACATCATAATACACATAGGAAGTTAGATATACTAGTTTGGAATCACAAAAACACGTTTTGGATAGTCATATAGGTTGCTCAATGTCGAACATCTTTTGTTAACATTTGAAAAAATTCACGAGTCCAACACACTTTTAAATTTTCTAAACGTATTTTTTATTTGATTTCATTATGTATTTATCATCAAAATGCTTTAATGAAACTATATATACCAATTATGAGTCACAAAAAAACTTTTTGAACGACCATATGAGTCGTTCAATATCCAATCATCACCGTTTTTATAAAATTTGAACAATATCGTGTAGTAATATTCATGAATAAATTCCACGTTTAGAATGTCCGAAAAGTTTTTTTAATTCAATTTTAAATCTTATTCTACATCATAATACACATAGGAAGTTAGATATACTAGTTTGGAATCACAAAAACACGTTTTGGATAGTCATATAGGTTGCTCAATGTCGAACATCTTTTGTTAACATTTGAAAAAATTCACGAGTCCAACACACTTTTAAATTTTCTAAACGTATTTTTTATTTGATTTCATTATGTATTTATCATCAAAATGCTTTAATGAAACTATATATACCAATTATGAGTCACAAAAAAACTTTTTGAACGACCATATGAGTCGTTCAATATCCAATAATCACCGTTTTTATAAAATTTGAACAATATCGTGTAGTAATATTCATGAATAAATTCCACGTTTAGAATGTCCGAAAAGTTTTTTTAATTCAATTTTAAATCTTATTCTACATCATAATACACATAGGAAGTTAGATATACTAGTTTGGAATCACAAAAACACGTTTTGGATAGTCATATAGGTTGCTCAATGTCGAACATCTTTTGTTAACATTTGAAAAAATTCACGAGTCCAACACACTTTTAAATTTTCTAAACGTATTTTTTATTTGATTTCATTATGTATTTATCATCAAAATGCTTTAATGAAACTATATATACCAATTATGAGTCACAAAAAAACTTTTTGAACGACCATATGAGTCGTTCAATATCCAATCATCACCGTTTTTATAAAATTTGAACAATATCGTGTAGTAATATTCATGAATAAATTCCACGTTTAGAATGTCCGAAAAGTTTTTTTAATTCAATTTTAAATCTTATTCTACATCATAATACACATAGGAAGTTAGATATACTAGTTTGGAATCACAAAAACACGTTTTGGATAATCATATAGGTTGCTCAATGTCGAACATCTTTTGTTAACATTTGAAAAAATTCACGAGTCCAACACACTTTTAAATTTTCTAAACGTATTTTTTATTTGATTTCATTATGTATTTATCATCAAAATGCTTTAATGAAACTATATATACCAATTATGAGTCACAAAAAAACTTTTTGAACGACCATATGAGTCGTTCAATATCCAATCTTCACCGTTTTTATAAAATTTGAACAATATCGTGGATTAATATTCATGAATAAATTCTACGTTTAGAATGTCCGAAAATTTTTTTTAATTCAATTTTAAAACTTATTCTATATCATAATACACATAGAAAGTTAGATATACTAGCTTAGAATCACAAAAACACGTTTTGGATAGTCATATAGGTTGCTCAATGTCGAACATCTTTTGTTAACATTTGAAAAAAATCACGAGTCTAACCCTCTTTTAGATGTTCTAAACGTATTTTTTATTTGATTTTATTATGTATTTATCATCAAAATGCTTTAATGAAACTATATATACCAATTATGAGTCACAAAAAAACTTTTGGAATGATCATATGAGTCGTTCAATATCCAATAATCACCGTTTTTATAAAATTTGAACAATATCGTGTAGTAATATTCATGAATAAATTCCACGTTTAGAATGTTCGAAAAGTTTTTTTTAATTCAATTTTAAATCTTATTCTACATCATAATACACATACGAAGTTAGATATACTAGTTTGGAATCACAAAAACACGTTTTGGATAGTCAAATACGTTGCTCAATGTCGAACATCTTTTGTTAACATTTGAAAAAATTCACGAGTCTAACCCTTTTTTAGATGTTCTAAACGTATTTTTTATTTGATTTCATTATGTATTTATCATCAAAATGCTTTAATGAAACTATATATACCAATTATGAGTCACAAAAAAACTTTTGGAACGACCATATGAGTCGTTCAATATCCAATCATCACCGTTTTTATAAAATTTGAACAATAACGTGTATTAAATATTCATGAATAAATTCCACGTTTAGAATGTCCGAAAAGTTTTTTTAATTCAATTTTAAAACTTATTCTATATCATAATACACATAGAAAGTTAGATATACTAGCTTAGAATCACAAAAACACGTTTTGGATAGTCATATAGGTTGCTCAATGTCGAACATCTTTTGTTAACATTTGAAAAAATTCACGAGTCTAACCCTCTTTTAGATGTTCTAAACGTATTTTTTATTTGATTTGATTATGTATTTATCATCAAAATGCTTTAATGAAACTATATATACCAATTATGAGTCACAAAAAAATTTTGGAATGATCATATGAGTCGTTCAATATCCAATAATCACCGTTTTTATAAAATTTGAACAATATCGTGTAGTAATATTCATGAATAAATTCCACGTTTAGAATGTTCGAAAAGTTTTTTTTAATTCAATTTTAAATCTTATTCTACATCATAATACACATACGAAGTTAGATATACTAGTTTGGAATCACAAAAACACGTTTTGGATAGTCATATAGGTTGCTCAATGTCGAACATCTTTTCTTAACATTTGAAAAAATTCACGAGTCCAATCCTCTTTTAGATGTTCTAAACGTATTTTTTATTTGATTTCATTATGTATTTATCATCAAAATGCTTTAATGAAACTATATATACCAATTATGAGTCGCAAAAAATCTTTTGGAACGACCATATGAGTCATTAAATATCCAACCATCACCGTTTTTATAAAATTTGAACAATAACGTGTAGTAATATTCATGAATAAATTCCACGTTTAGAATGTCCGAAAAGTTTTTTTAATTCAATTTTAAATCTTATTCTACATCATAATACACATAGGAAGTTAGATATACTAGTTTGAAATCAAAAAAACACGTTTTGGATAGTCATATAGGTTGCTCAATGTCGAACATCTTTTGTTAACATTTGAAAAAATTCACGAGTCTAACCCTCTTTTAGATGTTTTAAACGTATTTTTTATTTGATTTCATTATGTATTTATTATCGAAATGTTTTAATGAAACTATATATACCAATTACGAGTCACAAAAACACTTTTTGAACGACCATATGAGTCGTTCAATATCCAATCTTCACCGTTTTTATAAAATTTGAACAATATCGTGGATTAATATTCATGAATAAATTCTACGTTTAGAATGTCCGAAAAATTTTTTTAATTCAATTTTAAAACTTATTCTATATCATAATACACATAGAAAGTTAGATATACTAGCTTAGAATCACAAAAACACGTTTTGGATAGTCATATAGGTTGCTCAATGTCGAACATCTTTTGTTAACATTTGAAAAAATTCACGAGTCTAACCCTCTTTTAGATGTTCTAAACGTATTTTTTATTTGGTTTCATTATGTATTTATCATCAAAATGCTTTAATGAAACTATATATACCAATTATGAGTCACAAAAAAACTTTTGGAATGATCATATGAGTCGTTCAATATCCAATAATCACCGTTTTTATAAAATTTGAACAATATCGTGTAGTAATATTCATGAATAAATTCCACGTTTAGAATGTTCGAAAAGTTTTTTTAATTCAATTTTAAATCTTATTCTACATCATAATACACATAGTAAGTTAGATATACTAGTTTGGAATCACAAAAACACGTTTTGGATAGTCATATAGGTTGCTCAATGTCGAACATCTTTTGTTAACATTTGAAAAAATTCACGAGTCCAACACACTTTTAAATTTTCTAAACGTATTTTTTATTTGATTTCATTATGTATTTATCATCAAAATGCTTTAATGAAACTATATATACCAATTATGAGTCACAAAAAAACTTTTTGAACGACCATATGAGTCGTTCAATATCCAATCATCACCGTTTTTATAAAATTTGAACAATATCGTGTAGTAATATTCATGAATAAATTCCACGTTTAGAATGTCCGAAAAGTTTTTTTAATTCAATTTTAAATCTTATTCTACATCATAATACACATAGGAAGTTAGATATACTAGTTTGGAATCACAAAAACACGTTTTGGATAGTCATATAGGTTGCTCAATGTCGAACATCTTTTGTTAACATTTGAAAAAATTCACGAGTCCAACACACTTTTAAATTTTCTAAACGTATTTTTTATTTGATTTCATTATGTATTTATCATCAAAATGCTTTAATGAAACTATATATACCAATTATGAGTCACAAAAAAACTTTTTGAACGACCATATGAGTCGTTCAATATCCAATCATCACCGTTTTTATAAAATTTGAACAATAACGTGTAGTAATATTCATGAATAAATTCCACGTTTAGAATGTCCGAAAAGTTTTTTTAATTCAATTTTAAAACTTATTCTATATCATAATACACATAGAAAGTTAGATATACTAGCTTAGAATCACAAAAACACGTTTTGGATAGTCATATAGGTTGCTCAATGTCGAACATCTTTTGTTAACATTTGAAAAAATTCACGAGTCTAACCCTCTTTTAGATGTTCTAAACGTATTTTTTATTTGATTTGATTATGTATTTATCATCAAAATGCTTTAATGAAACTATATATACCAATTATGAGTCACAAAAAAACTTTTGGAATGATCATATGAGTCGTTCAATATCCAATAATCACCGTTTTTATAAAATTTGAACAATATCGTGTAGTAATATTCATGAATAAATTCCACGTTTAGAATGTTCGAAAAGTTTTTTTTAATTCAATTTTAAATCTTATTCTACATCATAATACACATACGAAGTTAGATATACTAGTTTGGAATCACAAAAACACGTTTTGGATAGTCATATAGGTTGCTCAATGTCGAACATCTTTTCTTAACATTTGAAAAAATTCACGAGTCCAATCCTCTTTTAGATGTTCTAAACGTATTTTTTATTTGATTTCATTATGTATTTATCATCAAAATGCTTTAATGAAACTATATATACCAATTATGAGTCGCAAAAAATCTTTTGGAACGACCATATGAGTCATTAAATATCCAACCATCACCGTTTTTATAAAATTTGAACAATAACGTGTAGTAATATTCATGAATAAATTCCACGTTTAGAATGTCCGAAAAGTTTTTTTAATTCAATTTTAAATCTTATTCTACATCATAATACACATAGGAAGTTAGATATACTAGTTTGGAATCAAAAAAACACGTTTTGGATAGTCATATAGGTTGCTCAATGTCGAACATCTTTTGTTAACATTTGAAAAAATTCACGAGTCCAACACACTTTTAAATTTTCTAAACGTATTTTTTATTTGATTTCATTATGTATTTATCATCAAAATGCTTTAATGAAACTATATATACCAATTATGAGTCACAAAAAAACTTTTTGAACGACCATATGAGTCGTTCAATATCCAATCATCACCGTTTTTATAAAATTTGAACAATATCGTGTAGTAATATTCATGAATAAATTCCACGTTTAGAATGTCCGAAAAGTTTTTTTAATTCAATTTTAAATCTTATTCTACATCATAATACACATAGGAAGTTAGATATACTAGTTTGGAATCACAAAAACACGTTTTGGATAGTCATATAGGTTGCTCAATGTCGAACATCTTTTGTTAACATTTGAAAAAATTCACGAGTCCAACACACTTTTAAATTTTCTAAACGTATTTTTTATTTGATTTCATTATGTATTTATCATCAAAATGCTTTAATGAAACTATATATACCAATTATGAGTCACAAAAAAACTTTTTGAACGACCATATGAGTCGTTCAATAACCAATTATCACCGTTTTTATAAAATTTGAACAATATCGTGTAGTAATATTCATGAATAAATTCCACGTTTAGAATGTCCGAAAAGTTTTTTTAATTCAATTTTAAATCTTATTCTACATCATAATACACATAGGAAGTTAGATATACTAGTTTGGAATCACAAAAACACGTTTTGGATAGTCATATAGGTTGCTCAATGTCGAACATCTTTTGTTAACATTTGAAAAAATTCACGAGTCCAACACACTTTTAAATTTTCTAAACGTATTTTTTATTTGATTTCATTATGTATTTATCATCAAAATGCTTTAATGAAACTATATATACCAATTATGAGTCACAAAAAAACTTTTTGAACGACCATATGAGTCGTTCAATATCCAATCTTCACCGTTTTTATAAAATTTGAACAATATCGTGGATTAATATTCATGAATAAATTCTACGTTTAGAATGTCCGAAAATTTTTTTTAATTCAATTTTAAAACTTATTCTATATCATAATACACATAGAAAGTTAGATATACTAGCTTAGAATCACAAAAACACGTTTTGGATAGTCATATAGGTTGCTCAATGTCGAACATCTTTTGTTAACATTTGAAAAAAATCACGAGTCTAACCCTCTTTTAGATGTTCTAAACGTATTTTTTATTTGATTTTATTATGTATTTATCATCAAAATGCTTTAATGAAACTATATATACCAATTATGAGTCACAAAAAAACTTTTGGAATGATCATATGAGTCGTTCAATATCCAATAATCACCGTTTTTATAAAATTTGAACAATATCGTGTAGTAATATTCATGAATAAATTCCACGTTTAGAATGTTCGAAAAGTTTTTTTTAATTCAATTTTAAATCTTATTCTACATCATAATACACATACGAAGTTAGATATACTAGTTTGGAATCACAAAAACACGTTTTGGATAGTCATATACGTTGCTCAATGTCGAACATCTTTTGTTAACATTTGAAAAAATTCACGAGTCTAACCCTTTTTTAGATGTTCTAAACGTATTTTTTATTTGATTTCATTATGTATTTATCATCAAAATGCTTTAATGAAACTATATATACCAATTATGAGTCACAAAAAAACTTTTGGAACGACCATATGAGTCGTTCAATATCCAATCATCACCGTTTTTATAAAATTTGAACAATAACGTGTAGTAATATTCATGAATAAATTCCACGTTTAGAATGTCCGAAAAGTTTTTTTAATTCAATTTTAAAACTTATTCTATATCATAATACACATAGAAAGTTAGATATACTAGCTTAGAATCACAAAAACACGTTTTGGATAGTCATATAGGTTGCTCAATGTCGAACATCTTTTGTTAACATTTGAAAAAATTCACGAGTCTAACCCTCTTTTAGATGTTCTAAACGTATTTTTTATTTGATTTGATTATGTATTTATCATCAAAATGCTTTAATGAAACTATATATACCAATTATGAGTCACAAAAAAACTTTTGGAATGATCATATGAGTCGTTCAATATCCAATAATCACTGTTTTTATAAAATTTGAACAATATCGTGTAGTAATATTCATGAATAAATTCCACGTTTAGAATGTTCGAAAAGTTTTTTTTAATTCAATTTTAAATCTTATTCTACATCATAATACACATACGAAGTTAGATATACTAGTTTGGAATCACAAAAACACGTTTTGGATAGTCATATAGGTTGCTCAATGTCGAACATCTTTTCTTAACATTTGAAAAAATTCACGAGTCCAATCCTCTTTTAGATGTTCTAAACGTATTTTTTATTTGATTTCATTATGTATTTATCATCAAAATGCTTTAATGAAACTATATATACCAATTATGAGTCGCAAAAAATCTTTTGGAACGACCATATGAGTCATTAAATATCCAACCATCACCGTTTTTATAAAATTTGAACAATAACGTGTAGTAATATTCATGAATAAATTCCACGTTTAGAATGTCCGAAAAGTTTTTTTAATTCAATTTTAAATCTTATTCTACATCATAATACACATAGGAAGTTAGATATACTAGTTTGGAATCAAAAAAACACGTTTTGGATAGTCATATAGGTTGCTCAATGTCGAACATCTTTTGTTAACATTTGAAAAAATTCACGAGTCTAACCCTCTTTTAGATGTTTTAAACGTATTTTTTATTTGATTTCATTATGTATTTATTATCGAAATGTTTTAATGAAACTATATATACCAATTACGAGTCACAAAAACAATTTTTGAACGACCATATGAGTCGTTCAATATCCAATCTTCACCGTTTTTATAAAATTTGAACAATATCGTGGATTAATATTCATGAATAAATTCTACGTTTAGAATGTCCGAAAAATTTTTTTAATTCAATTTTAAAACTTATTCTATATCATAATACACATAGAAAGTTAGATATACTAGCTTAGAATCACAAAAACACGTTTTGGATAGTCATATAGGTTGCTCAATGTCGAACATCTTTTGTTAACATTTGAAAAAATTCACGAGTCCAACACACTTTTAAATTTTCTAAACGTATTTTTTATTTGATTTCATTATGTATTTATCATCAAAATGCTTTAATGAAACTATATATACCAATTATGAGTCACAAAAAAACTTTTTGAACGACCATATGAGTCGTTCAATATCCAATCTTCACCGTTTTTATAAAATTTGAACAATATCGTGGATTAATATTCATGAATAAATTCTACGTTTAGAATGTCCGAAAATTTTTTTTAATTCAATTTTAAAACTTATTCTACATCATAATACACATAGGAAGTTAGATATACTAGTTTGGAATCACAAAAACACGTTTTGGATAGTCATATAGGTTGCTCAATGTCGAACATCTTTTGTTAACATTTGAAAAAATTCACGAGTCCAACACACTTTTAAATTTTCTAAACGTATTTTTTATTTGATTTCATTATGTATTTATCATCAAAATGCTTTAATGAAACTATATATACCAATTATGAGTCACAAAAAAACTTTTTGAACGACCATATGAGTCGTTCAATATCCAATCATCACCGTTTTTATAAAATTTGAACAATATCGTGTAGTAATATTCATGAATAAATTCCACGTTTAGAACGTCCGAAAAGTTTTTTTAATTCAATTTTAAATCTTATTCTACATCATAATACACATAGGAAGTTAGATATACTAGTTTGGAATCACAAAAACACGTTTTGGATAGTCATATAGGTTGCTCAATGTCGAACATCTTTTGTTAACATTTGAAAAAATTCACGAGTCCAACACACTTTTAAATTTTCTAAACGTATTTTTTATTTGATTTCATTATGTATTTATCATCAAAATGCTTTAATGAAACTATATATACCAATTATGAGTCGCAAAAAATCTTTTGGAACGACCATATGAGTCGTTCAATATCCAATAATCACCGTTTTTATAAAATTTGAACAATATCGTGTAGTAATATTCATGAATAAATTCCACGTTTAGAATGTCCGAAAAGTTTTTTTAATTCAATTTTAAATCTTATTCTACATCATAATACACATAGGAAGTTAGATATACTAGTTTGGAATCACAAAAACACGTTTTGGATAGTCATATAGGTTGCTCAATGTCGAACATCTTTTGTTAACATTTGAAAAAATTCACGAGTCCAACACACTTTTAAATTTTCTAAACGTATTTTTTATTTGATTTCATTATGTATTTATCATCAAAATGCTTTAATGAAACTATATATACCAATTATGAGTCACAAAAAAACTTTTTGAACGACCATATGAGTCGTTCAATATCCAATCATCACCGTTTTTATAAAATTTGAACAATATCGTGTAGTAATATTCATGAATAAATTCCACGTTTAGAACGTCCGAAAAGTTTTTTTAATTCAATTTTAAATCTTATTCTACATCATAATACACATAGGAAGTTAGATATACTAGTTTGGAATCACAAAAACACGTTTTGGATAGTCATATAGGTTGCTCAATGTCGAACATCTTTTGTTAACATTTGAAAAAATTCACGAGTCCAACACACTTTTAAATTTTCTAAACGTATTTTTTATTTGATTTCATTATGTATTTATCATCAAAATGCTTTAATGAAACTATATATACCAATTATGAGTCACAAAAAAACTTTTTGAACGACCATATGAGTCGTTCAATATCCAATCATCACCGTTTTTATAAAATTTAAACAATAACGTGTAGTAATATTCATGAATAAATTCCACGTTTAGAATGTCCGAAAAGTTTTTTTAATTCAATTTTAAAACTTATTCTATATCATAATACACATAGAAAGTTAGATATACTAGCTTAGAATCACAAAAACACGTTTTGGATAGTCATATAGGTTGCTCAATGTCGAACATCTTTTGTTAACATTTGAAAAAATTCACGAGTCTAACCCTCTTTTAGATGTTCTAAACGTATTTTTTATTTGATTTGATTATGTATTTATCATCAAAATGCTTTAATGAAACTATATATACCAATTATGAGTCACAAAAAAACTTTTGGAATGATCATATGAGTCGTTCAATATCCAATAATCACCGTTTTTATAAAATTTGAACAATATCGTGTAGTAATATTCATGAATAAATTCCACGTTTAGAATGTTCGAAAAGTTTTTTTTAATTCAATTTTAAATCTTATTCTACATCATAATACACATACGAAGTTAGATATACTAGTTTGGAATCACAAAAACACGTTTTGGATAGTCATATAGGTTGCTCAATGTCGAACATCTTTTCTTAACATTTGAAAAAATTCACGAGTCCAATCCTCTTTTAGATGTTCTAAACGTATTTTTTATTTGATTTCATTATGTATTTATCATCAAAATGCTTTAATGAAACTATATATACCAATTATGAGTCGCAAAAAATCTTTTGGAACGACCATATGAGTCATTAAATATCCAACCATCACCGTTTTTATAAAATTTGAACAATAACGTGTAGTAATATTCATGAATAAATTCCACGTTTAGAATGTCCGAAAAGTTTTTTTAATTCAATTTTAAATCTTATTCTACATCATAATACACATAGGAAGTTAGATATACTAGTTTGGAATCAAAAAAACACGTTTTGGATAGTCATATAGGTTGCTCAATGTCGAACATCTTTTGTTAACATTTGAAAAAATTCACGAGTCTAACCCTCTTTTAGATGTTTTAAACGTATTTTTTATTTGATTTCATTATGTATTTATCATCAAAATGTTTTAATGAAACTATATATACCAATTACGAGTCACAAAAACACTTTTTGAACGACCATATGAGTCGTTCAATATCCAATCTTCACCGTTTTTATAAAATTTGAACAATATCGTGGATTAATATTCATGAATAAATTCTACGTTTAGAATGTCCGAAAATTTTTTTTAATTCAATTTTAAAACTTATTCTATATCATAATACACATAGAAAGTTAGATATACTAGCTTAGAATCACAAAAACACGTTTTGGATAGTCATATAGGTTGCTCAATGTCGAACATCTTTTGTTAACATTTGAAAAAATTCACGAGTCCAACACACTTTTAAATTTTCTAAACGTATTTTTTATTTGATTTCATTATGTATTTATCATCAAAATGCTTTAATGAAACTATATATACCAATTATGAGTCACAAAAAAACTTTTTGAACGACCATATGAGTCGTTCAATATCAAATAATCACCGTTTTTATAAAATTTGAACAATATCGTGTAGTAATATTCATGAATAAATTCCACGTTTAGAATGTCCGAAAAGTTTTTTTAATTCAATTTTAAATCTTATTCTACATCATAATACACATAGGAAGTTAGATATACTAGTTTGGAATCAAAAAAACACGTTTTGGATAGTCATATAGGTTGCTCAATGTCGAACATCTTTTGTTAACATTTGAAAAAATTCACGAGTCTAACCCTCTTTTAGATGTTTTAAACGTATTTTTTATTTGATTTCATTATGTATTTATTATCGAAATGTTTTAATGAAACTATATATACCAATTACGAGTCACAAAAACACTTTTTGAACGACCATATGAGTCGTTCAATTTCCAATCTTCACCGTTTTTATAAAATTTGAACAATATCGTGGATTAATATTCATGAATAAATTCTACGTTTAGAATGTCCGAAAAATTTTTTTAATTCAATTTTAAAACTTATTCTATATCATAATACACATAGAAAGTTAGATATACTAGCTTAGAATCACAAAAACACGTTTTGGATAGTCATATAGGTTGCTCAATGTCGAACATCTTTTGTTAACATTTGAAAAAATTCACGAGTCTAACCCTCTTTTAGATGTTCTAAACGTATTTTTTATTTGATTTCATTTTGTATTTATCATCAAAATGCTTTAATGAAACTATATATACCAATTATGAGTCACAAAAAAACTTTTGGAATGATCATATGAGTCGTTCAATATCCAATAATTACCGTTTTTATAAAATTTGAACAATATCGTGTAGTAATATTCATGAATAAATTCCACGTTTAGAATGTTCGAAAAGTTTTTTTAATTCAATTTTAAATCTTATTCTACATCATAATACACATAGGAAGTTAGATATACTAGTTTGGAATCACAAAAACACGTTTTGGATAGTCATATAGGTTGCTCAATGTCGAACATCTTTTGTTAACATTTGAAAAAATTCACGAGTCCAACACACTTTTAAATTTTCTAAACGTATTTTTTATTTGATTTCATTATGTATTTATCATCAAAATGCTTTAATGAAACTATATATACCAATTATGAGTCACAAAAAAACTTTTTGAACGACCATATGAGTCGTTCAATATCCAATCATCACCGTTTTTATAAAATTTGAACAATATCGTGTAGTAATATTCATGAATAAATTCCACGTTTAGAATGTCCGAAAAGTTTTTTTAATTCAATTTTAAATCTTATTCTACATCATAATACACATAGGAAGTTAGATATACTAGTTTGGAATCACAAAAACACGTTTTGGATAGTCATATAGGTTGCTCAATGTCGAACATCTTTTGTTAACATTTGAAAAAATTCACGAGTCCAACACACTTTTAAATTTTCTAAACGTATTTTTTATTTGATTTCATTATGTATTTATCATCAAAATGCTTTAATGAAACTATATATACCAATTATGAGTCACAAAAAAACTTTTTGAACGACCATATGAGTCGTTCAATATCCAATAATCACCGTTTTTATAAAATTTGAACAATATCGTGTAGTAATATTCATGAATAAATTCCACGTTTAGAATGTCCGAAAAGTTTTTTTAATTCAATTTTAAATCTTATTCTACATCATAATACACATAGGAAGTTAGATATACTAGTTTGGAATCACAAAAACACGTTTTGGATAGTCATATAGGTTGCTCAATGTCGAACATCTTTTGTTAACATTTGAAAAAATTCACGAGTCCAACACACTTTTAAATTTTCTAAACGTATTTTTTATTTGATTTCATTATGTATTTATCATCAAAATGCTTTAATGAAACTATATATACCAATTATGAGTCACAAAAAAACTTTTTGAACGACCATATGAGTCGTTCAATATCCAATCATCACCGTTTTTATAAAATTTGAACAATATCGTGTAGTAATATTCATGAATAAATTCCACGTTTAGAATGTCCGAAAAGTTTTTTTAATTCAATTTTAAATCTTATTCTACATCATAATACACATAGGAAGTTAGATATACTAGTTTGGAATCACAAAAACACGTTTTGGATAGTCATATAGGTTGCTCAATGTCGAACATCTTTTGTTAACATTTGAAAAAATTCACGAGTCCAACACACTTTTAAATTTTCTAAACGTATTTTTTATTTGATTTCATTATGTATTTATCATCAAAATGCTTTAATGAAACTATATATACCAATTATGAGTCACAAAAAAACTTTTTGAACGACCATATGAGTCGTTCTATATCCAATCATCACCGTTTTTATAAAATTTGAACAATATCGTGTAGTAATATTCATGAATAAATTCCACGTTTAGAACGTCCGAAAAGTTTTTTTAATTCAATTTTAAATCTTATTCTACATCATAATACACATAGGAAGTTAGATATACTAGTTTGGAATCACAAAAACACGTTTTGGATAGTCATATAGGTTGCTCAATGTCGAACATCTTTTGTTAACATTTGAAAAAATTCACGAGTCCAACACACTTTTAAATTTTCTAAACGTATTTTTTATTTGATTTCATTATGTATTTATCATCAAAATGCTTTAATGAAACTATATATACCAATTATGAGTCACAAAAAAACTTTTTGAACGACCATATGAGTCGTTCAATATCCAATCATCACCGTTTTTATAAAATTTGAACAATATCGTGTAGTAATATTCATGAATAAATTCCACGTTTAGAATGTCCGAAAAGTTTTTTAATTCAATTTTAAATCTTATTCTACATCATAATACACATAGGAAGTTAGATATACTAGTTTGGAATCACAAAAACACGTTTTGGATAGTCATATAGGTTGCTCAATGTCGAACATCTTTTGTTAACATTTGAAAAAATTCACGAGTCCAACACACTTTTAAATTTTCTAAACGTATTTTTTATTTGATTTCATTATGTATTTATCATCAAAATGCTTTAATGAAACTATATATACCAATTATGAGTCACAAAAAAACTTTTGGAATGATCATATGAGTCGTTCAATATCCAATAATCACCGTTTTTATAAAATTTGAACAATATCGTGTAGTAATATTCATGAATAAATTCCACGTTTAGAATGTTCGAAAAGTTTTTTTTAATTCAATTTTAAATCTTATTCTACATCATAATACACATACGAAGTTAGATATACTAGTTTGGAATCACAAAAACACGTTTTGGATAGTCATATAGGTTGCTCAATGTCGAACATCTTTTGTTAACATTTGAAAAAATTCACGAGTCCAACACACTTTTAAATTTTCTAAACGTATTTTTTATTTGATTTCATTATGTATTTATCATCAAAATGCTTTAATGAAACTATATATACCAATTATGAGTCACAAAAAAACTTTTTGAACGACCATATGAGTCGTTCAATATCCAATCATCACCGTTTTTATAAAATTTGAACAATATCGTGTAGTAATATTCATGAATAAATTCCACGTTTAGAACGTCCGAAAAGTTTTTTTAATTCAATTTTAAATCTTATTCTACATCATAATACACATAGGAAGTTAGATATACTAGTTTGGAATCACAAAAACACGTTTTGGATAGTCATATAGGTTGCTCAATGTCGAACATCTTTTGTTAACATTTGAAAAAATTCACGAGTCCAACACACTTTTAAATTTTCTAAACGTATTTTTTATTTGATTTCATTATGTATTTATCATCAAAATGCTTTAATGAAACTATATATACCAATTATGAGTCACAAAAAAACTTTTTGAACGACCATATGAGTCGTTCAATATCCAATCATCACCGTTTTTATAAAATTTGAACAATATCGTGTAGTAATATTCATGAATAAATTCCACGTTTAGAACGTCCGAAAAGTTTTTTTAATTCAATTTTAAATCTTATTCTACATCATAATACACATAGGAAGTTAGATATACTAGTTTGGAATCACAAAAACACGTTTTGGATAGTCATATAGGTTGCTCAATGTCGAACATCTTTTGTTAACATTTGAAAAAATTCACGAGTCCAACACACTTTTAAATTTTCTAAACGTATTTTTTATTTGATTTCATTATGTATTTATCATCAAAATGCTTTAATGAAACTATATATACCAATTATGAGTCACAAAAAAACTTTTTGAACGACCATATGAGTCGTTCAATATCCAATCATCACCGTTTTTATAAAATTTGAACAATATCGTGTAGTAATATTCATGAATAAATTCCACGTTTAGAATGTCCGAAAAGTTTTTTAATTCAATTTTAAATCTTATTCTACATCATAATACACATAGGAAGTTAGATATACTAGTTTGGAATCACAAAAACACGTTTTGGATAGTCATATAGGTTGCTCAATGTCGAACATCTTTTGTTAACATTTGAAAAAATTCACGAGTCCAACACACTTTTAAATTTTCTAAACGTATTTTTTATTTGATTTCATTATGTATTTATCATCAAAATGCTTTAATGAAACTATATATACCAATTATGAGTCACAAAAAAACTTTTGGAATGATCATATGAGTCGTTCAATATCCAATAATCACCGTTTTTATAAAATTTGAACAATATCGTGTAGTAATATTCATGAATAAATTCCACGTTTAGAATGTTCGAAAAGTTTTTTTTAATTCAATTTTAAATCTTATTCTACATCATAATACACATACGAAGTTAGATATACTAGTTTGGAATCACAAAAACACGTTTTGGATAGTCATATAGGTTGCTCAATGTCGAACATCTTTTCTTAACATTTGAAAAAATTCACGAGTCCAATCCTCTTTTAGATGTTCTAAACGTATTTTTTATTTGATTTCATTATGTATTTATCATCAAAATGCTTTAATGAAACTATATATACCAATTATGAGTCGCAAAAAATCTTTTGGAACGACCATATGAGTCATTAAATATCCAACCATCACCGTTTTTATAAAATTTGAACAATAACGTGTAGTAATATTCATGAATAAATTCCACGTTTAGAATGTCCGAAAAGTTTTTTTAATTCAATTTTAAATCTTATTCTACATCATAATACACATAGGAAGTTAGATATACTAGTTTGGAATCAAAAAAACACGTTTTGGATAGTCATATAGGTTGCTCAATGTCGAACATCTTTTGTTAACATTTGAAAAAATTCACGAGTCTAACCCTCTTTTAGATGTTTTAAACGTATTTTTTATTTGATTTCATTATGTATTTATTATCGAAATGTTTTAATGAAACTATATATACCAATTACGAGTCACAAAAAAACTTTTTGAACGACCATATGAGTCGTTCAATATCCAATCTTCACCGTTTTTATAAAATTTGAACAATATCGTGGATTAATATTCATGAATAAATTCTACGTTTAGAATGTCCGAAAAATTTTTTTAATTCAATTTTAAAACTTATTCTATATCATAATACACATAGAAAGTTAGATATACTAGCTTAGAATCACAAAAACACGTTTTGGATAGTCATATAGGTTGCTCAATGTCGAACATCTTTTGTTAACATTTGAAAAAATTCACGAGTCCAACACACTTTTAAATTTTCTAAACGTATTTTTTATTTGATTTCATTATGTATTTATCATCAAAATGCTTTAATGAAACTATATATACCAATTATGAGTCACAAAAAAACTTTTTGAACGACCATATGAGTCGTTCAATATCAAATAATCACCGTTTTTATAAAATTTGAACAATATCGTGTAGTAATATTCATGAATAAATTCCACGTTTAGAATGTTCGAAAAGTTTTTTTTAATTCAATTTTAAATCTTATTCTACATCATAATACACATACGAAGTTAGATATACTAGTTTGGAATCACAAAAACACGTTTTGGATAGTCATATAGGTTGCTCAATGTCGAACATCTTTTCTTAACATTTGAAAAAATTCACGAGTCCAATCCTCTTTTAGATGTTCTAAACGTATTTTTTATTTGATTTCATTATGTATTTATCATCAAAATGCTTTAATGAAACTATATATACCAATTATGAATCGCAAAAAATCTTTTGGAACGACCATATGAGTCATTAAATATCCAACCATCACCGTTTTTATAAAATTTGAACAATAACGTGTAGTAATATTCATGAATAAATTCCACGTTTAGAATGTCCGAAAAGTTTTTTTAATTCAATTTTAAATCTTATTCTACATCATAATACACATAGGAAGTTAGATATACTAGTTTGGAATCAAAAAAACACGTTTTGGATAGTCATATAGGTTGCTCAATGTCGAACATCTTTTGTTAACATTTGAAAAAATTCACGAGTCTAACCCTCTTTTAGATGTTCTAAACGTATTTTTTATTTGATTTCATTTTGTATTTATCATCAAAATGCTTTAATGAAACTATATATACCAATTATGAGTCACAAAAAAACTTTTGGAATGATCATATGAGTCGTTCAATATCCAATAATTACCGTTTTTATAAAATTTGAACAATATCGTGTAGTAATATTCATGAATAAATTCCACGTTTAGAATGTTCGAAAAGTTTTTTTAATTCAATTTTAAATCTTATTCTACATCATAATACACATAGGAAGTTAGATATACTAGTTTGGAATCACAAAAACACGTTTTGGATAGTCATATAGGTTGCTCAATGTCGAACATCTTTTGTTAACATTTGAAAAAATTCACGAGTCCAACACACTTTTAAATTTTCTAAACGTATTTTTTATTTGATTTCATTATGTATTTATCATCAAAATGCTTTAATGAAACTATATATACCAATTATGAGTCACAAAAAAACTTTTTGAACGACCATATGAGTCGTTCAATATCCAATCATCACCGTTTTTATAAAATTTGAACAATATCGTGTAGTAATATTCATGAATAAATTCCACGTTTAGAATGTCCGAAAAGTTTTTTTAATTCAATTTTAAATCTTATTCTACATCATAATACACATAGGAAGTTAGATATACTAGTTTGGAATCACAAAAACACGTTTTGGATAGTCATATAGGTTGCTCAATGTCGAACATCTTTTGTTAACATTTGAAAAAATTCACGAGTCCAACACACTTTTAAATTTTCTAAACGTATTTTTTATTTGATTTCATTATGTATTTATCATCAAAATGCTTTAATGAAACTATATATACCAATTATGAGTCACAAAAAAACTTTTTGAACGACCATATGAGTCGTTCAATATCCAATAATCACCGTTTTTATAAAATTTGAACAATATCGTGTAGTAATATTCATGAATAAATTCCACGTTTAGAATGTCCGAAAAGTTTTTTTAATTCAATTTTAAATCTTATTCTACATCATAATACACATAGGAAGTTAGATATACTAGTTTGGAATCACAAAAACACGTTTTGGATAGTCATATAGGTTGCTCAATGTCGAACATCTTTTGTTAACATTTGAAAAAATTCACGAGTCCAACACACTTTTAAATTTTCTAAACGTATTTTTTATTTGATTTCATTATGTATTTATCATCAAAATGCTTTAATGAAACTATATATACCAATTATGAGTCACAAAAAAACTTTTTGAACGACCATATGAGTCGTTCAATATCCAATCATCACCGTTTTTATAAAATTTGAACAATATCGTGTAGTAATATTCATGAATAAATTCCACGTTTAGAATGTCCGAAAAGTTTTTTTAATTCAATTTTAAATCTTATTCTACATCATAATACACATAGGAAGTTAGATATACTAGTTTGGAATCACAAAAACACGTTTTGGATAGTCATATAGGTTGCTCAATGTCGAACATCTTTTGTTAACATTTGAAAAAATTCACGAGTCCAACACACTTTTAAATTTTCTAAACGTATTTTTTATTTGATTTCATTATGTATTTATCATCAAAATGCTTTAATGAAACTATATATACCAATTATGAGTCACAAAAAAACTTTTTGAACGACCATATGAGTCGTTCAATATCCAATAATCACCGTTTTTATAAAATTTGAACAATATCGTGTAGTAATATTCATGAATAAATTCCACGTTTAGAATGTCCGAAAAGTTTTTTTAATTCAATTTTAAATCTTATTCTACATCATAATACACATAGGAAGTTAGATATACTAGTTTGGAATCACAAAAACACGTTTTGGATAGTCATATAGGTTGCTCAATGTCGAACATCTTTTGTTAACATTTGAAAAAATTCACGAGTCCAACACACTTTTAAATTTTCTAAACGTATTTTTTATTTGATTTCATTATGTATTTATCATCAAAATGCTTTAATGAAACTATATATACCAATTATGAGTCACAAAAAAACTTTTTGAACGACCATATGAGTCGTTCAATATCCAATCATCACCGTTTTTATAAAATTTGAACAATATCGTGTAGTAATATTCATGAATAAATTCCACGTTTAGAATGTCCGAAAAGTTTTTTTAATTCAATTTTAAATCTTATTCTACATCATAATACACATAGGAAGTTAGATATACTAGTTTGGAATCACAAAAACACGTTTTGGATAGTCATATAGGTTGCTCAATGTCGAACATCTTTTGTTAACATTTGAAAAAATTCACGAGTCCAACACACTTTTAAATTTTCTAAACGTATTTTTTATTTGATTTCATTATGTATTTATCATCAAAATGCTTTAATGAAACTATATATACCAATTATGAGTCACAAAAAAACTTTTTGAACGACCATATGAGTCGTTCAATATCCAATCTTCACCGTTTTTATAAAATTTGAACAATATCGTGGATTAATATTCATGAATAAATTCTACGTTTAGAATGTCCGAAAATTTTTTTTAATTCAATTTTAAAACTTATTCTATATCATAATACACATAGAAAGTTAGATATACTAGCTTAGAATCACAAAAACACGTTTTGGATAGTCATATAGGTTGCTCAATGTCGAACATCTTTTGTTAACATTTGAAAAAAATCACGAGTCTAACCCTCTTTTAGATGTTCTAAACGTATTTTTTATTTGATTTTATTATGTATTTATCATCAAAATGCTTTAATGAAACTATATATACCAATTATGAGTCACAAAAAAACTTTTGGAATGATCATATGAGTCGTTCAATATCCAATAATCACCGTTTTTATAAAATTTGAACAATATCGTGTAGTAATATTTATGAATAAATTCCACGTTTAGAATGTTCGAAAAGTTTTTTTTAATTCAATTTTAAATCTTATTCTACATCATAATACACATACGAAGTTAGATATACTAGTTTGGAATCACAAAAACACGTTTTGGATAGTCATATAGGTTGCTCAATGTCGAACATCTTTTCTTAACATTTGAAAAATTTCACGAGTCTAATCCTCTTTTAGATGTTCTAAACGTATTTTTTATTTGATTTCATTATGTATTTATCATCAAAATGCTTTAATGAAACTATATATACCAATTATGAGTCGCAAAAAATCTTTTGGAACGACCATATGAGTCATTAAATATCCAACCATCACCGTTTTTATAAAATTTGAACAATAACGTGTAGTAATATTCATGAATAAATTCCACGTTTAGAATGTCCGAAAAGTTTTTTTAATTCAATTTTAAATCTTATTCTACATCATAATACACATAGGAAGTTAGATATACTAGTTTGGAATCACAAAAACACGTTTTGGATAGTCATATAGGTTGCTCAATGTCGAACATCTTTTGTTAACATTTGAAAAAATTCACGAGTCCAACACACTTTTAGATGTTTTAAACGTATTTTTTATTTGATTTCATTATGTATTTATTATCGAAATGTTTTAATGAAACTATATATACCAATTACGAGTCACAAAAACACTTTTTGAACGACCATATGAGTCGTTCAATATCCAATCTTCACCGTTTTTATAAAATTTGAACAATATCGTGGATTAATATTCATGAATAAATTCTACGTTTAGAATGTCCGAAAATTTTTTTTAATTCAATTTTAAAACTTATTCTATATCATAATACACATAGAAAGTTAGATATACTAGCTTAGAATCACAAAAACACGTTTTGGATAGTCATATAGGTTGCTCAATGTCGAACATCTTTTGTTAACATTTGAAAAAATTCACGAGTCTAACCCTCTTTTAGATGTTCTAAACGTATTTTTTATTTGATTTCATTATGTATTTATCATCAAAATGCTTTAATGAAACTATATATACCAATTATGAGTCACAAAAAAACTTTTGGAATGATCATATGAGTCGTTCAATATCCAATAATCACCGTTTTTATAAAATTTGAACAATATCGTGTAGTAATATTCATGAAGAAATTCCACGTTTAGAATGTTCGAAAAGTTTTTTTAATTCAATTTTAAATCTTATTCTACATCATAATACACATAGGAAGTTAGATATACTAGTTTGGAATCACAAAAACACGTTTTGGATAGTCATATAGGTTGCTCAATGTCGAACATCTTTTGTTAACATTTGAAAAAATTCACGAGTCCAACACACTTTTAAATTTTCTAAACGTATTTTTTATTTGATTTCATTATGTATTTATCATCAAAATGCTTTAATGAAACTATATATACCAATTATGAGTCACAAAAAAACTTTTTGAACGACCATATGAGTCGTTCAATATCCAATCATCACCGTTTTTATAAAATTTGAACAATATCGTGTAGTAATATTCATGAATAAATTCCACGTTTAGAATGTCCGAAAAGTTTTTTTAATTCAATTTTAAATCTTATTCTACATCATAATACACATAGGAAGTTAGATATACTAGTTTGGAATCACAAAAACACGTTTTGGATAGTCATATAGGTTGCTCAATGTCGAACATCTTTTGTTAACATTTGAAAAAATTCACGAGTCCAACACACTTTTAAATTTTCTAAACGTATTTTTTATTTGATTTCATTATGTATTTATCATCAAAATGCTTTAATGAAACTATATATACCAATTATGAGTCACAAAAAAACTTTTTGAACGACCATATGAGTCGTTCAATATCCAATCATCACCGTTTTTATAAAATTTGAACAATATCGTGTAGTAATATTCATGAATAAATTCCACGTTTAGAATGTCCGAAAAGTTTTTTTAATTCAATTTTAAATCTTATTCTACATCATAATACACATAGGAAGTTAGATATACTAGTTTGGAATCACAAAAACACGTTTTGGATAGTCATATAGGTTGCTCAATGTCGAACATCTTTTGTTAACATTTGAAAAAATTCACGAGTCCAACACACTTTTAAATTTTCTAAACGTATTTTTTATTTGATTTCATTATGTATTTATCATCAAAATGCTTTAATGAAACTATATATACCAATTATGAGTCACAAAAAAACTTTTTGGACGACCATATGAGTCGTTCAATATCCAATCATCACCGTTTTTATAAAATTTGAACAATATCGTGTAGTAATATTCATGAATAAATTCCACGTTTAGAATGTCCGAAAAGTTTTTTTAATTCAATTTTAAATCTTATTCTACATCATAATACACATAGGAAGTTAGATATACTAGTTTGGAATCACAAAAACACGTTTTGGATAGTCATATAGGTTGCTCAATGTCGAACATCTTTTGTTAACATTTGAAAAAATTCACGAGTCCAACACACTTTTAAATTTTCTAAACGTATTTTTTATTTGATTTCATTATGTATTTATCATCAAAATGCTTTAATGAAACTATATATACCAATTATGAGTCACAAAAAAACTTTTTGAACGACCATATGAGTCGTTCAATATCCAATCATCACCGTTTTTATAAAATTTGAACAATATCGTGTAGTAATATTCATGAATAAATTCCACGTTTAGAATGTCCGAAAAGTTTTTTTAATTCAATTTTAAATCTTATTCTACATCATAATACACATAGGAAGTTAGATATACTAGTTTGGAATCACAAAAACACGTTTTGGATAGTCATATAGGTTGCTCAATGTCGAACATCTTTTGTTAACATTTGAAAAAATTCACGAGTCCAACACACTTTTAAATTTTCTAAACGTATTTTTTATTTGATTTCATTATGTATTTATCATCAAAATGCTTTAATGAAACTATATATACCAATTATGAGTCACAAAAAAACTTTTTGAACGACCATATGAGTCGTTCAATATCAAATAATCACCGTTTTTATAAAATTTGAACAATATCGTGTAGTAATATTCATGAATAAATTCCACGTTTAGAATGTCCGAAAAGTTTTTTTAATTCAATTTTAAATCTTATTCTACATCATAATACACATAGGAAGTTAGATATACTAGTTTGGAATCACAAAAACACGTTTTGGATAGTCATATAGGTTGCTCAATGTCGAACATCTTTTGTTAACATTTGAAAAAATTCACGAGTCCAACACACTTTTAAATTTTCTAAACGTATTTTTTATTTGATTTCATTATGTATTTATCATCAAAATGCTTTAATGAAACTATATATACCAATTATGAGTCACAAAAAAACTTTTGGAATGATCATATGAGTCGTTCAATATCCAATAATCACCGTTTTTATAAAATTTGAACAATATCGTGTAGTAATATTCATGAATAAATTCCACGTTTAGAATGTTCGAAAAGTTTTTTTTAATTCAATTTTAAATCTTATTCTACATCATAATACACATACGAAGTTAGATATACTAGTTTGGAATCACAAAAACACGTTTTGGATAGTCATATAGGTTGCTCAATGTCGAACATCTTTTGTTAACATTTGAAAAAATTCACGAGTCCAACACACTTTTAAATTTTCTAAACGTATTTTTTATTTGATTTCATTATGTATTTATCATCAAAATGCTTTAATGAAACTATATATACCAATTATGAGTCACAAAAAAACTTTTTGAACGACCATATGAGTCGTTCAATATCCAATCATCACCGTTTTTATAAAATTTGAACAATATCGTGTAGTAATATTCATGAATAAATTCCACGTTTAGAACGTCCGAAAAGTTTTTTTAATTCAATTTTAAATCTTATTCTACATCATAATACACATAGGAAGTTAGATATACTAGTTTGGAATCACAAAAACACGTTTTGGATAGTCATATAGGTTGCTCAATGTCGAACATCTTTTGTTAACATTTGAAAAAATTCACGAGTCCAACACACTTTTAAATTTTCTAAACGTATTTTTTATTTGATTTCATTATGTATTTATCATCAAAATGCTTTAATGAAACTATATATACCAATTATGAGTCACAAAAAAACTTTTTGAACGACCATATGAGTCGTTCAATATCCAATCATCACCGTTTTTATAAAATTTGAACAATATCGTGTAGTAATATTCATGAATAAATTCCACGTTTAGAACGTCCGAAAAGTTTTTTTAATTCAATTTTAAATCTTATTCTACATCATAATACACATAGGAAGTTAGATATACTAGTTTGGAATCACAAAAACACGTTTTGGATAGTCATATAGGTTGCTCAATGTCGAACATCTTTTGTTAACATTTGAAAAAATTCACGAGTCCAACACACTTTTAAATTTTCTAAACGTATTTTTTATTTGATTTCATTATGTATTTATCATCAAAATGCTTTAATGAAACTATATATACCAATTATGAGTCACAAAAAAACTTTTTGAACGACCATATGAGTCGTTCAATATCCAATCATCACCGTTTTTATAAAATTTGAACAATATCGTGTAGTAATATTCATGAATAAATTCCACGTTTAGAACGTCCGAAAAGTTTTTTTAATTCAATTTTAAATCTTATTCTACATCATAATACACATAGGAAGTTAGATATACTAGTTTGGAATCACAAAAACACGTTTTGGATAGTCATATAGGTTGCTCAATGTCGAACATCTTTTGTTAACATTTGAAAAAATTCACGAGTCCAACACACTTTTAAATTTTCTAAACGTATTTTTTATTTGATTTCATTATGTATTTATCATCAAAATGCTTTAATGAAACTATATATACCAATTATGAGTCACAAAAAAACTTTTTGAACGACCATATGAGTCGTTCAATATCCAATCATCACCGTTTTTATAAAATTTGAACAATATCGTGTAGTAATATTCATGAATAAATTCCACGTTTAGAACGTCCGAAAAGTTTTTTTAATTCAATTTTAAATCTTATTCTACATCATAATACACATAGGAAGTTAGATATACTAGTTTGGAATCACAAAAACACGTTTTGGATAGTCATATAGGTTGCTCAATGTCGAACATCTTTTGTTAACATTTGAAAAAATTCACGAGTCCAACACACTTTTAAATTTTCTAAACGTATTTTTTATTTGATTTCATTATGTATTTATCATCAAAATGCTTTAATGAAACTATATATACCAATTATGAGTCACAAAAAAACTTTTTGAACGACCATATGAGTCGTTCAATATCCAATCTTCACCGTTTTTATAAAATTTGAACAATATCGTGGATTAATATTCATGAATAAATTCTACGTTTAGAATGTCCGAAAATTTTTTTTAATTCAATTTTAAAACTTATTCTATATCATAATACACATAGAAAGTTAGATATACTAGCTTAGAATCACAAAAACACGTTTTGGATAGTCATATAGGTTGCTCAATGTCGAACATCTTTTGTTAACATTTGAAAAAAATCACGAGTCTAACCCTCTTTTAGATGTTCTAAACGTATTTTTTATTTGATTTTATTATGTATTTATCATCAAAATGCTTTAATGAAACTATATATACCAATTATGAGTCACAAAAAAACTTTTGGAATGATCATATGAGTCGTTCAATATCCAATAATCACCGATTTTATAAAATTTGAACAATATCGTGTAGTAATATTTATGAATAAATTCCACGTTTAGAATGTTCGAAAAGTTTTTTTTAATTCAATTTTAAATCTTATTCTACATCATAATACACATACGAAGTTAGATATACTAGTTTGGAATCACAAAAACACGTTTTGGATAGTCATATAGGTTGCTCAATGTCGAACATCTTTTCTTAACATTTGAAAAATTTCACGAGTCTAATCCTCTTTTAGATGTTCTAAACGTATTTTTTATTTGATTTCATTATGTATTTATCATCAAAATGCTTTAATGAAACTATATATACCAATTATGAGTCGCAAAAAATCTTTTGGAACGACCATATGAGTCATTAAATATCCAACCATCACCGTTTTTATAAAATTTGAACAATAACGTGTAGTAATATTCATGAATAAATTCCACGTTTAGAATGTCCGAAAAGTTTTTTTAATTCAATTTTAAATCTTATTCTACATCATAATACACATAGGAAGTTAGATATACTAGTTTGGAATCACAAAAACACGTTTTGGATAGTCATATAGGTTGCTCAATGTCGAACATCTTTTGTTAACATTTGAAAAAATTCACGAGTCTAACCCTCTTTTAGATGTTTTAAACGTATTTTTTATTTGATTTCATTATGTATTTATTATCGAAATGTTTTAATGAAACTATATATACCAATTACGAGTCACAAAAACACTTTTTGAACGACCATATGAGTCGTTCAATATCCAATCTTCACCGTTTTTATAAAATTTGAACAATATCGTGGATTAATATTCATGAATAAATTCTACGTTTAGAATGTCCGAAAATTTTTTTTAATTCAATTTTAAAACTTATTCTATATCATAATACACATAGAAAGTTAGATATACTAGCTTAGAATCACAAAAACACGTTTTGGATAGTCATATAGGTTGCTCAATGTCGAACATCTTTTGTTAACATTTGAAAAAATTCACGAGTCTAACCCTCTTTTAGATGTTCTAAACGTATTTTTTATTTGATTTCATTATGTATTTATCATCAAAATGCTTTAATGAAACTATATATACCAATTATGAGTCACAAAAAAACTTTTGGAATGATCATATGAGTCGTTCAATATCCAACAATCACCGTTTTTATAAAATTTGAACAATATCGTGTAGTAATATTCATGAAGAAATTCCACGTTTAGAATGTTCGAAAAGTTTTTTTAATTCAATTTTAAATCTTATTCTACATCATAATACACATAGGAAGTTAGATATACTAGTTTGGAATCACAAAAACACGTTTTGGATAGTCATATAGGTTGCTCAATGTCGAACATCTTTTGTTAACATTTGAAAAAATTCACGAGTCCAACACACTTTTAAATTTTCTAAACGTATTTTTTATTTGATTTCATTATGTATTTATCATCAAAATGCTTTAATGAAACTATATATACCAATTATGAGTCACAAAAAAACTTTTTGAACGACCATATGAGTCGTTCAATATCCAATCATCACCGTTTTTATAAAATTTGAACAATATCGTGTAGTAATATTCATGAATAAATTCCACGTTTAGAATGTCCGAAAAGTTTTTTTAATTCAATTTTAAATCTTATTCTACATCATAATACACATAGGAAGTTAGATATACTAGTTTGGAATCACAAAAACACGTTTTGGATAGTCATATAGGTTGCTCAATGTCGAACATCTTTTGTTAACATTTGAAAAAATTCACGAGTCCAACACACTTTTAAATTTTCTAAACGTATTTTTTATTTGATTTCATTATGTATTTATCATCAAAATGCTTTAATGAAACTATATATACCAATTATGAGTCACAAAAAAACTTTTTGAACGACCATATGAGTCGTTCAATATCCAATCATCACCGTTTTTATAAAATTTGAACAATATCGTGTAGTAATATTCATGAATAAATTCCACGTTTAGAATGTCCGAAAAGTTTTTTTAATTCAATTTTAAATCTTATTCTACATCATAATACACATAGGAAGTTAGATATACTAGTTTGGAATCACAAAAACACGTTTTGGATAGTCATATAGGTTGCTCAATGTCGAACATCTTTTGTTAACATTTGAAAAAATTCACGAGTCCAACACACTTTTAAATTTTCTAAACGTATTTTTTATTTGATTTCATTATGTATTTATCATCAAAATGCTTTAATGAAACTATATATACCAATTATGAGTCACAAAAAAACTTTTGGAATGATCATATGAGTCGTTCAATATCCAATAATCACCGTTTTTATAAAATTTGAACAATATCGTGTAGCAATATTCATGAATAAATTCCACGTTTAGAATGTTCGAAAAGTTTTTTTAATTCAATTTTAAATCTTATTCTACATCATAATACACATAGGAAGTTAGATATACTAGTTTGGAATCACAAAAACACGTTTTGGATAGTCATATAGGTTGCTCAATGTCGAACATCTTTTGTTAACATTTGAAAAAATTCACGAGTCCAACACACTTTTAAATTTTCTAAACGTATTTTTTATTTGATTTCATTATGTATTTATCATCAAAATGCTTTAATGAAACTATATATACCAATTATGAGTCACAAAAAAACTTTTTGAACGACCATATGAGTCGTTCAATATCCAATCATCACCGTTTTTATAAAATTTGAACAATATCGTGTAGTAATATTCATGAATAAATTCCACGTTTAGAATGTCCGAAAAGTTTTTTTAATTCAATTTTAAATCTTATTCTACATCATAATACACATAGGAAGTTAGATATACTAGTTTGGAATCACAAAAACACGTTTTGGATAGTCATATAGGTTGCTCAATGTCGAACATCTTTTGTTAACATTTGAAAAAATTCACGAGTCTAACCCACTTTTAAATTTTCTAAACGTATTTTTTATTTGATTTCATTATGTATTTATCATCAAAATGCTTTAATGAAACTATATATACCAATTATGAGTCACAAAAAAACTTTTTGAACGACCATATGAGTCGTTCAATATCCAATCATCACCGTTTTTATAAAATTTGAACAATATCGTGGATTAATATTCATGAATAAATTCTACGTTTAGAATGTCCGAAATTTTTTTTTAATTCAATTTTAAAACATATTCTACATCATAATACACAAAGGAAGATAAATATATTAGTTTGGAATCACAAAAACACGTTTTGGATAGTCATATAGGTTGCTCAATGTCGAACATCTTTTGTCAACATTTGAAAAAATCACGAGTCTAACCTTCTTTTAGATGTTCTAACCGTATTTTTTATTTGATTTCATTATGTATTTATTATCAAAATATTTTAATGAAACTATATATACCAATTACGAGTCACAAAAACACTTTTTGAACGACTATATTAGTCGTTCAATATCCAATCTTCACCGTTTTTCTAAAATTTGAACAATATCGTGGAGTAATATTCATGAATAAATTCTATGTTTAGAATGTCCGAAAAGTTTTTTTAATTCAATTTTAAAACTTATTCTACATCATAATACACATAGGAAGTTAGATATACTAGTTTAGAATCACAAAAACACGTTTTGGATAGTCATATAGGTTGCTCAATGTCGAACATCTTTTGTTAACATTTGAAAAATATCACGAGTCTAACCCTCTTTTAGATGTTTTAAACGTATTTTTTATTTGATTTCATTATGTATTTATTATCGAAATGTTTTAATGAAACTATATATACCAATTACGAGGCACAAAAACACTTTTTGAACCTCCATATGAGTCGTTCAATATCCAATCTTCACCGTTTTTATAAAATTTGAACAATATCGTAGATTAATATTCATGAATAAATTCTACGTTTAGAATGTCCGAAAAAAATTTTTCATTCAATTTTAAAACTTATTCTATATCATAATACACATAGAAAGTTAGATATACTAGTTTAGAATCACAAAAACACGTTTTGGATAGTCATATAGGTTGCTCAATGTCGAACATCTTTTGTTAACATTTGAAAAAATTCATGAGTCTAACCCTCTTTTAGATGTTCTAAACGTATTTCTTATTTGATTTCATTATGTATTTATCATCAAAATGCTTTAATGAAACTATATATATCAATTATGAGTCACAAAAACAATTTTCGAATGACCATATGAGTCGTTCAATATCCAATAATCACCGTTTTTATAAAATTTGAACAATATCGTGTAGTAATATTCATGAATAAATTCCACGTTTAGAATGTCCGAAAAGTTTTTTTAATTCAATTTTAAATCTTATTCTACATCATAATACACATAGGAAGTTAGATATACTAGTTTGGAATCACAAACACACGTTTTGGATAGTCATATAGGTTGCTCAATGTCGAATATCTTTTGTTAACATTTGAAAAAATTCACGAGTCTAACCCTCTTTTAGATGTTCAAAACGTATTTTTTATTTGATTTCATTATTTATTTATCATCAAAATGCTTTAATGAAACTATATATACCAATTATGAGTCACAAAAATACTTTTGGAACGACCATATGAGTCGTTCAATATCCAATCATCACCGTTTTTATAAAATTTGAACAATATCGTGTAGTAATATTAATGAATAAATTCCACGTTTAGAATGTCCGAAAAGTTTGTTTAATTCAATTTTAAAACTTATTCTACATCATAATACACATAGGAAGTTAGATATACTAGTATGGATTCACAAAAACACGTTTTGGATAGTCATATAGGTTGCTCAATGTCGAACATCTTTTGTTAACATTTGAAAAATTTCACGAGTCTAACCCTCTTTTAGATGTTTTAAACGTATTTTTTATTTGATTTCATTATGTATTTATTATAGAAATGTTTTAATGAAACAATATATACCAATTACGAGTCACAAAAACACTTTTTGAACGACTATATGAGTCGTTCAATATCCAATCTTCACCGTTTTTCTAAAATTTGAACAATATCGTGTAGCAATATTCATGAATAAATTCCACGTTTAGAATGTTCGAAAAGTTTTTTTAATTCAATTTTAAATCTTATTCTACATCATAATACACATAGGAAGTTAGATATACTAGTTTGGAATCACAAAAACACGTTTTGGATAGTCATATAGGTTGCTCAATGTCGAACATCTTTTGTTAACATTTGAAAAAATTCACGAGTCCAACACACTTTTAAATTTTCTAAACGTATTTTTTATTTGATTTCATTATGTATTTATCATCAAAATGCTTTAATGAAACTATATATACCAATTATGAGTCACAAAAAAACTTTTTGAACGACCATATGAGTCGTTCAATATCCAATCATCACCGTTTTTATAAAATTTGAACAATATCGTGTAGTAATATTCATGAATAAATTCCACGTTTAGAATGTCCGAAAAGTTTTTTTAATTCAATTTTAAATCTTATTCTACATCATAATACACATAGGAAGTTAGATATACTAGTTTGGAATCACAAAAACACGTTTTGGATAGTCATATAGGTTGCTCAATGTCGAACATCTTTTGTTAACATTTGAAAAAATTCACGAGTCTAACCCACTTTTAAATTTTCTAAACGTATTTTTTATTTGATTTCATTATGTATTTATCATCAAAATGCTTTAATGAAACTATATATACCAATTATGAGTCACAAAAAAACTTTTTGAACGACCATATGAGTCGTTCAATATCCAATCATCACCGTTTTTATAAAATTTGAACAATATCGTGGATTAATATTCATGAATAAATTCTACGTTTAGAATGTCCGAAATTTTTTTTTAATTCAATTTTAAAACATATTCTACATCATAATACACAAAGGAAGATAAATATATTAGTTTGGAATCACAAAAACACGTTTTGGATAGTCATATAGGTTGCTCAATGTCGAACATCTTTTGTCAACATTTGAAAAAATCACGAGTCTAACCTTCTTTTAGATGTTCTAACCGTATTTTTTATTTGATTTCATTATGTATTTATTATCAAAATATTTTAATGAAACTATATATACCAATTACGAGTCACAAAAACACTTTTTGAACGACTATATTAGTCGTTCAATATCCAATCTTCACCGTTTTTCTAAAATTTGAACAATATCGTGGAGTAATATTCATGAATAAATTCTATGTTTAGAATGTCCGAAAAGTTTTTTTAATTCAATTTTAAAACTTATTCTACATCATAATACACATAGGAAGTTAGATATACTAGTTTAGAATCACAAAAACACGTTTTGGATAGTCATATAGGTTGCTCAATGTCGAACATCTTTTGTTAACATTTGAAAAATATCACGAGTCTAACCCTCTTTTAGATGTTTTAAACGTATTTTTTATTTGATTTCATTATGTATTTATTATCGAAATGTTTTAATGAAACTATATATACCAATTACGAGGCACAAAAACACTTTTTGAACCTCCATATGAGTCGTTCAATATCCAATCTTCACCGTTTTTATAAAATTTGAACAATATCGTAGATTAATATTCATGAATAAATTCTACGTTTAGAATGTCCGAAAAAAATTTTTTATTCAATTTTAAAACTTATTCTATATCATAATACACATAGAAAGTTAGATATACTAGTTTAGAATCACAAAAACACGTTTTGGATAGTCATATAGGTTGCTCAATGTCGAACATCTTTTGTTAACATTTGAAAAAATTCATGAGTCTAACCCTCTTTTAGATGTTCTAAACGTATTTCTTATTTGATTTCATTATGTATTTATCATCAAAATGCTTTAATGAAACTATATATATCAATTATGAGTCACAAAAACAATTTTCGAATGACCATATGAGTCGTTCAATATCCAATAATCACCGTTTTTATAAAATTTGAACAATATCGTGTAGTAATATTCATGAATAAATTCCACGTTTAGAATGTCCGAAAAGTTTTTTTAATTCAATTTTAAATCTTATTCTACATCATAATACACATAGGAAGTTAGATATACTAGTTTGGAATCACAAACACACGTTTTGGATAGTCATATAGGTTGCTCAATGTCGAATATCTTTTGTTAACATTTGAAAAAATTCACGAGTCTAACCCTCTTTTAGATGTTCAAAACGTATTTTTTATTTGATTTCATTATTTATTTATCATCAAAATGCTTTAATGAAACTATATATACCAATTATGAGCCACAAAAATACTTTTGGAACGACCATATGAGTCGTTCAATATCCAATCATCACCGTTTTTATAAAATTTGAACAATATCGTGTAGTAATATTAATGAATAAATTCCACGTTTAGAATGTCCGAAAAGTTTGTTTAATTCAATTTTAAAACTTATTCTACATCATAATACACATAGGAAGTTAGATATACTAGTATGGATTCACAAAAACACGTTTTGGATAGTCATATAGGTTGCTCAATGTCGAACATCTTTTGTTAACATTTGAAAAATTTCACGAGTCTAACCCTCTTTTAGATGTTTTAAACGTATTTTTTATTTGATTTCATTATGTATTTATTATAGAAATGTTTTAATGAAACAATATATACCAATTACGAGTCACAAAAACACTTTTTGAACGACTATATGAGTCGTTCAATATCCAATCTTCACCGTTTTTCTAAAATTTGAACAATATCGTGGAGTAATATTCATGAATAAATTCTATGTTTAGAATGTCCGAAAAGTTTTTTTAATTCAATTTTAAAACTTATTCTACAACATAATACACATAGGAAGTTAGATATACTAGTTTAGAATCACAAAAACACGTTTTGGATAGTCATATAGGTTGCTCAATGTCGAACATCTTTTGTTAACATTTGAAAAAAATCACGAGTCTAACCCTCTTTTAGATGTTCTAAACGTATTTTTTATTTGATTTTATTATGTATTTATCATCAAAATGCTTTAATGAAACTATATATACCAATTATGAGTCACAAAAAAACTTTTGGAATGATCATATGAGTCGTTCAATATCCAATAATCACCGTTTTTATAAAATTTGAACAATATCGTGTAGTAATATTCATGAATAAATTCCACGTTTAGAATGTTCGAAAAGTTTTTTTTAATTCAATTTTAAATCTTATTCTACATCATAATACACATACGAAGTTAGATATACTAGTTTGGAATCACAAAAACACGTTTTGGATTGTCATATAGGCTGCTCAATGTCGAACATCTTTTCTTAACATTTGAAAAAATTCACGAGTCTAATCCTCTTTTAGATGTTCTAAACGTATTTTTTATTTGATTTCATTATGTATTTATCATCAAAATGCTTTAATGAAACTATATATACCAATTATGAGTCGCAAAAAATCTTTTGGAACGACCATATGAGTCATTAAATATCCAACCATCACCGTTTTTATAAAATTTGAACAATATCGTGTAGTAATATTCATGAATAAATTCCACGTTTAGAATGTCCGAAAAGTTTTTTTAATTCAATTTTAAATCTTATTCTACATCATAATACACATAGGAAGTTAGATATACTAGTTTGGAATCACAAAAACACGTTTTGGATAGTCATATAGGTTGCTCAATGTCGAACATCTTTTGTTAACATTTGAAAAAATTCACGAGTCCAACACACTTTTAAATTTTCTAAACGTATTTTTTATTTGATTTCATTATGTATTTATCATCAAAATGCTTTAATGAAACTATATATACCAATTATGAGTCACAAAAAAACTTTTTGAACGACCATATGAGTCGTTCAATATCCAATCTTCACCGTTTTTATAAAATTTGAACAATATCGTGGATTAATATTCATGAATAAATTCTACGTTTAGAATGTCCGAAAATTTTTTTTAATTCAATTTTAAAACTTATTCTATATCATAATACACATAGAAAGTTAGATATACTAGCTTAGAATCACAAAAACACGTTTTGGATAGTCATATAGGTTGCTCAATGTCGAACATCTTTTGTTAACATTTGAAAAAAATCACGAGTCTAACCCTCTTTTAGATGTTCTAAACGTATTTTTTATTTGATTTTATTATGTATTTATCATCAAAATGCTTTAATGAAACTATATATACCAATTATGAGTCACAAAAAAACTTTTGGAATGATCATATGAGTCGTTCAATATCCAATAATCACCGTTTTTATAAAATTTGAACAATATCGTGTAGTAATATTTATGAATAAATTCCACGTTTAGAATGTTCGAAAAGTTTTTTTTAATTCAATTTTAAATCTTATTCTACATCATAATACACATAGGAAGTTAGATATACTAGTTTGGAATCACAAAAACACGTTTTGGATAGTCATATAGGTTGCTCAATGTCGAACATCTTTTGTTAACATTTGAAAAAATTCACGAGTCTAACCCTCTTTTAGATGTTTTAAACGTATTTTTTATTTGATTTCATTATGTATTTATTATCGAAATGCTTTAATGAAACTATATATACCAATTATGAGTCGCAAAAAATCTTTTGGAACGACCATATGAGTCATTAAATATCCAACCATCACCGTTTTTATAAAATTTGAACAATAACGTGTAGTAATATTCATGAATAAATTCCACGTTTAGAATGTCCGAAAAGTTTTTTTAATTCAATTTTAAATCTTATTCTACATCATAATACACATAGGAAGTTAGATATACTAGTTTGGAATCACAAAAACACGTTTTGGATAGTCATATAGGTTGCTCAATGTCGAACATCTTTTGTTAACATTTGAAAAAATTCACGAGTCTAACCCTCTTTTAGATGTTTTAAACGTATTTTTTATTTGATTTCATTATGTATTTATTATCGAAATGTTTTAATGAAACTATATATACCAATTACGAGTCACAAAAACACTTTTTGAACGACCATATGAGTCGTTCAATATCCAATCTTCACCGTTTTTATAAAATTTGAACAATATCGTGGATTAATATTCATGAATAAATTCTACGTTTAGAATGTCCGAAAATTTTTTTTAATTCAATTTTAAAACTTATTCTATATCATAATACACATAGAAAGTTAGATATACTAGCTTAGAATCACAAAAACACGTTTTGGATAGTCATATAGGTTGCTCAATGTCGAACATCTTTTGTTAACATTTGAAAAAATTCACGAGTCTAACCCTCTTTTAGATGTTCTAAACGTATTTTTTATTTGATTTCATTATGTATTTATCATCAAAATGCTTTAATGAAACTATATATACCAATTATGAGTCACAAAAAAACTTTTGGAATGATCATATGAGTCGTTCAATATCCAATAATCACCGTTTTTATAAAATTTGAACAATATCGTGTAGTAATATTCATGAAGAAATTCCACGTTTAGAATGTTCGAAAAGTTTTTTTAATTCAATTTTAAATCTTATTCTACATCATAATACACATAGGAAGTTAGATATACTAGTTTGGAATCACAAAAACACGTTTTGGATAGTCATATAGGTTGCTCAATGTCGAACATCTTTTGTTAACATTTGAAAAAATTCACGAGTCCAACACACTTTTAAATTTTCTAAACGTATTTTTTATTTGATTTCATTATGTATTTATCATCAAAATGCTTTAATGAAACTATATATACCAATTATGAGTCACAAAAAAACTTTTTGAACGACCATATGAGTCGTTCAATATCCAATCTTCACCGTTTTTATAAAATTTGAACAATATCGTGGATTAATATTCATGAATAAATTCTACGTTTAGAATGTCCGAAAATTTTTTTTAATTCAATTTTAAAACTTATTCTATATCATAATACACATAGAAAGTTAGATATACTAGCTTAGAATCACAAAAACACGTTTTGGATAGTCATATAGGTTGCTCAATGTCGAACATCTTTTGTTAACATTTGAAAAAAATCACGAGTCTAACCCTCTTTTAGATGTTCTAAACGTATTTTTTATTTGATTTTATTATGTATTTATCATCAAAATGCTTTAATGAAACTATATATACCAATTATGAGTCACAAAAAAACTTTTGGAATGATCATATGAGTCGTTCAATATCCAATAATCACCGTTTTTATAAAATTTGAACAATATCGTGTAGTAATATTTATGAATAAATTCCACGTTTAGAATGTTCGAAAAGTTTTTTTTAATTCAATTTTAAATCTTATTCTACATCATAATACACATAGGAAGTTAGATATACTAGTTTGGAATCACAAAAACACGTTTTGGATAGTCATATAGGTTGCTCAATGTCGAACATCTTTTGTTAACATTTGAAAAAATTCACGAGTCTAACCCTCTTTTAGATGTTTTAAACGTATTTTTTATTTGATTTCATTATGTATTTATTATCGAAATGCTTTAATGAAACTATATATACCAATTATGAGTCGCAAAAAATCTTTTGGAACGACCATATGAGTCATTAAATATCCAACCATCACCGTTTTTATAAAATTTGAACAATAACGTGTAGTAATATTCATGAATAAATTCCACGTTTAGAATGTCCGAAAAGTTTTTTTAATTCAATTTTAAATCTTATTCTACATCATAATACACATAGGAAGTTAGATATACTAGTTTGGAATCACAAAAACACGTTTTGGATAGTCATATAGGTTGCTCAATGTCGAACATCTTTTGTTAACATTTGAAAAAATTCACGAGTCTAACCCTCTTTTAGATGTTTTAAACGTATTTTTTATTTGATTTCATTATGTATTTATTATCGAAATGTTTTAATGAAACTATATATACCAATTACGAGTCACAAAAACACTTTTTGAACGACCATATGAGTCGTTCAATATCCAATCTTCACCGTTTTTATAAAATTTGAACAATATCGTGGATTAATATTCATGAATAAATTCTACGTTTAGAATGTCCGAAAATTTTTTTTAATTCAATTTTAAAACTTATTCTATATCATAATACACATAGAAAGTTAGATATACTAGCTTAGAATCACAAAAACACGTTTTGGATAGTCATATAGGTTGCTCAATGTCGAACATCTTTTGTTAACATTTGAAAAAATTCACGAGTCTAACCCTCTTTTAGATGTTCTAAACGTATTTTTTATTTGATTTCATTATGTATTTATCATCAAAATGCTTTAATGAAACTATATATACCAATTATGAGTCACAAAAAAACTTTTGGAATGATCATATGAGTCGTTCAATATCCAATAATCACCGTTTTTATAAAATTTGAACAATATCGTGTAGTAATATTCATGAAGAAATTCCACGTTTAGAATGTTCGAAAAGTTTTTTTAATTCAATTTTAAATCTTATTCTACATCATAATACACATAGGAAGTTAGATATACTAGTTTGGAATCACAAAAACACGTTTTGGATAGTCATATAGGTTGCTCAATGTCGAACATCTTTTGTTAACATTTGAAAAAATTCACGAGTCCAACACACTTTTAAATTTTCTAAACGTATTTTTTATTTGATTTCATTATGTATTTATCATCAAAATGCTTTAATGAAACTATATATACCAATTATGAGTCACAAAAAAACTTTTTGAACGACCATATGAGTCGTTCAATATCCAATCATCACCGTTTTTATAAAATTTGAACAATATCGTGTAGTAATATTCATGAATAAATTCCACGTTTAGAATGTCCGAAAAGTTTTTTTAATTCAATTTTAAATCTTATTCTACATCATAATACACATAGGAAGTTAGATATACTAGTTTGGAATCACAAAAACACGTTTTGGATAGTCATATAGGTTGCTCAATGTCGAACATCTTTTGTTAACATTTGAAAAAATTCACGAGTCCAACACACTTTTAAATTTTCTAAACGTATTTTTTATTTGATTTCATTATGTATTTATCATCAAAATGCTTTAATGAAACTATATATACCAATTATGAGTCACAAAAAAACTTTTTGAACGACCATATGAGTCGTTCAATATCCAATCATCACCGTTTTTATAAAATTTGAACAATATCGTGTAGTAATATTCATGAATAAATTCCACGTTTAGAATGTCCGAAAAGTTTTTTTAATTCAATTTTAAATCTTATTCTACATCATAATACACATAGGAAGTTAGATATACTAGTTTGGAATCACAAAAACACGTTTTGGATAGTCATATAGGTTGCTCAATGTCGAACATCTTTTGTTAACATTTGAAAAAATTCACGAGTCCAACACACTTTTAAATTTTCTAAACGTATTTTTTATTTGATTTCATTATGTATTTATCATCAAAATGCTTTAATGAAACTATATATACCAATTATGAGTCACAAAAAAACTTTTGGAATGATCATATGAGTCGTTCAATATCCAATAATCACCGTTTTTATAAAATTTGAACAATATCGTGTAGCAATATTCATGAATAAATTCCACGTTTAGAATGTTCGAAAAGTTTTTTTAATTCAATTTTAAATCTTATTCTACATCATAATACACATAGGAAGTTAGATATACTAGTTTGGAATCACAAAAACACGTTTTGGATAGTCATATAGGTTGCTCAATGTCGAACATCTTTTGTTAACATTTGAAAAAATTCACGAGTCCAACACACTTTTAAATTTTCTAAACGTATTTTTTATTTGATTTCATTATGTATTTATCATCAAAATGCTTTAATGAAACTATATATACCAATTATGAGTCACAAAAAAACTTTTGGAATGATCATATGAGTCGTTCAATATCCAATAATCACCGTTTTTATAAAATTTGAACAATATCGTGTAGCAATATTCATGAATAAATTCCACGTTTAGAATGTTCGAAAAGTTTTTTTAATTCAATTTTAAATCTTATTCTACATCATAATACACATAGGAAGTTAGATATACTAGTTTGGAATCACAAAAACACGTTTTGGATAGTCATATAGGTTGCTCAATGTCGAACATCTTTTGTTAACATTTGAAAAAATTCACGAGTCCAACACACTTTTAAATTTTCTAAACGTATTTTTTATTTGATTTCATTATGTATTTATCATCAAAATGCTTTAATGAAACTATATATACCAATTATGAGTCACAAAAAAACTTTTTGAACGACCATATGAGTCGTTCAATATCCAATCATCACCGTTTTTATAAAATTTGAACAATATCGTGTAGTAATATTCATGAATAAATTCCACGTTTAGAATGTCCGAAAAGTTTTTTTAATTCAATTTTTAATCTTATTCTACATCATAATACACATAGGAAGTTAGATATACTAGTTTGGAATCACAAAAACACGTTTTGGATAGTCATATAGGTTGCTCAATGTCGAACATCTTTTGTTAACATTTGAAAAAATTCACGAGTCTAACCCACTTTTAAATTTTCTAAACGTATTTTTTATTTGATTTCATTATGTATTTATCATCAAAATGCTTTAATGAAACTATATATACCAATTATGAGTCACAAAAAAACTTTTTGAACGACCATATGAGTCGTTCAATATCCAATCATCACCGTTTTTATAAAATTTGAACAATATCGTGGATTAATATTCATGAATAAATTCTACGTTTAGAATGTCCGAAATTTTTTTTTAATTCAATTTTAAAACATATTCTACATCATAATACACAAAGGAAGATAAATATATTAGTTTGGAATCACAAAAACACGTTTTGGATAGTCATATAGGTTGCTCAATGTCGAACATCTTTTGTCAACATTTGAAAAAATCACGAGTCTAACCTTCTTTTAGATGTTCTAACCGTATTTTTTATTTGATTTCATTATGTATTTATTATCAAAATATTTTAATGAAACTATATATACCAATTACGAGTCACAAAAACACTTTTTGAACGACTATATTAGTCGTTCAATATCCAATCTTCACCGTTTTTCTAAAATTTGAACAATATCGTGGAGTAATATTCATGAATAAATTCTATGTTTAGAATGTCCGAAAAGTTTTTTTAATTCAATTTTAAAACTTATTCTACATCATAATACACATAGGAAGTTAGATATACTAGTTTAGAATCACAAAAACACGTTTTGGATAGTCATATAGGTTGCTCAATGTCGAACATCTTTTGTTAACATTTGAAAAATATCACGAGTCTAACCCTCTTTTAGATGTTTTAAACGTATTTTTTATTTGATTTCATTATGTATTTATTATCGAAATGTTTTAATGAAACTATATATACCAATTACGAGGCACAAAAACACTTTTTGAACCTCCATATGAGTCGTTCAATATCCAATCTTCACCGTTTTTATAAAATTTAAACAATATCGTAGATTAATATTCATGAATAAATTCTACGTTTAGAATGTCCGAAAAAAATTTTTCATTCAATTTTAAAACTTATTCTATATCATAATACACATAGAAAGTTAGATATACTAGTTTAGAATCACAAAAACACGTTTTGGATAGTCATATAGGTTGCTCAATGTCGAACATCTTTTGTTAACATTTGAAAAAATTCATGAGTCTAACCCTCTTTTAGATGTTCTAAACGTATTTCTTATTTGATTTCATTATGTATTTATCATCAAAATGCTTTAATGAAACTATATATATCAATTATGAGTCACAAAAACAATTTTCGAATGACCATATGAGTCGTTCAATATCCAATAATCACCGTTTTTATAAAATTTGAACAATATCGTGTAGTAATATTCATGAATAAATTCCACGTTTAGAATGTCCGAAAAGTTTTTTTAATTCAATTTTAAATCTTATTCTACATCATAATACACATAGGAAGTTAGATATACTAGTTTGGAATCACAAACACACGTTTTGGATAGTCATATAGGTTGCTCAATGTCGAATATCTTTTGTTAACATTTGAAAAAATTCACGAGTCTAACCCTCTTTTAGATGTTCAAAACGTATTTTTTATTTGATTTCATTATTTATTTATCATCAAAATGCTTTAATGAAACTATATATACCAATTATGAGTCACAAAAATACTTTTGGAACGACCATATGAGTCGTTCAATATCCAATCATCACCGTTTTTATAAAATTTGAACAATATCGTGTAGTAATATTAATGAATAAATTCCACGTTTAGAATGTCCGAAAAGTTTGTTTAATTCAATTTTAAAACTTATTCTACATCATAATACACATAGGAAGTTAGATATACTAGTATGGATTCACAAAAACACGTTTTGGATAGTCATATAGGTTGCTCAATGTCGAACATCTTTTGTTAACATTTGAAAAATTTCACGAGTCTAACCCTCTTTTAGATGTTTTAAACGTATTTTTTATTTGATTTCATTATGTATTTATTATAGAAATGTTTTAATGAAACAATATATACCAATTACGAGTCACAAAAACACTTTTTGAACGACTATATGAGTCGTTCAATATCCAATCTTCACCGTTTTTCTAAAATTTGAACAATATCGTGGAGTAATATTCATGAATAAATTCTATGTTTAGAATGTCCGAAAAGTTTTTTTAATTCAATTTTAAAACTTATTCTACAACATAATACACATAGGAAGTTAGATATACTAGTTTAGAATCACAAAAACACGTTTTGGATAGTCATATAGGTTGCTCAATGTCGAACATCTTTTGTTAACATTTGAAAAAAATCACGAGTCTAACCCTCTTTTAGATGTTCTAAACGTATTTTTTATTTGATTTTATTATGTATTTATCATCAAAATGCTTTAATGAAACTATATATACCAATTATGAGTCACAAAAAAACTTTTGGAATGATCATATGAGTCGTTCAATATCCAATAATCACCGTTTTTATAAAATTTGAACAATATCGTGTAGTAATATTCATGAATAAATTCCACGTTTAGAATGTTCGAAAAGTTTTTTTTAATTCAATTTTAAATCTTATTCTACATCATAATACACATACGAAGTTAGATATACTAGTTTGGAATCACAAAAACACGTTTTGGATTGTCATATAGGCTGCTCAATGTCGAACATCTTTTCTTAACATTTGAAAAAATTCACGAGTCTAATCCTCTTTTAGATGTTCTAAACGTATTTTTTATTTGATTTCATTATGTATTTATCATCAAAATGCTTTAATGAAACTATATATACCAATTATGAGTCGCAAAAAATCTTTTGGAACGACCATATGAGTCATTAAATATCCAACCATCACCGTTTTTATAAAATTTGAACAATAACGTGTAGTAATATTCATGAATAAATTCCACGTTTAGAATGTCCGAAAAGTTTTTTTAATTCAATTTTAAATCTTATTCTACATCATAATACACATAGGAAGTTAGATATACTAGTTTGGAATCAAAAAAACACGTTTTGGATAGTCATATAGGTTGCTCAATGTCGAACATCTTTTGTTAACATTTGAAAAAATTCACGAGTCTAACCTTCTTTTAGATGTTTTAAACGTATTTTTTATTTGATTTCATTATGTATTTATTATCGAAATGTTTTAATGAAACTATATATACCAATTACGAGTCACAAAAACACTTTTTGAACGACCATATGAGTCGTTCAATATCCAATCTTCACCGTTTTTATAAAATTTGAACAATATCGTGGATTAATATTCATGAATAAATTCTACGTTTAGAATGTCCGAAAATTTTTTTTAATTCAATTTTAAAACTTATTCTATATCATAATACACATAGAAAGTTAGATATACTAGTTTCGAATCACAAAAACACGTTTTGGATAGTCATATAGGTTGCTCAATGTCGAACATCTTTTGTTAACATTTGAAAAAATTCACGAGTCTAACCCTCTTTTAGATGTTCTAAACGTATTTTTTATTTGATTTCATTATGTATTTATCATCAAAATGCTTTAATGAAACTATATATACCAATTATGAGTCACAAAAAAACTTTTGGAATGATCATATGAGTCGTTCAATATCCAATAATCACCGTTTTTATAAAATTTGAACAATATCGTGTAGTAATATTCATGAATAAATTCCACGTTTAGAATGTTCGAAAAGTTTTTTTAATTCAATTTTAAATCTTATTCTACATCATAATACACATAGGAAGTTAGATATACTAGTTTGGAATCACAAAAACACGTTTTGGATAGTCATATAGGTTGCTCAATGTCGAACATCTTTTGTTAACATTTGAAAAAATTCACGAGTCTAACCCTCTTTTAGATGTTCTAAACGTATTTTTTATTTGATTTCATTATGTATTTATCATCAAAATGCTTTAATGAAACTATATATACCAATTATGAGTCGCAAAAAATCTTTTGGAACGACCATATGAGTCATTAAATATCCAACCATCACCGTTTTTATAAAATTTGAACAATAACGTGTAGTAATATTCATGAATAAATTCCACGTTTAGAATGTCCGAAAAGTTTTTTTAATTCAATTTTAAATCTTATTCTACATCATAATACACATAGGAAGTTAGATATACTAGTTTGGAATAAAAAAAACACGTTTTGGATAGTCATATAGGTTGCTCAATGTCGAACATCTTTTGTTAACATTTGAAAAAATTCACGAGTCTAACCTTCTTTTAGATGTTTTAAACGTATTTTTTATTTGATTTCATTATGTATTTATTATCGAAATGTTTTAATGAAACTATATATACCAATTACGAGTCACAAAAACACTTTTTGAACGACCATATGAGTCGTTCAATATCCAATCTTCACCGTTTTTATAAAATTTGAACAATATCGTGGATTAATATTCATGAATAAATTCTACGTTTAGAATGTCCGAAAATTTTTTTTAATTCAATTTTAAAACTTATTCTATATCATAATACACATAGAAAGTTAGATATACTAGTTTCGAATCACAAAAACACGTTTTGGATAGTCATATAGGTTGCTCAATGTCGAACATCTTTTGTTAACATTTGAAAAAATTCACGAGTCTAACCCTCTTTTAGATGTTCTAAACGTATTTTTTATTTGATTTCATTATGTATTTATCATCAAAATGCTTTAATGAAACTATATATACCAATTATGAGTCACAAAAAAACTTTTGGAATGATCATATGAGTCGTTCAATATCCAATAATCACCGTTTTTATAAAATTTGAACAATATCGTGTAGTAATATTCATGAATAAATTCCACGTTTAGAATGTTCGAAAAGTTTTTTTAATTCAATTTTAAATCTTATTCTACATCATAATACACATAGGAAGTTAGATATACTAGTTTGGAATCACAAAAACACGTTTTGGATAGTCATATAGGTTGCTCAATGTCGAACATCTTTTGTTAACATTTGAAAAAATTCACGAGTCCAACACACTTTTAAATTTTCTAAACGTATTTTTTATTTGATTTCATTATGTATTTATCATCAAAATGCTTTAATGAAACTATATATACCAATTATGAGTCACAAAAAAACTTTTTGAACGACCATATGAGTCGTTCAATATCCAATCATCACCGTTTTTATAAAATTTGAACAATATCGTGTAGTAATATTCATGAACAAATTCCACGTTTAGAATGTCCGAAAAGTTTTTTTAATTCAATTTTAAATCTTATTCTACATCATAATACACATAGGAAGTTAGATATACTAGTTTGGAATCACAAAAACACGTTTTGGATAGTCATATAGGTTGCTCAATGTCGAACATCTTTTGTTAACATTTGAAAAAATTCACGAGTCTAACCCACTTTTAAATTTTCTAAACTTATTTTTTATTTGATTTCATTATGTATTTATCATCAAAATGCTTTAATGAAACTATATATACCAATTATGAGTCACAAAAAAACTTTTTGAACGACCATATGAGTCGTTCAATATCCAATCATCACCGTTTTTATAAAATTTGAACAATATCGTGGATTAATATTCATGAATAAATTCTACGTTTAGAATGTCCGAAATTTTTTTTTAATTCAATTTTAAAACTTATTCTATATCATAATACACATAGAAAGTTAGATATACTAGTGTAGAATCACAAAAACACGTTTTGGATAGTCATATAGGTTGCTCAATGTCGAACATCTTTTGTTAATATTTGAAAAAATTCATGAGTCTAACCCTCTTTTAGATGTTCTAAACGTATTTCTTATTTGATTTCATTATGTATTTATCATCAAAATGCTTTAATGAAACTATATATATCAATTATGATTCACAAAAACAATTTTCGAATGACCATATGAGTCGTTCAATATCCAATAATCACCGTTTTTATAAAATTTGAACAATATCGTGTAGTAATATTCATGAATAAATTCCACGTTTAGAATGTCCGAAAAGTTTTTTTAATTCAATTTTAAAACTTATTCTATATCATAATACACATAGAAAGTTAGATATACTAGTTTCGAATCACAAAAACACGTTTTGGATAGTCATATAGGTTGCTCAATGTCGAACATCTTTTGTTAACATTTGAAAAAATTCACGAGTCTAACCCTCTTTTAGATGTTCTAAACGTATTTTTTATTTGATTTCATTATGTATTTATCATCAAAATGCTTTAATGAAACTATATATACCAATTATGAGTCACAAAAAAACTTTTGGAATGATCATATGAGTCGTTCAATATCCAATAATCACCGTTTTTATAAAATTTGAACAATATCGTGTAGTAATATTCATGAATAAATTCCACGTTTAGAATGTTCGAAAAGTTTTTTTAATTCAATTTTAAATCTTATTCTACATCATAATACACATAGGAAGTTAGATATACTAGTTTGGAATCACAAAAACACGTTTTGGATAGTCATATAGGTTGCTCAATGTCGAACATCTTTTGTTAACATTTGAAAAAATTCACGAGTCTAACCCTCTTTTAGATGTTCTAAACGTATTTTTTATTTGATTTCATTATGTATTTATCATCAAAATGCTTTAATGAAACTATATATACCAATTATGAGTCGCAAAAAATCTTTTGGAACGACCATATGAGTCATTAAATATCCAACCATCACCGTTTTTATAAAATTTGAACAATAACGTGTAGTAATATTCATGAATAAATTCCACGTTTAGAATGTCCGAAAAGTTTTTTTAATTCAATTTTAAATCTTATTCTACATCATAATACACATAGGAAGTTAGATATACTAGTTTGGAATAAAAAAAACACGTTTTGGATAGTCATATAGGTTGCTCAATGTCGAACATCTTTTGTTAACATTTGAAAAAATTCACGAGTCTAACCTTCTTTTAGATGTTTTAAACGTATTTTTTATTTGATTTCATTATGTATTTATTATCGAAATGTTTTAATGAAACTATATATACCAATTACGAGTCACAAAAACACTTTTTGAACGACCATATGAGTCGTTCAATATCCAATCTTCACCGTTTTTATAAAATTTGAACAATATCGTGGATTAATATTCATGAATAAATCTACGTTTAGAATGTCCGAAAATTTTTTTTAATTCAATTTTAAAACTTATTCTATATCATAATACACATAGAAAGTTAGATATACTAGTTTCGAATCACAAAAACACGTTTTGGATAGTCATATAGGTTGCTCAATGTCGAACATCTTTTGTTAACATTTGAAAAAATTCACGAGTCTAACCCTCTTTTAGATGTTCTAAACGTATTTTTTATTTGATTTCATTATGTATTTATCATCAAAATGCTTTAATGAAACTATATATACCAATTATGAGTCACAAAAAAACTTTTGGAATGATCATATGAGTCGTTCAATATCCAATAATCACCGTTTTTATAAAATTTGAACAATATCGTGTAGTAATATTCATGAATAAATTCCACGTTTAGAATGTTCGAAAAGTTTTTTTAATTCAATTTTAAATCTTATTCTACATCATAATACACATAGGAAGTTAGATATACTAGTTTGGAATCACAAAAACACGTTTTGGATAGTCATATAGGTTGCTCAATGTCGAACATCTTTTGTTAACATTTGAAAAAATTCACGAGTCCAACACACTTTTAAATTTTCTAAACGTATTTTTTATTTGATTTCATTATGTATTTATCATCAAAATGCTTTAATGAAACTATATATACCAATTATGAGTCACAAAAAAACTTTTTGAACGACCATATGAGTCGTTCAATATCCAATCATCACCGTTTTTATAAAATTTGAACAATATCGTGTAGTAATATTCATGAACAAATTCCACGTTTAGAATGTCCGAAAAGTTTTTTTAATTCAATTTTAAATCTTATTCTACATCATAATACACATAGGAAGTTAGATATACTAGTTTGGAATCACAAAAACACGTTTTGGATAGTCATATAGGTTGCTCAATGTCGAACATCTTTTGTTAACATTTGAAAAAATTCACGAGTCTAACCCACTTTTAAATTTTCTAAACTTATTTTTTATTTGATTTCATTATGTATTTATCATCAAAATGCTTTAATGAAACTATATATACCAATTATGAGTCACAAAAAAACTTTTTGAACGACCATATGAGTCGTTCAATATCCAATCATCACCGTTTTTATAAAATTTGAACAATATCGTGGATTAATATTCATGAATAAATTCTACGTTTAGAATGTCCGAAATTTTTTTTTAATTCAATTTTAAAACTTATTCTATATCATAATACACATAGAAAGTTAGATATACTAGTGTAGAATCACAAAAACACGTTTTGGATAGTCATATAGGTTGCTCAATGTCGAACATCTTTTGTTAATATTTGAAAAAATTCATGAGTCTAACCCTCTTTTAGATGTTCTAAACGTATTTCTTATTTGATTTCATTATGTATTTATCATCAAAATGCTTTAATAAAACTATATATATCAATTATGATTCACAAAAACAATTTTCGAATGACCATATGAGTCGTTCAATATCCAATAATCACCGTTTTTATAAAATTTGAACAATATCGTGTAGTAATATTCATGAATAAATTCCACGTTTAGAATGTCCGAAAAGTTTTTTTAATTCAATTTTAAATCTTATTCTACATCATAATACACATAGGAAGTTAGATATACTAGTTTGGAATCACAAACACACGTTTTGGATAGTCATATATGTTGCTCAATGTCGAACATCTTTTGTTAACATTTGAAAAAATTCACGAGTCCAACACACTTTTAAATTTTCTAAACGTATTTTTTATTTGATTTCATTATGTATTTATCATCAAAATGCTTTAATGAAACTATATATACCAATTATGAGTCACAAAAAAACTTTTGGAATGATCATATGAGTCGTTCAATATCCAATAATCACCGTTTTTATAAAATTTGAACAATATCGTGTAGTAATATTCATGAATAAATTCCACGTTTAGAATGTTCGAAAAGTTTTTTTAATTCAATTTTAAATCTTATTCTACATCATAATACACATAGGAAGTTAGATATACTAGTTTGGAATCACAAAAACACGTTTTGGATAGTCATATAGGTTGCTCAATGTCGAACATCTTTTGTTAACATTTGAAAATATTCACGAGTCTAACCCACTTTTAAATTTTCTAAACTTATTTTTTATTTGATTTCATTATGTATTTATCATCAAAATGCTTTAATGAAACTATATATACCAATTATGAGTCACAAAAAAACTTTTTGAACGACCATATGAGTCGTTCAATATCCAATCATCACCGTTTTTATAAAATTTGAACAATATCGTGGATTAATATTCATGAATAAATTCTACGTTTAGAATGTCCGAAATTTTTTTTTAATTCAATTTTAAAACTTATTCTATATCATAATACACATAGAAAGTTAGATATACTAGTGTAGAATCACAAAAACACGTTTTGGATAGTCATATAGGTTGCTCAATGTCGAACATCTTTTGTTAATATTTGAAAAAATTCATGAGTCTAACCCTCTTTTAGATGTTCTAAACGTATTTCTTATTTGATTTCATTATGTATTTATCATCAAAATGCTTTAATGAAACTATATATATCAATTATGATTCACAAAAACAATTTTCGAATGACCATATGAGTCGTTCAATATCCAATAATCACCGTTTTTATAAAATTTGAACAATATCGTGTAGTAATATTCATGAATAAATTCCACGTTTAGAATGTCCGAAAAGTTTTTTTAATTCAATTTTAAATCTTATTCTACATCATAATACACATAGGAAGTTAGATATACTAGTTTGGAATCACAAACACACGTTTTGGATAGTCATATATGTTGCTCAATGTCGAACATCTTTTGTTAACATTTGAAAAAATTCACGAGTCCAACACACTTTTAAATTTTCTAAACGTATTTTTTATTTGATTTCATTATGTATTTATCATCAAAATGCTTTAATGAAACTATATATACCAATTATGAGTCACAAAAAAACTTTTGGAATGATCATATGAGTCGTTCAATATCCAATAATCACCGTTTTTATAAAATTTGAACAATATCGTGTAGTAATATTCATGAATAAATTCCACGTTTAGAATGTTCGAAAAGTTTTTTTAATTCAATTTTAAATCTTATTCTACATCATAATACACATAGGAAGTTAGATATACTAGTTTGGAATCACAAAAACACGTTTTGGATAGTCATATAGGTTGCTCAATGTCGAACATCTTTTGTTAACATTTGAAAAAATTCACGAGTCCAACACACTTTTAAATTTTCTAAACGTATTTTTTATTTGATTTCATTATGTATTTATCATCAAAATGCTTTAATGAAACTATATATACCAATTATGAGTCACAAAAAAACTTTTTGAACGACCATATGAGTCGTTCAATATCCAATCATCACCGTTTTTATAAAATTTGAACAATATCGTGTAGTAATATTCATGAATAAATTCCACGTTTAGAATGTCCGAAAAGTTTTTTTAATTCAATTTTAAATCTTATTCTACATCATAATACACATAGGAAGTTAGATATACTAGTTTGGAATCACAAAAACACGTTTTGGATAGTCATATAGGTTGCTCAATGTCGAACATCTTTTGTTAACATTTGAAAAAATTCACGAGTCTAACCCACTTTTAAATTTTCTAAACTTATTTTTTATTTGATTTCATTATGTATTTATCATCAAAATGCTTTAATGAAACTATATATACCAATTATGAGTCACAAAAAAACTTTTTGAACGACCATATGAGTCGTTCAATATCCAATCATCACCGTTTTTATAAAATTTGAACAATATCGTGGATTAATATTCATGAATAAATTCTACGTTTAGAATGTCCGAAATTTTTTTTTAATTCAATTTTAAAACTTATTCTACATCGTAATACACATAGAAAGTTAGATATACTAGTGTAGAATCACAAAAACACGTTTTGGATAGTCATATAGGTTGCTCAATGTCGAACATCTTTTGTTAATATTTGAAAAAATTCATGAGTCTAACCCTCTTTTAGATGTTCTAAACGTATTTCTTATTTGATTTCATTATGTATTTATCATCAAAATGCTTTAATGAAACTATATATATCAATTATGATTCACAAAAATAATTTTCGAATGACCATATGAGTCGTTCAATATCCAATAATCACCGTTTTTATAAAATTTGAACAATATCGTGTAGTAATATTCATGAATAAATTCCACGTTTAGAATGTCCGAAAAGTTTTTTTAATTCAATTTTAAATCTTATTCTACATCATAATACACATAGGAAGTTAGATATACTAGTTTGGAATCACAAACACACGTTTTGGATAGTCATATATGTTGCTCAATGTCGAACATCTTTTGTTAACATTTGAAAAAATTCACGAGTCCAACACACTTTTAAATTTTCTAAACGTATTTTTTATTTGATTTCATTATGTATTTATCATCAAAATGCTTTAATGAAACTATATGTACCAATTATGAGTCACAAAAAAACTTTTGGAATGATCATATGAGTCGTTCAATATCCAATAATCACCGTTTTTATAAAATTTGAACAATATCGTGTAGTAATATTCATGAATAAATTCCACGTTTAGAATGTTCGAAAAGTTTTTTTAATTCAATTTTAAATCTTATTCTACATCATAATACACATAGGAAGTTAGATATACTAGTTTGGAATCACAAAAACACGTTTTGGATAGTCATATAGGTTGCTCAATGTCGAACATCTTTTGTTAACATTTGAAAAAATTCACGAGTCCAACACACTTTTAAATTTTCTAAACGTATTTTTTATTTGATTTCATTATGTATTTATTATCAAAATGCTTTAATGAAACTATATATACCAATTATGAGTCACAAAAAAACTTTTTGAACGACCATATGAGTCGTTCAATATCCAATCATCACCGTTTTTATAAAATTTGAACAATATCGTGTAGTAATATTCATGAATAAATTCCACGTTTAGAATGTCCGAAAAGTTTTTTTAATTCAATTTTAAATCTTATTCTACATCATAATACACATAGGAAGTTAGATATACTAGTTTGGAATCACAAACACACGTTTTGGATAGTCATATATGTTGCTCAATGTCGAACATCTTTTGTTAACATTTGAAAAAATTCACGAGTCCAACACACTTTTAAATTTTCTAAACGTATTTTTTATTTGATTTCATTATGTATTTATCATCAAAATGCTTTAATGAAACTATATATACCAATTATGAGTCACAAAAAAACTTTTTGAACGACCATATGAGTAGTTCAATATCCACTCATCACCGTTTTTATAAAATTTGAACAATATTGTGTAGTAATATTCATGAATAAATTCCACGTTTAGAATGTCCAAAAAGTTTTTTTTAATTCAATTTTAAATCTTATTCTACATCATAATACACATAGGAAGTTAGATATACTAGTTTGGAATCACAAAAAAACGTTTTGGATAGTCATATAGGTTGCTCAATGTCGAACATCTTTTGTTAACATTTGAAAAAATTCACGAGTCTAACCCACTTTTAAATTTTCTAAACGTATTTTTTATTTGATTTCATTATGTATTTATCATGAAAATGCTTTAATGAAACTATATATACCAATTTTGAGTCACAAAAAAACTTTTTGAACGACCATATCAGTCGTTCAATATCCAATCATCACCGTTTTTATAAAATTTGAACAATATCGTGTAGTAATATTCATGAATAAATTCTACGTTTAGAATGTCCGAAAAGTTTTTTTAATTCAATTTTAAAACTTTTTCTACATCATAATACACATAGGAAGATAGATATATTAGTTTGGAATCACAAAAACACGTTTTGGATAGTCATATAGGTTGCTCAATGTCGAACATCTTTTGTAAACCTTTGAAAAAATTCACGAGTCTAACTGACTTTTAGATGTTCTAAACGTATTTTTTATTTGATTTCATTATGTATTTATCATCAAAATACTTTAATGAAACTATGTATACCAATTATGAGTCCCAAAAAAACTTTTTGAACGACCATATGAGTCGTTCAATATCCAATCATCACCGTTTTTATAAAATTTGAACAATATCGTGTAGTAATATTCATGAATAAATTCCACGTTTAGAATGTCTGAAAAGTTTTTTTAATTCAATTTTATAACTTATTCTACATCATAATACACATAGGAAGTTAGATATATTAGTTTGGAATCACAAAAACACGTTTTGGATAGTCATATAGGTTGCTAAATGTCGAACATCTATTGTTAACATTTGAAAAAATTCACGAGTCTAACACTTTTTTAGATGTTCTAAACATATTTTTTATTTGATTTCATTATGTATTTATTATCAAATTGCTTTAGTGAAACTGTATATACCAATTATGAATCAAAAAAACACTTTTTGAACGACCATATGAGACGTTCAATATGTAATCATCACCGTTTTTATAAAATTTGAACAATATCTTGTAGTAATATTCATGAATAAATTCCACGTTTAGAATGTTCGAAAACTTTTTTTAATTCATTGTTAAAACTTATTCTGCATCATAATACACATAGGAAGTTAGATATACTAGTTTGGAATCACAAAAACACATTTTGGATTGTCATATAGGTTGCTCAATGTCGAACATCTTTTGTTAAACTTTGAAAAAATTCACGAGTCTAACTGACTTTTAGATGTTCTAAACGTATTTTTTATTTGATTTCATTATGTATTTATCATCAAAATGCTTTAATGAAACTATATATACCAATTATGAGTCACAAAAAAACTTTTTGAACGACCATATGAGTCGTTCAATATCCAATCATCACCGTTTTTATAAAATTTGAACAATATCGTGTAGTAATATTCATGAATAAATTCCACGTTTAGAATGTCTGAAAAGTTTTTTTAATTCAATTTTATAACTTATTCTACATCATAATACACATAGGAAGTTAGATATATTAGTTTGGAATCACAAAAACACGTTTTGGATAGTCATATAGGTTGCTAAATGTCGAACATCTTTTGTTAACATTTGAAAAAATTCACGAGTCCAACCCACTTTTAAATTTTCTAAACGTATTTTTTATTTGATTTCATTATGTATTTATCATCAAAATGCTTTAATGAAACTATATATACCAATTATGAGTCACAAAAAAACTTTTCGAACGACCATATGAGTCGTTCAATATCCAATCATCACCGTTTTTATAAAATTTGAACAATATCGTGTAGTAATATTCATGAATAAATTCCACGTTTATAATGTCCGAAAAGTTTTTTTAATTCAATTTTATAACTTATTCTACATCATAATACACATAGGAAGTTAGATATATTAGTTTGGAATTACAAAAACACGTTTTGGATAGTCATATAGGTTGCTAAATGTCGAACATCTATTGTTAACATTTGAAAAAATTCACGAGTCTAACACTTTTTTAGATGTTCTAAACATATTTTTTATTTGATTTCATTATGTATTTATTATCAAATTGCTTTAGTGAAACTGTATATACCAATTTTGAATCAGAAAAACACTTTTTGAACGACCATATGAGTCGTTCAATATCCAATATTCACCGTTTTTATAAAATTTGAACAATACCGTGGAGTAATATTCATGAGTAAATTCTACGTTTAGAATGTCCGAAAAGTTTTTTTAATTCAATTTTAAAACTTATTCTACATCATAATACACATAGGAAGTTAGATATACTAGTTTGGAATCACAAAAACACGTTTTGGATAGTCATATATGTTGCTCAATGTCGAACATCTTTTGTTAACATTTGAAAAAATTCATGAGTCCAACCCACTTTTAAATTTTCTAAACGTATTTTTTATTTGATTTCATTATGTATTTATCATCAAAATGCTTTAATGAAACTATATATACCAATTATGAGTCACAAAAAAACTTTTTGAACGACCATATGAGTCGTTCAATATCCAATCATCACCGTTTTTATAAAATTTGAACAATATCGTGTAGTAATATTCATGAATAAATTCCACGTTTAGAATGTCCGAAAAGTTTTTTTAATTCAATTTTATAACTTATTCTACATCATAATACACATAGGAAGTTAGATATATTAGTTTGGAATCACAAAAACACGTTTTGGATAGTCATATAGGTTGCTAAATGTCGAACATCTATTGTTAACATTTGAAAAAATTCACGAGTCTAACACTTTTTTAGATGTTCTAAACATATTTTTTATTTGATTTCATTATGTATTTATTATCAAATTGCTTTAGTGAAACTGTATATACCAATTATGAATCAAAAAAACACTTTTTGAACGACCATATGAGTCGTTCAATATCCAATATTCACTGTTTTTATAAAATTTGAACAATACCGTGGAGTAATATTCATGAGTAAATTCTACGTTTAGAATGTCCGAAAAGTTTTTTTAATTCAATTTTAAAACTTATTCTACATCATAATACACATAGGAAGTTAGATATACTAGTTTGGAATCACAAAAACACGTTTTGGATAGTCATATATGTTGCTCAATGTCGAACATCTTTTGTTAACATTTGAAAAAATTCACGAGTCCAACCCACTTTTAAATTTTCTAAACGTATTTTTTATTTGATTTCATTATGTATTTATCATCAAAATGCTTTAATGAAACTATATATACCAATTATGAGTCACAAAAAAACTTTTTGAACGACCATATGAGTCGTTCAATATCCAATCATCACCATTTTTATAAAATTTGAACAATATCGTGTAGTAATATTCATGAATAAATTCCACGTTTAGAATGTCCGAAAAGTTTTTTTAATTCAATTTTATAACTTATTCTACATCATAATACACATAGGAAGTTAGATATATTAGTTTGGAATCACAAAAACACGTTTTGGATAGTCATATAGGTTGCTAAATGTCGAACATCTATTGTTAACATTTGAAAAAATTCACGAGTCTAACACTTTTTTAGATGTTCTAAACATATTTTTTATTTGATTTCATTATGTATTTATTATCAAATTGCTTTAGTGAAACTGTATATACCAATTATGAATCAGAAAAACACTTTTTGAACGACCATATGAGTCGTTCAATATCCAATATTCACCGTTTTTATAAAATTTGAACAATACCGTGGAGTAATATTCATGAGTAAATTCTACGTTTAGAATGTCCGAAAAGTTTTTTTAATTCAATTTTAAAACTTATTCTACATCATAATACACATAGGAAGTTAGATATATTAGTTTGGAATCACACAAACACGTTTTGGATAGTCATATAGGTTGCTAAATGTCGAACATCTATTGTTAACATTTGAAAAAATTCACGAGTCTAACACTTTTTTAGATGTTCTAAACATATTTTTTATTTGATTTCATTATGTATTTATTATCAAATTGCTTTAGTGAAACTGTATATACCAATTATGAATCAGAAAAACACTTTTTGAACGACCATATGAGTCGTTCAATATCCAATATTCACCGTTTTTATAAAATTTGAACAATACCGTGGAGTAATATTCATGAGTAAATTCTACGTTTAGAATGTCCGAAAAGTTTTTTTAATTCAATTTTAAAACTTATTCTAAATCATAATACACATAGGAAGTTAGATATACTAGTTTGGAATCACAAAAACACGTTTTGGATAGTCATATATGTTGCTCAATGTCTAACATCTTTTGTTAACATTTGAAAAAATTTACGAGTCCAACCCACTTTTAAATTTTCTAAACGTATTTTTTATTTGATTTCATTATGTATTTATCATCAAAATGCTTTAATGAAACTATATATACCAATTATGAGTCACAAAAAAACTTTTTGAACGACCATATGAGTCGTTCAATATCCAATCATCAACGTTTTTATAAAATTTGAACAATATCGAGTAATAATATTCATGAATAAATTCCACGTTTAGAATGTACGAAAAGTTTTTTTAATTCAATTTTATAACTTATTCTACATCATAATACACATAGGAAGTTAGATATATTAGTTTGGAATCACAAAAACACGTTTTGGATAGTCATATAGGTTGCTAAATGTCGAACATCTATTGTTAACATTTGAAAAAATTCACGAGTCTAACACTTTTTTAGATGTTCTAAACATATTTTTTATTTGATTTCATTATGTATTTATTATCAAATTGCTTTAGTGAAACTGTATATACCAATTATGAATCAGAAAAACTCTTTTTGAACGACCATATGAGTCGTTCAATATCCAATATTCACCGTTTTTATAAAATTTGAACAATACCGTGGAGTAATATTCATGAGTAAATTCTACGTTTAGAATGTCCGAAAAGTTTTTTTAATTCAATTTTAAAACTTATTCTACATCATAATACACATAGGAAGTTAGATATACTAGTTTGGAATCACAGAAACACATTTTGGATAGTCATATATGTTGCTCAATGTCTAACATCTTTTGTTAACATTTGAAAAAATTTACGAGTCCAACCCACTTTTAAATTCTCTAAACGTATTTTTTATTTGATTTCATTATGTATTTATCATCAAAATGCTTTAATGAAACTATATATACCAATTATGAGTCACAAAAAAACTTTTTGAACGACCATATGAGTCGTTCAATATCCAATCATCACCGTTTTTATAAAATTTGAACAATATCGTGTAGTAATATTCATGAATAAATTCCACGTTTAGAATGTCCGAAAAGTTTTTTTAATTCAATTTTATAACTTATTCTACATCATAATACACATAGGAAGTTAGATATATTAGTTTGGAATCACAAAAACACGTTTTGGATAGTCATATAGGTTGCTAAATGTCGAACATCTATTGTTAACATTTGAAAAAATTCACGAGTCTAACACTTTTTTAGATGTTCTAAACATATTTTTTATTTGATTTCATTATGTATTTATTATCAAATTGCTTTAGTGAAACTGTATATACCAATTATGAATCAAAAAAACACTTTTTGAACGACCATATGAGTCGTTCAATATCCAATATTCACTGTTTTTATAAAATTTGAACAATACCGTGGAGTAATATTCATGAGTAAATTCTACGTTTAGAATGTCCGAAAAGTTTTTTTAATTCAATTTTAAAACTTATTCTACATCATAATACACATAGGAAGTTAGATATACTAGTTTGGAATCACAAAAACACGTTTTGGATAGTCATATATGTTGCTCAATGTCGAACATCTTTTGTTAACATTTGAAAAAATTCACGAGTCCAACCCACTTTTAAATTTTCTAAACGTATTTTTTATTTGATTTCATTATGTATTTATCATCAAAATGCTTTAATGAAACTATATATACCAATTATGAGTCACAAAAAAACTTTTTGAACGACCATATGAGTCGTTCAATATCCAATCATCACCATTTTTATAAAATTTGAACAATATCGTGTAGTAATATTCATGAATAAATTCCACGTTTAGAATGTCCGAAAAGTTTTTTTAATTCAATTTTATAACTTATTCTACATCATAATACACATAGGAAGTTAGATATATTAGTTTGGAATCACAAAAACACGTTTTGGATAGTCATATAGGTTGCTAAATGTCGAACATCTATTGTTAACATTTGAAAAAATTCACGAGTCTAACACTTTTTTAGATGTTCTAAACATATTTTTTATTTGATTTCATTATGTATTTATTATCAAATTGCTTTAGTGAAACTGTATATACCAATTATGAATCAGAAAAACACTTTTTGAACGACCATATGAGTCGTTCAATATCCAATATTCACCGTTTTTATAAAATTTGAACAATACCGTGGAGTAATATTCATGAGTAAATTCTACGTTTAGAATGTCCGAAAAGTTTTTTTAATTCAATTTTAAAACTTATTCTACATCATAATACACATAGGAAGTTAGATATATTAGTTTGGAATCACACAAACACGTTTTGGATAGTCATATAGGTTGCTAAATGTCGAACATCTATTGTTAACATTTGAAAAAATTCACGAGTCTAACACTTTTTTAGATGTTCTAAACATATTTTTTATTTGATTTCATTATGTATTTATTATCAAATTGCTTTAGTGAAACTGTATATACCAATTATGAATCAGAAAAACACTTTTTGAACGACCATATGAGTCGTTCAATATCCAATATTCACCGTTTTTATAAAATTTGAACAATACCGTGGAGTAATATTCATGAGTAAATTCTACGTTTAGAATGTCCGAAAAGTTTTTTTAATTCAATTTTAAAACTTATTCTAAATCATAATACACATAGGAAGTTAGATATACTAGTTTGGAATCACAAAAACACGTTTTGGATAGGCATATATGTTGCTCAATGTCTAACATCTTTTGTTAACATTTGAAAAAATTTACGAGTCCAACCCACTTTTAAATTTTCTAAACGTATTTTTTATTTGATTTCATTATGTATTTATCATCAAAATGCTTTAATGAAACTATATATACCAATTATGAGTCACAAAAAAACTTTTTGAACGACCATATGAGTCGTTCAATATCCAATCATCAACGTTTTTATAAAATTTGAACAATATCGAGTAATAATATTCATGAATAAATTCCACGTTTAGAATGTACGAAAAGTTTTTTTAATTCAATTTTATAACTTATTCTACATCATAATACACATAGGAAGTTAGATATATTAGTTTGGAATCACAAAAACACGTTTTGGATAGTCATATAGGTTGCTAAATGTCGAACATCTATTGTTAACATTTGAAAAAATTCACGAGTCTAACACTTTTTTAGATGTTCTAAACATATTTTTTATTTGATTTCATTATGTATTTATTATCAAATTGCTTTAGTGAAACTGTATATACCAATTATGAATCAGAAAAACTCTTTTTGAACGACCATATGAGTCGTTCAATATCCAATATTCACCGTTTTTATAAAATTTGAACAATACCGTGGAGTAATATTCATGAGTAAATTCTACGTTTAGAATGTCCGAAAAGTTTTTTTAATTCAATTTTAAAACTTATTCTACATCATAATACACATAGGAAGTTAGATATACTAGTTTGGAATCACAGAAACACATTTTGGATAGTCATATATGTTGCTCAATGTCTAACATCTTTTGTTAACATTTGAAAAAATTTACGAGTCCAACCCACTTTTAAATTCTCTAAACGTATTTTTTATTTGATTTCATTATGTATTTATCATCAAAATGCTTTAATGAAACTATATATACCAATTATGAGTCACAAAAAAACTTTTTGAACGACCATATGAGTCGTTCAATATCCAATCATCACCGTTTTTATAAAATTTGAACAATATCGTGTAATAATATTCATGAATAAATTCCACGTTTAGAATGTACGAAAAGTTTTTTTAATTCAATTTTATAACTTATTCTACATCATAATACACATAGGAAGTTAGATATATTAGTTTGGAATCACAAAAACACGTTTTGGATAGTCATATATGTTGCTCAATGTCGAACATCTTTTGTTAACATTTGAAAAAATTCACGAGTCCAACCCACTTTTAAATTTTCTAAACGTATTTTTTATTTGATTTCATTATGTATTTATCATCAAAATGCTTTAATGAAACTATATATACCAATTATGAGTCACAAAAAAACTTTTTGAACGACCATATGAGTCGTTCAATATCCAATCATCACCGTTTTTATAAAATTTGAACAATATCGTGTAATAATATTCATGAATAAATTCCACGTTTAGAATGTACGAAAAGTTTTTTTAATTCAATTTTATAACTTATTCTACATCATAATACACATAAGAAGTTAGATATATTAGTTTGGAATCACAAAAACACGTTTTGGATAGTCATATAGGTTGCTAAATGTCGAACATCTATTGTTAACATTTGAAAAAATTCACGAGTCTAACACTTTTTTAGATGTTCTAAACATATTTTTTATTTGATTTCATTATGTATTTATTATCAAATTGCTTTAGTGAAACTGTATATACCAATTATGAATCAGAAAAACACTTTTTGAACGACCATATGAGTCGTTCAATATCCAATATTCACCGTTTTTATAAAATTTGAACAATACCGTGGAGTAATATTCATGAGTAAATTCTACGTTTAGAATGTCCGAAAAGTTTTTTTAATTCAATTTTAAAACTTATTCTACATCATAATACACATAGGAAGTTAGATATACTAGTTTGGAATCACAAAAACACGTTTTGGATAGTCATATATGTTGCTCAATGTCTAACATCTTTTGTTAACATTTGAAAAAATTTACGAGTCCAACCCACTTTTAAATTTTCTAAACGTATTTTTTATTTGATTTCATTATGTATTTATCATCAAAATGCTTTAATGAAACTATATATACCAATTATGAGTCACAAAAAAACTTTTTGAACGACCATATGAGTCGTTCAATATCCAATCATCACCGTTTTTATAAAATTTGAACAATATCGTGTAATAATATTCATGAATAAATTCCACGTTTAGAATGTACGAAAAGTTTTTTTAATTCAATTTTATAACTTATTCTACATCATAATACACATAAGAAGTTAGATATATTAGTTTGGAATCACAAAAACACGTTTTGGATAGTCATATAGGTTGCTAAATGTCGAACATCTATTGTTAACATTTGAAAAAATTCACGAGTCTAACACTTTTTTAGATGTTCTAAACATATTTTTTATTTGATTTCATTATGTATTTATTATCAAATTGCTTTAGTGAAACTGTATATACCAATTATGAATCAGAAAAACTCTTTTTGAACGACCATATGAGTCGTTCAATATCCAATATTCACCGTTTTTATAAAATTTGAACAATACCGTGGAGTAATATTCATGAGTAAATTCTACGTTTAGAATGTCCGAAAAGTTTTTTTAATTCAATTTTAAAACTTATTCTACATCATAATACACATAGGAAGTTAGATATACTAGTTTGGAATCACAGAAACACATTTTGGATAGTCATATATGTTGCTCAATGTCTAACATCTTTTGTTAACATTTGAAAAAATTTACGAGTCCAACCCACTTTTAAATTCTCTAAACGTATTTTTTATTTGATTTCATTATGTATTTATCATCAAAATGCTTTAATGAAACTATATATACCAATTATGAGTCACAAAAAAACTTTTTGAACGACCATATGAGTCGTTCAATATCCAATCATCACCGTTTTTATAAAATTTGAACAATATCGTGTAATAATATTCATGAATAAATTCCACGTTTAGAATGTACGAAAAGTTTTTTTAATTCAATTTTATAACTTATTCTACATCATAATACACATAGGAAGTTAGATATATTAGTTTGGAATCACAAAAACACGTTTTGGATAGTCATATATGTTGCTCAATGTCGAACATCTTTTGTTAACATTTGAAAAAATTCACGAGTCCAACCCACTTTTAAATTTTCTAAACGTATTTTTTATTTGATTTCATTATGTATTTATCATCAAAATGCTTTAATGAAACTATATATACCAATTATGAGTCACAAAAAAACTTTTTGAACGACCATATGAGTCGTTCAATATCCAATCATCACCGTTTTTATAAAATTTGAACAATATCGTGTAATAATATTCATGAATAAATTCCACGTTTAGAATGTACGAAAAGTTTTTTTAATTCAATTTTATAACTTATTCTACATCATAATACACATAAGAAGTTAGATATATTAGTTTGGAATCACAAAAACACGTTTTGGATAGTCATATAGGTTGCTAAATGTCGAACATCTATTGTTAACATTTGAAAAAATTCACGAGTCTAACACTTTTTTAGATGTTCTAAACATATTTTTTATTTGATTTCATTATGTATTTATTATCAAATTGCTTTAGTGAAACTGTATATACCAATTATGAATCAGAAAAACACTTTTTGAACGACCATATGAGTCGTTCAATATCCAATATTCACCGTTTTTATAAAATTTGAACAATACCGTGGAGTAATATTCATGAGTAAATTCTACGTTTAGAATGTCCGAAAAGTTTTTTTAATTCAATTTTAAAACTTATTCTACATCATAATACACATAGGAAGTTAGATATACTAGTTTGGAATCACAAAAACACGTTTTGGATAGTCATATATGTTGCTCAATGTCTAACATCTTTTGTTAACATTTGAAAAAATTTACGAGTCCAACCCACTTTTAAATTTTCTAAACGTATTTTTTATTTGATTTCATTATGTATTTATCATCAAAATGCTTTAATGAAACTATATATACCAATTATGAGTCACAAAAAAACTTTTTGAACGACCATATGAGTCGTTCAATATCCAATCATCAACGTTTTTATAAAATTTGAACAATATCGAGTAATAATATTCATGAATAAATTCCACGTTTAGAATGTACGAAAAGTTTTTTTAATTCAATTTTATAACTTATTCTACATCATAATACACATAGGAAGTTAGATATATTAGTTTGGAATCACAAAAACACGTTTTGGATAGTCATATAGGTTGCTAAATGTCGAACATCTATTGTTAACATTTGAAAAAATTCACGAGTCTAACACTTTTTTAGATGTTCTAAACATATTTTTTATTTGATTTCATTATGTATTTATTATCAAATTGCTTTAGTGAAACTGTATATACCAATTATGAATCAGAAAAACTCTTTTTGAACGACCATATGAGTCGTTCAATATCCAATATTCACCGTTTTTATAAAATTTGAACAATACCGTGGAGTAATATTCATGAGTAAATTCTACGTTTAGAATGTCCGAAAAGTTTTTTTAATTCAATTTTAAAACTTATTCTACATCATAATACACATAGGAAGTTAGATATACTAGTTTGGATTCACAGAAACACATTTTGGATAGTCATATATGTTGCTCAATGTCTAACATCTTTTGTTAACATTTGAAAAAATTTACGAGTCCAACCCACTTTTAAATTCTCTAAACGTATTTTTTATTTGATTTCATTATGTATTTATCATCAAAATGCTTTAATGAAACTATATATACCAATTATGAGTCACAAAAAAACTTTTTGAACGACCATATGAGTCGTTCAATATCCAATCATCACCGTTTTTATAAAATTTGAACAATATCGTGTAATAATATTCATGAATAAATTCCACGTTTAGAATGTACGAAAAGTTTTTTTAATTCAATTTTATAACTTATTCTACATCATAATACACATAGGAAGTTAGATATATTAGTTTGGAATCACAAAAACACGTTTTGGATAGTCATATATGTTGCTCAATGTCGAACATCTTTTGTTAACATTTGAAAAAATTCACGAGTCCAACCCACTTTTAAATTTTCTAAACGTATTTTTTATTTGATTTCATTATGTATTTATCATCAAAATGCTTTAATGAAACTATATATACCAATTATGAGTCACAAAAAAACTTTTTGAACGACCATATGAGTCGTTCAATATCCAATCATCACCGTTTTTATAAAATTTGAACAATATCGTGTAATAATATTAATGAATAAATTCCACGTTTAGAATGTACGAAAAGTTTTTTTAATTCAATTTTATAACTTATTCTACATCATAATACACATAAGAAGTTAGATATATTAGTTTGGAATCACAAAAACACGTTTTGGATAGTCATATAGGTTGCTAAATGTCGAACATCTATTGTTAACATTTGAAAAAATTCACGAGTCTAACACTTTTTTAGATGTTCTAAACATATTTTTTATTTGATTTCATTATGTATTTATTATCAAATTGCTTTAGTGAAACTGTATATACCAATTATGAATCAGAAAAACACTTTTTGAACGACCATATGAGTCGTTCAATATCCAATATTCACCGTTTTTATAAAATTTGAACAATACCGTGGAGTAATATTCATGAGTAAATTCTACGTTTAGAATGTCCGAAAAGTTTTTTTAATTCAATTTTAAAACTTATTCTACATCATAATACACATAGGAAGTTAGATATACTAGTTTGGAATCACAAAAACACGTTTTGGATAGTCATATATGTTGCTCAATGTCTAACATCTTTTGTTAACATTTGAAAAAATTTACGAGTCCAACCCACTTTTAAATTTTCTAAACGTATTTTTTATTTGATATCATTATGTATTTATCATCAAAATGCTTTAATGAAACTATATATACCAATTATGAGTCACAAAAAAACTTTTTGAACGACCATATGAGTCGTTCAATATCCAATCATCAACGTTTTTATAAAATTTGAACAATATCGAGTAATAATATTCATGAATAAATTCCACGTTTAGAATGTACGAAAAGTTTTTTTAATTCAATTTTATAACTTATTCTACATCATAATACACATAGGAAGTTAGATATATTAGTTTGGAATCACAAAAACACGTTTTGGATAGTCATATAGGTTGCTAAATGTCGAACATCTATTGTTAACATTTGAAAAAATTCACGAGTCTAACACTTTTTTAGATGTTCTAAACATATTTTTTATTTGATTTCATTATGTATTTATTATCAAATTGCTTTAGTGAAACTGTATATACCAATTATGAATCAGAAAAACTCTTTTTGAACGACCATATGAGTCGTTCAATATCCAATATTCACCGTTTTTATAAAATTTGAACAATACCGTGGAGTAATATTCATGAGTAAATTCTACGTTTAGAATGTCCGAAAAGTTTTTTTAATTCAATTTTAAAACTTATTCTACATCATAATACACATAGGAAGTTAGATATACTAGTTTGGAATCACAGAAACACATTTTGGATAGTCATATATGTTGCTCAATGTCTAACATCTTTTGTTAACATTTGAAAAAATTTACGAGTCCAACCCACTTTTAAATTCTCTAAACGTATTTTTTATTTGATTTCATTATGTATTTATCATCAAAATGCTTTAATGAAACTATATATACCAATTATGAGTCACAAAAAAACTTTTTGAACGACCATATGAGTCGTTCAATATCCAATCATCACCGTTTTTATAAAATTTGAACAATATCGTGTAATAATATTCATGAATAAATTCCACGTTTAGAATGTACGAAAAGTTTTTTTAATTCAATTTTATAACTTATTCTACATCATAATACACATAGGAAGTTAGATATATTAGTTTGGAATCACAAAAACACGTTTTGGATAGTCATATATGTTGCTCAATGTCGAACATCTTTTGTTAACATTTGAAAAAATTCACGAGTCCAACCCACTTTTAAATTTTCTAAACGTATTTTTTATTTGATTTCATTATGTATTTATCATCAAAATGCTTTAATGAAACTATATATACCAATTATGAGTCACAAAAAAACTTTTTGAACGACCATATGAGTCGTTCAATATCCAATCATCACCGTTTTTATAAAATTTGAACAATATCGTGTAATAATATTCATGAATAAATTCCACGTTTAGAATGTACGAAAAGTTTTTTTAATTCAATTTTATAACTTATTCTACATCATAATACACATAAGAAGTTAGATATATTAGTTTGGAATCACAAAAACACGTTTTGGATAGTCATATAGGTTGCTAAATGTCGAACATCTATTGTTAACATTTGAAAAAATTCACGAGTCTAACACTTTTTTAGATGTTCTAAACATATTTTTTATTTGATTTCATTATGTATTTATTATCAAATTGCTTTAGTGAAACTGTATATACCAATTATGAATCAGAAAAACACTTTTTGAACGACCATATGAGTCGTTCAATATCCAATATTCACCGTTTTTATAAAATTTGAACAATACCGTGGAGTAATATTCATGAGTAAATTCTACGTTTAGAATGTCCGAAAAGTTTTTTTAATTCAATTTTAAAACTTATTCTACATCATAATACACATAGGAAGTTAGATATACTAGTTTGGAATCACAAAAACACGTTTTGGATAGTCATATATGTTGCTCAATGTCTAACATCTTTTGTTAACATTTGAAAAAATTCACGAGTCCAACCCACTTTTAAATTTTCTAAACGTATTTTTTATTTGATTTCATTATGTATTTATTATCAAAATGCTTTAATGAAACTATATATACCAATTATGAGTCACAAAAAAACTTTTTGAACGACCATATGAGTCGTTCAATATCCAATCATCACCGTTTTTATAAAATTTGAACAATATCGTGTAGTAATATTCATGAATAAATTCCACGTTTATAATGTCCGAAAAGTTTTTTTAATTCAATTTTATAACTTATTCTACATCATAATACACATAGGAAGTTAGATATATTAGTTTGGAATCACAAAAACACGTTTTGGATAGTCATATAGGTTGCTAAATGTCGAACATCTGTTGTTAACATTTGAAAAAATTCACGAGTCTAACACTTTTTTAGATGTTCTAAACATATTTTTTATTTGATTTCATTATGTATTTATTATCAAATTGCTTTAGTGAAACTGTATATACCAATTATGAATCAGAAAAACACTTTTTGAACGACCATATGAGTCGTTCAATATCCAATATTCACCGTTTTTATAAAATTTGAACAATACCGTGGAGTAATATTCATGAGTAAATTCTACGTTTAGAATGTCCGAAAAGTTTTTTTAATTCAACTTTAAAACTTATTCTACATCATAATACACATAGGAAGTTAGATATACTAGTTTGGAATCACAAAAACACGTTTTGGATAGTCATATATGTTGCTCAATGTCGAACATCTTTTGTTAACATTTGAAAAAATTCACGAGTCCAACCCACTTTTAAATTTTCTAAACGTATTTTTTATTTGATTTCATTATGTATTTATCATCAAAATGCTTTAATGAAACTATATATACCAATTATGAGTCACAAAAAAACTTTTTGAACGACCATATGAGTCGTTCAATATCCAAGCATCACCGTTTTTATAAAATTTGAACAATATTGTGTAGTAATATTCATGAATAAATTCCACGTTTAGAATGTCCGAAAAGATTTTTTAATTCAATGTTAAAACTTATTCTACATTAAAATACACATAAGAAGTTATATATACTAGTTTGGAATCACAAAAACACGTTTTGGATAGTCATATAGGTTGCACAATGTCGAACATCTTTTGTTAACCTTTGAAAAAATTCACGAGTCTAACTGACTTTTAGATATTCTAAACGTATTTTTTATTTGATTTCATTATGTATTTATCATCAAAATACTTTAATTAAACTATATATAACAATTGTGTGTCACAAAAACACTTTTTGAACGACCATATAAGCCGTTCAATCTCCAATCATCACCGTTTTTGTACAATTTGAACAATATCGTAGTAATATTAATAAATAAATTCCACGTTTAAAAAGTCCGAAAAGTTTTTTTAATTCAATTTTAAAACTTATTCTACATCATAATACACATAGGAAGTTAGATATACTAGTTTGGAATCACAAAAATACGTTTTGGATAGTCATATAGGTTGCTAAATGTCGAACATCTATTGTTAACATTTGAAAAAATTCACGAGTCTAACACTTTTTTAGATGTTCTAAACATATTTTTTAATTGATTTCATTATGTATTTATTATCAAATTGCTTTAGTGAAACTGTATATACCAATTATGAATCAGAAAAACACTTTTTGAACGACCATATGAGTCGTTCAATATCCAATATTTACCGTTTTTATAAAATTTGAACAATACCGTGGAGTAATATTCATGAGTAAATTCTACGTTTAGAATGTCCGAAAAGTTTTTTTAATTCAATTTTAAAACTTATTCTACATCATAATACACATAGGAAGTTAGATATACTAGTTTGAAATCACAGAAACACATTTTGGATAGTCATATATGTTGCTCAATGTCTAACATCTTTTGTTAACATTTGAAAAAATTTACGAGTCCAACCCACTTTTAAATTCTCTAAACGTATTTTTTATTTGATTTCATTATGTATTTATCATCAAAATGCTTTAATGAAACTATATATACCAATTATGAGTCACAAAAAAACTTTTTGAACGACCATATGAGTCGTTCAATATCCAATCATCACCGTTTTTATAAAATTTGAACAATATCGTGTAATAATATTCATGAATAAATTCCACGTTTAGAATGTACGAAAAGTTTTTTTAATTCAATTTTATAACTTATTCTACATCATAATACACATAAGAAGTTAGATATATTAGTTGGGAATCACAAAAACACGTTTTGGATAGTCATATAGGTTGCTAAATGTCGAACATCTATTGTTAACATTTGAAAAAATTCACGAGTCTAACACTTTTTTAGATGTTCTAAACATATTTTTTATTTGATTTCATTATGTATTTATTATCAAATTGCTTTAGTGAAACTGTATATACCAATTATGAATCAGAAAAACACTTTTTGAACGACCATATGAGTCGTTCAATATCCAATATTCACCGTTTTTATAAAATTTGAACAATACCGTGGAGTAATATTCATGAGTAAATTCTACGTTTAGAATGTCCGAAAAGTTTTTTTAATTCAATTTTAAAACTTATTCTACATCATAATACACATAGGAAGTTAGATATACTAGTTTGGAATCACAAAAACACGTTTTGGATAGTCATATATGTTGCTCAATGTCTAACATCTTTTGTTAACATTTGAAAAAATTCACGAGTCCAACCCACTTTTAAATTTTCTAAACGTATTTTTTATTTGATTTCATTATGTATTTATTATCAAAATGCTTTAATGAAACTATATATACCAATTATGAGTCACAAAAAAACTTTTTGAACGACCATATGAGTCGTTCAATATCCAATCATCACCGTTTTTGTAAAATTTGAACAATATCGTGTAGTAATATTCATGAATAAATTCCACGTTTATAATGTCCGAAAAGTTTTTTTAATTCAATTTTATAACTTATTCTACATCATAATACACATAGGAAGTTAGATATATTAGTTTGGAATCACAAAAACACGTTTTGGATAGTCATATAGGTTGCTAAATGTCGAACATCTGTTGTTAACATTTGAAAAAATTCACGAGTCTAACACTTTTTTAGATGTTCTAAACATATTTTTTATTTGATTTCATTATGTATTTATTATCAAATTGCTTTAGTGAAACTGTATATACCAATTATGAATCAGAAAAACACTTTTTGAACGACCATATGAGTCGTTCAATATCCAATATTCACCGTTTTTATAAAATTTGAACAATACCGTGGAGTAATATTCATGAGTAAATTCTACGTTTAGAATGTCCGAAAAGTTTTTTTAATTCAACTTTAAAACTTATTCTACATCATAATACACATAGGAAGTTAGATATACTAGTTTGGAATCACAAAAACACGTTTTGGATAGTCATATATGTTGCTCAATGTCGAACATCTTTTGTTAACATTTGAAAAAATTCACGAGTCCAACCCACTTTTAAATTTTCTAAACGTATTTTTTATTTGATTTCATTATGTATTTATCATCAAAATGCTTTAATGAAACTATATATACCAATTATGAGTCACAAAAAAACTTTTTGAACGACCATATGAGTCGTTCAATATCCAAGCATCACCGTTTTTATAAAATTTGAACAATATTGTGTAGTAATATTCATGAATAAATTCCACGTTTAGAATGTCCGAAAAGATTTTTTAATTCAATGTTAAAACTTATTCTACATTAAAATACACATAAGAAGTTATATATACTAGTTTGGAATCACAAAAACACGTTTTGGATAGTCATATAGGTTGCACAATGTCGAACATCTTTTGTTAACCTTTGAAAAAATTCACGAGTCTAACTGACTTTTAGATATTCTAAACGTATTTTTTATTTGATTTCATTATGTATTTATCATCAAAATACTTTAATTAAACTATATATAACAATTGTGTGTCACAAAAACACTTTTTGAACGACCATATAAGCCGTTCAATCTCCAATCATCACCGTTTTTGTACAATTTGAACAATATCGTAGTAATATTAATAAATAAATTCCACGTTTAAAAAGTCCGAAAAGTTTTTTTAATTCAATTTTAAAACTTATTCTACATCATAATACACATAGGAAGTTAGATATACTAGTTTGGAATCACAAAAATACGTTTTGGATAGTCATATAGGTTGCTAAATGTCGAACATCTATTGTTAACATTTGAAAAAATTCACGAGTCTAACACTTTTTTAGATGTTCTAAACATATTTTTTATTTGATTTCATTATGTATTTATTATCAAATTGCTTTAGTGAAACTGTATATACCAATTATGAATCAGAAAAACACTTTTTGAACGACCATATGAGTCGTTCAATATCCAATATTCACCATTTTTATAAAATTTGAACAATACCGTGGAGTAATATTCATGAGTAAATTCTACGTTTAGAATGTCCGAAAAGTTTTTTTAATTCAATTTTAAAACTTATTCTACATCATAATACACATAGGAAGTTAGATATACTAGTTTGGAATCACAGAAACACATTTTGGATAGTCATATATGTTGCTCAATGTCTAACATCTTTTGTTAACATTTGAAAAAATTTACGAGTCCAACCCACTTTTAAATTCTCTAAACGTATTTTTTATTTGATTTCATTATGTATTTATCATCAAAATGCTTTAATGAAACTATATATACCAATTATGAGTCACAAAAAAACTTTTTGAACGACCATATGAGTCGTTCAATATCCAAGCATCACCGTTTTTATAAAATTTGAACAATATTGTGTAGTAATATTCATGAATAAATTCCACGTTTAGAATGTCCGAAAAGATTTTTTAATTCAATGTTAAAACTTATTCTACATTAAAATACACATAAGAAGTTATATATACTAGTTTGGAATCACAAAAACACGTTTTGGATAGTCATATAGGTTGCACAATGTCGAACATCTTTTGTTAACCTTTGAAAAAATTCACGAGTCTAACTGACTTTTAGATATTCTAAACGTATTTTTTATTTGATTTCATTATGTATTTATCATCAAAATACTTTAATTAAACTATATATAACAATTGTGTGTCACAAAAACACTTTTTGAACGACCATATAAGCCGTTCAATCTCCAATCATCACCGTTTTTGTACAATTTGAACAATATCGTAGTAATATTAATAAATAAATTCCACGTTTAAAAAGTCCGAAAAGTTTTTTTAATTCAATTTTAAAACTTATTCTACATCATAATACACATAGGAAGTTAGATATACTAGTTTGGAATCACAAAAATACGTTTTGGATAGTCATATAGGTTGCTAAATGTCGAACATCTATTGTTAACATTTGAAAAAATTCACGAGTCTAACACTTTTTTAGATGTTCTAAACATATTTTTTATTTGATTTCATTATGTATTTATTATCAAATTGCTTTAGTGAAACTGTATATACCAATTATGAATCAGAAAAACACTTTTTGAACGACCATATGAGTCGTTCAATATCCAATATTCACCGTTTTTATAAAATTTGAACAATACCGTGGAGTAATATTCATGAGTAAATTCTACGTTTAGAATGTCCGAAAAGTTTTTTTAATTCAATTTTAAAACTTATTCTACATCATAATACACATAGGAAGTTAGATATACTAGTTTGGAATCACAGAAACACATTTTGGATAGTCATATATGTTGCTCAATGTCTAACATCTTTTGTTAACATTTGAAAAAATTTACGAGTCCAACCCACTTTTAAATTCTCTAAACGTATTTTTTATTTGATTTCATTATGTATTTATCATCAAAATGCTTTAATGAAACTATATATACCAATTATGAGTCACAAAAAAACTTTTTGAACGACCATATGAGTCGTTCAATATCCAATCATCACCGTTTTTATAAAATTTGAACAATATCGTGTAATAATATTCATGAATAAATTCCACGTTTAGAATGTACGAAAAGTTTTTTTAATTCAATTTTATAACTTATTCTACATCATAATACACATAGGAAGTTAGATATATTAGTTTGGAATCACAAAAACACGTTTTGGATAGTCATATATGTTGCTCAATGTCGAACATCTTTTGTTAACATTTGAAAAAATTCACGAGTCCAACCCACTTTTAAATTTTCTAAACGTATTTTTTATTTGATTTCATTATGTATTTATCATCAAAATGCTTTAATGAAACTATATATACCAATTATGAGTCACAAAAAAACTTTTTGAACGACCATATGAGTCGTTCAATATCCAATCATCACCGTTTTTATAAAATTTGAACAATATCGTGTAATAATATTCATGAATAAATTCCACGTTTAGAATGTACGAAAAGTTTTTTTAATTCAATTTTATAACTTATTCTACATCATAATACACATAAGAAGTTAGATATATTAGTTTGGAATCACAAAAACACGTTTTGGATAGTCATATAGGTTGCTAAATGTCGAACATCTATTGTTAACATTTGAAAAAATTCACGAGTCTAACACTTTTTTAGATGTTCTAAACATATTTTTTATTTGATTTCATTATGTATTTATTATCAAATTGCTTTAGTGAAACTGTATATACCAATTATGAATCAGAAAAACACTTTTTGAACGACCATATGAGTCGTTCAATATCCAATATTCACCGTTTTTATAAAATTTGAACAATACCGTGGAGTAATATTCATGAGTAAATTCTACGTTTAGAATGTCCGAAAAGTTTTTTTAATTCAATTTTAAAACTTATTCTACATCATAATACACATAGGAAGTTAGATATACTAGTTTGGAATCACAAAAACACGTTTTGGATAGTCATATATGTTGCTCAATGTCTAACATCTTTTGTTAACATTTGAAAAAATTCACGAGTCCAACCCACTTTTAAATTTTCTAAACGTATTTTTTATTTGATTTCATTATGTATTTATTATCAAAATGCTTTAATGAAACTATATATACCAATTATGAGTCACAAAAAAACTTTTTGAACGACCATATGAGTCGTTCAATATCCAATCATCACCGTTTTTATAAAATTTGAACAATATCGTGTAGTAATATTCATGAATAAATTCCACGTTTATAATGTCCGAAAAGTTTTTTTAATTCAATTTTATAACTTATTCTACATCATAATACACATAGGAAGTTAGATATATTAGTTTGGAATCACAAAAACACGTTTTGGATAGTCATATAGGTTGCTAAATGTCGAACATCTGTTGTTAACATTTGAAAAAATTCACGAGTCTAACACTTTTTTAGATGTTCTAAACATATTTTTTATTTGATTTCATTATGTATTTATTATCAAATTGCTTTAGTGAAACTGTATATACCAATTATGAATCAGAAAAACACTTTTTGAACGACCATATGAGTCGTTCAATATCCAATATTCACCGTTTTTATAAAATTTGAACAATACCGTGGAGTAATATTCATGAGTAAATTCTACGTTTAGAATGTCCGAAAAGTTTTTTTAATTCAACTTTAAAACTTATTCTACATCATAATACACATAGGAAGTTAGATATACTAGTTTGGAATCACAAAAACACGTTTTGGATAGTCATATATGTTGCTCAATGTCGAACATCTTTTGTTAACATTTGAAAAAATTCACGAGTCTAACACTTTTTTAGATGTTCTAAACATATTTTTTATTTGATTTCATTATGTATTTATTATCAAATTGCTTTAGTGAAACTGTATATACCAATTATGAATCAGAAAAACACTTTTTGAACGACCATATGAGTCGTTCAATATCCAATATTCACCGTTTTTATAAAATTTGAACAATACCGTGGAGTAATATTCATGAGTAAATTCTACGTTTAGAATGTCCGAAAAGTTTTTTTAATTCAACTTTAAAACTTATTCTACATCATAATACACATAGGAAGTTAGATATACTAGTTTGGAATCACAAAAACACGTTTTGGATAGTCATATATGTTGCTCAATGTCGAACATCTTTTGTTAACATTTGAAAAAATTCACGAGTCCAACCCACTTTTAAATTTTCTAAACGTATTTTTTATTTGATTTCATTATGTATTTATCATCAAAATGCTTTAATGAAACTATATATACCAATTATGAGTCACAAAAAAACTTTTTGAACGACCATATGAGTCGTTCAATATCCAAGCATCACCGTTTTTATAAAATTTGAACAATATTGTGTAGTAATATTCATGAATAAATTCCACGTTTAGAATGTCCGAAAAGATTTTTTAATTCAATGTTAAAACTTATTCTACATTAAAATACACATAAGAAGTTATATATACTAGTTTGGAATCACAAAAACACGTTTTGGATAGTCATATAGGTTGCACAATGTCGAACATCTTTTGTTAACCTTTGAAAAAATTCACGAGTCTAACTGACTTTTAGATATTCTAAACGTATTTTTTATTTGATTTCATTATGTATTTATCATCAAAATACTTTAATTAAACTATATATAACAATTGTGTGTCACAAAAACACTTTTTGAACGACCATATAAGCCGTTCAATCTCCAATCATCACCGTTTTTGTACAATTTGAACAATATCGTAGTAATATTAATAAATAAATTCCACGTTTAAAAAGTCCGAAAAGTTTTTTTAATTCAATTTTAAAACTTATTCTACATCATAATACACATAGGAAGTTAGATATACTAGTTTGGAATCACAAAAATACGTTTTGGATAGTCATATAGGTTGCTCAATATCGATCATCTTTTGTTAACATTTGAAAAAATTCATGAGCCTAACCCACTTTTAGATATTCTAAACGTATTTTTTATTTGATTTCATTATGTATTTATCATCAAAATGCTTTAATGAAACTATATATACCAATTATGAATCACAAAAAAACTCTTTGAACGACCATATGAGTCGTTCAATATCCAACCATCACCGTTTTTATAAAATTTGAACAATATTGTGTAGTAATATTCATGAATAAATTCCACGTTTAGAATGTCCGAAAAGATTTTTTAATTCAATGTTAAAACTTATTCTACATTAAAATACACATAAGAAGTTATATATACTAGTTTGGAATCACAAAAACACGTTTTGGATAGTCATATAGGTTGCTTAATGTCGAACATCTTTTGTTAACCTTTGAAAAAATTCACGAGTCTAACTGACTTTTAGATATTCTAAACGTATTTTTTATTTGATTTCATTATGTATTTATCATCAAAATTCTTTAATGAAACTATATATACCTATTATTAGTCACAAAAAAACTTTTTGAACGACAATATGAGCCATTCAACATCCAATCATCACCGTTTTTTTAAAATTTGAACAATATCGTGTAGTAATATTCATGAATAAATTCTACGTTTAAAATGTCCGAAAAGTTTTTTTAATTAATGTTAAATCTTATTCTACATCATAATACACATAAGAAGTTAGATATACTAGTATGGAATCACAAAAATACGTTTCGGATAGTCATATAGGTTGCTTAATGTCGAACATCTTTTGTTAACATTTGAAAAAAAATTCGAGTCTAACCCTCTTTTAGATGTTCTAAACGTATTTTTTAATTGATTTCGTTATGTATTTATCATCAAAATGTTTTAACGAAACTATATATACCAATTATGAGTCACAGAAACACTTTTTGAACGACCATATGAGCTGTTCAATATCCAATCATCACCGTTTTTATAAAATTTGAACAATATCGTGGAGTAATATTCATGAGTAAATTCTACGTTTAGAATGTCCGAAAAGTTTTTTTAATTCAATGTTAAAACTTATTCTACATCATAATACACATAGGAAGTTAGATATACTAGTTTGGAATCACAAAAACACGTTTTGGATAGTCATATATGTTGCTCAATGTCAAACATCTTTTGTTAACATTTGAAAAAATTCACGAGTCCAACCCACTTTTAAATTTTCTAAACGTATTTTTTATTTGATTTCATTATGTATTTATCATCAAAATGCTTTAATGAAACTATATATACCAATTATGAGTCACAAAAAAACTTTTTGAACGACCATATGAGTCGTTCAATATCCAATCATCACCGTTTTTATAAAATTTGAACAATATCGTGTAGTAATATTCATGAATAAATTCCACGTTTAGAATGTCCGAAAAGTTTTTTTAATTCAATTTTAAAACTTATTCTACATCATAATACACATAGGAAGTTAGATATACTAGTTTGGAATCACAAAAACACGTTTTGGATAGTCATATAGTTTGCTCAATGTCGAACATCTTTTGTTAACATTTGAAAAAATTCACGAGTCTAACCCTCTTTTAGAAGTTCTAAACGTATTTTTTATTTGATTTCATTATGTATTTATCATCAAAATGCTTTAATGAAACTATATATACCAATTATAAGTCACAAAAAAACTCTTTGAACGACCATATGAGACGTTCAATATCTAACCATCACCGTTTTTATAAAATTTGAACAATATTGTGTTGTAATATTCATGAATAAATTCCACGTTTAGAATGTCCGAAAAGATTTTTTAATTCAATGTTAAAACTTATTCTTCATTAAAATACACATAAGAAGTTAGATATACTAGTTTGGAATCACAAAAACACGTTTTGGATAGTCATATAGGTTGCTTAATGTCGAACATCTTTTGTTAACATTTGAAAAAAATTTCGAGTCTAACCCTCTTTTAGATGTTCTAAACGTATTTTTTAATTGATTTCGATATGTATTTATCATCAAAATGCATTAACGAAACTATATATACCAATTATGAGTCACAGAAACACTTTTTCAACGACCATATGAGCCGTTCAATATCCAATCATCACCGTTTTTGTAAAATTTGAACAAAATCGTAATAATGTTAATAAATAAATTCCACGTTTAGAATGTCCGAAAAGTTTTGTTAATTCAATTTTAAAACTTATTCTACATTATAATGCACATAGGAAGTTAGATATACTAGTTTGGAATCACGAAAACACGTTTTAGATAGTCATATAGGTTGCTCAATGTCGAACATCTTTTGTTAACATTTGAAATAATTTACGAGTGTAACCGTCTTTTAGATGTTCTAAACGTATTTTTTATTTGATTTCATTATGTATTTTTCATCAAAATACTTTAATGAAACTATATATACCAATTATGAGTCACAAAAACACTTTTTGAACGACTATGTGAGCCGTTCAATAACCATTCATCACCATTTTTATAAAATTTGAACAATATCGTGGAGTAATATTCATGAATAAATTCCACGTTTAGAATGTCCGAAAAGTTTTTTAATTCATTTTTAAACTTATTCTACATCATAAAACACATAGGAAGTTAGATATACTAGTTTTGAATCAAACAAAACACGTTTTGGATAGTCATATAGGTTGCTCAATGTCGATCATATTTTGTTAACATTTGAAAAAATTCTCTAGTCTAACCCACTTTTAGATGTTCTAAACGTATTTTTTTATTTGATTTCATTATGTATTTATCATCAAAATGCTTTAATGAAACTATAAATACCAATTATTATTCACAAAAATACTTTTTGAACGACCATAGGAGCCGTTCAATATATAATCATCACCGTTTTTATAAAATTTGAACAATATCGTGTAATAATAGTCATGAATAAATTCCACGTTTAAAATGTCCGAAAAGTTTTTTTAATTCAATGTTAAAACTCATTCTACATCATAATACACATAGGAAGTTAGATATAATAGTTTAGAATCACAAAACACGTTTTGGATAGTCATATAGGTTGCTCAATGTCGAACATCTTTTGTTAACCTTTGAAAAAATTCACGAGTCTAACTGACTTTTAGATATTCTAAACGTATTTTTTATTTGATTTCATTAAGGATTTATCATCAAAATTCTTTAATGAAACTATATATACCAATTATTAGTCACAAAAAAACTTTTTGAACGACAATATGAGCCATTAAACATCCAATCATCACCGTTTTTTTAAAATTTGAACAATATCGTGTAGTAATATTCATGACTAAATTCTACGTTTAAAATGTCCGAAAAGTTTTTTTAATTAAATGTTAAATCTTATTCTACATCATAATACACATAGGAAGTTAGATATACTAGTATGGAATCACAAAAATACGTTTCGGATAGTCATATAGGTTGCTTAATGTCGAACATCTTTTGTTAACATTTGAAAAAAATTTCGAGTCTAACCCTCTTTTAGATGTTCTAAACGTATTTTTTAATTGATTTCGTTATGTATTTATCATCAAAATGCATTAACGAAACTATATATACCAATTATGAGTCACAGAAACACTTTTTCAACGACCATATGAGCCGTTCAATATCCAATCATCACCGTTTTTGTACAATTTGAACAATATCGTGGAGTTAATATTCATGAATAAATTCCACGTTTATAATGTCCAAAAAAAATTTTCAATTCAATTTTAAAACTTATTCTACATCATAATACACATAGGAAGTTAGATATACTAGTTTGGAATCACAAAAATACGTTTTGGATAGTCATATAGGTTGCTCAATGTCGATCCTCTTTTGTTAACATTTGAAAAAATTCACGAGTCTAACCCACTTTTAGATATTTTAAACGTGTTTTTTATTTGATTTCATAATGTATTTATCATGAAAATGCTTTAATGAAACTATATATACCAATTATGAGTCACAAAAAAACTCTTTGAATGACCGTATGAGAAGTTCAATATCTAACCATCACCGTTTTTATAAAATTTGAACAATATCGTGTAGTAATATTCATGAATAAATTCCACGTTTAGAATGTCCAAAAAGTTATTTTAATTCAATGTTAAAACTTATTCTACATCATAGTACACATAGGAAGTTAGATATACTAGTTTGGAATCACAAAAACACGTTTTGTATAGTCATATAGATTGCTCAATATCGATCATCTTTTGTTAACATTTGAAAAAATTCACGAGTCTAACTGACTTTTAGATGTTCTAAACGTATTTTTTATTTGATTTGATTATGTATTTATCATCAAAATGCTATAATGAAACTATATATACCAATTATGAGTCACAAAAACACTTTTTGAAAGACCATATGAGCCGTTTAATCTCCAATCATCACCGTTTTTGTAAAATTTGAACAATATCGTAGTAATATTAATAAATAAATTCCACGTTGAGAACGTCCGAAAATTTTTTTAATTCAATTTTAAAACTTATTCTACATCATAACACACATAGGAAGTTAGATATACTAGTTTGGAATCACAAAAATACATTTTGGATAGTCATATAGGTTGCTCAATATCGATCATCTTTTGTTAACATTTGAAAAAATTCATGAGTCTAACCCACTTTTAGATATTTTAAACGTGTTTTTTATTTGATTTCATTTTGTATTTATCATGAAAATGCTTTAATAAAACTATCTATACCAATTATGAATCACAAAAAAACTCTTTGAACAACCATATGAGACGTTCAATATCTAATCATCACCGTTTTTATAAAATTTGAACAATATCGTGTAGTAATATTCATGAATAAATTCCACGTTCAGAATGTCCGAAAAGTTTTTTTAATTCAATGTTAAAACTTATTCCACATCATAATACACAAAGGAAGTTAGATATACTAGTTTGGAATCACAAAAATACGTTTTGGATAGTCATATAGGTTGCTCAATATCGATCATCTTTTGTTAACATTTGAAAAAATTCACGAGTCTAACTGACTTTTAGATGTTCTAAACGTATTTTTTATTTGATTTGATTATGTATTTATCATCAAAATGCTATAATGAAACTATATATACCAATTATGAGTCACAAAAACACTTTTTGAACGACCATATGAGCCGTTCAATCTCCAATCATAACCATTTTTTTAAAATTTGAACAATATGGTAGTAATATTAATAAATAAATTCCACGTTTGGAATGTCCGAAAAGTTTTTTTAATTCAATTTTAAAACTTATTCTACATCATAATACACATAGGAAGTTAGATATACTAGTATGGAATCACAAAAACACGTTTCGGATAGTCATATAGGTTGCTTAATGTCGAACATCTTTTGTTAACATTTGAAAAAATTCTCGAGTCTAACCCTCTTTTAGATGTTCTAAACGTATTTTTTATTTGATTTCGTTATGTATTTATCATCAAAATGCATTAACGAAACTATATATACCAATTATGAGTCACAGAAACACTTTTTGAACGACCATATGAGCCGTTCAATATCCAATCATCACCGTTTTTGTACAATTTGAACCACATCGTGGAGTTAATATTCATGAATAAATTCCACGTTTAGAATGTCCAAAAAAAATTTTCAATTCAATTTTAAAAATTATTCTACATCATAATACACATAGGAAGTTAGATATACTAGTTTGGAATCACAAAAATACGTTTTGGATAGTCATATAGGTTGCTCAATGTCGATCATCTTTTGTTAACATTTGAAAAAATTCACGAGTCTAACCCACTTTAAGATATTCTAAACTTGTTTTTTATTTGATTTCACAATGTATCTATCATGAAAATGCTTTAATGAAACTATATATACCAATTATGAGTCACAAAAAAAACTCTTTGAATGACCGTATGAGACGTTCAATATCTAACCATCACCGTTTTTATAAAATTTGAACAATATCGTGTAGTAATATTCATGAATAAATTCCACGTTTAGAATGTCCGAAAAGTTATTTTAATTCAATGTTAAAACTTATTCTACATCATAATACACATAGGAAGTTAGATATACTAGTTTGGAATCACAAAAATACGTTTTGGATAGTCATAAAGGTTGCTCAATATCGATCATCTTTTGTTAACATTTGAAAAAATTCACGAGTCTAACTGACTTTTAGATATTCTAAACGTATTTTTTATTTGATTTGATTATGTATTTATCATCAAAATGCTATTATGAAACTATATATACCAATTATGAGTCACAAAAACACTTTTTGGACGACCATATGAGCCGTTCAATCTCCAATCATTACCGTTTTTGGAAATTTGAACAATATCGTAGTAATATTAATAAATAAATTCCACGTTTAGAATGTCCAAAAAGTTTTTTTAATTCAATTTTAAAACTTATACAACATCATAATACACATAGGAAGTTAGATATACTAGTTTGGAATCACGAAAACACGTTTTGGATAGTCATATAGGTTGCTCAATGTCGAACATCTTTTGTTAACATTTGAAATAATTTACGAGTCTAACCGTCTTTTAGATGTTCTAAACGTATTTTTTATTTGATTTCATTATGTATTTATCATCAAAATGCTTTAATGAAACTATATATACCAATTATTAGTCACAAAAATACTTTTTGAACGACTATGTGAGCCGTTAAATATCCATTCATCACCGTTTTTATAAAATTTGAACAATATCGTGGAGTAAAATTCATGAATAAATTCCACGTTTAGAATGTCCGAAAAATTTTTTTAATTCAATGTTAAAACTTATTCTACATCATAATACACATAGGAAGTTAGATATACTAGTTTGGAATCACAAAAACACGTTTTGGATAGTCATATAGGTTGCTCAAAGTCGAACATCTTTTGTTAACCTTTGAAAAAATTCACGAGTCTAACTGACTTTTAGATATTCTAAACGTATTTTTTATTTGATTTCTTTGTGTATTTATCATCAAAATGCTTTAATGAAACTATATATACCAATTATTAGTCACAAAAAAACTTTTTGAACGACCATATGAGCCGTTCAATATCCAATCATCACCGTTTTTATAAAATTTGAACAATATCGTGTAGTAATATTCATGAATAAATTCCACGTTTAAAATGTTCGAAAAGTTTTTTTAATTCAATTTAAAAACTTATTCTACATCATGATATACATAGGAAGTTAGATATACTAGTTTGGAATCACAAAAACACGTTTTGGATAGTCATATAGGTTGCTCAATGTCGAACATCTTTTGTTAACATCTGAAAAAATTCACGAGTCTAACACTTTTTTAGATGTTCTAAACATATTTTTTATTTGATTTCATTATGTATTTATTATCAAATTGCTTTAGTGAAACTGTATATACCAATTATGAATCAGAAAAACACTTTTTGAATGACCATATGAGTCGTTCAATATCCAATATTCACCGTTTTTATAAAATTTGAACAATACCGTGGAGTAATATTCATGAGTAAATTCTACGTTTAGAATGTCCGAAAAGTTTTTTTAATTCAATTTTAAAACTTATTCTACATCATAATACACATAGGAAGTTAGATATACTAGTTTGGAATCACAAAAACACGTTTTGGATAGTCATATATGTTGCTCAATGTCGAACATCTTTTGTTAACATTTGAAAAAATTCACGAGTCCAACCCACTTTTAAATTTTCTAAACGTATTTTTTATTTGATTTCATTATGTATTTATCATCAAAATGCTTTAATGAAACTATATATACCAATTATGAGTCACAAAAAAACTTTTTGAACGACCATATGAGTCGTTCAATATCCAACCATCACCGTTTTTATAAAATTTGAACAATATTGTGTAATAATATTCATGAATAAATTCCACGTTTAGAATGTCCGAAAAGATTTTTTAATTCAATGTTAAAACTTATTCTACATTAAAATACACATAATTAGTTATATATACTAGTTTGGAATCACAAAAACACGTTTTGGATAGTCATATAGGTTGCACAATGTCGAACATCTTTTGTTAACCTTTGAAAAAATTCACGAGTCTAACTGACTTTTAGATATACTAAACGTATTTTTTATTTGATTTCATTATGTATTTATCATCAAAATACTTTAATTAAACTATATATAACAATTGTGTGTCACAAAAACACTTTTTGAACGACCATATCAGCCGTTCAATCTCCAATCATCACCGTTTTTGTACAATTTGAACAATATCGTAGTAATATTAATAAATAAATTCCACGTTTAAAAAGTCCGAAAAGTTTTGTTAATTCAATTTTAAAACTTATTCTACATCATAATACACATAGGAAGTTAGATATACTAGTTTGGAATCACAAAAATACGTTTTGGATAGTCATATAGGTTGCTCAATATCGATCATCTTTTGTTAACATTTGAAAAAATTCATGAGCCTAACCCACTTTTAGATATTCTAAACGTATTTTTTATTTGATTTCATTATGTATTTATCATCAAAATGCTTTAATGAAACTATATATACCAATTATGAATCACAAAAAAACTCTTTGAACGACCATATGAGACGTTCAATATCTAATCATCACTGTTTTTATAAAATTTGAACAATATCGTGTAGTAATATTCATGAATAAATTTCACGTTTAGAATAATTCAATGTTAAAACTTATTCTACATCATAATACACATAAGAAGTTAGATATACTAGTTTGGAATCACAAAAACACGTTTTGGATAGTCATATAGGTTGCTTAATGTCGAACATCTTTTGTTAACCTTTGAAAAAATTCACGAGTCTAACTGACTTTTAGATATTCTAAACGTATTTTTTATTTGATTTCATTATGTATTTATCATCAAAATTCTTTAATGAAACTATATATACCTAATATTAGTCACAAAAAAACTTTTTGAACGACAATATGAGCCGTTCAACATCCAATCATCACCATTTTTTTAAAATTTGAACAATATCGTGTAGTAATATTCATGAATAAATTCTTCGTTTAAAATGTCCGAAAAGTTTTTCTAATTAATGTTAAATCTTATTCTACATCATAATACACATAAGAAGTTAGATATACTAGTATGGAATCACAAAAATACGTTTCGGATAGTCATATAGGTTGCTTAATAATGTCGAACATCTTTTGTTAACATTTGAAAAAAAATTCGAGTCTAACCCTCTTTTAGATGTTCTAAACGTATTTTTTAATTGATTTCGTTATGTATTTATCATCAAAATGTTTTAACGAAACTATATATACCAATTATGAGTCACAGAAACACTTTTTGAACGACCATATGAGCCGTTCAATATCCAATCATCACCGTTTTTATAAAATTTGAATAATATCGTGTAGTAATATTCATGAATAAATTCCACGTTTAGAATGTCCGAAAAGTTTTTTTAATTCTATTTTATAACTTATTCTACATCATAATACACATAGGAAGTTAGATATATTAGTTTGGAATCACAAAAACACGTTTTGGATAGTCATATAGGTTGCTAAATGTCGAACATCTTTTGTTAACATTTGAAAAAATTCACGAGTCTAACACTTTTTTAGATGTTCTAAACATATTTTTTATTTGATTTCATTATATATTTATTATCAAATTTCTTTAGTGAAACTGTATATACCAATTATGAATCAGAAAAATACTTTTTGAACGACCATATGAGTCGTTCAATATCCAATATTCACCGTTTTTATAAAATTTGAACAATATCGTGGAGTAATATTCATGAGTAAATTCCACGTTTAGAATGTCCGAAAAGTTTTTTTAATTCAATTTTAAAACTTATTCTACATCATAATACACATAGGAAGTTAGATATACTAGTTTGGAATCACAAAAACACGTTTTGGATAGTCATATAGTTTGCTCAATGTCGAACATCTTTTGTTAACATTTGAAAAAATTCACGAGTCTAACCCTCTTTTAGAAGTTCTAAACGTATTTTTTATTTGATTTCATTATGTATTTATCATCAAAATGCTTTAATGAAACTATATATACCAATTATAAGTCACAAAAAAACTCTTTGAACGACCATATGAGACGTTCAATATCTAACCATCACCGTTTTTATAAAATTTGAACAATATTGTGTAGTAATATTCATGAATAAATTCCACGTTTAGAATGTCCGAAAAGATTTTTTAATTCAATGTTAAAACTTATTCTTCATTAAAATACACATAAGAAGTTAGATATACTAGTTTGGAATCACAAAAACACGTTTTGGATAGTCATATAGGTTGCTTAATGTCGAACATCTTTTGTTAACATTTGAAAAAAATTTCGAGTCTAACCCTCTTTTAGATGTTCTAAACGTATTTTTTAATTGATTTCGATATGTATTTATCATCAAAATGCATTAACGAAACTATATATACCAATTATGAGTCACAGAAACACTTTTTCAACGACCATATGAGCCGTTCAATATCCAATCATCACCGTTTTTGTAAAATTTGAACAAAATCGTAATAATGTTAATAAATAAATTCCACGTTTAGAATGTCCGAAAAGTTTTGTCAATTCAATTTTAAAACTTATTCTACATTATAATGCACATAGGAAGTTAGATATACTAGTTTGGAATCACGAAAACATGTTTTAGATAGTCATATAGGTTGCTCAATGTCGAACATCTTTTGTTAACATTTGAAATAATTTACGAGTCTAACCGTCTTTTAGATGTTCTAAATGTATTTTTTATTTGATTTCATTATGTATTTTTCATCAAAATACTTTAATGAAACTATATATACCAATTATGAGTCACAAAAACACTTTTTGAACGACTATGTGAGCCGTTCAATAACCATTCATCACCATTTTTATAAAATTTGAACAATATCGTGGAGTAATATTCATGAATAAATTCTACGTTTAGAATGTCCGAAAAGTTTTTTAATTCATTTTTAAACTTATTCTACATCATAATACACATAGGAAGTTAGATATACTAGTTTGGAATCACAAAAACACGTTTTGGATAGTCATATAGGTTGCTCAATGTCGATCATATTTTGTTAAGATTTGAAAAAATTCTCTAGTCTAACCCACTTTTAGATGTTCTAAACGTATTTTTTTATTTGATTTCATTATGTATTTATCATCAAAATGCTTTAATGAAACTATAAATACCAATTATTATTCACAAAAATACTTTTTGAACGACCATAGGAGCCGTTCAATATATAATCATCACCGTTTTTATAAAATTTGAACAATATCGTGTAATAATAGTCATGAATAAATTCCACGTTTAAAATGTCCGAAAAGTTTTTTTAATTCAATGTTAAAACTCATTCTACATCATAATACACATAGGAAGTTAGATATAATAGTTTAGAATCACAAAACACGTTTTGGATAGTCATATAGGTTGCTCAATGTCGAACATCTTTTGTTAACCTTTGAAAAAATTCACGAGTCTAACTGACTTTTAGATATTCTAAACGTATTTTTTATTTGATTTCATTATGGATTTATCATCAAAATTCTTTAATGAAACTATATATACCAATTATTAGTCACAAAAAAACTTTTTGAACGACAATATGAGCCATTCAACATCCAATCATCACCGTTTTTTTAAAATTTGAACAATATCGTATAGTAATATTCATGACTAAATTCTACGTTTAAAATGTCCGAAAAGTTTTTTTAATTAAATGTTAAATCTTATTCTACATCATAATACACATAGGAAGTTAGATATACTAGTATGGAATCACAAAAATACGTTTCGGATAGTCATATAGGTTGCTTAATGTCGAACATCTTTTGTTAACATTTGAAAAAAATTTCGAGTCTAACCCTCTTTTAGATGTTCTAAACGTATTTTTTAATTGATTTCATTTTGTATTTATCATGAAAATGCTTTAATAAAACTATCTATACCAATTATGAATCACAAAAAAACTCTTTGAACGACCATATGAGACGTTCAATATCTAATCATCACCGTTTTTATAAAATTTGAACAATATCGTGTAGTAATATTCATGAATAAATTCCACGTTCTGAATGTCCGAAAAGTTTTTTTAATTCAATGTTAAAACTTATTCCACATCATAATACACATAGGAAGTTAGATATACTAGTTTGGAATCACAAAAATACGTTTTGGATAGTCATATAGGTTGCTCAATATCGATCATCTTTTGTTAACATTTGAAAAAATTCAAGAGCCTAACCCACTTTTAGATATTCTAAACGTATTTTTTATTTGATTTCATTTTGTATTTATCATGAAAATGCTTTAATAAAACTATCTATACCAATTATGAATCACAAAAACACTCTTTGAACGACCATATGAGACGTTCAATATCTAATCATCACCGTTTTTATAAAATTTGAACAATATCGTGTAGTAATATTCATGAATAAATTCCACGTTCTGAATGTCCGAAAAGTTTTTTTAATTCAATGTTAAAACTTATTCCACATCATAATACACATAGGAAGTTAGATATACTAGGTTGGAATCACAAAAATACGTTTTGGATAGTCATATAGGTTGCTCAATATCGATCATCTTTTGTTAACATTTGAAAAAATTCACGAGTCTAACTAACTTTTAGATGTTCTAAACGTATTTTTTATTTGATTTGATTATGTATTTATCATCAAATTGCTATAATGAAACTATATATACCAATTATGAGTCACAAAAACACTTTTTGAACGACCATATGAGCCGTTCAATCTCCAATCATCACCATTTTTTTAAAATTTGAACAATATGGTAGTAATATTAATAAATAAATTCCACGTTTGGAATGTCCGAAAAGTTTTTTTAATTCAATTTTAAAACTTATTCCACATCATAATACACATAGGAAGTTAGATATACTAGTATGGAATCACAAAAACACGTTTCGGATAGTCATATAGGTTGCTTAATGTCGAACATCTTTTGTTAACATTTGAAAAAATTCTCGAGTCTAACCCTCTTTTAGATGTTCTAAACGTATTTTTTAATTGATTTCGTTATGTATTTATCATCAAAATGCATTAACGAAACTATATATACCCCTTATGAGTCACAGAAACACTTTTTCAACGACCATATGAGCCGTTCAATATCCAATCATCACCGTTTTTGTACAATTTGAACAATATCGTGGAGTTAATATTCATGAATAAATTCCACGTTTAGAATGTCCAAAAAAATTTTTCAATTCAATTTTAAAACTTATTCTACATCATAATACACATAGGAAGTTAGATATACTAGTTTGGAATCACAAAAATACGTTTTGGATAGTCATATAGGTTGCTCAATGTCGATCCTCTTTTGTTAACATTTGAAAAAATTCACGAGTCTAACCCACTTTTAGATATTTTAAACGTGTTTTTTATTTGATTTCATAATGTATTTATCATGAAAATTCTTTAATGAAACTATATATAACAATTATGAGTCACAAAAAAAACTCTTTGAATGACCGTATGAGAAGTTCAATATCTAACCATCACCGTTTTTATAAAATTTGAACAATATCGTGTAGTAATATTCATGAATAAATTCCACGTTTAGAATGTCCAAAAAGTTATTTTAATTCAATGTTAAAACTTATTCTACATCATAATACACATAGGAAGTTAGATATACTAGTTTGGAATCACAAAAACACGTTTTGTATAGTCATATAGATTGCTCAATGTCGAACATCTTTTATTGACCTTTGAAAAAATTCACGAGTCTAACTGACTTTTAGATATTCTAAACGTATTTTTTATTTGATTTCATTATGTATTTATCATCAAAATGCTTCAATGAAACTATATATACCAATTATGAGTCACAAAAACACTTTTTGAAAGACCATATGAGCCGTTCAATCTCCAATCATCACCGTTTTTGTAAAATTTGAACATTATCGTAGTAATATTAATAAATAAATTCCACGTTGAGAACGTACGAAAATTTTTTTAATTCAATTTTAAAACTTATTCTACATCATAACACACATAGGAAGTTAGATATACTAGTTTGGAATCACAAAAATACGTTTTGGATAGTCATATAGGTTGCTCAATATCGATCATCTTTTGTTAACATTTGAAAAAATTCATGAGTCTAACCCACTTTTAGATATTTTAAACGTGTTTTTTATTTGATTTCATTTTGTATTTATCATGAAAATGCTTTAATAAAACTATCTATACCAATTATGAATCACAAAAGAACTCTTTGAACGACCATATGAGACGTTCAATATCTAATCATCACCGTTTTTATAAAATTTGAACAATATCGTGTAGTAATATTCATGAATAAATTCCACGTTCTGAATGTCCGAAAAGTTTTTTTAATTCAATGTTAAAACTTATTCCACATCATAATACACATAGGAAATTAGATATACTAGTTTGGAATCACAAAAATACGTTTTGGATAGTCATATAGGTTGCTCAATATCGATCATCTTTTGTTAACATTTGAAAAAATTCAAGAGCCTAACCCACTTTTAGATATTCTAAACGTATTTTTTATTTGATTTCATTTTGTATTTATCATGAAAATGCTTTAATAAAACTATCTATACCAATTATGAATCACAAAAAAACTCTTTGAACGACCATATGAGACGTTCAATATCTAATCATCACCGTTTTTATAAAATTTGAACAATATCGTGTAGTAATATTCATGAATAAATTCCACGTTCTGAATGTCCGAAAAGTTTTTTTAATTCAATGTTAAAACTTATTCCACATCATAATACACATAGGAAGTTAGATATACTAGGTTGGAATCACAAAAATACGTTTTGGATAGTCATATAGGTTGCTCAATATCGATCATCTTTTGTTAACATTTGAAAAAACTCACGAGTCTAACTAACTTTTAGATGTTCTAAACGTATTTTTTATTTGATTTGATTATGTATTTATCATCAAATTGCTATAATGAAACTATATATACCAATTATGAGTCACAAAAACACTTTTTGAACGACCATATGAGCCGTTCAATCTCCAATCATCACCATTTTTTTAAAATTTGAACAATATGGTAGTAATATTAATAAATAAATTCCACGTTTGGAATGTCCGAAAAGTTTTTTTAATTCAATTTTAAAACTTATTCTACATCATAATACACATAGAAAGTTAGATATACTAGTATGGAATCACAAAAACACGTTTCGGATAGTCATATAGGATGCTTAATGTCGAACATCTTTTGTTAACATTTGAAAAAATTCTCGAGTCTAACCCTCTTTTAGATGTTCTAAACGTATTTTTTATTTGATTTCGTTATGTATTTATCATCAAAATGCATTAACGAAACTATATATACCCATTATGAGTCACAGAAACACTTTTTCAACGACCATATGAGCCGTTCAATATCCAATCATCACCGTTTTTGTACAATTTGAACAATATCGTGGAGTTAATATTCATGAATAAATTCCACGTTTAGAATGTCCAAAAAAAATTTTCAATTCAATTTTAAAACTTATTCTACATCATAATACACATAGGAAGTTAGATATACTAGTTTGGAATCACAAAAATACGTTTTGGATAGTCATATAGGTTGCTCATTGTCGATCCTCTTTTGTTAACATTTGAAAAAATTCACGAGTCTAACCCACTTTTAGATATTTTAAACGTGTTTTTTATTTGATTTCATAATGTATTTATCATGAAAATTCTTTAATGAAACTATATATAACAATTATGAGTCACAAAAAAAACTCTTTGAATGACCGTATGAGAAGTTCAATATCTAACCATCACCGTTTTTATAAAATTTGAACAATATCGTGTAGTAATATTCATGAATAAATTCCACGTTTAGAATGTCCGAAAAGTTATTTTAATTCAATGTTAAAACTTATTCTACATCATAATACACATAGGAAGTTAGATATACTACTTTGGAATCACAAAAACACGTTTTGTATAGTCATATATATTGCTCAATGTCGAACATCTTTTATTGACCTTTGAAAAAATTCACGAGTCTAACTGACTTTTAGATATTCTAAACGTATTTTTTATTTGATTTCATTATGTATTTATCATCAAAATGCTTCAATGAAACTATATATACCAATTATGAGTCACAAAAACACTTTTTGAAAGACCATATGAGCCGTTCAATCTCCAATCATCACCGTTTTTGTAAAATTTGAACATTATCGTAGTAATATTAATAAATAAATTCCACGTTGAGAACGTCCGAAAATTTTTTTAATTCAATTTTAAAACTTATTCTACATCATAACACACATAGGAAGTTAGATATACTAGTTTGGAATCACAAAAATACGTTTTGGATAGTCATATAGGTTGCTCAATATCGATCATCTTTTGTTAACATTTGAAAAAATTCATGAGTCTAACCCACTTTTAGATATTTTAAACGTGTTTTTTATTTGATTTCATTTTGTATTTATCATGAAAATGCTTTAATAAAACTATCTATACCAATTATGAATCACAAAAAAACTCTTTGAACGACCATATGAGACGTTCAATATCTAATCATCACCGTTTTTATAAAATTTGAACAATATCGTGTAGTAATATTCATGAATAAATTCCACGTTCAGAATGTCCGAAAAGTTTTTTTAATTCAATGTCAAAACTTATTCCACATCATAATACACAAAGGAAGTTAGATATACTAGTTTGGAATCACAAAAATACGTTTTGGATAGTCATATAGGTTGCTCAATATCGATCATCTTTTGTTAACATTTGAAAAAATTCACGAGTCTAACTGACTTTTAGATGTTCTAAACGTATTTTTTATTTGATTTGATTATGTATTTATCATCAAAATGCTATAATGAAACTATATATACCAATTATGAGTCACAAAAACACTTTTTGAACGACCATATGAGCCGTTCAATCTCCAATCATCACCATTTTTTTAAAATTTGAACAATATGGTAGTAATATTAATAAATAAATTCCACGTTTGGAATGTCCGAAAAGTTTTTTTAATTCAATTTTAAAACTTATTCTACATCATAATACACATAGGAAGTTAGATATACTAGTATGGAATCACAAAAACACGTTTCGGATAGTCATATAGGTTGCTTAATGTCGAACATCTTTTGTTAACATTTGAAAAAATTCTCGAGTCTAACCCTCTTTTAGATGTTCTAAACGTATTTTTTATTTGATTTCGTTATGTATTTATCATCAAAATGCATTAACGAAACTATATATACCAATTATGAGTCACAGAAACACTTTTTGAACGACCATATGAGCCGTTCAATATCCAATCATCACCGTTTTTGTACAATTTGAACCACATCGTGGAGTTAATATTCATGAATAAATTCCACGTTTAGAATGTCCAAAAAAAATTTTCAATTCAATTTTAAAACTTATTCTACATCATAATACACATAGGAAGTTAGATATACTAGTTTGGAATCACAAAAATACGTTTTGGATAGTCATATAGGTTGCTCAATGTCGATCATCTTTTGTCAACATTTGAAAAAATTCACGAGTCTAACCCACTTTAAGATATTCTAAACGTGTTTTTTATTTGATTTCATAATGTATTTATCATGAAAATGCTTTAATGAAACTATATATACCAATTATGAGTCACAAAAAAAACTCTTTGAATGACCGTATGAGACGTTCAATATCTAACCATCACCGTTTTTATAAAATTTGAACAATATCGTGTAGTAATATTCATGAATAAATTCCACGTTTAGAATGTCCGAAAAGTTATTTTAATTCAATGTTAAAACTTATTCTACATCATAATACACACAGGAAGTTAGATATACTAGTTTGGAATCACAAAAACACGTTTTGTATAGTCATATAGATTGTTCAATGTCGAACATCTTTTATTGACCTTTGAAAAAATTCACGAGTCTAACTGACTTTTAGATATTCTAAACGTATTTTTTATTTGATTTCATTATGTATTTATCATCAAAATGCTTCAATGAAACTATATATACCAATTATGAGTCACAAAAACACTTTTTGAAAGACCATATGAGCCGTTCAATCTCCAATCATCACCGTTTTTGTAAAATTTGAACAATATCGTAGTAATATTAATAAATAAATTCCACGTTGAGAACGTCCGAAAATTTTTTTAATTCAATTTTAAAACTTATTCTACATCATAACACACATAGGAAGTTAGATATACTAGTTTGGAATCACAAAAATACGTTTTGGATAGTCATATAGGTTGCTCAATATCGATCATCTTTTGTTAACATTTGAAAAAATTCATGAGTCTAACCCACTTTTAGATATTTTAAACGTGTTTTTTATTTGATTTCATTTTGTATTTATCATGAAAATGCTTTAATAAAACTATCTATACCAATTATGAATCACAAAAAAACTCTTTGAACGACCATATGAGACGTTCAATATCTAATCATCACCGTTTTTATAAAATTTGAACAATATCGTGTAGTAATATTCATGAATAAATTCCACGTTCAGAATGTCCGAAAAGTTTTTTTTAATTCAATGTTAAAACTTATTCCACATCATAATACACAAAGGAAGTTAGATATACTAGTTTGGAATCACAAAAATACGTTTTGGATAGTCATATAGGTTGCTCAATATCGATCATCTTTTGTTAACATTTGAAAAAATTCATGAGTCTAACTGACTTTTAGATGTTCTAAACGTATTTTTTATTTGATTTGATTATGTATTTATCATCAAAATGCTATAATGAAACTATATATACCAATTATGAGTCACAAAAACACTTTTTGAACGACCATATGAGCCGTTCAATCTCCAATCATCACCATTTTTTTAAAATTTGAACAATATGGTAGTAATATTAATAAATAAATTCCACGTTTGGAATGTCCGAAAAGTTTTTTTAATTCAATTTTAAAACTTATTCTACATCATAATACACATAGGAAGTTAGATATACTAGTATGGAATCACAAAAACACGTTTCGGATAGTCATATAGGTTGCTTAATGTCGAACATCTTTTGTTAACATTTGAAAAAATTCTCGAGTCTAACCCTCTTTTAGATGTTCTAAACGTATTTTTTATTTGATTTCGTTATGTATTTATCATCAAAATGCATTAACGAAACTATATATACCAATTATGAGTCACAGAAACACTTTTTGAACGACCATATGAGCCGTTCAATATCCAATCATCACCGTTTTTGTACAATTTGAACCATATCGTGGAGTTAATATTCATGAATAAATTCCACGTTTAGAATGTCCAAAAAAAATTTTCAATTCAATTTTAAAACTTATTCTACATCATAATACACATAGGAAGTTAGATATACTAGTTTGGAATCACAAAAATACGTTTTGGATAGTCATATAGGTTGCTCAATGTCGATCATCTTTTGTCAACATTTGAAAAAATTCACGAGTCTAACCCACTTTAAGATATTCTAAACGTGTTTTTTATTTGATTTCATAATGTATTTATCATGAAAATGCTTTAATGAAACTATATATACCAATTATGAGTCACAAAAAAAACTCTTTGAATGACCGTATGAGACGTTCAATATCTAACCATCACCGTTTTTATAAAATTTGAACAATATCGTGTAGTAATATTCATGAATAAATTCCACATTTAGAATGTCCGAAAAGTTATTTTAATTCAATGTTAAAACTTATTCTACATCATAATACACATAGGAAGTTAGATATATTAGTTTGGAATCACAAAAATACGTTTTGGATAGTCATAAAGGTTGCTCAATATCGATCATCTTTTGTTAACATTTGAAAAAATTCACGAGTCTAACTGACTTTTAGATATTCTAAACGTATTTTTTATTTGATTTGATTATGTATTTATCATCAAAATGCTATAATGAAACTATATATACCAATTATGAGTCACAAAAACACTTTTTGAACGTCCATATGAGCCGTTCAATCTCCAATCATGACCGTTTTTGGAAATTTGAACAATATCGTAGTAATATTAATAAATAAATTCCACGTTTAGAATGTCCAAAAAGTTTTTTTAATTCAATTTTAAAACTTATACTACATCATAATACACATAGGAAGTTAGATATACTAGTTTGGAATCACGAAAACACGTTTTGGATAGTCATATAGGTTGCTCAATGTCGAACATCTTTTGTTAACATTTGAAATAATTTACGAGTCTAACCGTCTTTTAGATGTTCTAAACGTATTTTTTATTTGATTTCATTATGTATTTATCATCAAAATGCTTTAATGAAACTATATATACCAATTATTAGTCACAAAAATACATTTTGAACGACTATGTGAGCCGTTAAATATCCATTCATCACCGTTTTTATAAAATTTGAACAATATCGTGGAGTAAAATTCATGAATAAATTCCACGTTTAGAATGTCCGAAAAGTTTTTTTACTTCAATTTTTAAACTTATTCTACATCATAATACACATAGGAAGTTAGATATACTAGTTTGGAATCACTAAAACACGTTTTGGATAGTCATATAGGTTACTCAATGTCGATCATATTTTGTTAACTTTTGAAAAAATTCTCAAGTCTAACCCATTTTTAGATGTTCTAAACGTATTTTTTTATTTGATTTCATTATCTATTTATCATCAAAATGCTTTAATGAAACTATAAATACCAATTATGATTCACAAAAACACTTTTTGAACGACCATATAAGCCGTTCAATATCTAATCATCACCATTTTTATAAAATTTGAACAATATCGTGTAGTAATATTCAAGAATCAATTCCATGTTTAGAATGTCCGAAATTTTTTTTTAATTCAATGTTAAAACTTATTCTACATCATAATACACATAGGAAGTTAGATATACTAGTTTGGAATCACAAAAATACGTTTTGGATAGTCATATAGGTTGCTCAAAGTCGAACATCTTTTGTTAACCTTTGAAAAAATTCACGAGTCTAACCCACTTTAAGATATTCTAAACGTGTTTTTTATTTGATTTCATAATGTATTTATCATGAAAATGCTTTAATGAAACTATATATACCAATTATGAGTCACAAAAAAAACTCTTTGAATGACCGTATGAGACGTTCAATATCTAACCATCACCGTTTTTATAAAATTTGAACAATATCGTGTAGTAATATTCATGAATAAATTCCACATTTAGAATGTCCGAAAAGTTATTTTAATTCAATGTTAAAACTTATTCTACATCATAATACACATAGGAAGTTAGATATATTAGTTTGGAATCACAAAAATACGTTTTGGATAGTCATAAAGGTTGCTCAATATCGATCATCTTTTGTTAACATTTGAAAAAATTCACGAGTCTAACTGACTTTTAGATATTCTAAACGTATTTTTTATTTGATTTGATTATGTATTTATCATCAAAATGCTATAATGAAACTATATATACCAATTATGAGTCACAAAAACACTTTTTGAACGTCCATATGAGCCGTTCAATCTCCAATCATGACCGTTTTTGGAAATTTGAACAATATCGTAGTAATATTAATAAATAAATTCCACGTTTAGAATGTCCAAAAAGTTTTTTTAATTCAATTTTAAAACTTATACTACATCATAATACACATAGGAAGTTAGATATACTAGTTTGGAATCACGAAAACACGTTTTGGATAGTCATATAGGTTGCTCAATGTCGAACATCTTTTGTTAACATTTGAAATAATTTACGAGTCTAACCGTCTTTTAGATGTTCTAAACGTATTTTTTATTTGATTTCATTATGTATTTATCATCAAAATGCTTTAATGAAACTATATATACCAATTATTAGTCACAAAAATACATTTTGAATGACTATGTGAGCCGTTAAATATCCTTTCATCACCGTTTTTATAAAATTTGAACAATATCGTGGAGTAAAATTCATGAATAAATTCCACGTTTAGAATGTCCGAAAAGTTTTTTTACTTCAATTTTTAAACTTATTCTACATCATAATACACATAGGAAGTTAGATATACTAGTTTGGAATCACTAAAACACGTTTTGGATAGTCATATAGGTTACTCAATGTCGATCATATTTTGTTAACATTTGAAAAAATTCTCAAGTCTAACCCATTTTTAGATGTTCTAAACGTATTTTTTTATTTGATTTCATTATCTATTTATCATCAAAATGCTTTAATGAAACTATAAATACCAATTATGATTCACAAAAACACTTTTTGAACGACCATATAAGCCGTTCAATATCTAATCATCACCATTTTTATAAAATTTGAACAATATCGTGTAGTAATATTCAAGAATCAATTCCATGTTTAGAATGTCCGAAATTTTTTTTTAATTCAATGTTAAAACTTATTCTACATCATAATACACATAGGAAGTTAGATATACTAGTTTGGAATCACAAAAATACGTTTTGGATAGTCATATAGGTTGCTCAAAGTCGAACATCTTTTGTTAACCTTTGAAAAAATTCACGAGTCTAACCCACTTTAAGATATTCTAAACGTGTTTTTTATTTGATTTCATAATGTATTTATCATGAAAATGCTTTAATGAAACTATATATACCAATTATGAGTCACAAAAAAAACTCTTTGAATGACCGTATGAGACGTTCAATATCTAACCATCACCGTTTTTATAAAATTTGAACAATATCGTGTAGTAATATTCATGAATAAATTCCACATTTAGAATGTCCGAAAAGTTATTTTAATTCAATGTTAAAACTTATTCTACAACATAATACACATAGGAAGTTAGATATATTAGTTTGGAATCAAAAAATACGTTTTGGATAGTCATAAAGGTTGCTCAATATCGATCATCTTTTGTTAACATTTGAAAAAATTCACGAGTCTAACTGACTTTTAGATATTCTAAACGTATTTTTTATTTGATTTGATTATGTATTTATCATCAAAATGCTATAATGAAACTATATATACCAATTATGAGTCACAAAAACACTTTTTGAACGTCCATATGAGCCGTTCAATCTCCAATCATGACCGTTTTTGGAAATTTGAACAATATCGTAGTAATATTAATAAATAAATTCCACGTTTAGAATGTCCAAAAAGTTTTTTTAATTCAATTTTAAAACTTATACTACATCATAATACACATAGGAAGTTAGATATACTAGTTTGGAATCACGAAAACACGTTTTGGATAGTCATATAGGTTGCTCAATGTCGAACATCTTTTGTTAACATTTGAAATAATTTACGAGTCTAACCGTCTTTTAGATGTTCTAAACGTATTTTTTATTTGATTTCATTATGTATTTATCATCAAAATGCTTTAATGAAACTATATATACCAATTATTAGTCACAAAAATACATTTTGAACGACTATGTGAGCCGTTAAATATCCATTCATCACCGTTTTTATAAAATTTGAACAATATCGTGGAGTAAAATTCATGAATAAATTCCACGTTTAGAATGTCCGAAAAGTTTTTTTACTTCAATTTTTAAACTTATTCTACATCATAATACACATAGGAAGTTAGATATACTAGTTTGGAATCACTAAAACACGTTTTGGATAGTCATATAGGTTACTCAATGTCGATCATATTTTGTTAACATTTGAAAAAATTCTCAAGTCTAACCCATTTTTAGATGTTCTAAACGTATTTTTTTATTTGATTTCATTATCTATTTATCATCAAAATGCTTTAATGAAACTATAAATACCAATTATGATTCACAAAAACACTTTTTGAACGACCATATAAGCCGTTCAATATCTAATCATCACCATTTTTATAAAATTTGAACAATATCGTGTAGTAATATTCAAGAATCAATTCCATGTTTAGAATGTCCGAAATTTTTTTTTAATTCAATGTTAAAACTTATTCTACATCATAATACACATAGGAAGTTAGATATACTAGTTTGGAATCACAAAAATACGTTTTGGATAGTCATATAGGTTGCTCAAAGTCGAACATCTTTTGTTAACCTTTGAAAAAATTCACGAGTCTAACTGACTTTTAGATATTCTAAACGTATTTTTTATTTGATTTCTTTGTGTATTTATCATCAAAATGCTTTAATGAAACTATATATACCAATTATTAGTCACAAAAAAACTTTTTGAACGACCATATGAGCCGTTCAATATCCAATCATCACCGTTTTTATAAAATTTGAACAATATCGTGTAGTAATATTCATGAATAAATTCCACGTTTAAAATGTCCGAAAAGTTTTTTTAATTCAATGTTAAAACTTATTCTACATCATAATACTCATAGGAAGTTAGATATAATAGTTTGGAATCACAAAAACACGTTTTGGATAGTAATATAGGTTGCTCAATGTCGAACATCTTTTGTTAACCTTTGAAAAAATTCACGAGTCTAACTGACTTTTAGATATTCTAAACGTATTTTTTATTTGATTTCATTATGAATTTATCATCAAAATGCTTTAATGAAACTATATATACCAATTATTAGTCACAAAAAAACTTTTTGAACGACCATATGAGCCGTTCAATATCCAATCATCACCGTTTTTATAAAATTTAAACAATATCGTGTAGTAATATTCATGAATTAATTCCACGTTTAAAATGTTCGAAAAGTTTTTTTAATTCAATTTAAAAACTTATTCTACATCATGATATACATAGGAAGTTAGATATACTAGTTTGGAATCACAAAAACACGTTTTGGATAGTCATATAGGTTGCTCAATGTCGAACATCTTTCGTTATCATTTGAAATAATTTACGAGTCTAACCCTCTTTTAGTGGTTCTAAACGTATTTTTTATTTGATTTCGATATGTATTTATCATCAAAATGCTTTAATGAAACTATATATACCAATTATGAGTCACAAAAACACTTTTTGAACGACCATATGAGCCGTTCAATATCCAATCATCACCGTTTTTGTAAAATTTGAACAATATCGTGGAGTAATATTCATGAATAAATTCCACGTTTAGAATGTCCGAAAAGTTTTTTTACTTCAATTGTTAAACTTATTCTACATCATAATACACATAGGAAGTTAGATATACTAGTTTGGAATCACTAAAACACGTTTTGGATAGTCATATAGGTTACTCAATGTCGATCATATTTTGTTAACATTTGAAAAAATTCTCAAGTCTAACCCATTTTTAGATGTTCTAAACGTATTTTTTTATTTGATTTCATTATCTATTTATCATCAAAATGCTTTAATGAAACTATCTATACCAATTATGAATCACAAAAAAACTCTTTGAACGACCATATGAGACGTTCAATATCTAATCATCACCGTTTTTATAAAATTTGAACAATATCGTGTAGTAATATTCATGAATAAATTTCACGTTCAGAATGTCCGAAAAGTTTTTTTAATTCAATTTTAAAACTTATTCTACATCATAATACACATAGGAAGTTAGATATACTAATATGGAATCACAAAAACACGTTTCGGATAGTCATATAGGTTGCTTAATGTCGAACATCTTTTGTAAACATTTGAAAAAATTTTCGAGTCTAACCCTCTTTTAGATGTTCAAAACGTATTTTTTATTTGATTTCGTTATGTATTTATCATCAAAATGCATTAACGAAACTATATATACCAATTATGAGTCACAGAAACACTTTTTAAACGACCATATGAGCCGTTCAATATCCAATCATCACCGTTTTTGTACAATTTGAACAACATCGTGGAGTTAATATTCATGAATAAATTCCACGTTTAGAATGTCCAAAAAAATTTTTCAATTCAATTTTAAAACTTATTCTACATCATAATACACATAGGAAGTTAGATATACTAGTTTGGAATCACAAAAACATGTTTTGGATAGTCATATAGGTTGCTCAAAGTCGAACATCTTTTGTTAATCTTTGAAAAAATTCACGAGTCTAACTGACTTGTAGATATTCTAAACGTATTTTTTATTTGATTTCATTGTGTATTTATCATCAAAATGCTTTAATAAAACTATATATACCAATTATTAGTCACAAAAAAACTTTTTGAACGACCATATGAGCCGTTCAATATCCAATAATCACCGTTTTTATAAAATTTGAACAATATCGTGTAGTAATATTCATGAATAAATTCCACGTTTAAAATGTCCGAAAAGTTTTTTTAATTCAATGTTAAAACTTATTCTACATCATAATACTCATAGGAAGTTAGATATAATAGTTTGGAATCACAAAAACACGTTTTGGATAGTAATATAGGTTGCTCAATGTCGAACATCTTTTGTTAACCTTTGAAAAAATTCACGAGTCTAACTGACTTTTAGATATTCTAAACGTATTTTTTATTTGATTTCATTATGAATTTTTCATCAAAATGCTTTAATGAAACTATATATACCAATTATTAGTCACAAAAAAACTTTTTGAACGACCATATGAGCCGTTCAATATCCAATCATCACCGTTTTTATAAAATTTAAACAATATCGTGTAGTAATATTCATGAATTAATTCCACGTTTAAAATGTTCGAAAAGTTTTTTTAATTCAATTTAAAAACTTATTCTACATCATGATATACATAGGAAGTTAGATATACTAGTTTGGAATCACAAAAACACGTTTTGGATAGTCATATAGGTTGCTCAATGTCGAACATCTTTCGTTATCATTTGAAATAATTTACGAGTCTAACCCTCTTTTAGTGGTTCTAAACGTATTTTTTATTTGATTTCGATATGTATTTATCATCAAAATGCTTTAATGAAACTATATATACCAATTATGAGTCACAAAAACACTTTTTGAACGACCATATGAGCCGTTCAATATCCAATCATCACCGTTTTTGTAAAATTTGAACAATATCGTGGAGTAATATTCATGAATAAATTCCACGTTTAGAATGTCCGAAAGGTTTTTTTAATTCAATTTTAAAACTTATTCTACATCATAATACACATAGGAAGTTAGATATACTAGTATGGAATCACAAAAACACGTTTTGGATAGTTATATAGATTGCTCAATGTCGAACATCTTTTGTTAACATTTGAAAAAATTCACAAGTCTAACCCTCTTTTAGATGTTCTAAACGTATTTTTTATTTGATTTTACTATGTGTTTATCATTAAAATGCTTTAATGAAACTATAAATAGCAATTATGAGTCACAAAAACACTTTTTGAACGACCATATGAGCCGTTCAATCTCCAATCATCACCGTTTTTGTAAAATTTGAACAATATCGTAGTAATATTAATAAATAAATTCCACGTTTAGAACGTCCGAAAATTTTTTTAATTCAATTTTAAAACTTATTCTACATCATAACACACATAGGAAGTTAGATATACTAGTTTGGAATCACAAAAATACGTTTTGGATAGTCATATAGGTTGCTCAATATCGATCATCTTTTGTTAACATTTGAAAAAATTCATGAGTCTAACCCACTTTTAGATATTTTAAACGTGTTTTTTATTTGATTTCATTTTGTATTTATCATGAAAATGCTTTAATAAAACTATCTATACCAATTATGAATCACAAAAAAACTCTTTGAACGACCATATGAGACGTTCAATATCTAATCATCACCGTTTTTATAAAATTTGAACAATATCGTGTAGTAATATTCATGAATAAATTTCACGTTCAGAATGTCCGAAAAGTTTTTTTAATTCAATTTTAAAACTTATTCTACATCATAATACACATAGGAAGTTAGATATACTAATATTGAATCACAAAAACACGTTTCCGATAGTCATATAGGTTGCTTAATGTCGAACATCTTTTGTAAACATATGAAAAAAATTTCGAGTCTAACCCTCTTTTAGATGTTCTAAACGTATTTTTTATTTGATTTCGTTATGTATTTATCATCAAAATGCATTAACGAAACTATATATACCAATTATGAGTCACAGAAACACTTTTTGAACGACCATATGAGCCGTTCAATATCCAATCATCACCGTTTTTGTACAATTTGAACAACATCGTGGAGTTAATATTCATGAATAAATTCCACGTTTAGAATGTCCAAAAAAATTTTTCAATTCAATTTTAAAACTTATTCTACATCATAATACACATAGGAAGTTAGATATACTAGTTTGGAATCACAAAAACACGTTTTGGATAGTCATATAGGTTGCTCAAAGTCGAACATCTTTTGTTAATCTTTGAAAAAATTCACGAGTCTAACTGACTTGTAGATATTCTAAACGTATTTTTAATTTGATTTCATTGTGTATTTATCATCAAAATGCTTTAATAAAACTATATATACCAATTATTAGTCACAAAAAAACTTTTTGAACGACCATATGAGCCGTTCAATATCCAATCATCACCGTTTTTATAAAATTTGAACAATATCGTGTAGTAATATTCATGAATAAATTCCACGTTTAAAATGTCCGAAAAGTTTTTTTAATTCAATGTTAAAACTTATTCTACATCATAATACTCATAGGAAGTTAGATATAATAGTTTGGAATCACAAAAACACGTTTTGGATAGTAATATAGGTTGCTCAATGTCGAACATCTTTTGTTAACCTTTGAAAAAATTCACGAGTCTAACTGAATTTTAGATATTCTAAACGTATTTTTTATTTGATTTCATTAGGAATTTATCATCAAAATGCTTTAATGAAACTATATATACCAATTATTAGTCACAAAAAAACTTTTTGAACGACCATATGAGCCGTTCAATATCCAATCATCATCGTTTTTATAAAATTTGAACAATATCGTGTAGTAATATTCATGAATAAATTCCACGTTTAAAATGTTCGAAAAGTTTTTTTAATTCAATTTTAAAACTTATTCTACATCATGATATACATAGGAAATTAGATATACTAGTTTGGAATCACAAAAACACGTTTTGGATAGACATATAGGTTGCTCAATGTCGAACATCTTTTGTTATCATTTGAAATAATTTACGAGTCTAACCCTCTTTTAGTTGTTCTAAACGTATTTTTTATTTGATTTCGTTATGTATTTATCATCAAAATGCTTTAATGAAACTATATATACCAATTATGAGTCACAAAAACACTTTTTGAACGACCATATGAGCCGTTCAATCTCCAATCATCACCATTTTTGTAAAATTTGAACAATATGGTAGTAATATTAATAAATAAATTCCACGTTTGGAATGTCCGAAAAGTTTTTTTAATTCAATTTTAAAACTTATTCTACATCATAATACACATAGGAAGTTAGATATACTAGTATGGAATCACAAAAATACGTTTTGGATAGTCATATAGGTTGCTCAATATCGATCATTTTTTGTTAACATTTGAAAAAATTCATGAGTCTAACCCACTTTTAGATATTTTAAACGTGTTTTTTATTTGATTTCATTTTGTATTTACCATGAAAATGCTTTAATAAAACTATCTATACCAATTATGAATCACAAAAAAACTCTTTGAACGACCATATGAGACGTTCAATATCTAATCATCACCGTTTTTATAAAATTTGAACAATATCGTGTAGTAATATTCATGAATAAATTTCACGTTCAGAATGTCCGAAAAGTTTTTTTAATTCAATTTTAAAACTTATTCTACATCATAATACACATAGGAAGTTAGATATACTAATATGGAATCACAAAAACACGTTTCGGATAGTCATATAGGTTGCTTAATGTCGAACATCTTTTGTAAATATTTGAAAAATTTTTCGAGTCTAACCCTCTTTTAGATGTTCTAAACGTATTTTTTATTTGATTTCGTTATGTATTTATCATCAAAATGCATTAACGAAACTATATATACCAATTATGAGTCACAGAAACACTTTTTGAACGACCATATGAGCCGTTCAATATCCAATCATCACCGTTTTTGTACAATTTGAACAACATCGTGGATTTAATATTCATGAATAAATTCCACGTTTAGAATGTCCAAAAAAATTTTTCAATTCAATTTTAAAACTTATTCTACATCATAATACACATAGGAAGTTAGATATACTAGTTTGGAATCACAAAAACACGTTTTGGATAGTCATATAGGTTGCTCAAAGTCGAACATCTTTTGTTAATCTTTGAAAAAATTCACGAGTCTAACTGACTTGTAGATATTCTAAACGTATTTTTTATTTGATTTCATTGTGTATTTATCATCAAAATGCTTTAATAAAACTATATATACCAATTATTAGTCACAAAAAAACTTTTTGAACGACCATATGAGCCGTTCAATATCCAATCATCACCGTTTTTATAAAATTTGAACAATATCGTGTAGTAATATTCATGAATAAATTCCACGTTTAAAATGTCCGAAAAGTTTTTTTAATTCAATGTTAAAACTTATTCTATATCATAATACTCATAGGAAGTTAGATATAATAGTTTGGAATCACAAAAACACGTTTTGGATAGTAATATAGGTTGCTCAATGTCGAACATCTTTTGTTAACCTTTGAAAAAATTCACGAGTCTAACTGAATTTTAGATATTCTAAACGTATTTTTTATTTGATTTCATTATGAATTTATCATCAAAATGCTTTAATGAAACTATATATACCAATTATTAGTCACAAAAAAACTTTTTGAACGACCATATGAGCCGTTCAATATCCAATCATCATCGTTTTTATAAAATTTGAACAATATCGTGTAGTAATATTCATGAATAAATTCCACGTTTAAAATGTTCGAAAAGTTTTTTTAATTCAATTTTAAAACTTATTCTACATCATGATATACATAGGAAATTAGATATACTAGTTTGGAATCACAAAAACACGTTTTGGATAGACATATAGGTTGCTCAATGTCGAACATCTTTTGTTATCATTTGAAATAATTTACGAGTCTAACCCTCTTTTAGTTGTTCTAAACGTATTTTTTATTTGATTTGATTATGTATTTATCATCAAAATGCTATAATGAAACTATATATACCAATTATGAGTCACAAAAACACTTTTTGAACGACCATATGAGCCGTTCAATCTCCAATCATCACCATTTTTGTAAAATTTGAACAATATGGTAGTAATATTAATAAATAAATTCCACGTTTGGAATGTCCGAAAAGTTTTTTTAATTCAATTTTAAAACTTATTCTACATCATAATACACATAAGAAGTTAGATATACTAGTATGGAATCACAAAAACACGTTTCGGATAGTCATATAGGTTGCTTAATGTCGAACATCTTTTGTAAACATTTGAAAAAATTCTCGAGTCTAACCCTCTTTTAGATGTTCTAAACGTATTTTTTATTTGATTTCGTTATGTATGTATCATCAAAATGCATTAACGGAACTATATATACCAATTATGAGTCACAGAAACACTTTTTGAACGACTATATGAGCCGTTAAATATCCATTCATCAACGTTTTTATAAAATTTGAACAATATCGTGGAGTAATATTCATGAACAAATTCCACGTTTAGAATGTCCGAAAAGTTTTTTTAATTCAATTTTTAAACTTATTCTACATCATAATACACATAGGAAGTTAGATATACTAGTTTGGAATCACTAAAACACGTTTTGGATAGTCATATAGGTTACTCAATGTCGATCATATTTTGTTAACATTTGAAAAAATTCTCAAGTCTAACCCATTTTTAGATGTTCTAAACGTATTTTTTTATTTGATTTCATTATCTATTTATCATCAAAATGCTTTAATGAAACTATAAATACCAATTACGATTCACAAAAACATTTTTTGAACGACCATATAAGCCGTTCAATATCTAATCATCACCGTTTTTATAAAATTTGAACAATATCGTGTAGTAATATTCAAGAATCAATTCCATGTTTAGAATGTCCGAAATTTTTTTTTAATTCAATGTTAAAACTTATTCTACATCATAATACACATAGGAAGTTAGATATACTAGTTTGGAATCACAAAAACACGTTTTGGATAGTCATATAGGTTGCTCAATGTCGAACATCTTTTGTTAACCTTTGAAAAAATTCACGAGTCTAACTGACTTTTAGATATTCTAAACGTATTTTTTATTTGATTTCATTATGAATTTATCATCAAAATGCTTCAATGAAACTATATATACCAATTATTAGTCACAAAAACACTTTTTGAACGACCATATGAGCCGTTCAATATCCAATCATCACCGTTTTTATAAAATTTGAACAATATCGTGTAGTAATATTCATGAATAAATTCCCGTTTAAAATGTTCGAAAAGTTTTTTTAATTCAATTTTAAAATATATTCTACATCATAATACACATAGGAAGTTAGATACACTAGTTTGGAATCACGAAAACACGTTTTGGATAGTCATATAGGTTGCTCAATGTCGAACATCTTTTGTTAACATTTGAAATAATTTACAAGTCTAACCGTCTTTTAGATGTTCTAAACGTATTTTTTATTTGATTTCATTATGTATTTATCATCAAAATACTTTAATGAAACTATATATACCAATTATGAGTCACAAAAATACTTTTTGAACGACTATGTGAGCCGTTCAATATCCATTCATCACCATTTTTATAAAATTTGAACAATATCGTGGAGTAATATTCATGAATAAATTCTGAGTTTAGAATGTCTGAAAAGTTTTTTTAATTCAATTTTAAAACTTATTCTACATCATAATACACATAGGAAGTTAGATATACTAGTTTGGAATCACAAAAACACGTTTTGGATAGTCATATAGGTTGCTCAAAGTCTAACATCTTTTGTTAACCTTTGAAAAAATTCACGAGTCTAACTGACTTGTAGATATTCTAAACGTATTTTTTATTTGATTTCATTGTGTATTTATCATCAAAATGCTTCAATGAAACTATATATACCAATTATTAGTCACAAAAACACTTTTTGAACGACCATATGAGCCGTTCAATATCCAATCATCACCGTTTTTATAAAATTTGAACAATATCGTGTAGTAATATTCATGAATAAATTCCCGTTTAAAATGTTCGAAAAGTTTTTTTAATTCAATTTTAAAATATATTCTACATCATAATACACATAGGAAGTTAGATACACTAGTTTGGAATCACGAAAACACGTTTTGGATAGTCATATAGGTTGCTCAATGTCGAACATCTTTTGTTAACATTTGAAATAATTTACAAGTCTAACCGTCTTTTAGATGTTCTAAACGTATTTTTTATTTGATTTCATTATGTATTTATCATCAAAATACTTTAATGAAACTATATATACCAATTATGAGTCACAAAAACACTTTTTGAACGACTATGTGAGCCGTTCAATATCCATTCATCACCATTTTTATAAAATTTGAACAATATCGTGGAGTAATATTCATGAATAAATTCTGAGTTTAGAATGTCTGAAAAGTTTTTTTAATTCAATTTTAAAACTTATTCTACATCATAATACACATAGGAAGTTAGATATACTAGTTTGGAATCACAAAAACACGTTTTGGATAGTCATATAGGTTGCTCAAAGTCGAACATCTTTTGTTAACCTTTGAAAAAATTCACGAGTCTAACTGAATTTTAGATATTCTAAACGTATTTTTTATTTGATTTCATTATGAATTTATCATCAAAATGCTTTAATGAAACTATATATTCCAATTATTAGTCACAAAAAAACTTTTTGAACGACCATATGAGCCGTTCAATATCCAATCATCATCGTTTTTATAAAATTTGAACAATATCGTGTAGTAATATTCATGAATAAATTCCACGTTTAAAATGTTCGAAAAGTTTTTTTAATTCAATTTTAAAACTTATTCTACATCATGATATACATAGGAAATTAGATATACTAGTTTGGAATCACAAAAACACGTTTTGGATAGACATATAGGTTGCTCAATGTCGAACATCTTTTGTTATCATTTGAAATAATTTACGAGTCTAACCCTCTTTTAGTTGTTCTAAACGTATTTTTTATTTGATTTCGTTATGTATTTATCATCAAAATGCTTTAATGAAACTATATATACCAATTATGAGTCACAAAAACACTTTTTGAACGACCATATGAGCCGTTCAATCTCCAATCATCACCATTTTTGTAAAATTTGAACAATATGGTAGTAATATTAATAAATAAATTCCACGTTTGGAATGTCCGAAAAGTTTTTTTAATTCAATTTTAAAACTTATTCTACATCATAATACACATAGGAAGTTAGATATACTAGTATGGAATCACAAAAATACGTTTTGGATAGTCATATAGGTTGCTCAATATCGATCATTTTTTGTTAACATTTGAAAAAATTCATGAGTCTAACCCACTTTTAGATATTTTAAACGTGTTTTTTATTTGATTTCATTTTGCATTTATCATGAAAATGCTTTAATAAAACTATCTATACCAATTATGAATCACAAAAAAACTCTTTGAACGACCATATGAGACGTTCAATATCTAAGCATCACCGTTTTTATAAAATGTGAACAATATCGTGTAGTAATATTCATGAATAAATTCCACGTTCAGAATGTCCGAAAAGTTTTTTTAATTCAATGTTAAAACTTATGCCACATCATAATACACATAGGAAGTTAGATATACTACTTTGGAATTACAAAAATACGTTTTGGATAGTCATATAGGTTGCTCAATATCGATCATCTTTTGTTAACATTTGAAAAAATTCACGAGTCTAACTGACTTTTAGATGTTCTAAACGTATTTTTTATTTGATTTGATTATGTATTTATCATCAAAATGCTATAATGAAACTATATATACCAATTATGAGTCACAAAAACACTTTTTGAACGACCATATGAGCCGTTCAATCTCCAATCATCACCATTTTTGTAAAATTTGAACAATATGGTAGTAATATTAATAAATAAATTCCACGTTTGGAATGTCCGAAAAGTTTTTTTAATTCAATTTTAAAACTTATTCTACATCATAATACACATAAGAAGTTAGATATACTAGTATGGAATCACAAAAACACGTTTCGGATAGTCATATAGGTTGCTTAATGTCGAACATCTTTTGTAAACATTTGAAAAAATTCTCGAGTCTAACCCTCTTTTAGATATTCTAAACGTATTTTTTATTTGATTTCGTTATGTATTTATGATCAAAATGCATTAACGGAACTATATATACCAATTATGAGTCACAGAAACACTTTTTGAACGACTATATGAGCCGTTAAATATCCATTCATCAACGTTTTTATAAAATTTGAACAATATCGTGGAGTAATATTCATGAACAAATTCCACGTTTAGAATGTCCGAAAAGTTTTTTTAATTCAATTTTTAAACTTATTCTACATCATAATACACATAGGAAGTTAGATATACTAGTTTGGAATCACTAAAACACGTTTTGGATAGTCATATAGGTTACTCAATGTCGATCATATTTTGTTAACATTTGAAAAAATTCTCAAGTCTAACCCATTTTTAGATGTTCTAAACGTATTTTTTTATTTGATTTCATTATCTATTTATCATCAAAATGCTTTAATGAAACTATAAATACCAATTACGATTCACAAAAACACTTTTTGAACGACCATATAAGCCGTTCAATATCTAATCATCACCGTTTTTATAAAATTTGAACAATATCGTGTAGTAATATTCAAGAATCAATTCCATGTTTAGAATGTCCGAAAATTTTTTTTAATTCAATGTTAAAACTTATTCTACATCATAATACACATAGGAAGTTAGATATACTAGTTTGGAATCACAAAAACACGTTTTGGATAGTCATATAGGTTGCTCAATGTCGAACATCTTTTGTTAACCTTTGAAAAAATTCACGAGTCTAACTGACTTTTAGATATTCTAAACGTATTTTTTATTTGATTTCATTATGAATTTATCATCAAAATGCTTCAATGAAACTATATATACCAATTATTAGTCACAAAAACACTTTTTGAACGACCATATGAGCCGTTCAATATCCAATCATCACCGTTTTTATAAAATTTGAACAATATCGTGTAGTAATATTCATGAATAAATTCCCGTTTAAAATGTTCGAAAAGTTTTTTTAATTCAATTTTAAAATATATTCTACATCATAATACACATAGGAAGTTAGATACACTAGTTTGGAATCACGAAAACACGTTTTGGATAGTCATATAGGTTGCTCAATGTCGAACATCTTTTGTTAACATTTGAAATAATTTACAAGTCTAACCGTCTTTTAGATGTTCTAAACGTATTTTTTATTTGATTTCATTATGTATTTATCATCAAAATACTTTAATGAAACTATATATACCAATTATGAGTCACAAAAACACTTTTTGAACGACTATGTGAGCCGTTCAATATCCATTCATCACCATTTTTATAAAATTTGAACAATATCGTGGAGTAATATTCATGAATAAATTCTACGTTTAGAATGTCTGAAAAGTTTTTTTAATTCAATTTTAAAACTTATTCTACATCATAATACACATAGGAAGTTAGATATACTAGTTTGGAATCACTAAAACACGTTTTGGATAGTCATATAGGTTACTCAATGTCGATCATATTTTGTTAACATTTGAAAAAATTCTCAAGTCTAACCCATTTTTAGATGTTCTAAACGTATTTTTTTATTTGATTTCATTATCTATTTATCATCAAAATGCTTTAATGAAACTATAAATACCAATTACGATTCACAAAAACACTTTTTGAACGACCATATAAGCCGTTCAATATCTAATCATCACCGTTTTTATAAAATTTGAACAATATCGTGTAGTAATATTCAAGAATCAATTCCATGTTTAGAATGTCCGAAAATTTTTTTTAATTCAATGTTAAAACTTATTCTACATCATAATACACATAGGAAGTTAGATATACTAGTTTGGAATCACAAAAACACGTTTTGGATAGTCATATAGGTTGCTCAATGTCGAACATCTTTTGTTAACCTTTGAAAAAATTCACGAGTCTAACTGACTTTTAGATATTCTAAACGTATTTTTTATTTGATTTCATTATGAATTTATCATCAAAATGCTTCAATGAAACTATATATACCAATTATTAGTCACAAAAACACTTTTTGAACGACCATTTGAGCCGTTCAATATCCAATCATCACCGTTTTTATAAAATTTGAACAATATCGTGTAGTAATATTCATGAATAAATTCCCGTTTAAAATGTTCGAAAAGTTTTTTTAATTCAATTTTAAAATATATTCTACATCATAATACACATAGGAAGTTAGATACACTAGTTTGGAATCACGAAAACACGTTTTGGATAGTCATATAGGTTGCTCAATGTCGAACATCTTTTGTTAACATTTGAAATAATTTACAAGTCTAACCGTCTTTTAGATGTTCTAAACGTATTTTTTATTTGATTTCATTATGTATTTATCATCAAAATACTTTAATGAAACTATATATACCAATTATGAGTCACAAAAACACTTTTTGAACGACTATGTGAGCCGTTCAATATCCATTCATCACCATTTTTATAAAATTTGAACAATATCGTGGAGTAATATTCATGAATAAATTCTACGTTTAGAATGTCTGAAAAGTTTTTTTAATTCAATTTTAAAACTTATTCTACATCATAATACACATAGGAAGTTAGATATTCTAGTTTGGAATCACAAAAACACGTTTTGGATAGTCATATAGGTTGCTCAATGTCGATCATATTTTGTTAACATTTGAAAAAATTCTCTAGTCTAACCCACTTTTAGATGTTCTAAACATATTTTTTTATTTGATTTCATTATGCATTTATCATCAAAATGCTTTAATGAAACTATAAATACCAATTATTATTCACAAAAATACTTTTTGAACGACCATATGAGCCGTTCAATATATAATCATCACCGTTTTTATAAAATTTGAACAATATCATGTAGTAATATTAATGAATAAATTCCACGTTTAGAATGTCCGAATATTTTTTTTAATTCAATGTTAAAACTTATTCTACATCATAATACACATAGGAAGTAAGATATACTAGTTTGGAATCACAAAAACACGTTTTGGATAGTCATATTGGTTGCTCAATGTCGAACATCTTTTGTTAACATTTGAAAAAATTTACAAGTCTAACCGTCTTTTAGATGTTCTAAACGTATTTTTTATTTGATTTCATTATGTATTTATCATCAAAATACTTTAATGAAACTATATATACCAATTATGAGTCACAAAAACACTTTTTGAACGACTATGTGAGCCGTTCAATATCCATTCATCACCATTTTTATAAAATTTGAACAATATCGTGGAGTAATATTCATGAATAAATTCTACGTTTAGAATGTCTGAAAAGTTTTTTTAATTCAATTTTAAAACTTATTCTACATCATAATACACATAGGAAGTTAGATATTCTAGTTTGGAATCACAAAAACACGTTTTGGATAGTCATATAGGTTGCTCAATGTCGATCATATTTTGTTAACATTTGAAAAAATTCTCTAGTCTAACCCACTTTTAGATGTTCTAAACATATTTTTTTATTTGATTTCATTATGCATTTATCATCAAAATGCTTTAATGAAACTATAAATACCAATTATTATTCACAAAAATACTTTTTGAACGACCATATGAGCCGTTCAATAAATAATCATCACCGTTTTTATAAAATTTGAACAATATCATGTAGTAATATTCATGAATAAATTCCACGTTTAGAATGTCCGAATATTTTTTTTAATTCAATGTTAAAACTTATTCTACATCATAATACACATAGGAAGTAAGATATACTAGTTTGGAATTACAAAAACACGTTTTGGATAGTCATATAGGTTGCTCAATATCGATCATTTTTTGTTAACATTTGAAAAAATTCATGAGTCTAACCCACTTTTAGATGTTCTAAACATATTTTTTATTTGATTTCATTATGTATTTATCATCAAAATATTTTAATGAAACTATATATACCAATTATTAGTCACAAAAAAACTTTTTGAACGACCATATGAGCCGTTCAATATACAATCATCACCGTTTTTGTAAAATTTGAACAATATCGTGGAGTAATATTCTTGAATAAATTCCACGTTTAGAATGTCCGAAAGGTTTTTTTAATTCAATTTTAAAACTTATTCTACATCATAATACACATTGGAAGTTAGATATACTATTATGGAATCACAAAAACACGTTTTGGATAGTTATATAGATTGCTCAATGTCGAACATCTTTTGTTAACATTTGAAAAAATTCACGAGTCTAACCCTCTTTTAGATGTTCTAAACGTATTTTTTATTTGATTTTATTATGTATTTATCATTAAAATGCTTTAATGAAACTATAAATAGCAATTATGAGTCACAAAAACACTTTTTGAACGACCATATGAGCCGTTCAATCTCCAATCATCACCGTTTTTGTAAAATTTGAACAATATCGTAGTAATATTAATAAATAAATTCCATGTTTAGAACGTCCGAAAATTTTTTTAATTCAATTTTAAAACTTATTCTACATCATAACACACATAGGAAGTTAGATATACTAGTTTGGAATCACAAAAATACGTTTTGGATAGTCATATAGGTTGCTCAATATCGATCATTTTTTGTTAACATTTGAAAATATTCATGAGTCTAACCCACTTTTAGATATTTTAAACGTGTTTTTTATTTGATTTCATTTTGTATTTATCATGAAAATGCTTTAATAAAACTATCTATACCAATTATGAATCACAAAAAAACTCTTTGAACGACCATATGAGCCGTTCAATATATAATCATCACCGTTTTTATAAAATTTGAACAATATCATGTAGTAATATTCATGAATAAATTCCACGTTTAGAATGTCCGAATATTTTTTTTAATTCAATGTTAAAACTTATTCTACATCATAATAGACATAGGAAGTAAGATATACTAGTTTGGAATCACAAAAACACGTTTTGGATAGTCATATTGGTTGCTCAATGTCGAACATCTTTTGTTAACATTTGAAAAAATTCACGAGTCTAACCCACTTTTAGATGTTCTAAACATATTTTTTATTTGATTTCATTATGTATTTATCATCAAAATATTTTAATGAAACTATATATACCAATTATTAGTCACAAAAAAACTTTTTGAACGACCATATGAGCCGTTCAATATCCAATCATCACCGTTTTTATAAAATTTGAACAATATCGTGTAATAATAGTCATGAATAAATTCCACGTTTAAAATGTCCGAAAAGTTTTTTTAATTCAATGTTAAAACTTATTCTACATCATAACACACATAGGAAGTTAGATATACTAGTTTGGAATCACAAAAATACGTTTTGGATAGTCATATAGGTTGCTCAATATCGATCATTTTTTGTTAACATTTGAAAAAATTCATGAGTCTAACCCACTTTTAGATGTTCTAAACATATTTTTTATTTGATTTCATTATGTATTTATCATCAAAATATTTTAATGAAACTATATATACCAATTATTAGTCACAAAAAAACTTTTTGAACGACCATATGAGCCGTTCAATATACAATCATCACCGTTTTTGTAAAATTTGAACAATATCGTGGAGTAATATTCATGAATACATTCCACGTTTAGAATGTCCGAAAGGTTTTTTTAATTCAATTTTAAAACTTATTCTACATCATAATACACATAGGAAGTTAGATATACTAGTATGGAATCACAAAAACACGTTTTGGATAGTTATATAGATTGCTCAATGTCGAACATCTTTTGTTAACATTTGAAAAAATTCACGAGTCTAACCCTCTTTTAGATGTTCTAAACGTATTTTTTATTTGATTTTATTATGTATTTATCATTAAAATGCTTTAATGAAACTATAAATAGCAATTATGAGTCACAAAAACACTTTTTGAACGACCATATGAGCCGTTCAATCTCCAATCATCACCGTTTTTGTAAAATTTGAACAATATCGTAGTAATATTAATAAATAAATTCCATGTTTAGAACGTTCGAAAATTTTTTTAATTCAATTTTAAAACTTATTCTACATCATAACACACATAGGAAGTTAGATATACTAGTTTGGAATCACAAAAATACGTTTTGGATAGTCATATAGGTTGCTCAATATCGATCATTTTTTGTTAACATTTGAAAATATTCATGAGTCTAACCCACTTTTAGATATTTTAAACGTGTTTTTTATTTGATTTCATTTTGTATTTATCATGAAAATGCTTTAATAAAACTATCTATACCAATTATGAATCACAAAAAAACTCTTTGAACGACCATATGAGCCGTTCAATATATAATCATCACCGTTTTTATAAAATTTGAACAATATCATGTAGTAATATTCATGAATAAATTCCACGTTTAGAATGTCCGAATATTTTTTTTAATTCAATGTTAAAACTTATTCTACATCATAATAGACATAGGAAGTAAGATATACTAGTTTGGAATCACAAAAACACGTTTTGGATAGTCATATTGGTTGCTCAATGTCGAACATCTTTTGTTAACATTTGAAAAAATTCACGAGTCTAATTGACTTTTAGATATTCTAAACGTATTTTTTATTTGATTTGATTATGTATTTATCATCAAAATGCTATAATGAAACTATATATACCAATTATGAGTCACAAAAACACTTTTTGAACGACCATATGAGCCGTTCAATCTCCAATCATCACCATTTTTGTAAAATTTGAACAATATGGTAGTAATATTAATAAATAAATTCCACGTTTGGAATGTCCGAAAAGTTTTTTTAATTCAATTTTAAAACTTATTCTACATCATAATACACATAAGAAGTTAGATATACTAGTATGGAATCACAAAAACACGTTTCGGATAGTCATATAGGTTGCTTAATGTCGAACATCTTTTGTAAACATTTGAAAAAATTCTCGAGTCTAACCCTCTTTTAGATGTTCTAAACGTATTTTTTATTTGATTTCGTTATGTATTTATCATCAAAATGCATTAACGGAACTATATATACCAATTATGAGTCACAGAAACACTTTTTGAACGACTATATGAGCCGTTAAATATCCATTCATCAACGTTTTTATAAAATTTGAACAATATCGTGGAGTAATATTCATGAACAAATTCCACGTTTAGAATATCCGAAAAGTTTTTTTAATTCAATTTTTAAACTTATTCTACATCATAATACACATAGGAAGTTAGATATACTAGTTTGGAATCACTAAAACACGTTTTGGATAGTCATATAGGTTACTCAATGTCGATCATATTTTGTTAACATTTGAAAAAATTCTCAAGTCTAACCCATTTTTAGATGTTCTAAACGTATTTTTTTATTTGATTTCATTATCTATTTATCATCAAAATGCTTTAATGAAACTATAAATACCAATTACGATTCACAAAAATACTTTTTGAACGACCATATAAGCCGTTCAATATCTAATCATCACCGTTTTTATAAAATTTGAACAATATCGTGTAGTAATATTCAAGAATCAATTCCATGTTTAGAATGTCCGAAAATTTTTTTTAATTCAATGTTAAAACGTATTCTACATCATAATACACATAGGAAGTTAGATATACTAGTTTGGAATCACAAAAACATGTTTTGGATAGTCATATAGGTTGCTCAATGTCGAACATCTTTTGTTAACCTTTGAAAAAATTCACGAGTCTAACTGACTTTTAGATATTCTAAACGTATTTTTTATTTGATTTCATTATGAATTTATCATCAAAATGCTTCAATGAAACTATATATACCAATTATTAGTCACAAAAACACTTTTTGAACGACCATATGAGCCGTTCAATATCCAATCATCACCGTTTTTATAAAATTTGAACAATATCGTGTAGTAATATTCATGAATAAATTCCCGTTTAAAATGTTCGAAAAGTTTTTTTAATTCAATTTTAAAATATATTCTACATCATAATACACATAGGAAGTTAGATACACTAGTTTGGAATCACGAAAACACGTTTTGGATAGTCATATAGGTTGCTCAATGTCGAACATCTTTTGTTAACATTTGAAATAATTTACAAGTCTAACCGTCTTTTAGATGTTCTAAACGTATTTTTTATTTGATTTCATTATGTATTTATCATCAAAATACTTTAATGAAACTATATATACCAATTATGAGTCACAAAAACACTTTTTGAACGACTATGTGAGCCGTTCAATATCCATTCATCACCATTTTTATAAAATTTGAACAATATCGTGGAGTAATATTCATGAATAAATTCTGAGTTTAGAATGTCTGAAAAGTTTTTTTAATTCAATTTTAAAACTTATTCTACATCATAATACACATAGGAAGTTAGATATACTAGTTTGGAATCACAAAAACACGTTTTGGATAGTCATATAGGTTGCTCAATGTCGATCATATTTTGTTAACATTTGAAAAAATTCTCTAGTCTAACCCACTTTTAGATGTTCTAAACATATTTTTTTATTTGATTTCATTATGCATTTATCATCAAAATGCTTTAATGAAACTATAAATACCAATTATTATTCACAAAAATACTTTTTGAACGACCATATGAGCCGTTCAATATATAATCATCACCGTTTTTATAAAATTTGAACAATATCATGTAGTAATATTCATGAATAAATTCCACGTTTAGGATGTCCGAATATTTTTTTTAATTCAATGTTAAAACTTATTCTACATCATAATACACATAGGAAGTAAGATATACTAGTTTGGAATCACAAAAACACGTTTTGGATAGTCATATTGGTTGCTCAATGTCGAACATCTTTTGTTAACATTTGAAAAAATTCACGAGTCTAACCCACTTTTAGATGTTTTAAACATATTTTTTATTTGATTTCATTATGTATTTATCATCAAAATATTTTAATGAAACTATATATACCAATTATTATTCACAAAAATACTTTTTGAACGACCATATGAGCCGTTCAATCTCCAATCATCACCGTTTTTATAAAATTTGAACAATATCGTGTAATAACAGTCATGAATAAATTCCACTTTTAAAATGTCCGAAAAGTTTTTTTAATTCAATGTTAAAACTTATTCTACATCATAATACACATAGGAAGTTAGATATAATAGTTTAGAATCACAAAAACACGTTTTGGATAGTCATATAGGTTGCTCAATGTCGAACATCTTTTGTTAACCTTTGAAAAAATTCACGAGTCTAACTGACTTTTAGATATTCTAAACGTATTTTTTATTTGATTTCATTATGTATTTATCATCAAAATTCTTTAATGAAACTATATATACCAATTATTAGTCACAAAAAAACTTTTTGAACGACTATATGAGCCGTTCAACATCCAATCATCACCGTTTTTTTAAAATTTGAACAATATCGTGTAGTAATATTCATGACTAAATTCTACGTTTAAAATGTCCGAAAAGTTTTTTTAATTCAATGTTAAATCTTATTCTACATAATAATACACATAGGAAGTTAGATATACTAGTATGGAATCACAAAAATACGTTTCGGATAGTCATATAGGTTGCTTAATGTCGAACATCTTTTGTTAACATTTGAAAAAATTCTCGAGTCTAACCCTCTTTTAGATGTTCTAAACGTATTTTTTATTTGATTTCGTTATGTATTTATCATCAAAATGCATTAACGAAACTATATATACCAATTATGAGTCACAGAAACACTTTTTGAACGACCATATGAGCCGTTCAATATCCAATCATCACCGTTTTGGTACAATTTGAACAATATCGTGGAGTTAATATTCATGAATAAATACCACGTTTAGAATGTCCAAAAAAAAATTTCAATTCAATTTTAAAATTTATTCTACATCATAATACACATATGAAGTTAGATATACTAGTTTGGAATCACAAAAATACGTTTTGGATAGTCATATAGGTTGCTCAATGTCGATCCTCTTTTGTTAACATTTGAAAAAATTAACGAGTCTAACCCACTTTTAGATATTCTAAACGTGTTTTTTATTTGATTTCATTATGTATTTATCATCAAAATTCTTTAATGAAACTATATATACCAATTATTAGTCACAAAAAAACTTTTTGAACGACCATATGAGCCGTTCAACATCCAATCATCACCGTTTTTTTAAAATTTGAACAATATCGTATAGTAATATTCATGACTAAATTCTACGTTTAAAATGTCCGAAAAGTTTTTTTAATTCAATGTTAAATCTTATTCTACATCATAATACACATAGGAAGTTAGATATACTAGTATGGAATCACAAAAATACGTTTCGGATAGTCATATAGGTTGCTTAATGTCGAACATCTTTTGTTAACATTTCAAAAAAATTTCGAGCCTAACCCTCTTTTAGATGTTCTAAACGTATTTTTTAATTGATTTCATTATGTATTTATCATCAAAATGCTTTAACGAAACTATATATACCAATTATGAGTCACAGAAACACTTTTTGAACGGCCATATGAGCCGTTCAATATCCAATCATCACCGTTTTTGTAAAATTTGAACAATATCGTGGAGTTAATATTCATGAATAAATTCCACGTTTAGAATGTTCGAAAAAAAATTTCAATTCAATTTTAAAACTTATTCTACATCATAATACACATAGGAAGTTAGATATACTTGTTTGGAATCACAAAAATACGTTTTGGATAGTCATATAGGTTGTTCAATGTCGATCATCTTTTGTTAACATTTGAAAAAATTCACGAGTCTAACCCACTTTTATATTTGCTGAACGTGTTTTTTATTTGATTTCATTATGTATTTATCATGAAAATGCTTTAATGAAACAATATATACCAATTATGAGTCACAAAAAAACTCTTTGAACGACTATATGAGACGTTCAATATCTAACCAACACCGTTTTAATAAACTTTGAATAATATCGTGTAGTAATATTCATGAATAAATTCCACGTTTAGAATGTCCGAATTTTTTTTTTAATTCAATGTTAAAACTTATTCTACATCATAATACACATAGGAAGTTAGATATAATAGTTTGGAATCACAAAAACACGTTTTGGATAGTCATATAGGTTGCTCAATGTCGAACATCTTTTGTTAACCTTTGAAAAAATTCACGAGTCTAATTGACTTTTAGATATTCTAAACGTATTTTTTATTTGATTTCATTATGTATTTATCATCAAAATGCTTTAATAAAACTATATATACCAATTATGAGTCACAAAAACACTTTTTGAACGACCATATGAGCCGTTCAATCTCCAATCATCACCGTTTTTTTAAAATTTGAACAATATCGTAGTGATATTAATAAATAAATTCCACGTTTAGAATGTCCGAAATTTTTTTTAATTCAATTTTAAAACTTATTCTACATCATAACACACGTAGGAAGTTAGATATACTAGTTTGAAATCACAAAAATACGTTTTGGATAGTCATATAGGTTGCTCAATATCGATCATCTTTTGTTAACAGTTGAAAAAATTCAAGAGTCTAACCCACTTTCAGATATTTAAACGTGTTTTTTATTTGATTTCGTTTTGTATTTATCATGAAAATACTTTAATAAAACTATCTATACCAATTATGAATCACAAAAAAACTCTTTGAACGACCATATGAGACGTTCAATATCTAATCATCACCGTTTTTATAAAATTTGAACAATATCGTGTAGTAATATTCATGAATAAATTCCACGTTCAGAATGTCCGAAAAGTTTTTTTAATTCAATGTTAAAACTTATTCCACATCATAATACACATAGGAAGTTAGATATACTAGTTTGGAATCACAAAAATACGTTTTGGATAGTCATATAGGTTGCTCAATATCGATCATCTTTTGTTAACATTTGAAAAAATTCACGAGTCTAACTGACTTTTAGATGTTCTAAACGTATTTTTTATTTGATTTGGTTATGTATTTATCATCAAAATTCTATAATGAAACTATATATACCAATTATGAGTCACAAAAACACTTTTTGAACGACCATATGAGCCGTTCAATCTCCAATCATCACCATTTTTGTAAAATTTGAACAATATGGTAGTAATATTAATAAATAAATTCCACGTTTGGAATGTCCGAAAAGTTTTTTTAATTCAATTTTAAAACTTATTCTACATCATAATACACATAGGAAGTTAGATATGCTAGTATGGAATCACAAAAACACGTTTCGGATAGTCATATAGGTTGCTTAATGTCGAACATCTTTTGTAAACATTTGAAAAAATTCTCGAGTCTAACCCTCTTTTAGATGTTCTAAACGTATTTTTTATTTGATTTCGTTATGTATTTATCATCAAAATGCATTAACGAAACTATATATACCAATTATGAGTCACAGAAACACTTTTTGAACGACCATATGAGCCGTTCAATATCCAATCATCACCGTTTTTGTACAATTTGAACAACATCGTGGAGTTAATATTCATGAATAAATTCCACGTTTAGAATGTCCAAAAAATTTTTTCAATTCAATTTTAAAACTTATTCTACATCATAATACACATAGGAAGTTAGATATACTAGTTTGGAATCACAAAAATACGTTTTGGATAGTCATATAGGTTACTCAATGTCGATCATCTTTTGTTAACATTTGAAAAAATTCACGAGTCTAACCCACTTTTAGATATTCTAAACGTGTTTTTTATTTGATTTCATAATGTATTTATCATGAAAGTGCTTTAATGAAACTATATATACCAATTATGAGTCACAAAAAAAACTCTTTGAATGACCGTATGAGACGTTCAATATCTAACCATCACCGTTTTTATAAAATTTGAACAATATCGTGAAGTAATATTCATGAATAAATTCCACGTTTTGTATGTCCGAAAAGTTTTTTTACTTCAATTTTTAAACTTATTCTACATCATAATACACATAGGAAGTTAGATATACTAGTTTGGAATCACTAAAACACGTTTTGGATAGTCATATAGGTTCCTCAATGTCGATCATATTTTGTTAACATTTGAAAAAATTCTCAAGTCTAACCCATTTTTAGATGTTCTAAACGTATTTTTTTATTTGATTTCATTATCTATTTATCATCAAAATGCTTTAATGAAACTATAAATACCAATAATGATTCACAAAAACACTTTTTGAACGACCATATAAGCCGTTCAATATCTAATCATCACCGTTTTTATAAAATTTGAACAATATCGTGTAGTAATATTCAAGAATCAATTCCATGTTTAGAATGTCCGAAAAAAAATTTTAATTCAATGTTAAAACTTATTCTACATCATAATACACATAGGAAGTTAGATATACTAGTTTGGAATCACAAAAACACGTTTTGGATAGTCATATAGGTTGCTCAAAGTCGAACATCTTTTGTTAACCTTTGAAAAAATTCACGAGTCTAACTGACTTTTAGATATTCTAAACGTATTTTTTATTTGATTTCATTATGTATTTATCATCAAAATGCTTTAATGAAACTATATATACCAATTATGAGTCACAAAAAAAACTCTTTGAATGACCGTATGAGACGTTCAATATCTAACCATCACCGTTTTTATAAAATTTGAACAATATCGTGTAGTAATATTCATGAATAAATTCCACGTTTAGAATGTCCGAAAAGTTTTTTTAATTCAATTTTAAATCTTATTCTACATCATAATACACATAGGAAGTTAGATATACTAGTTTGGAATCACAAAAACACGTTTTGGATAGTCATATAGATTGCTCAATGTCGAACATCTTTTATTGACCTTTGAAAAAATTCACGAATCTAACTGACTTTTAGATATTCTAAACGTATTTTTTATTTGATTTCATTATGTATTTATCATCAAAATGCTTCAATGAAACTATATATACCAATTATGAGTCACAAAAACACTTTTTGAAAGACCATATGAGCCGTTCAATCTCCAATCATCACCGTTTTTGTAAAATTTGAACAATATCGTAGTAATATTAATAAATAAATTCTACATTTAGAATGTCCGAAAATTTTTTTAATTCAATTTTAAAACTTATTCTACATCATAACACACATTGGAAGTTAGATATACTACTTTGGAATCACAAAAATACGTTTTGGATAGTCATATAGGTTGCTCAATATCGATCATCTTTTGTTAACATTAGAAAAAATTCATGAGTCTAACCCACTTTTAGATATTTTAAACGTGTTTTTTATTTGATTTCATTTTGTATTTATCATGAAAATGCTTTAATAAAACTATCTATACCAATTATGAATCACAAAAAAACTCTTTGAACGACCATATGAGACGTTCAATATCTAATCATCACCGTTTTTATAAAATTTGAACAATATCGTGTAGTAATGTTCATGAATAAATTACACGTTCAGAATGTCCGAAATGTTTTTTTAATTCAATGTTAAAACTTATTCCACATCATAATACTCATAGGAAGTTAGATATACTAGTTTGGAATCCAAAAAATACGTTTTGGATAGTCATATAGGTTGCTCAATATCGATCATCTTTTGTTAACATTTGAAAAAATTCACGAGTCTAACTGACTTTTAGATGTTCTAAACGTATTTTTTATTTGATTTGATTATGTATTTATCATCAAAATGCTATAATGAAACTATATATACCAATTATGAGTCACAAAAACACTTTTTGAACGACCATATGAGCCGTTAAATATCCATTCATCACCGTTTTTATAAAATTTGAACAATATCGTGGAGTAATATTCATGAATAAATTCCACGTTTAGAATGTCCGAAATGTTTTTTTAATTCAATTTTTAAACTTATTCTACATCATAATACACATAGGAAGTTAGATATACTAGTTTGGAATCACTAAAACACGTTTTGGATAGTCATATAGGTTACTCAATGTCGATCATATTTTGTTAACATTTGAAAAAATTCTCAAGTCTAACACATTTTTAGATGTTCTAAACGTATTTTTTTATTTGATTTCATTATCTATTTATCATCAGAATGCTTTAATGAAACTATAAATACCAATTGTGATTCACAAAAACACTTTTTGAACGACCATATAAGCCGTTCAATATCTAATCATCACCGTTTTTATAAAATTTGAACAATATCGTGTAGTAATATTCAAGTATCAATTCCATGTTTAGAATGTCCGAAAATTTTTTTTAATTCAATGTTAAAACTTATTCTACATCATAATACACATAGGAAGTTAGATATACTAGTTTGGAATCACAAAAACACGTTTTGGATAGTCATATAGGTTGCTCAAAGTCGAACATCTTTTGTTAACCTTTGAAAAAATTCACGAGTCTAACTGACTTTTAGATATTCTAAACGTATTTTTTATTTGATTTCATTATGTATTTATCATCAAAATTCTTTAATGAAACTATATATACCAATTATTAGTCACAAAAAAACTTTTTGAACGACTATATGAGCCGTTCAACATCCAATCATCACCGTTTTTTTAAAATTTGAACAATATCGTGTAGTAATATTCATGACTAAATTCTACGTTTAAAATGTCCGAAAAGTTTTTTTAATTCAATGTTAAATCTTATTCTACATAATAATACACATAGGAAGTTAGATATACTAGTATGGAATCACAAAAATACGTTTCGGATAGTCATATAGGTTGCTTAATGTCGAACATCTTTTGTTAACATTTGAAAAAATTCTCGAGTCTAACCCTCTTTTAGATGTTCTAAACGTATTTTTTATTTGATTTCGTTATGTATTTATCATCAAAATGCATTAACGAAACTATATATACCAATTATGAGTCACAGAAACACTTTTTGAACGACCATATGAGCCGTTCAATATCCAATCATCACCGTTTTGGTACAATTTGAACAATATCGTGGAGTTAATATTCATGAATAAATACCACGTTTAGAATGTCCAAAAAAAAATTTCAATTCAATTTTAAAATTTATTCTACATCATAATACACATATGAAGTTAGATATACTAGTTTGGAATCACAAAAATACGTTTTGGATAGTCATATAGGTTGCTCAATGTCGATCCTCTTTTGTTAACATTTGAAAAAATTAACGAGTCTAACCCACTTTTAGATATTCTAAACGTGTTTTTTATTTGATTTCATTATGTATTTATCATCAAAATTCTTTAATGAAACTATATATACCAATTATTAGTCACAAAAAAACTTTTTGAACGACCATATGAGCCGTTCAACATCCAATCATCACCGTTTTTTTAAAATTTGAACAATATCGTATAGTAATATTCATGACTAAATTCTACGTTTAAAATGTCCGAAAAGTTTTTTTAATTCAATGTTAAATCTTATTCTACATCATAATACACATAGGAAGTTAGATATACTAGTATGGAATCACAAAAATACGTTTCGGATAGTCATATAGGTTGCTTAATGTCGAACATCTTTTGTTAACATTTCAAAAAAATTTCGAGCCTAACCCTCTTTTAGATGTTCTAAACGTATTTTTTAATTGATTTCATTATGTATTTATCATCAAAATGCTTTAACGAAACTATATATACCAATTATGAGTCACAGAAACACTTTTTGAACGGCCATATGAGCCGTTCAATATCCAATCATCACCGTTTTTGTAAAATTTGAACAATATCGTGGAGTTAATATTCATGAATAAATTCCACGTTTAGAATGTTCGAAAAAAAATTTCAATTCAATTTTAAAACTTATTCTACATCATAATACACATAGGAAGTTAGATATACTTGTTTGGAATCACAAAAATACGTTTTGGATAGTCATATAGGTTGTTCAATGTCGATCATCTTTTGTTAACATTTGAAAAAATTCACGAGTCTAACCCACTTTTATATTTGCTGAACGTGTTTTTTATTTGATTTCATTATGTATTTATCATGAAAATGCTTTAATGAAACAATATATACCAATTATGAGTCACAAAAAAACTCTTTGAACGACTATATGAGACGTTCAATATCTAACCAACACCGTTTTAATAAACTTTGAATAATATCGTGTAGTAATATTCATGAATAAATTCCACGTTTAGAATGTCCGAAATTTTTTTTTAATTCAATGTTAAAACTTATTCTACATCATAATACACATAGGAAGTTAGATATAATAGTTTGGAATCACAAAAACACGTTTTGGATAGTCATATAGGTTGCTCAATGTCGAACATCTTTTGTTAACCTTTGAAAAAATTCACGAGTCTAATTGACTTTTAGATATTCTAAACGTATTTTTTATTTGATTTCATTATGTATTTATCATCAAAATGCTTTAATAAAACTATATATACCAATTATGAGTCACAAAAACACTTTTTGAACGACCATATGAGCCGTTCAATCTCCAATCATCACCGTTTTTTTAAAATTTGAACAATATCGTAGTGATATTAATAAATAAATTCCACGTTTAGAATGTCCGAAATTTTTTTTAATTCAATTTTAAAACTTATTCTACATCATAACACACGTAGGAAGTTAGATATACTAGTTTGAAATCACAAAAATACGTTTTGGATAGTCATATAGGTTGCTCAATATCGATCATCTTTTGTTAACATTTGAAAAAATTCAAGAGTCTAACCCACTTTCAGATATTTAAACGTGTTTTTTATTTGATTTCGTTTTGTATTTATCATGAAAATACTTTAATAAAACTATCTATACCAATTATGAATCACAAAAAAACTCTTTGAACGACCATATGAGACGTTCAATATCTAATCATCACCGTTTTTATAAAATTTGAACAATATCGTGTAGTAATATTCATGAATAAATTCCACGTTCAGAATGTCCGAAAAGTTTTTTTAATTCAATGTTAAAACTTATTCCACATCATAATACACATAGGAAGTTAGATATACTAGTTTGGAATCACAAAAATACGTTTTGGATAGTCATATAGGTTGCTCAATATCGATCATCTTTTGTTAACATTTGAAAAAATTCACGAGTCTAACTGACTTTTAGATGTTCTAAACGTATTTTTTATTTGATTTGGTTATGTATTTATCATCAAAATGCTATAATGAAACTATATATACCAATTATGAGTCACAAAAACACTTTTTGAACGACCATATGAGCCGTTCAATCTCCAATCATCACCATTTTTGTAAAATTTGAACAATATGGTAGTAATATTAATAAATAAATTCCACGTTTGGAATGTCCGAAAAGTTTTTTTAATTCAATTTTAAAACTTATTCTACATCATAATACACATAGGAAGTTAGATATGCTAGTATGGAATCACAAAAACACGTTTCGGATAGTCATATAGGTTGCTTAATGTCGAACATCTTTTGTAAACATTTGAAAAAATTCTCGAGTCTAACCCTCTTTTAGATGTTCTAAACGTATTTTTTATTTGATTTCGTTATGTATTTATCATCAAAATGCATTAACGAAACTATATATACCAATTATGAGTCACAGAAACACTTTTTGAACGACCATATGAGCCGTTCAATATCCAATCATCACCGTTTTTGTACAATTTGAACAACATCGTGGAGTTAATATTCATGAATAAATTCCACGTTTAGAATGTCCAAAAAAATTTTTCAATTCAATTTTAAAACTTATTCTACATCATAATACACATAGGAAGTTAGATATACTAGTTTGGAATCACAAAAATACGTTTTGGATAGTCATATAGGTTACTCAATGTCGATCATCTTTTGTTAACATTTGAAAAAATTCACGAGTCTAACCCACTTTTAGATATTCTAAACGTGTTTTTTATTTGATTTCATAATGTATTTATCATGAAAGTGCTTTAATGAAACTATATATACCAATTATGAGTCACAAAAAAAACTCTTTGAATGACCGTATGAGACGTTCAATATCTAACCATCACCGTTTTTATAAAATTTGAACAATATCGTGAAGTAATATTCATGAATAAATTCCACGTTTTGTATGTCCGAAAAGTTTTTTTACTTCAATTTTTAAACTTATTCTACATCATAATACACATAGGAAGTTAGATATACTAGTTTGGAATCACTAAAACACGTTTTGGATAGTCATATAGGTTCCTCAATGTCGATCATATTTTGTTAACATTTGAAAAAATTCTCAAGTCTAACCCATTTTTAGATGTTCTAAACGTATTTTTTTATTTGATTTCATTATCTATTTATCATCAAAATGCTTTAATGAAACTATAAATACCAATAATGATTCACAAAAACACTTTTTGAACGACCATATAAGCCGTTCAATATCTAATCATCACCGTTTTTATAAAATTTGAACAATATCGTGTAGTAATATTCAAGAATCAATTCCATGTTTAGAATGTCCGAAAAAAAATTTTAATTCAATGTTAAAACTTATTCTACATCATAATACACATAGGAAGTTAGATATACTAGTTTGGAATCACAAAAACACGTTTTGGATAGTCATATAGGTTGCTCAAAGTCGAACATCTTTTGTTAACCTTTGAAAAAATTCACGAGTCTAACTGACTTTTAGATATTCTAAACGTATTTTTTATTTGATTTCATTATGTATTTATCATCAAAATGCTTTAATGAAACTATATATACCAATTATGAGTCACAAAAAAAACTCTTTGAATGACCGTATGAGACGTTCAATATCTAACCATCACCGTTTTTATAAAATTTGAACAATATCGTGTAGTAATATTCATGAATAAATTCCACGTTTAGAATGTCCGAAAAGTTTTTTTAATTCAATTTTAAATCTTATTCTACATCATAATACACATAGGAAGTTAGATATACTAGTTTGGAATCACAAAAACACGTTTTGGATAGTCATATAGATTGCTCAATGTCGAACATCTTTTATTGACCTTTGAAAAAATTCACGAATCTAACTGACTTTTAGATATTCTAAACGTATTTTTTATTTGATTTCATTATGTATTTATCATCAAAATGCTTCAATGAAACTATATATACCAATTATGAGTCACAAAAACACTTTTTGAAAGACCATATGAGCCGTTCAATCTCCAATCATCACCGTTTTTGTAAAATTTGAACAATATCGTAGTAATATTAATAAATAAATTCTACATTTAGAATGTCCGAAAATTTTTTTAATTCAATTTTAAAACTTATTCTACATCATAACACACATTGGAAGTTAGATATACTACTTTGGAATCACAAAAATACGTTTTGGATAGTCATATAGGTTGCTCAATATCGATCATCTTTTGTTAACATTTGAAAAAATTCATGAGTCTAACCCACTTTTAGATATTTTAAACGTGTTTTTTATTTGATTTCATTTTGTATTTATCATGAAAATGCTTTAATAAAACTATCTATACCAATTATGAATCACCAAAAAACTCTTTGAACGACCATATGAGACGTTCAATATCTAATCATCACCGTTTTTATAAAATTTGAACAATATCGTGTAGTAATATTCATGAATAAATTCCACGTTTAGAATGTCCGAAAAGTTTTTTTACTTCAATTTTTAAACTTATTCTACATCATAATACACATAGGAAGTTACGTTTAGAATGTCCGAAAAGTTTTTTTAATTCAATTTTAAAACTTATTCTACATCATAATACACATAGGAAGTTAGATATACTAGTATGGAATCACAAAAACACGTTTCGGATAGTCATATAGGTTGCTTAATGTCGAATATTTTTTGTAAACATTTGAAAAAATTCTCGAGTCTAACCCTCTTTTAGATGTTCTAAACGTATTTTTTATTTGATTTCGTTATGTATTTATCATTAAAATGCATTAACGAAACTATATATACCAATTATGAGTCACAGAAACACTTTTTGAACGACCAGATGAGCCGTTCAATATCCAATCATCACCGTTTTTGTACAATTTGAACAATATCGTGGAGTTAATATTCATGAATAAATTCCACGTTTAGAATGTCCAAAAAGTTTTTTCAATTCAATTTTAAAACTTATTCTACATCATAATACACATAGGATGTTAGATATACTAGTTTGGAATCACAAAAATACGTTTTGGATAGTCATATTGGTTGCTCAATGTCGATCATCTTTTGTTAACATTTGAAAAAATTCACTAGTCTAACCCACTTTTAGATATTCTAAAGGTGTTTTTTATTTGATTTCATAATGTATTTATCATGAAAATGCTTTAATAAAACTATATATACCAATTATGAGTCACAAAAACAACTCTTTGAATGACCGTATGAGACGTTCAATATCTAATTATCACCGTTTTTATAAAATTTGAACAATATCGTGTAGTAATATTCATGAATAAATTCCACGTTTAGAATGTCCGAAAAGTTATTTTAATTCAATGTTAAAACTTATTCTACATCATAATACACATAGGAAGTTAGATATACTAGTTTGGAATCACAAAAACACGTTTTGGATAGTCATATAGATTGCTCAATGTCGAACATCTTTTATTGACCTTTGAAAAAATTCACGAGTCTAACTGACTTTTAGATATTCTAAACGTATTTTTTATTTGATTTCATTATGTATTTATCATCAAAATGCTTCAATTAAACTATATATACCAATTATGAGTCACAAAAACACTTTTTGAAAGACCATATGAGCCATTCAATCTCCAATCATCACCGTTTTTGTAAAATTTGAACAATATCGTAGTAATATTAATAAATAAATTCCACGTTTAGATTGTCCGAAAATTTTTTTAATTCAATTTTGAAACTTATTCTACATCATAAAACACATAGGAAGTTAGATATACTAGTTTGGAATCACAAAAATACGTTTTGGATAGTCTTATAGGTTGCTTAATATCGATCATCTTTTGTTAACATTTGAAAAAATTCATGAGTCTAACCCACTTTTAGATATTTTAAACGTGTTTTTTATTTGATTTCATTTTGTATTTATCATGAAAATGCTTTGATAAAACTATCTATACCAATTATGAATCACCAAAAAACTCTTTGAACGACCATATGAGACGTTCAATATCTAATCATCACCGTTTTTATAAAATTTGAACAATATCGTGTAGTAATATTCATGAATAAATTCCACGTTCATAATGTCCGAAAAGTTTTTTTAATTCAATGTTAAAACTTATTCCACATCATAATACACATAGGAAGTTAGATATACTAGTTTGGAATCACAAAAATACGTTTTGGATAGTCATATAGGTTTGCTCAATATCGATCATCTTTTGTTAACATTTGAAAAAATTAACGAGTCTAACCCACTTTTAGATATTCTAAACGTATTTTTTATTTGATTTGATTATGTATTTATCATCAAAATGCTATAATGAAACTATATATACCGATTATGAGTCACAAAAACACTTTTTGAACGACTATGTGAGCCGTTAAATATCCATTCATCACCGTTTTTATAAAATTTGAACAATATCGTGGAGTAATATTCATGAATAAATTCCACGTTTAGAATGTCCGAAATGTTTTTTTAATTCAATTTTTAAACTTATTCTACATCATAATACACATAGGAAGTTAGATATACTAGTTTGGAATCACTAAAACACGTTTTGGATAGTCATATAGGTTACTCAATGTCGATCATATTTTGTTAACATTTGAAAAAATTCTCAAGTCTAACACATTTTTAGATGTTCTAAACGTATTTTTTTATTTGATTTCATTATCTATTTATCATCAGAATGCTTTAATGAAACTATAAATACCAATTGTGATTCACAAAAACACTTTTTGAACGACCATATAAGCCGTTCAATATCTAATCATCACCGTTTTTATAAAATTTGAACAATATCGTGTAGTAATATTCAAGAATCAATTCCATGTTTAGAATGTCCGAAAAATTTTTTTAATTCAATGTTAAAACTTATTCTACATCATAATACACATAGGAAGTTAGATATACTAGTTTGGAATCACAAAAACACGTTTTGGATAGTCATATAGGTTGCTCAAAGTCGAACATCTTTTGTTAACCTTTGAAAAAATTCACGAGTCTAACTGACTTTTAGATATTCTAAACGTATTTTTTATTTGATTTCGTTATGTCTTTATCATCAAAATGCTTTAATGAAACTATACATACCAATTATGAGTCACAAAAACACTTTTTGAACGACCATATGAGCCGTTCAATATCCAATAATCACCGTTTTTGTAAAATTTGAACAATATCATGGAGTAATATTCATGAATAAATTCCACGTTTAGAATGTCCGAAAGGTTTTTTTAATTCAATTTTAAAACTTATTCTACATCATAACACACATAGGAAGTTAGATATACTAGTATGGAATCACAAAAACACGTTTTGGATAGTTATATAGATTGCTCAATGTCGAACATCTTTTGTTAAAATTTGAAAAAAGTCACGAGTCTAACCCTCTTTTAGATGTTCTAAACGTATTTTTTATTTGATTTTATTATGTATTTATCATTAAAATGCTTTAATGAAACTATAAATAGTAATTATGAGTCACAAAAACACTTTTTGAACGACCATGTGAGCCGTTCAATATCCAATCATTACCGTTTTTATAAAATTTGAACAATATCGTGTAGTAATATTCATGAATAAATTCAACATTTAGAATGTTCAAAAAGTTTTTTTAATTCAATTTTAAAACTTATTCTACATCATAATACACATAAGAATTTAGATATACTAGTACGGAATCACAAAAACACGTTTTGGATAGTAATATAGGTTGCTCAATGTCGAACATCTTTTGTTAACATTTGAAAAAATTCACGTGTCTAACCCTCTTTTAGATGTTCTAAACGTATTTTTTATTTGATTTCATTATGTATTTATCATCCAAATACTTGAATGAAACTATATATACCAATTATGAGTCACAAAAACACTTTTTGAACGACCATATGAGCCGTTCAATATCCAATCATCACCGTTTTTTTAAAATTTGAACAATATCGTGGAGTAATATTCATGAATAAATTCCACGTTTATAATGTTCGAAAGGTTTTTTTAATTCAGTTTTAAAACTTATTCTACATCATAATACACATAGGAAGTTAGATATACTAGTTTGGAATCATAAAAACACGTTTTGGATAGTCATATAGGTTGCTCAATGTCGATCATCTTTTATTAACATTTGAAAAAATTCACGAGTTTAACCCACTTTTAGATGTTCTAAACGTATTTTTTATTTGATTTCATTATGTATTCATCATCAAAATGCTTTAATGAAACTAAATATACCAATTATGAGTCACAAAAATACTTTTTGAACGACCATGTGAGCCGTTCAATATCCAATCATTACCGTTTTTATAAAATTTGAACAATATCGTATAGTAATATTCATGAATAAATTCCACATTTACAATGTTAAAAAAGTTTTTTTAATTCAATTTTAAAACTTATTCTACATCATGATATGCATAGGAAGTTAGATATACTAGTTTGGAATCACAAAAACACATTTTGGATAGTCATATAGATTGTTCAATATCGAACATCTTTTGTTAACATTTGAAAAAATTCACGAGTCTAACCCTCTTTTAGATGTTCTAAACGTATTTTTTATTTGATTTCGTTATGTATTTATCATCCAAATACTTGAATGAAACTATATATACCAATTATGAGTCACAAAAAACTTTTTAAACGACCATATTAGCCGTTCAATATCCAATCATCACCGTTTTTTCAAAATTTGAAAAATATCGTGTAGTAATATTCATGAATAAATTCCACGTTTAGAATGTCAGAAAAATTTTTTTAATTCAATTTTAAAACTTATTCTACATCATAATACACATAGGAAGTTAGATATACTAGTTTGGAATCACGAAAACATGTTTTGGATAGTCATATAGGTTGCTCAATGTCGAACATCTTTTGTTAACATTTGAAATAATTTACGAGTCTAACCGTCTTTTAGATTTTCTAAACGTATTTTTTATTTGATTTCATTATGTATTTATCATCAAAATGCTTTAATGAAACTATATATACCAATTATGAGTCACAAAAAAACTTTTTGAATGACCATATGAGCCGTTCAATGTCCAATAATCACCGTTTTTGTAAAATTTGAACAATATCGTAGTAATATTAATGAATAAATTCCACGTTTAGAATGTCCGAAAAGTTTTTTTAATTCAATTTTAAAACATATTCTACATCATAATACACATAGGATGTTAGATTCACTAGTTTGGAATCACAAAAACACGTTTTGGATAGTCATATAGGTTGCTCAATGTCGAACATCTTTTGTTAACATTTGGAAAAATTCACGAGTCTAACCCTATTTTAGAAGTTCTAAACGTATTTTTTATTTGATTTCGTTATGTCTTTATCATCAAAATGCTTTATTGAAACTGTACATACCAATTATGAGTCACAAAAACACTTTTTGAACGACCATATGAGCCGTTCAATCTCCAATCATCACCGTTTTTGTAAAATTTGAACAATATCGTAGTAATAATAATGAAGAAATTCTACGTTAAGAATGTCCGAAAAGTTTTTTTAATTCAATTTTGAAACTTATGCTACATCATAATACACATAGGAAGTTAGATACACTAGTTTGGAATCATAAAAACACGTTTTGAATAGTCATATAGGTTGCTCAATGTCCAACATCTTTTGTTAACATTTGAAAAAATTCACGAGTCTAACCCTCTTTTAGATACTCTAAACGTATTTTTTACTTGATTTCGTTATGTCTTTATCATCAAAATGCTTTAATGAAACTATATATACCAATTATGAGTCACAAAAACACTTTTTCAACGACCATATGAGCCGTTCAATATCCAATCATCACCGTTTTTGTAAAATTTGAACAATATTGTGGAGTAAATATTCATGAATAAATTCCACGTTTAGAATGTCCGAAATTTTTTTTTAATTCAATTTTAAAACTTATTCTACATCATAATACACATAGGAAGTTAGATATACTAGTTTGGAATTACAAAAATACGTTTTGGATAGTTGTATAGGTTGCTCAATGTCGATCATCTTTTGTTAACATCTGAAAAAATTCACGAGTCTAACCCACTTTTAGATATTCTAAACGTATTTTTTATTTGATTTCATTACGTATTTATCATGAAAATGCTTTAATGAAACTATATATACCAATTATGAGTCACAAAAAAACTTTTGGAACGACCATATGAGACGTTCAATATCTAATTATCACTGTTTTTATAAAATTTGAACAATATCGTGTAGTAATATTCATGAATAAATTGCACGTTTAGAATGTCCGAAAAATTTTTATTATTCAATGTTAAAACTTATTCTACTTCATAATACACATAGGAGGTTAGATATACTAGTTTGGAATCACAAAAACACGTTTTGGATAGTCATATAGGTTGCACAATGTCGAACATCTTTTGTTAACCTTTGAAAAAATTCACGAGTCTAACCGACTTTTAGATGTTCTAAATGTATTTTTCATTTGATTTCATTATATATTTATCATCAAAATGCTTTAATGAAACTATATATACCTATTATGAGTCACAAAAAGGCTTTTTGAACGACCATGTGAGCCGTTCAATCTCCAATCATCACCGTTTTTGTAAAATGTGAACAATATCGTAGTAATATTAATAAATAAATTCCACATTTAGAATGTCCGAAAAATTTTTATTATTCAATGTTGAAACTTATTCTACATCATAATACACATAGGAGGTTAGATATACTAGTTTGGAATCACAAAAACACGTTTTGGATAGTCATATAGGTTGCTCAATATCGATCATCTTTTGTTAACATTTGAAAAAATTCACGAGTTTAACCCACTTTTAGATGTTCTAAACGTATTTTTTATTTGATTTCATTATGTATTCATCATCAAAATGCTTTAATGAATCTAAATATACCAATTATGAGTCACAAAAATACTTTTTGAACGACCATGTGAGCCGTTCAATTTCCAATCATTACCGTTTTTATAAAATTTGAACAATATCGTATAGTAATATTCATGAATAAATTCCACATTTAGAATGTTCAAAAAGTTTTTTTAATTCAATTTTAAAACTTATTCTACATCATGATATGCATAGGAAGTTAGATATACTAGTTTGGAATCACAAAAACACATTTTGGATAGTCATATAGATTGTTCAATATCGAACATCTTTTGTTAACATTTGAAAAAATTTACGAGTCTAACCCACTTTTAGATATTCTAAACGTATTTTTTATTTGATTTCATTATGTATTTATCATCAAAATACTTTAATGAAACTATATATACCAATGATGAGTCACAAAAACACTTTTTGAACGACCATATGAGCCGTTAAATCTCCAATCATCACCGTTTCTGTAAATTTTGAACAATATCGTAGTAATATTAATGAATAAATTCCACGTTTAGAATGTCCGAAAAGTGTTTTTAATTCAATTTTAAAACATATTCTACATCATAATACACATAGGAAGTTAGATTCACTAGTTTGGAATCACAAAAACAAGTTTTGGATAGTCATATAGGTTGCTCAATGTCGAATTGTTAACATTTGGAAAAATTCACGAGTCTAACCCTTTTTTAGATGTTCTAAACGTATTTTTTATTTGATTTCGTTATGTCTTTATCATCAAAATGCTTTAATGAAACTATACATACCAATTATGAGTCACAAAAACACTTTTTGAACGACCATATGAGCCGTTCAATATCCAATAATCACCGTTTTTGTAAAATTTGAACAATATCATGGAGTAATATTCATGAATAAATTCCACGTTTAGAATGTCCGAAAAGTTTTTTTAATTCAATTTTAAAACTTATTCTACATCATAATACACATAGGAATTTAGATATACTAGTACGGAATCATAAAAACACGTTTTGGATACCCATATAGGTTGCTCAATGTCGAACATCTTTTGTTAACATTTGAAAAAATTCACGAGTCTAACCCTCTTTTAGATGTTCTAAACGTATTTTTTATTTGATTTCGTTATGTATTTATCATCCAAATACTTGAATGAAACTATATATACCAATTATGAGTCACAAAAAACTTTTTAAACGACCATATTAGCCGTTCAATATCCAATCATCACCGTTTTTTCAAAATTTGAAAAATATCGTGTAGAAATATTCATGAATAAATTCCACGTTTAGAATGTCAGAAAAGTTTTTTTAATTCAATTTTAAAACTTATTCTACATCATAATACACATAGGAAGTTAGATATACTAGTTTGGAATCACGAAAACATGTTTTGGATAGTAATATAGGTTGCTCTATGTCGAACATCTTTTGTTAACATTTGAAATAATTTACGAGTCTAACCGTCTTTTAGATTTTCTAAACGTATTTTTTATTTGATTTCATTATGTATTTATCATCAAAATGCTTTAATGAAACTATATATACCAATTATGAGTCACAAAAAAACTTTTTGAACGACTATGTAAGCCGTTCAATATCCAATCATCACCGTTTTTATAAAATTTGAACAATATCGTAGTAATATTAATGAATAAATTCCACGTTTAGAATGTCCGAAAAGTTTTTTTAATTCAATTTTAAAACATATTCTACATCATAATACACATAGGATGTTAGATTCACTAGTTTGGAATCACAAAAACACGTTTTGGATAGTCATATAGGTTGCTCAATGTCGAACATCTTTTGTTAACATTTGGAAAAATTCACGAGTCTAACCCTCTTTTAGAAGTTCTAAACGTATTTTTTATTTGATTTCGTTATGTCTTTATCATCAAAATGCTTTAATGAAAATGTACATACCAATTATGAGTCACAAAAACACTTTTTGAACGACCATATGAGCCGTTCAATCTCCTATCATCACCGTTTTTGTAAAATTTGAACAATATCGTAGTAATAATAATGAATAAATTCTACGTTTAGAATGTCCGAAAAGTTTTTTTAATTCAATTTTGAAACTTATGCTACATCATAATACACATAGGAAGTTAGATACACTAGTTTGGAATCATAAAAACACGTTTTGAATAGTCATATAGGTTGCTCAATGTCCAACATCTTTTGTTAACATTTGAAAAAATTCACGAGTCTAACCCTCTTTTAGATACTCTAAACGTATTTTTTACTTGATTTCGTTATGTCTTTATCATCAAAATGCTTTAATGAAACTATATATACCAATTATGAGTCACAAAAACACTTTTTGAACGACCATATGAGCCGTTCAATATCCAATCATCACCGTTTTTGTAAAATTTGAACAATATAGTGGAGTAAATATTCATGAATAAATTCCACGTTTAGAATGTCCGAAATTTTTTTTTAATTCAATTTTAAAACTTATTCTACATCATAATACACATAGGAAGTTAGATATACTAGTTTGGAATGACAAAAATACGTTTTGGATAGTTGTATAGGTTGCTCAATGTCGATCATCTTTTGTTAACATCTGAAAAAATTCACGAGTCTAACCCACTTTTAGATATTCTAAACGTATTTTTTATTTGATTTCATTACGTATTTATCATGAAAATGCTTTAATGAAACTATATATACCAATTATGAGTCACAAAAAAACCCTTTGAATGACCATATGAGACGTTCAATATCTAATTATCACCGTTTTTATAAAATTTGAACAATATCGTGTAGTAATATTCATGAATAAATTCCACGTTTAGAATGTCCGAAAAATTTTTATTATTCAATGTTAAAACTTATTCTACTTCATAATACACATAGGAGGTTAGATATACTAGTTTGGAATCACAAAAACACGTTTTGGATAGTCATATAGGTTGCACAATGTCGAACATCTTTTGTTAACCTTTGAAAAAATTCACGAGTCTAACCGACTTTTAGATGTTCTAAATGTATTTTTTATTTGATTTCATTATATATTTATCATCAAAATGCTTTAATGAAACTATATATACCTATTATGAGTCACAAAAAGGCTTTTTGAACGACCATGTGAGCCGTTCAATATTCAATCATCACCGTTTTTGTAAAATTTGAACAATATCGTGGAGTAATATTCATGAATAAATTCCACGTTTAGAATGTCCGAAAAATTTTTATTATTCAATGTTAAAACTTATTCTACTTCATAATACACATAGGAGGTTAGATATACTAGTTTGGAATCACAAAAACACATTTTGGATAGTCATATAGATTGCTCAATGTAGAACATCTTTTGTTAACATTTGAACAAATTCACGAGTCTAACCCTCTTTTAGATGTTCTAAACGTATTTTTTATTTGATTTTATTATGTATTTATCATTAAAATGCTTTAATGAAACTATAAATAGCAATTATGAGTCACAAAAACACTTTTTGAACGACCATATGAACCGTTCAATATTCAATCATCACCATTTTTGTAAAATTTGAACAATATCGTGGAGTAATATTCATGAAAAAATTCCACATTTAGAATGTCCGAAAAGTTTTTTAAATTCAATTTTAAAACTTATTCTACATCATAATACACATAGGAAGTTAGATATACTAGTTTGGAATCAAAAAAACACATTTTGGATAGTCATATAGGTTTGCTCAATGTCGATCATCTTTTGTTAACATTTGAAAAAATTCACGAGTCTAAACCACTTTTAGATGTTCTGAACGTATTTTTTGTTTGATTTCATTACGTATTTATCATCAAAATTCTTTAATGAAACTAAATATACGAATTATGAGTCACAAAAACACTTTTTGAACGGCCGTGTGAGCCGTTCAATATCCAATCATCACCGTTTTTATAAAATTTGAACAATATCGTGTAGTAATATTCATGAATAAATTCCACATTTAGAATGTTCGAAAAGTTTTTTTAATTCAATTTTAAAACTTATTCTACATCATGATATACATAGGAAGTTAGATATACCAGTTTGGAATCACAAAAACACGTTTTGGATAGTCATATAGATTGTTCAATATCGAACATCTTTTGTTAACATTTGAAAAAATTTACGAGTCTAACCTAATTTTAGATATTCTAAACGTATTTTTTATTTGATTTAATAGTGTATTTATCATCAAAATACTTTAATGAAACTATATATACCAATTATGAGTCACAAAAACACTTTTTGAACGACCATATGAGCCGTTCAATGTCCAATCATCACCGTTTCTGTAAATTTTGAACAATATCGTAGTAATATTAATGAATAAATTCCACGTTTAGAATGTCCGAAAAGTTTTTTTAATTCAATTTTAAAACATATTCTACATCATAATACACATAGGATGTTAGATTCACTAGTTTGGAACCACAAAAACACGTTTTGGATAGTCATATAGGTTGCTCAATGTCGAACATCTTTTGTTAACATTTGGAAAAATTCACGAGTCTAACCATCTTTTAGATGTTCTAAACGTATTTTTTATTTGATTTCGTTATGTCTTTATCATCAAAATGCTTTAATGAAACTGTACATACCAATTATGAGTCACAAAAACACTTTTTGAACGACCATATGAACCGTTCAATATTCAATCATCACCGTTTTTGTAAAATTTGAACAATATCGTGGAGTAATATTCATGAAAAAATTCCACATTTAGATTGTATGAAAAGTTTTTTAAATTCAATTTTAAAACATATTCTACATCATAATACACATAGGATGTTAGATTCACTAGTTTAGAATCACAAAAACACGTTTTGGATAGTCATATAGGTGGCTAAATGTCGAAAATCTTTTGTTAACATTTGGAAAAATTCACGAGTCTAACCCACTTTTAGATATTCTAAACGTATTTTTTATTTGATTTCATTACGTATTTATCATGAAAATGCTTTAATAAAACTATATATACCAATTATGAGTCGCAAAAAAACTCTTTGAATGACCATATGAGACGTTCAATATCTAATTATCACCGTTTTTATAAAATTTGAACAATATCGTGTAGTAATATTCATGAATAAATTCCACGTTTAGAATGTCCGAAAATTTTTTATTATTCAATGTTAAAACTTATTCTACATCATAATACACATAGGAGGTTAGATATACTTGTTTGGAATCACAAAAACACGTTTTGGATAGTCATATAGGTTACTCAATGTCGAACATCTTTTGTTAACCTTTGAAAAAATTCACGAGTCTAACCGACTTTTAGATGTTCTAAATGTATTTTTTATTTGATTTCATTATGTATTTATCATCAAAATGCTTTAATGAAACTATATATACCAATTATGAGTCACAAAAACACTTTTTGAACGACCATGTGAGCCGATCAATCTCCAATCATCACCGTTTTTGTAAAATTTGAACAATATCGTAGTAATATTAGTAAATAAATTCCACGTTTAGAATGTCCGAAAAATTTTTATTATTCAATGTTGAAACTTATTCTACATCATAATACACATAGGAGGTTAGATATACTAGTTTGGAATCACAAAAACACATTTTGGATAGTCATATAGATTGCTCAATGTAGAACATCTTTTGTTAACATTTGAACAAATTCACGAGTCTAACCCTCTTTTAGATGTTCTGAACGTATTTTTTATTTGATTTTATTATGTATTTATCATTAAAATGCTTTAATGAAACTATAAATAGCAATTATGAGTCACAAAAACACTTTTTGAACGACCATATGAGCCGTTCAATATTCAATCATCACCGTTTTTGTAAAATTTGAACAATATCGGGGAATAATATTCATGAAAAAATTCCACATTTAGAATGTCCGAAAAGTTTTTTAAATTCAATTTTAAAACTTATTCTACATCATAATACACATAGGAAGTTAGATATACAAGTTTGGAATCACAAAAACACATTTTGGATAGTCATATAGGTTGCTCAATGTCGATCATCTTTTGTTAACATTTGAAAAAATTCACGAGTCTAAACCACTTTTAGATGTTCTGAACGTATTTTTTGTTTGATTTCATTACGTATTTATCATCAAAATACTTTAATGAAACTATATATACCAATTATGAGTCACAAAAACACTTTTTGAACGACCATATGAGCCGTTCAATGTCCAATCATCACCGTTTCTGTAAATTTTGAACAATATCGTAGTAATATTAATGAATAAATTCCACGTTTAGAATGTCCGAAAAGTTTTTTTAATTCAATTTTAAAACATATTCTACATCATAATACACATAGGATTTTAGATTCACTAGTTTGGAACCACAAAAACACGTTTTGGATAGTCATATAGGTTGCTCAATGTCGAACATCTTTTGTTAACATTTGGAAAAATTCACGAGTCTAACCATCTTTTAGATGTTCTAAACGTATTTTTTATTTGATTTCGTTATGTCTTTATCATCAAAATGCTTTAATGAAACTGTACATACCAATTATGAGTCACAAAAACACTTTTTGAACGACCATATGAACCGTTCAATATTCAATCATCACCGTTTTTGTAAAATTTGAACAATATCGTGGAGTAATATTCATGAAAAAATTCCACATTTAGATTGTACGAAAAGTTTTTTAAATTCAATTTTAAAACATATTCTACATCATAATACACATAGGATGTTAGATTCACTAGTTTAGAATCACAAAAACACGTTTTGGATAGTCATATAGGTGGCTAAATGTCGAACATCTTTTGTTAACATTTGGAAAAATTCACGAGTCTAACCCTCTTTTAGATGTTCTAAACGTATTTTTTATTTGATTTCGTTATGTCTTTATCATCAAAATGCTTTAATGAAACAGTACATACCAATTATGAGTCACAAAAAAACTTTTTGAACGACCATATGAGCCGTTCAATATCCAATCATCACCGTTTTTGTAAAATTTGAACAATATCGTAGAGTAAATATTCATGAATAAATTCCACGTTTAGAATGTCCGAAATTTTTTTTTTTAATTCAATTTTAAAACTTATTCTACATCATAATACACATAGGAAGTTAGATATACTAGTTTAGAATCACAAAAATATGTTTTGGATAGTTGTATAGGTTGCTCAATGTCGATCATCTTTTGTTAACATCTGAAAAAATTCACGAGTCTAACCCACTTTTAGATATTCTAAACGTATTTTTTATTTGATTTCATTACGTATTTATCATGAAAATGCTTTAATAAAACTATATATACCAATTATGAGTCGCAAAAAAACTCTTTGAATGACCATATGAGACGTTCAATATCTAATTATCACCGTTTTTATAAAATTTGAACAATATCGTGTAGTAATATTCATGAATAAATTCCACGTTTAGAATGTCCGAAAATTTTTTATTATTCAATGTTAAAACTTATTCTACATCATAATACACATAGGAGGTTAGATATACTTGTTTGGAATCACAAAAACACGTTTTGGATAGTCATATAGGTTACTCAATGTCGAACATCTTTTGTTAACCTTCGAAAAAATTCACGAGTCTAACCGACTTTTAGATGTTCTAAATGTATTTTTTATTTGATTTCATTATGTATTTATCATCAAAATGCTTTAATGAAACTATATATACCAATTATGAGTCACAAAAACACTTTTTGAACGACCATGTGAGCCGATCAATCTCCAATCATCACCGTTTTTGTAAAATTTGAACAATATCGTAGTAATATTAGTAAATAAATTCCACGTTTAGAATGTCCGAAAAATTTTTATTATTCAATGTTGAAACTTATTCTACATCATAATACACATAGGAGGTTAGATATACTAGTTTGGAATCACAAAAACACATTTTGGATAGTCATATAGATTGCTCAATGTAGAACATCTTTTGTTAACATTTGAACAAATTCACGAGTCTAACCCTCTTTTAGATGTTCTGAACGTATTTTTTATTTGATTTTATTATGTATTTATCATTAAAATGCTTTAATGAAACTATAAATAGCAATTATGAGTCACAAAAACACTTTTTGAACGACCATATGAGCCGTTCAATATTCAATCATCACCGTTTTTGTAAAATTTGAACAATATCGTGGAATAATATTCATGAAAAAATTCCACATTTAGAATGTCCGAAAAGTTTTTTAAATTCAATTTTAAAACTTATTCTGCATCATAATACACATAGGAAGTTAGATATACTAGTTTGGAATCACAAAAACACATTTTGGATAGTCATATAGGTTGCTCAATGTCGATCATCTTTTGTTAACATTTGAAAAAATTCACGAGTCTAAACCACTTTTAGATGTTCTGAACGTATTTTTTGTTTGATTTCATTACGTATTTATCATCAAAATGCTTTAATGAAACTAAATATACGAATTATGAGTCACAAAAACACTTTTTGAACGACCGTGTGAGCCGTTCAATATCCAATCATCACCGTTTTTATAAAATTTGAACAATATCGTGTAGTAATATTCATGAATAAATTCCACATTTAGAATGTTCGAAAAGTTTTTTTAATTCAATTTTAAAAGTTATTCTACATCATGATATACATAGGAAGTTAGATATACCAGTTTGGAATCACAAAAACACGTTTTGGATAGTCATATAGATTGTTCAATATCGAACATCTTTTGTTAACATTTGAAAAAATTTACGAGTCTAACCTACTTTTACATATTCTAAACGTAATTTTTATTTGATTTCATTGTGTATTTATCATCAAAATACTTTAATGAAACTATATATACCAATTATGAGTCACAAAAACACTTTTTGAACGACCATATTAGCCGTTCAATGTCCAATCATCACCGTTTCTGTAAATTTTGAACAATATTGTAGTAATATTAATGAATAAATTCCACGTTTAGAATGTCCGAAAAGTTTTTTTAATTCAATTTTAAAACATATTCTACGTCATAATACACATAGGATGTTAGATTCACTAGTTTTGAATCACAAAAACACGTTTTGGATAGTCATATAGGTTGCTCAATGTCGAACATCTTTTGTTAACATTTGGAAAAATTCACGAGTCTAACCCTCTTTTAGATGTTCTAAACGTATTTTTTATTTGATTTTGTTATGTCTTTATCATCAAAATGCTTTAATGAAACTGTACATACCAATTATGAGTCACAAAAATACTTTTTGAACGACCATATGAGCCGTTCAATATCCAATCATCACCGTTTTTGTAAAATTTGAACAATATCGTAGAGTAAATATTCATGAATAAATTCCACGTTTAGAATGTCCGAAATTTTTTTTTAATTCAATTTTAAAACTTATTCTACATCATAATACACATAGGAAGTTAGATATACTAGTTTAGAATCACAAAAATACGTTTTGGATAGTTGTATAGGTTGCTCAATGTCAATCATCTTTTGTTAACATCTGAAAAAATTAACGAGTCTAACCCACTTTTAGATATTCTAAACGTATTTTTTAATTGATTTCATTACGTATTTATCATGAAAATGCTTTAATGAAACTATATATACCAATTATGATTCGCAAAAAAACTCTTTGAATGACCATATGAGACGTTCAATATCTAATTATCACCGTTTTTATAAAATTTGAACAATATCGTGTAGTAATATTCATGAATAAATTCCACGTTTAGAATGTCCGAAATTTTTTTATTATTCAATGTTAAAACTTATGCTACATCATAATACACATAGGAGGTTAGATATACTTGTTTGGAATCACAAAAACACGTTTTAGATAGTCATATAGGTTGCTCAATGTCGAACATCTTTTGTTAACCTTTGAAAAAATTCATGAGTCTAACCGACTTTTAGATGTTCTAAATGTATTTTTTATTTGATTTCATTATGTATTTATCATCAAAATGCTTTAATGAAACTATATATACCAATTATGAGTCACAAAAACACTTTTTGAACGACCATGTGAGCCGATCAATCTCCAATCATCACCGTTTTTGTAAAATTTGAACAATATCGTAGTAATATTAGTAAATAAATTCCACGTTTAGAATGTCCGAAAAATTTTTATTATTCAATGTTGAAACTTATTCTACATCATAATACACATAGGAGGTTAGATATACTAGTTTGGAATCACAAAAACACATTTTGGATAGTCATATAGATTGCTCAATGTAGAACATCTTTTGTTAACATTTGAACAAATTCACGAGTCTAACCCTCTTTTAGATGTTCTGAACGTATTTTTTATTTGATTTTATTATGTATTTATCATTAAAATGCTTTAATGAAACTATAAATAGCAATTATGAGTCACAAAAACACTTTTTGAACGACCATATGAGCCGTTCAATATTCAATCATCACCGTTTTTGTAAAATTTGAACAATATCGGGGAATAATATTCATGAAAAAATTCCACATTTAGAATGTCCGAAAAGTTTTTTAAATTCAATTTTAAAACTTATTCTACATCATAATACACATAGGAAGTTAGATATACAAGTTTGGAATCACAAAAACACATTTTGGATAGTCATATAGGTTGCTCAATGTCGATCATCTTTTGTTAACATTTGAAAAAATTCACGAGTCTAAACCACTTTTAGATGTTCTGAACATATTTTTTGTTTGATTTCATTACGTATTTATCATCAAAATACTTTAATGAAACTATATATACCAATTATGAGTCACAAAAACACTTTTTGAACGACCATATGAGCCGTTCAATGTCCAATCATCACCGTTTCTGTAAATTTTGAACAATATCGTAGTAATATTAATGAATAAATTCCACGTTTAGAATGTCCGAAAAGTTTTTTTAATTCAATTTTAAAACATATTCTACATCATAATACACATAGGATTTTAGATTCACTAGTTTGGAACCACAAAAACACGTTTTGGATAGTCATATAGGTTGCTCAATGTCGAACATCTTTTGTTAACATTTGGAAAAATTCACGAGTCTAACCATCTTTTAGATGTTCTAAACGTATTTTTTATTTGATTTCGTTATGTCTTTATCATCAAAATGCTTTAATGAAACTGTACATACCAATTATGAGTCACAAAAACACTTTTTGAACGACCATATGAACCGTTCAATATTCAATCATCACCGTTTTTGTAAAATTTGAACAATATCGTGGAGTAATATTCATGAAAAAATTCCACATTTAGATTGTACGAAAAGTTTTTTAAATTCAATTTTAAAACATATTCTACATCATAATACACATAGGATGTTAGATTCACTAGTTTAGAATCACAAAAACACGTTTTGGATAGTCATATAGGTGGCTAAATGTCGAACATCTTTTGTTAACATTTGGAAAAATTCACGAGTCTAACCCTCTTTTAGATGTTCTAAACGTATTTTTTATTTGATTTCGTTATGTCTTTATCATCAAAATGCTTTAATGAAACAGTACATACCAATTATGAGTCACAAAAAAACTTTTTGAACGACCATATGAGCCGTTCAATATCCAATCATCACCGTTTTTGTAAAATTTGAACAATATCGTAGAGTAAATATTCATGAATAAATTCCACGTTTAGAATGTCCGAAATTTTTTTTTTTAATTCAATTTTAAAACTTATTCTACATCATAATACACATAGGAAGTTAGATATACTAGTTTAGAATCACAAAAATATGTTTTGGATAGTTGTATAGGTTGCTCAATGTCGATCATCTTTTGTTAACATCTGAAAAAATTCACGAGTCTAACCCACTTTTAGATATTCTAAACGTATTTTTTATTTGATTTCATTACGTATTTATCATGAAAATGCTTTAATAAAACTATATATACCAATTATGAGTCGCAAAAAAACTCTTTGAATGACCATATGAGACGTTCAATATCTAATTATCACCGTTTTTATAAAATTTGAACAATATCGTGTAGTAATATTCATGAATAAATTCCACGTTTAGAATGTCCGAAAATTTTTTATTATTCAATGTTAAAACTTATTCTACATCATAATACACATAGGAGGTTAGATATACTTGTTTGGAATCACAAAAACACGTTTTGGATAGTCATATAGGTTACTCAATGTCGAACATCTTTTGTTAACCTTCGAAAAAATTCACGAGTCTAACCGACTTTTAGATGTTCTAAATGTATTTTTTATTTGATTTCATTATGTATTTATCATCAAAATGCTTTAATGAAACTATATATACGAATTATGAGTCACAAAAACACTTTTTGAACGACCATGTGAGCCGATCAATCTCCAATCATCACCGTTTTTGTAAAATTTGAACAATATCGTAGTAATATTAGTAAATAAATTCCACGTTTAGAATGTCCGAAAAATTTTTATTATTCAATGTTGAAACTTATTCTACATCATAATACACATAGGAGGTTAGATATACTAGTTTGGAATCACAAAAACACATTTTGGATAGTCATATAGATTGCTCAATGTAGAACATCTTTTGTTAACATTTGAACAAATTCACGAGTCTAACCCTCTTTTAGATGTTCTGAACGTATTTTTTATTTGATTTTATTATGTATTTATCATTAAAATACTTTAATGAAACTATAAATAGCAATTATGAGTCACAAAAACACTTTTTGAACGACCATATGAGCCGTTCAATATTCAATCATCACCGTTTTTGTAAAATTTGAACAATATCGTGGAATAATATTCATGAAAAAATTCCACATTTAGAATGTCCGAAAAGTTTTTTAAATTCAATTTTAAAACTTATTCTACATCATAATACACATAGGAAGTTAGATATACTAGTTTGGAATCACAAAAACACATTTTGGATAGTCATATAGGTTGCTCAATGTCGATCATCTTTTGTTAACATTTGAAAAAATTCACGAGTCTAAACCACTTTTAGATGTTCTGAACGTATTTTTTGTTTGATTTCATTACGTATTTATCATCAAAATGCTTTAATGAAACTAAATATACGAATTATGAGTCACAAAAACACTTTTTGAACGACCGTGTGAGCCGTTCAATATCCAATCATCACCGTTTTTATAAAATTTGAACAATATCGTGTAGTAATATTCATGAATAAATTCCACATTTAGAATGTTCGAAAAGTTTTTTTAATTCAATTTTAAAAGTTATTCTACATCATGATATACATAGGAAGTTAGATATACCAGTTTGGAATCACAAAAACACGTTTTGGATAGTCATATAGATTGTTCAATATCGAACATCTTTTGTTAACATTTGAAAAAATTTACGAGTCTAACCTACTTTTAGATATTCTAAACGTAATTTTTATTTGATTTCATTGTGTATTTATCATCAAAATACTTTAATGAAACTATATATACCAATTATGAGTCACAAAAACACTTTTTGAACGACCATATTAGCCGTTCAATGTCCAATCATCACCGTTTCTGTAAATTTTGAACAATATTGTAGTAATATTAATGAATAAATTCCACGTTTAGAATGTCCGAAAAGTTTTTTTAATTCAATTTTAAAACATATTCTACGTCATAATACACATAGGATGTTAGATTCACTAGTTTTGAATCACAAAAACACGTTTTGGATAGTCATATAGGTTGCTCAATGTCGAACATCTTTTGTTAACATTTGGAAAAATTCACGAGTCTAACCCTCTTTTAGATGTTCTAAACGTATTTTTTATTTGATTTTGTTATGTCTTTATCATCAAAATGCTTTAATGAAACTGTACATACCAATTATGAGTCACAAAAATACTTTTTGAACGACCATATGAGCCGTTCAATATCCAATCATCACCGTTTTTGTAAAATTTGAACAATATCGTAGAGTAAATATTCATGAATAAATTCCACGTTTAGAATGTCCGAAAATTTTTTTTAATTCAATTTTAAAACTTATTCTACATCATAATACACATAGGAAGTTAGATATACTAGTTTAGAATCACAAAAATACGTTTTGGATAGTTGTATAGGTTGCTCAATGTCAATCATCTTTTGTTAACATCTGAAAAAATTAACGAGTCTAACCCACTTTTAGATATTCTAAACGTATTTTTTAATTGATTTCATTACGTATTTATCATGAAAATGCTTTAATGAAACTATATATACCAATTATGATTCGCAAAAAAACTCTTTGAATGACCATATGAGACGTTCAATATCTAATTATCACCGTTTTTATAAAATTTGAACAATATTGTGTAGTAATATTCATGAATAAATTCCACGTTTAGAATGTCCGAAATTTTTTTATTATTCAATGTTAAAACTTATGCTACATCATAATACACATAGGAGGTTAGATATACTTGTTTGGAATCACAAAAACACGTTTTAGATAGTCATATAGGTTGCTCAATGTCGAACATCTTTTGTTAACCTTTGAAAAAATTCATGAGTCTAACCGACTTTTAGATGTTCTAAATGTATTTTTTATTTGATTTCATTGTGTATTTATCATCAAAATACTTTAATGAAACTATATATACCAATTATGAGTCACAAAAACACTTTTTGAACGACCATATTAGCCGTTCAATGTCCAATCATCACCGTTTCTGTAAATTTTGAACAATATCGTAGTAATATTAATGAATAAATTCCACGTTTAGAATGTCCGAAAAGTTTTTTTAATTCAATTTTAAAACATATTCTACGTCATAATACACATAGGATGTTAGATTCACTAGTTTGGAATCACAAAAACACGTTTTGGATAGTCATATAGGTTGCTCAATGTTGAACATCTTTTGTTAACATTTGGAAAAATTCACGAGTCTAACCCTCTTTTAGATGTTCTAAACGTATTTTTTATTTGATTTCGTTATGTCTTTATCATCAAAATGCTTTAATGAAACTGTACATACCAATTATGAGTCACAAAAACACTTTTTGAACGACCATATGAGCCGTTCAATATCCAATCATCACCGTTTTTGTAAAATTTGAACAATATCGTAGAGTAAATATTCATGAATAAATTCCACGTTTAGAACGTCCAAAATTTTTTTTTAATTCAATTTTAAAACTTATTCTACATCATAATACACATAGGAATTTAGATATACTAGTTTAGAATCACAAAAATACGTTTTGGATAGTTGTATAGGTTGCTCAATGTCAATCATCTTTTGTTAACATCTGAAAAATTTCACGAGTCTAACCCACTTTTAGATATTCTAAACGTATTTTTTATTTGATTTCATTACGTATTTATCATGAAAATGCTTTAATGAAACTATATATACCAATTATGAGTCGCAAAAAAACTCTTTGAATGACCATATGAGACGTTCAATATCTAATTATCACCGTTTTTATAAAATTTGAACAATATCGTGTAGTAATATTCATGAATAAATTCCACGTTTAGAATGTCCGAAAATTTTTTATTATTCAATGTTAAAACTTATTCCACATCATAATTGATAAGTGCATTTTGTGCGCTTATTAGGACCTTTAAACTAAGCTTTTATTCCGTCATTTTATTGAATTTATACTTAATTTATTGTATTATTCTTCCTATTTCAGTTTTGGACCCGTTTATACGCACATGGAGAAGATTGGACGAAAAGAGCATAAAATTTGGTGAAATCAACGAGTAAATGATATACCATTGGAAAGATAATCGAATTACGAGTCCACCACTTTTTACGGATCTCAATTTGGAGCTTTCTACAAGAAGTTATGGCCGTTTGAAAAACAGCCGCCCATGCTAACTTTTGGCTGCGGGAATTTTGTTTCCTTTTCGAATTCTAATTCGATTAGGAAACCTTTTTTTGACGCGATTTGCATAATATTTTGAGATATTTTAGGGCACAATTAGGTAACTATATATATGAGTTATTAACTCATAACAAGGATGGAATTTTGGAGAGCCGAATTTGGAGAGAAGAACGGGAGACAAATCAAGAACGAAGATCAAGATTCATCCTTTCAAGATTAAAACGAAGATCAAGTTCAATATTTTATCTCCTAATTATTTTCTTCTTATCCGGGTGATTAACTCCATATTTTCATCTTTTCTTTATTTTTGTATTATTAGTATGCTAGGCTAGAATTAATTAGTGCTAGGATCGTGATGAAGTTTGTATCATGAATCTTTAATTCTTCGAACCTAGTTTTTGATATTTAAGCATGTTTCTATTTTTGAACAATTGATATTGATTTTCTCTTCATCTACAATTATATGCGCAATAGTTGTATGATTCTTGTGGCTTGTTTTACCTTCGAGAGAAGGAAAATAGGTTATACATATATTAATTGTCGTAGAGTCCGATAGGGGATAGAAATATACCGCTATGCTTTACGTGATCTCTAAGTATTCACAAATTCTAATGCATTCTTGTATGCTCGCATTCGTCATAGAAATATAGTCGGGTCGCATATAGGAATATATTTAATTCTACTCGAAAGAGATTATTAAATTAAATTAGGAATATTGATCTTCATAAGTAAATCATGTTATCAAATTTAATGGTTCGGGTTAAAGATAATTGATATAAGTCGATTCGAGATCCTAGTACACTTTTCTTTTCTTTTCTTTTTCAATTTTAAAGTAATTCTTATTTAGTTTAATTTCTTATTTGTTTGATTTATAATTAGTTAATTAATTTTAGTTCATGTTTTAATTAGTTTAAGAAACAAACATTCAAAAGTTCATTAGATTCGGTTAAGGTTAGTATAATTGAGCTGAATTATCTAAATCTTCGTGGGAACGATACTTGGACTCAAAATCCACTTTATTACTTGAGCGATCCGTGCACTTGCGGAATTATTTAAGATATAAAATCGCTATCAAGTTTTTGGCGCCGTTGTCGGGGATTTAGTTTTAGTTCTTTTCAGTTATATTAGCACTAATTCGAACTTTATTTATTTAAATTTTTATTATTTTTATTTTTTAGTTTATTTTAGTGTTCAAATTTTCTTTTCAGATCACAACACAAGATAGAATATCAAGAGATTGATGAAGACAACATGCTAGTTGGAGACTTTTTGACTCCACAGATCTTTCAAAGACAATCTAGCATTGATGAGGACAACATGCTTGTTGGAGATTTCTTCGCAATGCACAAGGCTAATGTCATGAGATATGACGCAATTTCTGAGATTGATGAAGACAACATGCTCGTTGGAGATTTTATTGCAATGCAACAGGCTAAAGAGATTAATGAGGAAGTAGACATTATCACGGTGCTATCTGCACAAATAAATTCTTTGGCACACAAAGTGGAGAACATGTTACAATCAGTCCATGTGATGCAAACGAAGAAATCAACTTGTGAAGAGTGTGGGGCAAATCACAGCACATCAGAATGCCCTATTCTATTACATCAATCCGTGCAAGCCGAATATGTTCAAGGTGGCCATTATCAGCAAAATTATGCTTTCCCTAATACATATAATCCATGTTGGCAAGATCATCCAAATTTCTCTTGGAATGATAATCAGAATAAAATCATACCACAATTTCAGCAGCCAGAAAAGAGAAATTCACTAGAAGACGTATTTAATAAATTCATGGAGACAGCTGACCAGTGCCTAGGATCTAATAATCAATACATGAACAAGACGGATATCTCTTTTCAAAATCAAGGCGCTTCAATAAAGCATCTCGAGACACAAGTGGATCAGATAGCAATTGCTTTATCACCCAGAGTACCAGATACATTGCCAATTAATGTAGAGGTGAATCCCAATGAAAGTGTTACAGCTGTTACTATCAGAAGTGATGTTCAATTATCAGAAATTCATGTGAAGAGGCCAGTTGCAAATAAAGAAAAGATACTGTCCACTGATAAGGAGCATGTGGAACAGACTGAGCAGACATCAGATATTAAAGAGAGTTCAGATACACCACAGGTTACGTCAACCGTTCCTATCAAACCATATGAGCCTCCGATCCCACTTCCTCAGATATTACAAAAGCACGAGTCAGACAAGCAATTCTCCTACTCTTCTATCTCTTCTAAAATTGATTTTGTGATCAAGATCGATGAAGAAGTTGAAATTTTCGTGATTGTGTTCGAGCAATGTGCTACACTAAAATCTTATTTTTATGGGGATCACAAATTCAAAATTTTGAGGATAAATGAAAAATGGCGCAAAGTCAATAGATACAAGCAAAGCAAGTCCTCAAAAGCACTATTTAGAGTGCCGTGAGCAATCAGACAATAAGTCAAGCTAATGACTGTAAATAAGCGCTTAATGGGAGGCAACCCATTTTCTAACCCTTTTATTTACTTGCTTTATGTTATAGTAGTTTTAATCAGTTTAATTAATTTATTAGTTTTTTTATTTATTATTTAATGCCCTTAAAAAGCTTCACTATGTCAATCGCAGGATGTCCCATTTTGCAAGAGTCACAGCTCCATATCTGATTCCACTTCAACTGGACCTTCAGCCAGCCAGATCCATCTTCTTCATATCTATCTCTGGGGAGTAACTGACCTTTTCTCTCCTCTATTTGTTTTATTTTGCTATTACATTGGGGACAATGTAATGTTTTAGTTTGGGGGTGGGTTAAGTATCAGAATACTTCATTATTTTGAATTTGTTTATTCTTCAGGTCCATATAATTGCCATTTTTTTTTTAAATTTCGTTTTTTAAAAAAATAAATTTATTTTTTCGTCTTTAAAAAAAAAAAAAAAAAAATTAGCTATTGTTGAATATCTTACCGCCAATGATAATACTTGTTTGAATTTAAGTGCGTTTTTAGTTAGAATATTAGACAACACTTTAATTCATACTTTTACCTGAACACTTATCCATGTTAGACTAGATTTGAAGCACGTAGCCACTGTTGACTTATCACTTATTGGAAACATGACTTGAGTGTATGTGTTGATATTATTGACTTAGATCATTGTGAAAAATTCCGTTCTTAAATTCTTAGACTAGTAACCAAACTGTTTGAGAACAGTTTGGAGGTGTTAAAGTTAGTACATGTTTTTTTAGAATTTTGATGGTTTGGATTTTCTGGATCTCATCTTTGGTTGAATAGGTTGTAGTCAAGGAATTTGAATCGAGCACTAGTCGCTGAAAAAAAATATAAATAAATAAATAAAATGTCTGACTCGAGCAATTAAGCCTGTTAGAGTATTTTAAAACCTGGTGCCCTAAGGTCATCTGACTTGGGAGTCATCGGCCCAAAGCTCGTTACATGAGTCACCAAAAAAAAAAAAATTAAAAATAAAAACAAATTTACATCTTTACTTCTCTTATAGCCTGTGGGACTCGAGCAATTAAGTCTGTTAGGGTATTTCAAAACCTGGTGCCCTATGGTCATCTGACTTGGGAGTCATCGGCCCAAAGCTCGCTACAAGGGTCACATAGAAAGCTAGTGAGAGAGAAGTATTGCACAAGATGTAAGATCATTTATATTGGTTGAATAAAATAAAAGAAGTTAAAGTGCTCGGTAAGGATTGCTAGATTAGAACTTAAGAGACTGAAGATGAGAATTTAGAAATCACTCACCATCCTAGTTCTAGGAATACAAGTTTCTAATTTTTACCACTTTATTTGAAAAAAGCATTGTGTTAATCAATAGGAACCAAATTTGCTAGAACACCTCGGGATTGGAGAGAAAAGCTTTAGAAGTGTGATAATTTACGAGATGTGTAAGGAATAAATGACTACAAAGGGTTCGGGACTGTAAAAATATCAACAACACAATATTGGTCGTGGTCTAGTACATGTGTAAGTTCAACTTTTGGCTAATCACACACTCACTAAAGGTCGAGCATTGGATAAGTGAAAATATTTTGTGTTGTTTGATCTCTTTCTAAACGTGTTACTTTATTTTTCAAACTTGAGGCATTTAGTAAGAAACTTAACATTAACTACATTCCTGTTCATTCTTTTAGCTTAGTTTAAAGTTCTAGTTTATTTTTATTTTTGTTCGAGGACGAACAAAGGTTTAGTTTGGGGGTGTTTGATAAGTGCATTTTGTGCGCTTATTAGGACCTTTAAACTAAGCTTTTATTCCGTCATTTTATTGAATTTATACTTAATTTATTGTATTATTCTTCCTATTTCAGTTTTGGACCCGTTTATACGCACATGGAGAAGATTGGACGAAAAGAGCATAAAATTTGGTGAAATCAACGAGTAAATGATATACCATTGGAAAGATAATCGAATTACGAGTCCACCACTTTTTACGGATCTCAATTTGGAGCTTTCTACAAGAAGTTATGGCCGTTTGAAAAACAGCCGCCCATGCTAACTTTTGGCTGCGGGAATTTTGTTTCCTTTTCGAATTCTAATTCGATTAGGAAACCTTTTTTTGACGCGATTTGCATAATATTTTGAGATATTTTAGGGCACAATTAGGTAACTATATATATGAGTTATTAACTCATAACAAGGATGGAATTTTGGAGAGCCGAATTTGGAGAGAAGAACGGGAGACAAATCAAGAACGAAGATCAAGATTCATCCTTTCAAGATTAAAACGAAGATCAAGTTCAATATTTTATCTCCTAATTATTTTCTTCTTATCCGGGTGATGAACTCCATATTTTCATCTTTTCTTTATTTTTGTATTATTAGTATGCTAGGCTAGAATTAATTAGTGCTAGGATCGTGATGAAGTTTGTATCATGAATCTTTAATTCTTCGAACCTAGTTTTTGATATTTAAGCATGTTTCTATTTTTGAACAATTGATATTGATTTTCTCTTCATCTACAATTATATGCGCAATAGTTGTATGATTCTTGTGGCTTGTTTTACCTTCGAGAGAAGGAAAATAGGTTATACATATATTAATTGTCGTAGAGTCCGATAGGGGATAGAAATATACCGCTATGCTTTACGTGATCTCTAAGTATTCACAAATTCTAATGCATTCTTGTATGCTCGCATTCGTCATAGAAATATAGTCGGGTCGCATATAGGAATAGATTTAATTCTACTCGAAAGAGATTATTAAATTAAATTAGGAATATTGATCTTCATAAGTAAATCATGTTATCAAATTTAATGGTTCGGGTTAAAGATAATTGATATAAGTGGATTCGAGATCCTAGTACACTTTTCTTTTCTTTTCTTTTTCAATTTTAAAGTAATTCTTATTTAGTTTAATTTCTTATTTGTTTGATTTATAATTAGTTAATTAATTTTAGTTCATGTTTTAATTAGTTTAAGAAACAAACATTCAAAAGTTCATTAGATTCGGTTAAGGTTAGTATAATTGAGCTGAATTATCTAAATCTTCGTGGGAACGATACTTGGACTCAAAATCCACTTTATTACTTGAGCGATCCGTGCACTTGCGGAATTATTTAAGATATAAAATCGCTATCAATAATACACATAGGAGGTTAGATATACTTGTTTGGAATCACAAAAACACGTTTTGGATAGTCATATAGGTTGCTCAATGTCGAACATCTTTTGTTAACATTTGAAGTAATTTACGAGTCTAACCGTCTTTTAGATGTTCTAAACGTATTTTTTATTTGATTTCATTATGTATTTATCATCAAAATGCTTTAATGAAACTATATATACCAATTATGAGTCACAAAAATACTTTTTGAACGACTATGTGAGCCGTTCAATACCCAATCATCACCGTTTTTAAAAAATTTGAACAATATCGTGTAATAATATTCATGAATAAATTCCACGTTTAGAATGTTCGAAATGTTTTTTTAAATCAATTTTAAAACTTATTCTAATCATGATATACATAGGAAGTTAGATATACTAGTTTGGATTCACAAAAACACGTTTTGGAAAGTCATATAGGTTGCTCAATGTCGAACATCTTTTGTTAATATTTGAAAAAATTTACGAGTCTAACCCACTTTTAGATTTTCTAAACGTATTTTTTATTTGATTTCATAATGTATTTATCATCAAAATGCTTTAATAAAACTATATATACCAATTATGAGTCACAAAAACACTTTTTGAACGACCATATGAGCCGTTCAATCTCCAATCATCACCATTTTTATAAAATTTGAACAATATCGTAGTAATACTAATGAATAAATTCTACGTTTAGAATGTCCGAAAAGTTTTTTTAATTCAATTTTGAAACTTATTCTACATCATAATACACATAGGAAGTTAGATACACTAGTTTGGAATAAAAAAAACACGTTCTGAATAGTCATATAGGTTGCTCAATATCCAACATCTTTCGTTAACATTTGGAAAAATTCACGAGTCTAACCCTCTTTTAGATATTCTAAACGTATTTTTTATTTGATTTCGTTATGTCTTTATCATCAAAATGCTTTAATGAAACTATATATACCAATTATGAGTCACATAAACACTTTTTGAACGACCATACGAGCCGTTCAATATCCAATCATCACCGTTTTTGTAAAATTTGAACAATATTGTGGAGCAATATTCATGAATAAATTCCACATTTAGAATGTCCGAAAAGTTTTTTTAATTCAATTTTAAAACTTATTCTACATCTTAATACACATAGGAAGTTAGATATACTAGTATGGAATCACAAAAACACGTTTTGGATAGTCATATCGGTTGCACAATGTCGAACATCTTTTGTTAACATTTGAAAAAATTCACGAATCTAACCCTCTTTTAGATGTTCTAAACGTATTTTTTATTTGATTTCGTTATGTATTTATCATCCAAATACTTGAATGATACTATATATACCAATTATGAGTCACAAAAAAACTTTTTAAACGACCATATGAGCCGTTCAATATCCAATCATCACCGTTTTTTCAAAATTTGAACAATATCGTGTAGTAATATTCATAAATAAATTCCACGTTTAGAATGTCAGAAAAGTTTTTTTAATTCAATTTTAAAACTTATTCTACATCATAATACACATAGGAAGTTAGATGTACCAGTTTGGAATCACAAAAACACGTTTTAGATAGTCATATAGGTTGCTCAATGTCGAACATCTTTTGTTAACATTTGAAATAATTTACGAGTCTAACCGTCTTTTAGATGTTCTAAACGTATTTTTTATTTGATTTCAATATGTATTTATCATCAAAATGCTTTAATGAAACTATATATACCAATTATGAGTCACAAAAATACTTTTTGAACGACTATGTGAGCCGTTCAATACCCAATCATCACCGTTTTTAAAAAATTTGAACAATATCATGTAGTAATATTCATGAATAAATTCCACGTTTAGAATGTTCGAAAAGTTTTTTTAAATCAATTTTAAAACTTATTCTAATCATGATATACATAGGAAGTTAGATATACTAGTTTGGAATCACAAAAACATGTTTTGGATAGTCATATAGGTTGCTCAATGTCGAACATCTTTTGTTAACATTTGAAATAATTTACGAGTCTAACCGTCTTTTAGATGTTCTAAACGTATTTTTATTTGATTTCATTATGTATTTATCATCAAAATGCTTTAATGAAACTATATATACCAATTATGAGTCACAAAAACACTTTTTGAACGACCATATGAGCCGTTCAATCTCCAATCATCACCATTTTTGTAAAATTTGAACAATATCGTAGTAATATTAATGAATAAATTCAACGTTTAGAATGTCCGAAAAGTTTTTTTAATTCAATTTTGAAACTTATTCTACATGATAATACACATAGGAAGTTAGATACACTAGTTTGGAATAAAAAAAACACGTTTTGAATAGTCATATAGGTTGCTCAATATCCAACATCTTTCGTTAACATTTGGAAAAATTCACGAGTCTAACCCTCTTTTAGATATTCTAAACGTATTTTTTATTTGATTTCGTTATGTCTTTATCATCAAAATGCTTTAATGAAACTATATATACCAATTATGAGTCACAAAAACACTTTTTGAACGACCGTATGAGCCGTTCAATATCCAATCATCCCCGTTTTTATAAAATTTGAACAATATCGTGTACTAATATCCATGAATAAATTCCACATTTAGAATGTTCGAAAAGTTTTTTTTAATTCAATTTTAAAACGTATTCTACATCATAATACACATAGGAAGTTAGATATACTAGTTTGGAATCACAAAAACACGTTTTGGACAGTCATATAGGTTGCTCAATGTCGAACATCTTTTGTTAACATTTGAAATAATTTACGAGTCTAACCCTCTTTTAGTTGTTCTAAAGGTATTTTTATTTGATTTCGTTATGTATTTATCATCAAAATGCTTTAATGAAACTATATATACCAATTATGAGGCACAAAAACACTTTTTGAACCACCATAAGAGCCGTTCAATATCCAATCATCACCGTTTTTGTAAAATTTGAACAATATCGTGGAGTAATATTCATTAATAAATTCTACGTTTAGAATGTACGAAAAATTTTTTTAATTCAATTTTAAAACTTATTCTACATCATAATACAAATAGGAAGTTAGATATACTAGTATGGAATCACAAAAACACGTTTTTTATAGTCATATAGGTTGCTCAATGTCGAACATCTTTTGTTAACATTTGAAAAAATTCACGAGTCTAACCCTCTTTTAGATGTTCTAAACGTGTTTTTTATTTGATTTCGTTATATATTTATCATCCAAATACTTGAATGAAACTATATATACCAATTATGAGTCAAATAAAATACTTTTTCAACGACCATATGAGCCGTTCAATATCCAATAATCATTGTTTTTGTAAAATTTGAACAATATTGTGGAGTAATATTTATGAATAAATTCCACGTTTAGAATGTCCGAAAAGTTTTTTTAATTCAATTTTAAAACTTATTCTACATCATAATACACATAGGAAGTTAGATATACTAGTATGGAATCACAAAAACACGTTTCGGATAGTCATATAGGTTGCTGAATGTCGAACATCTTTTGGTAACATTTGAAAAAATTCACGAGTTTAACCCTCTTTTAGATGTTCTAAACGTATTTTTTATTTGATTTCGTTATGTATTTATCATCAAAATGCTTTAACGAAACTATATATACCAATTGTGAGTCACAAAAATACTTTTTGAACGACCATATGAGCCGTTCAATATCCAATTATCACCGTTTTCATAAAATTTGAACAATATCGTGTAGTAATATTCATGAATAAATTCCACATTTAGAATGTCCGAAAAATTTTTATTATTCAATGTTAAAACTTATTCTACATCATAATACACATAAGAGGTTAGATATACTAGTTTGGAATCACAAAAACACGTTTTGGATAGTCATATAGGTTGCTCAATGTCGAACATCTTTTGTTAACCTTTGAAAAAATTCACGAGTCTAACCGACTTTTAGATGTTCTAAATGTATTTTTTATTTGATTTCATTATGTATTTATCATAAAAATGCTTTAATGAAACTATATATACCAATTATGAGTCATAAAAACACTTTTTGAACGACTATGTAAGCCGTTCAATAGCCAATCATCACCGTTTTTATAAAATTTGAACAATATCGTGTAGTAATATTCATGAATAAATTCCACGTTTAGAATGTTCGAAAAGTTTTTTTAAATCAATTTTAAAACTTATTCTACATCATGATATACATAGGAAGTTAGATATAGTAGTTTGGAATCACAAAAACACGTTTTGGATAATCAAATAGGTTGCTCAATGTCGAACATCTTTTGTTAACATTTGAAATAATTTACGAGTCTAACCGTCTTTTAGATGTTCTAAACGTATTTTTTATTTGATTTCATTATGTATTTATCATCAAAATGCTTTAATGAAACTATAAATACCAATTATGAGTCACAAAAATACTTTTTGAACGACTATGTGAGCCGTTCAATACCCAATCATCACCGTTTTTAAAAATTTTGAACAATATCGTGTAGTAATATTCATGAATAAATTCCACGTTTAGAATGTTCGAAAAGTTTTTTTAAATCCATTTTAAAACTTATTCTAATCATGATATACATAGGAAGTTAGATATACTAGTTTGGATTCACAAAAACACGTTTTGGATAGTCATATAGGTTGCTCAATGTCGAACATCTTTTGTTAACATTTGAAAAAATTTACGAGTCTAACCCACTTTTAGATTTTCTAAACGTATTTTTTATTTGATTTCATTATGTATTTATCATCAAAATGCTTTAATAAAACTATATATACCAATTATGAGTCACAAAAATACTTTTTGAACGACCATATGAGCCGTTCAATCTCCAATCATCACCATTTTTGTAAAATTTGAACAATATCGTAGTAATATTAATGAATAAATTCTACGTTTAGAATGTCCGAAAAGTTTTTTTAATTCAATTTTGAAACTTATTCTACATCATAATACACATAGGAAGTTAGATACACTAGTTTGGAATCAAAAAAACACGTTTTGAATAGTCATATAGGTTGCTCAATATCCAACATCTTTCGTTAACATTTGGAAAAATTCACGAGTCTAACCCTCTTTTAGATATTCTAAACGTATTTTTTATTTGATTTCATTATGTCTTTATCATCAAAATGCTTTAATGAAACTATATATACCAATTATGTGTCACAAAAACACTTTTTGAACGACCATATGAGCCGTTCAATATCCAATCATCACCGTTTTTATAAAATTTGAACAATATCGTGTAGTAATATTCATGAATAAATTCCACATTTAGAATGTTCGAAAAGTTTTTTTTAATTCAATTTTAAAACGTATTCTACATCATAATACACATAGGATGTTAGATATACTAGTTTGGAATCACAAAAACACTTTTTGGACAGTCATATAGGTTGCTCAATGTCGAACATCTTTTGTTAACATTTGAAATAATTTACGAGTCTAACCCTCTTTTAGTTGTTCTAAAGGTATTTTTATTTGATTTCGTTATGTATTGATCATCAAAATGCTTTAATGAAACTATATATACCAATTATGAGTCACAAAAACACTTTCTGAACGACCATATGAGCCGTTAAATCTCCAATCAACACCGTTTCTGTAAATTTTGAACAATATCGTAGGAATATTGATGAATAAATTCCACGTTTAGAATGTCCGAAAATTTTTTTTAATTCAATTTTAAAACATATTCTACATCATAATACACATAGGAAGTTAGATATACTAGTATGGAATCAGAAAAACACGTTTCGGATAGTCATATAGGTTGCTCAATGTCCAACATCTTTTGTTACCATTTGGAAAAATTCACGAGTCTAACCCTCTTTTAGATATTCTAAACGTATTTTTTATTTGATTTAGTTATGTCTTTATCATCAAAATGCTTTAATGAAACTATATATACCAATTATGAGTCAAATAAAATACTTTTTCAACGACCATATGAGCCGTTCAATATCCAATAATCATTGTTTTTGTAAAATTTGAACAATATTGTGGAGTAATATTTATGAATAAATTCCACGTTTACAATGTCCGAAAAGTTTTTTTAATTCAATTTTAAAACTTATTCTACATCATAATACACATAGGAAGTTAGATATACTAGTTTGGAATCACAAAAACACGTTTTGGATAGTCATATAGGTTGCTGAATGTCGAACATCTTTTGGTAACATTTGAAAAAATTCACGAGTTTAACCCTCTTTTAGATGTTCTAAACGTATTTTTTATTTGATTTCGTTATGTATTTATCATCAAAATGCTTTAACGAAACTATATATACCAATTGTGAGTCACAAAAACACTTTTTGAACGACCATATGAGCCGTTCAATATCCAATTATCACCGTTTTCATAAAATTTGAACAATATCGTGTAGTAATATTCATGAATAAATTCCACATTTAGAATGTCCGAAAAATTTTATTATTCAATTTTAAAACTTATTCTACATCATAATACACATAGGAGGTTAGATTTACTAGTTTGGAATCACAAAAACACGTTTTGGATAGTCATATAGGTTGCTCAATGTCGAACATCTTTTGTTAACCTTTGAAAAAATTCACGAGTCTAACCGACTTTTAGATGTTCTAAATGTATTTTTTATTTGATTTCATTATGTATTTATCGTCAAAATGCTTTAATGAAACTATATATACCAATTATGAGTCACAAAAACACTTTTTGAACGACCATATGAGCCGTTCAATCTCCAATCATCACCGTTTTTGTAAAATTTGAACAATATCGTGAAGTAATGTTCATGAAAAAATTCCACGTTTAGAATGTCCGAAAAGTTTTTTTAATTCAATTTTAGAACTTATTCTACATCATAATACACATAGGAAGTTAGATATACTAGTTTGGAATCACAAAAACACGTTTTGGATAGTCATATAGGTTGCTCAACGTCGATCCTATTTTGTTAATATTTGAAAAAATTCTCGAGTCTAACCCACTTTTAGATGTTTTAAACGTATTTTTTTATTTGATTTCATTATGTATTTATCATCAAAATGCTTTAATGAAACTATATATACCAATTATGAGTCACAAAAACACTTTTTGAACGACCATATGAGCCGTTAAATCTCCAATCAACACCGTTTCTGTAAATTTTGAACAATATCGTAAGAATATTGATGAATAAATTCCACGTTTAGAATGTCCGAAAATTTTTTTTAATTCAATTTTAAAACATATTCTACATCATAATACACATAGGAAGTTAGATATACTAGTATGGAATCACAAAAACACGTTTCGGATAATCATATAGGTTGCTCAATGTCCAACATCTTTTGTTACCATTTGAAAAAATTCACGAGTCTAACCCTCTTTTAGATATTCTAAACGTATTTTTTATTTGATTTAGTTATGTCTTTATCATCAAAATGCTTTAATGAAACTATATATACCAATTATGAGTCAAACAAAACACTTTTTCAACGACCATATGAGCCGTTCAACATCCAATAATCAATGTTTTTGTAAAATTTGAACAATATTGTGGAGTAATATTTATGAATAAATTCCACGTTTAGAATGTCCGAAAAGTTTTTTTAATTCAATTTTAAAACTTATTCTACATCATAATACACATAGGAAGTTAGATATACTAGTATGGAATCACAAAAACACGTTTGGAATAGTCATATAGGTTGCTGAATGTCGAACATCTTTTGGTAACATTTGAAAAAATTCACGAGTTTAACCCTCTTTTAGATGTTCTAAACGTATTTTTTATTTGATTTCGTTATGTATTTATCATCAAAATGCATTAACGAAACTATACATACCAATTATGAGTCACAAAAACACTTTTTGAACGACCATATGAGCCGTTCAATATCCAATTATCACCGTTTTCATAAAATTTGAACAATATCGTGTAGCAATATTAATGAATAAATTCCACATTTAGAATGTCCAAAAAAATTTTATTATTCAATATTAAAACTTATTCTACATCATAATACACATAGGAGGTTAGATTTACTAGTTTGGAATCACAAAAACACGTTTTGGATAGTCATATAGGTTGCTCAATGTCGAACATCTTTTGTTAACCTTTGAAAAAATTCACGAGTCTAACCGACTTTTAGATGTTCTAAATGTATTTTTTATTTGATTTCATTATGTATTTATCGTCAAAATGCTTTAATGAAACTATATATACCAATTATGAGTCACAAAAACACTTTTTGAACGACTATGTAAGCCGTTCAATATCCAATCATCACCGTTTTTATAAAATTTGAACAATATCGTGTAGTAATATTCATGAATAAATTCCACGTTTAGAATGTTCGAAAAGTTTTTTTAAATCAATTTTAAAACTTATTCTACATCATGATATACATAGGAAGTTAGATATACTAGTTTGGAATCACAAAAACACGTTTTGGATAATCAAATAGGTTGCTCAATATCGAACATCTTTTGTTAACATTTGAAATAATTTACGAGTCTAACCCTCTTTTAGTTGTTCTAAAGGTATTTTTATTTGATTTCGTTATGTATTGATCATCAAAATGCTTTAATGAAACTATATATACCAATTATGAGTCACAAAAACACTTTTTGAACGACCATATGAGCCGTTCAATATCCGATCATCACCGTTTTTATAAAATTTGAACAATATCGTGTAGTAATATTCATGAATAAATTCCACATTTAGAATGTTCGAAAAGTTTTTTTTAATTCAATTTTAAAACGTATTCTACATCATAATACACATAGGATGTTAGATATACTAGTTTGGAATCACAAAAACACTTTTTGGACAGTCATATAGGTTGCTCAATGTCGAACATCTTTTGTTAACCTTTGAAAAAATTCACGAGTCTAACCGACTTTTAGATGTTCTAAATGTATTTTTTATTTGATTTCATTATGTATTTATCATCAAAATGCTTTAATGAAACTATATATACCAATTATGAGTCACAAAAATACTTTTTGAACGACTATGTAAGCCGTTCAATAGCCAATCATCACCGTTTTTATAAAATTTGAACAATATCGTGTAGTAATATTCATGAATAAATTCCACATTTAGAATGTTCGAAAAGTTTTTTTTAATTCAATTTTAAAACGTATTCTACATCATAATACACATAGGATGTTAGATATACTAGTTTGGAATCACAAAAACACTTTTTGGACAGTCATATAGGTTGCTCAATGTCGAACATCTTTTGTTAACCTTTGAAAAAATTCACGAGTCTAACCGACTTTTAGATGTTCTAAATGTATTTTTTATTTGATTTCATTATGTATTTATCATCAAAATGCTTTAATGAAACTATATATACCAATTATGAGTCACAAAAACACTTTTTGAACGACTATGTAAGCCGTTCAATATCCAATCATCACCGTTTTTATAAAATTTGAACAATATCGTGTAGTAATATTCATGAATAAATTCCACGTTTAGAATGTTCGAAAAGTTTTTTTAAATCAATTTTAAAACTTATTCTACATCATGATATACATAGGAAGTTAGATATACTAGTTTGGAATCACAAAAACACGTTTTGGATAATCAAATAGGTTGCTCAATATCGAACATCTTTTGTTAACATTTGAAATAATTTACGAGTCTAACCCTCTTTTAGTTGTTCTAAAGGTATTTTTATTTGATTTCGTTATGTATTGATCATCAAAATGCTTTAATGAAACTATATATACCAATTATGAGTCACAAAAACACTTTTTGAACGACCATATGAGCCGTTCAATATCCAATCATCACCGTTTTTATAAAATTTGAACAATATCGTGTAGTAATATTCATGAATAAATTCCACATTTAGAATGTTCGAAAAGTTTTTTTTAATTCAATTTTAAAACGTATTCTACATCATAATACACATAGGATGTTAGATATACTAGTTTGGAATCACAAAAACACTTTTTGGACAGTCATATAGGTTGCTCAATGTCGAACATCTTTTGTTAACCTTTGAAAAAATTCACGAGTCTAACCGACTTTTAGATGTTCTAAATGTATTTTTTATTTGATTTCATTATGTATTTATCATCAAAATGCTTTAATGAAACTATATATACCAATTATGAGTCACAAAAATACTTTTTGAACGACTATGTAAGCCGTTCAATAGCCAATCATCACCGTTTTTATAAAATTTGAACAATATCGTGTAGTAATATTCATGAATAAATTCCACGTTTAGAATGTTCGAAAAGTTTTTTTAAATCAATTTTAAAACTTATTCTACATCATGATATACATAGGAAGTTAGATATACTAGTTTGGAATCACAAAAACACGTTTTGGATAATCAAATAGGTTGTTCAATGTCGAACATCTTTTGTTAACATTTGAAAAAATTAACGAGTCTAACCCACTTTTAGATGTTTTAAACGTATTTTTTTATTTGATTTCATTATGTATTTATCATCAAAATGCTTTAATGAAACTATATATACCAATTATGAGTCACAAAAACACTTTTTGAACGACCATATGAGCCGTTAAATCTCCAATCAACACCGTTTCTGTAAATTTTGAACAATATCGTAGGAATATTGATGAATAAATTCCACGTTTAGAATGTCCGAAAATTTTTTTTAATTCAATTTTAAAACATATTCTACATCATAATACACATAGGAAGTTAGATATACTAGTATGGAATCACAAAAACACGTTTCGGATAGTCATATAGGTTGCTCAATGTCCAACATCTTTTGTTACCATTTGAAAAAATTCACGAGTCTAACCCTCTTTTAGATATTCTAAACGTATTTTTTATTTGATTTAGTTATGTCTTTATCATCAAAATGCTTTAATGAAACTATATATACCAATTATGAGTCAAACAAAACACTTTTTCAACGACCATATGAGCCGTTCAACATCCAATAATCAATGTTTTTGTAAAATTTGAACAATATTGTGGAGTAATATTTATGAATAAATTCCACGTTTAGAATGTCCGAAAAGTTTTTTAATTCAATTTTAAAACTTATTCTACATCATAATACACATAGTAAGTTAGATATACTAGTATGGAATCACAAAAACACGTTTGGAATAGTCATATAGGTTGCTGAATGTCGAACATCTTTTGGTAACATTTGAAAAAATTCACGAGTTTAACCCTCTTTTAGATGTTCTAAACGTATTTTTTATTTGATTTCGTTATGTATTTATCATCAAAATCCATTAACGAAACTATACATACCAATTATGAGTCACAAAAACACTTTTTGAACGACCATATGAGCCGTTCAATATCCAATTATCACCGTTTTCATAAAATTTGAACAATATCGTGTAGCAATATTCATGAATAAATTCCACATTTAGAATGTCCAAAAAAATTTTATTATTCAATATTAAAACTTATTCTACATCATAATACACATAGGAGGTTAGATTTACTAGTTTGGAATCACAAAAACACGTTTTGGATAGTCATATAGGTTGCTCAATGTCGAACATCTTTTGTTAACCTTTGAAAAAATTCACGAGTCTAACCGACTTTTAGATGTTCTAAATGTATTTTTTATTTGATTTCATTATGTATTTATCATCAAAATGCTTTAATGAAACTATATATACCAATTATGAGTCACAAAAACACTTTTTGAACGACTATGTAAGCCGTTCAATATCCAATCATCACCGTTTTTATAAAATTTGAACAATATCGTGTAGTAATATTCATGAATAAATTCCACGTTTAGAATGTTCGAAAAGTTTTTTTAAATCAATTTTAAAACTTATTCTACATCATGATATACATAGGAAGTTAGATATACTAGTTTGGAATCACAAAAACACGTTTTGGATAATCAAATAGGTTGCTCAATATCGAACATCTTTTGTTAACATTTGAAATAATTTACGAGTCTAACCCTCTTTTAGTTGTTCTAAAGGTATTTTTATTTGATTTCGTTATGTATTGATCATCAAAATGCTTTAATGAAACTATATATACCAATTATGAGTCACAAAAACACTTTTTGAACGACCATATGAGCCGTTCAATATCCAATCATCACCGTTTTTATAAAATTTGAACAATATCGTGTAGTAATATTCATGAATAAATTCCACATTTAGAATGTTCGAAAAGTTTTTTTTAATTCAATTTTAAAACGTATTCTACATCATAATACACATAGGATGTTAGATATACTAGTTTGGAATCACAAAAACACTTTTTGGACAGTCATATAGGTTGCTCAATGTCGAACATCTTTTGTTAACCTTTGAAAAAATTCACGAGTCTAACCGACTTTTAGATGTTCTAAATGTATTTTTTATTTGATTTCATTATGTATTTATCATCAAAATGCTTTAATGAAACTATATATACCAATTATGAGTCACAAAAATACTTTTTGAACGACTATGTAAGCCGTTCAATAGCCAATCATCACCGTTTTTATAAAATTTGAACAATATCGTGTAGTAATATTCATGAATAAATTCCACGTTTAGAATGTTCGAAAAGTTTTTTTAAATCAATTTTAAAACTTATTCTACATCATGATATACATAGGAAGTTAGATATACTAGTTTGGAATCACAAAAACACGTTTTGGATAATCAAATAGGTTGTTCAATGTCGAACATCTTTTGTTAACATTTGAAAAAATTAACGAGTCTAACCCACTTTTAGATGTTTTAAACGTATTTTTTTATTTGATTTCATTATGTATTTATCATCAAAATGCTTTAATGAAACTATATATACCAATTATGAGTCACAAAAACACTTTTTGAACGACCATATGAGCCGTTAAATCTCCAATCAACACCGTTTCTGTAAATTTTGAACAATATCGTAGGAATATTGATGAATAAATTCCACGTTTAGAATGTCCGAAAAATTTTTTTAATTCAATTTTAAAACATATTCTACATCATAATACACATAGGAAGTTAGATATACTAGTATGGAATCACAAAAACACGTTTCGGATAGTCATATAGGTTGCTCAATGTCCAACATCTTTTGTTACCATTTGAAAAAATTCACGAGTCTAACCCTCTTTTAGATATTCTAAACGTATTTTTTATTTGATTTAGTTATGTCTTTATCATCAAAATACTTTAATGAAACTATATATACCAATTATGAGTCAAACAAAACACTTTTTCAACGACCATATGAGGCGTTCAACATCCAATAATCAATGTTTTTGTAAAATTTGAACAATATTGTGGAGTAATATTTATGAATAAATTCCACGTTTAGAATGTCCGAAAAGTTTTTTAATTCAATTTTAAAACTTATTCTACATCATAATACACATAGTAAGTTAGATATACTAGTATGGAATCACAAGAACACGTTTGGAATAGTCATATAGGTTGCTGAATGTCGAACATCTTTTGGTAACATTTGAAAAAATTCACGAGTTTAACCCTCTTTTAGATGTTCTAAACGTATTTTTTATTTGATTTCGTTATGTATTTATCATCAAAATCCATTAACGAAACTATACATACCAATTATGAGTCACAAAAACACTTTTTGAACGACCATATGAGCCGTTCAATATCCAATTATCACCGTTTTCATAAAATTTGAACAATATCGTGTAGCAATATTCATGAATAAATTCCACATTTAGAATGTCCAAAAAAATTTTATTATTCAATATTAAAACTTATTCTACATCATAATACACATAGGAGGTTAGATTTACTAGTTTGGAATCACAAAAACACGTTTTGGATAGTCATATAAGTTGCTCAATGTCGAACATTTTTTGTTAACCTTTGAAAACATTCACGAGTCTAACCGACTTTTAGATGTTCTAAATGTATTTTTTATTTGATTTCATTATGTATTTATCATCAAAATGCTTTAATGAAACTATATATACCAATTATGAGTCACAAAAACACTTTTTGAACGACTATGTAAGCCGTTCAATATCCAATCATCACCGTTTTTATAAAATTTGAACAATATCGTGTAGTAATATTCATGAATAAATTCCACGTTTAGAATGTTCGAAAAGTTTTTTTAAATCAATTTTAAAACTTATTCTACATCATGATATACATAGAAAGTTAGATATACTAGTTTGGAATCACAAAAACACGTTTTGGATAATCAAATAGGTTGCTCAATGTCGAACATCTTTTGTTAACATTTGAAAAAATTAACGAGTCTAACCCACTTTTAGATATTCTAAACGTATTTTTTATTTGATTTCATTATGTATTTATCATCAAAATTCTTTAATGAAACTATATATACCAATTATGAGTCACAAAAATAGTTTTTGAACGACCATATGAGCCGTTCAATCTCCAATCATCACCGTTTTTGTAAAATTTGAACAATATCGTGAAGTAATATTCATGAAAAAATTCCACGTTTAAAATGTCTGAAAAGTTTTTTTAATTCAATTTTAGAACTTATTCTACATCATAATACACATAGAAAGTTAGATATACTAGTTTGGAATCACAAAAACACGTTTTGGATAGTCATATAGGTTGCTCAATGTCCACCATCTTTTGTTACCATTTGGAAAAATTCACGAGTCTAACCCTCTTTTAGATATTCTAAACGTATTTTTTATTTGATTTAGTTATGTCTTTATCATCAAAATGCTTTAATGAAACTATATATACCAATTATGAGTCAAATAAAATACTTTTTCAACGACCATATGAGCCGTTCAATATCCAATAATCATTGTTTTTGTAAAATTTGAACAATATTGTGGAGTAATATTTATGAATAAATTCCACGTTTACAATGTCCGAAAAGTTTTTTTAATTCAATTTTAAAACTTATTCTACATCATAATACACATAGGAAGTTAGATATACTAGTATGGAATCACAAAAACACGTTTCGGATAGTCATATAGGTTGCTGAATGTCGAACATCTTTTGGTAACATTTGAAAAAATTCACGAGTTTAACCCTCTTTTAGATGTTCTAAACGTATTTTTTATTTGATTTCCTTATGTATTTATCATCAAAATGCTTTAACGAAACTATATATACCAATTGTGAGTCACAAAAACACTTTTTGAACGACCATATGAGCCGTTCAATATCCAATTATCACCGTTTTCATAAAATTTGAACAATATCGTGTAGCAATATTCATGAATAAATTCCACATTTAGAATGTCCGAAAAATTTTTATTATTCAATGTTAAAACTTATTCTACATCATAATACACATAGGAGGTTAGATATACTAGTTTGGAATCACAAAAACACGTTTTGGATAGTCATATAGGTTGCTCAATGTCGAACATCTTTTGTTAACCTTTGAAAAAATTCACGAGTCTAACCGACTTTTAGATGTTCTAAATGTATTTTTTATTTGATTTCATTATGTATTTATCATCAAAATGCTTTAATGAAACTATATATACCAATTATGAGTCACAAAAACACTTTTTGAACGACTATGTAAGCCGTTCAATAGCCAATCATCACCGTTTTTATAAAATTTGAACAATATCGTGTAGTAATATTCATGAATAAATTCCACGTTTAGAATGTTCGAAAAGTTTTTTTAAATCAATTTTAAAACTTATTCTACATCATGATATACATAGGAAGTTAGATATACTAGTTTGGAATCACAAAAACACGTTTTGGATAATCAAATAGGTTGCTCAATGTCGAACATCTTTTGTTAACATTTGAAAAAATTAACGAGTCTAACCCACTTTTAGACATTCTAAACGTATTTTTTATTTGATTTCATTATGTATTTATCATCAAAATGCTTTAATGAAACTATATATACCAATTATGAGTCACAAAAACACTTTTTGAACGACCATATGATCCGTTCAATCTCCAATCATCACCGTTTTTGTAAAATTCGAACAATATCGTGAAGTAATGTTCATGAAAAAATTCCACGTTTAGAATGTCCGAAAAGTTTTTTTAATTCAATTTTAGAACTTATTCTACATCATAATACACATAGGAAGTTAGATATACTAGTTTGGAATCACAAAAATACGTTTTGGATAGTCATATAGGTTGCTCAACGTCGATCCTATTTTGTTAATATTTGAAAAAATTCTCGAGTCTAACCCACTTTTAGATGTTTTAAACGTATTTTTTATTTGATTTCATTATGTATTTATCATCAAAATGCTTTAATGAAACTATATATACCAATTATGAGTCACAAAAACACTTTTTGAACGACCATATGAGCCGTTCAATATCCAATTATCACCGTTTTCATAAAATTTGAACAATATCGTGTAGTAATATTCATGAATAAATTCCACATTTAGAATGTCCGAAAAATTTTTATTATTCAATATTAAAACTTATTCTACATCATAATACACATAGGAGGTTAGATTTACTAGTTTGGAATCACAAAAACACGTTTTGGATAGTCATATAGGTTGCTCAATGTCGAACATCTTTTGTTAACCTTTGAAAAAATTCACGAGTCTAACCGACTTTTAGATGTTCTAAATGTATTTTTTATTTGATTTCATTATGTATTTATCATCAAAATGCTTTAATGAAACTATATATACCAATTATGAGTCACAAAAACACTTTTTGAACGACTATGTAAGCCGTTCAATATCCAATCATCACCGTTTTTATAAAATTTGAACAATATCGTGTAATAATATTCATGAATAAATTCCACGTTTAGAATGTTCGAAAAGTTTTTTTAAATCAATTTTAAAACTTATTCTACATCATGATATACATAGAAAGTTAGATATACTAGTTTGGAATCATAAAAACACGTTTTGGATAATCAAATAGGTTGCTCAATTACGAACATCTTTTGTTAACATTTGAAAAAATTAACGAGTCTAACCCACTTTTAGATATTCTAAACGTATTTTTTATTTGATTTCATTATGTATTTATCATCAAAATTCTTTAATGAAACTATATATACCAATTATGAGTCACAAAAACACTTTTTGAACGACCATATGAGCCGTTCAATCTCCAATCATCACCGTTTTTGTAAAATTTGAACAATATCGTAGTAATATTAATGAATAAATTCCACGTTTAGAATGTCCGAAAAGTTTTTTTAATTCAATTTTAAAACTTATTCTACATCATAATACACATAGGAAGTTAGATACACTAGTTTGGAATCACAAAAACACGTTTTGGATAGTCATATAGGTTGCTCAATGTCCACCATCTTTTGTTACCATTTGAAAAAATTCACGAGTCTAACCCTCTTTTAGATATTCTAAACGTATTTTTTATTTGATTTAGTTATGTCTTTATCATCAAAATGCTTTAATGAAACTATATATACCAATTATGAGTCAAATAAAATACTTTTTCAACGACCATATGAGCCGTTCAATATCCAATAATCATTGTTTTTGCAAAATTTGAACAATATTGTGGAGTAATATTTATGAATAAATTCCACGTTTAGAATGTCCGAAAAGTTTTTTTAATTCAATTTTAAAACTTATTCTACATCATAATACACATAGGAAGTTAGATATACTAGGATGGAATCACAAAAACACGTTTCGGATAGTCATATAGGTTGCTGAATGTCGAACATCTTTTGGTAACATTTGAAAAAATTCACGAGTTTAACCCTCTTTTAGATGTTCTAAACGTATTTTTTATTTGATTTCGTTATGTATTTATCATCAAAATGCTTTAACGAAACTATATATACCAATTATGAGTCACAAAAACACTTTTTGAAAGACCATATGAGCCGTTCAATATCCAATTATCACCGTTTTCATAAAATTTGAACAATATCGTGTAGTAATATTCATGAATAAATTCCACATTTACAATGTCCGAAAAAATTTTATTATTCAATGTTAAAACTTATTCTACATCATAATACACATAGGAGGTTAGATATACTAGTTTGGAATCACAAAAACACGTTTTGGATAGTCATATAGGTTGCTCAATGTTGAACATCTTTTGTTAACCTTTGAAAAAATTCACGAGTCTAACCGACTTTTAGATGTTCTAAATGTATTTTTTATTTGATTTCATTATGTATTTATCATAAAAATGCTTTAATGAAACTATATATACCAATTATGAGTCACAAAAACACTTTTTGAACGACTATGTAAGCCGTTCAATAGCCAATCATCACCGTTTTTATAAAATTTGAACAATATCGTGTAGTAATATTCATGAATAAATTCCACGTTTAGAATGTTGGAAAAGTTTTTTTAAATCAATTTTAAAACTTATTCTACATCATGATATACATAGGAAGTTAGATATACTAGTTTGGAATCACAAAAACACGTTTTGGATAATCAAATAGGTTGCTCAATGTAGAACATCTTTTGTTAACATTTGAAAAAATTAACGAGTCTAACCCACTTTTAGACTTTCTAAACGTATTTTTTATTTGATTTCATTATGTATTTATCATCAAAATGCTTTAATGAAACTATATATACCAATTATGAGTCACAAAAACACTTTTTGAACGACCATATGAGCCGTTCAATCTCCAATCATCACCGTTTTTGTAAAATTTGAACAATATCGTGAAGTAATATTCATGAAAAATTCCACGTTTAGAATGTCCGAAAAGTTTTTTTAATTCAATTTTAGAACTTATTCTACATCATAATACACATAGGAAGTTAGATATACTAGTTTGGAATCACAAAAACACGTTTTGGATAGTCATATAGGTTGCTCAACGTCGATCCTATTTTGTTAATATTTGAAAAAATTCTCGAGTCTAACCCACTTTTAGATGTTTTAAACGTATTTTTTTATTTGATTTCATTTTGTATTTATCATCAAAATGCTTTAATGAAACTATATATATATCAATTATGAGTCACAAAAACACTTTTTGAACGACCATATGAGCCGTTCAATCTCCAATCATCACAGTTTTTGTAAAATTTGAACAATATCGTAGCGATATTAATGAATAAATTCCACGTTTAGAATGTCCGAAAAGTTTTTTTAATTCAATTTTAAAACTTATTCTACATCATAATACACATAGGAAGTTAGATACACTAGTTTGGAATCACAAAAACACGTTTTGGATAGTCATATAGGTTGCTCAATGTCCAACATCTTTTGTTGCCATTTGGAAAAATTCACGAGTCTAACCCTCTTTTAGATATTCTAAACGTATTTTTTATTTGATTTAGTTATGTCTTTATCATCAAAATGCTTTAATGAAACTATATATACCAATTATGAGTCAAACAAAACACTTTTTGAACGACCATATGAGCCGTTCAACATCCAATAATCACCGTTTTCATAAAATTTGAACAATATCGTGTAGTAATATTCATGAATAAATTCCACATTTAGAATGTCCCAAAAAATTTTATTATTCAATATTAAAACTTATTCTACATCATAATACACATAGGAGGTTAGATATACTAGTTTGGAATCACAAAAACACGTTTTGGATAGTCATATAGGTTGCTCAATGTCGAACATCTTTTGTTAACCTTTGAAAAAATTCACGAGTCTAACCGACTTTTAGATGTTCTAAATGTATTTTTTATTTGATTTCATTATGTATTTATCATCAAAATGCTTTAATGAAACTATATATACCAATTATGAGTCACAAAAACACTTTTTGAACGACTATGTAAGCCGTTCAATATCCAATCATCACCGTTTTTATAAAATTTGAACAATATCGTGTAGTAATATTCATGAATAAATTCCACGTTTAGAATGTTCGAAAAGTTTTTTTAAATCAATTTTAAAACTTATTCTACATCATGATATACATAGGAAGTTAGATATACTAGTTTGGAATCACAAAAACACGTTTTGGATAATCAAATAGGTTGCTCAATGTCGAACATCTTTTGTTAACATTTGAAAAAATTAACGAGTCTAACCCACTTTTAGATATTCTAAACGTATTTTTTATTTGATTTCATTATGTATTTATCATCAAAATTCTTTAATGAAACTATATATACCAATTATGAGTCACAAAAACACTTTTTGAACGACCATATGAGCCGTTCAATCTCCAATCATCACCGTTTTTGTAAAATTTGAACAATATCGTGAAGTAATATTCATGAAAAAATTCCACGTTTAAAATGTCCGAAAAGTTTTTTTAATTCAATTTTAGAACTTATTCTACATCATAATACACATAGAAAGTTAGATATACTAGTTTGGAATCACAAAAACACGTTTTGGATAGTCATATAGGTTGCTCAACGTCGATCCTATTTTGTTAATATTTGAAAAAATTCTCGAGTCTAACCCACTTTTAGATGTTTTAAACGTATTTTTTTATTTGATTTTATTATGTATTTATCATCGAAATGCTTTAATGAAACTATATATACCAATTATGAGTCACAAAAATACTTTTTGAACGACCATATGAGCCGTTCAATCTCCAATCATCACCGTTTTTGTAAAATTTGAACAATATCGTAGTAATATTAATGAATAAATTCCACGTTTAGAATATGCGAAAAGTTTTTTTAATTCAATTTTAAAACTTATTCTACATCATAATACACATAGAAAGTTAGATACACAAGTTTGGAATCACAAAAACACGTTTTGGATAGTCATATAGGTTGCTCAATGTCCAACATCTTTTGTTACCATTTGGAAAAATTCACGAGTCTAACCCTCTTTTAGATATTCTAAACGTATTTTTTATTTGATTTAGTTATGTCTTTATCATCAAAATGCTTTAATGAAACTATATATACCAATTATGAGTCAAACAAAACACTTTTTCAACGACCATATGAGCCGTTCAACATCCAATAATGTTTTTGTAAAATTTGAACAATATTGTGGAGTAATATTTATGAATAAATTCCACGTTTAGAATGTCTGAAAAGTTTTTGTAATTCAATTTTAAAACTTATTCTACATCATAATACACATAGGAAGTTAGATATACTTGTATGGAATCACAAAAACACGTTTCGAATAGTCATATAGGTTGCTGAATGTCGAACATCTTTTGGTAACATTTGAAAAAATTCACGAGTTTAACCCTCTTTTAGATGTTCTAAACGTATTTTTTATTTGATTTCGTTATGTATTTATCATCAAAATGCATTAACGAAACTATACATACCAATTATGAGTCACAAAAACACTTTTTGAACGACCATATGAGCCGTTCAATATCCAAATATCACCGTTTTCATAAAATTTGAACAATATCGTGTAGTAATATTCATGAAAAAATTCCACATTTAGAATGTCCGAAAAATTTTTATTATTCAATATTAAAACTTATTCTACATCATAATACACATAGGAGGTTAGATGTACTAGTTTGGAATCACAAAAATACGTTTTGGATAGTCATATAGGTTGCTCAATGTCGAACATCTTTTGTTAACCTTTGAAAAAATTCACGAGTCTAACCGACTTTTAGATGTTCTAAATGTATTTTTTATTTGATTTCATTATGTATTTATCATCAAAATGCTTTAATGAAAATATATATACCAATTATGAGTCACAAAAACACTTTTTGAACGACTATGTAAGCCGTTCAATATCCAATCATCAACGTTTTTATAATATTTGAACAATATCGTGTAGTAATATTCATGAATAAATTCCACGTTTAGAATGTTCGAAAAGTTTTTTTAAATCAATTTTAAAACTTATTCTACATCATGATATACATAGAAAATTAGATATACTAGTTTGGAATCACAAAAACACGTTTTGGATAATCAAATAGGTTGCTCAATGTCGAACATCTTTTGTTAACATTTGAAAAAATTAACGAGTCTAACCGACTTTTAGATATTCTAAACGTATTTTTTATTTGATTTCATTATTTATTTATCATCAAAATTCTTTAATGAAACTATATATATCAATTATGAGTCACAAAAACACTTTTTGAACGACCATATGAGCCGTTCAATCTCCAATCATCACCGTTTTTGTAAAATTTGAACAATATCGTGAAGTAATATTCATGAAAAAATTCCACGTTTAAAATGTCCGAAAAGTTTTTTTAATTCAATTTTAGAACTTATTCTACATCATAATACACATAGAAAGTTAGATATACTAGTTTGGAATCACAAAAACACGTTTTGGATAGTCATACAGGTTGCTCAACGTCGATCCTATTTTGTTAATATTTGAAAAAATTCTCGAGTCTAACCCACTTTTAGATGTTTTAAACGTATTTTTTTATTTGATTTCATTATGTATTTATCATCAAAATGCTTTAGTGAAACTATATATACCAATTATGAGTCACAAAAAAACTTTTTGAACGATGATATGAGCCGTTCAATCTCCAATCATCACCGTTTTTGTAAAATTTGAACAATATCGTAGTAATATTAATGAATAAATTCCACGTTTAGAATGTCCGAAAAGTTTTTTTAATTCAATTTTAAAACTTATTCTACATCATAATACACATAGGAAGTTAGATACACTAGTTTGGAATCACAAAAACACGTTTTGGATAGTCATATAGGTTGCTCAATGTCCAACATCTTTTGTTACAATTTAGAAAAATTCACGAGTCTAACCCTCTTTTAGATATTCTAAACGTATTTTTTATTTGATTTAGTTATGTCTTTATCATCAAAATGCTTTAATGAAACTATATATACCAATTATGAGTCAAATAAAATACTTTTTCAACGACCATATGAGCCGTTCAATATCCAATAATCATTGTTTTTGTAAAATTTGAACAATATTGTGGAGTAATATTTATGAATAAATTCTACGTTTAGAATGTCCGAAAAGTTTTTTTAATTCAATTTTAAAACTTATTCTACATCATAATACACATAGGAAGTTAGATATACTAGTATGGAATCACAAAAACACGTTTCGGATAGTCATATAGGTTGCTGAATGTCGAACATCTTTTGGTAACATTTGAAAAAATTCACGAGTTTAACCCTCTTTTAGATGTTCTAAACGTATTTTTTATTTGATTTCGTTATGTATTTATCATCAAAATGCTTTAATGAAACTATATATACCAATTATGAGTCACAAAAACACTTTTTGAACGACCATATGAGCCGTTCAATCTCAAATCATCACCGTTTTTGTAAAATTTGAACAATATCGTGAAGTAATATTCATGAAAAAATTCCACGTTTAGAATGTCCGAAAAGTTTTTTTAATTCAATTTTAGAACTTATTCTACATCATAATACACATAGGAAGTTAGATACCCTAGTTTGGAATCACAAAAACACGTTTTGGATAGTCATATAGGTTGCTCAATGTCCAACATCTTTTGTTACCATTTGGAAAAATTAACGAGTCTAACCCACTTTTAGACATTCTAAACGTATTTTTTATTTGATTTTATTATGTATTTATCATCAAAATGCTTTAATGAAACTATATATACCAATTATGAGTCACAAAAACACTTTTTGAACTACCATATGAGCCGTTCAATCTCCAATCATCACCGTTTTTGTAAAATTTGAACAATATCGTGAAGTAATATTCATGAAACAATTCCACGTTTAGAATGTCCGAAAAGTTTTTTTAATTCAATTTTAGAACTTATTCTACATCATAATACACATAGGAAGTTAGATATACTAGTTTGGAATCACAAAAACACGTTTTGGATAGTCATATAGGTTGCTCAACGTCGATCCTATTTTGTTAATATTTGAAAAAATTCTCGAGTCTAACCCACTTTTAGATGTTTTAAACGTATTTTTTTATTTGATTTCATTATGTATTTATCATCAAAATGCTTTAATGAAACTATATATACCAATTATGAGTCACAAAAACACTTTTTGAACGACCATATGAGCCGTTCAATCTCCAATCATCACCGTTTTTGTAAAATTTGAACAATATCGTAGTAATATTAATGAATAAATTCCACGTTTAGAATGTCCGAAAAGTTTTTTTTAATTCAATTTTAAAACTTATTCTACATCATAATACACATAGGAAGTTAGATACACTAGTTTGGAATCACAAAAACACGTTTTGGATAGTCATATAGGTTGCTCAATGTCCAACATCTTTTGTTACCATTTGGAAAAATTCACGAGTCTAACCCTCTTTTAGATATTCTAAACGTATTTTTTATTTGATTTAGTTATGTCTTTATCATCAAAATGCTTTAATGAAACTATATATACCAATTATGAGTCAAACAAAACACTTTTTCAACGACCATATGAGCCGTTCAACATCCAATAATCAATGTTTTTGTAAAATTTGAACAATATTGTGGAGTAATATTTATGAATAAATTCCACGTTTAGAATGTCCGAAAAGTTTTTTTAATTCAATTTTAAAACTTATTCTACATCATAATACACATAGGAAGTTAGATATACTAGTATGGAATCACAAAAACACGTTTCGAATAGTCATATAGATTGCTGAATGTCGAACATCTTTTGGTAACATTTGAAAAAATTCACGAGTTTAACCCTCTTTTAGATGTTCTAAACGTATTTTTTATTTGATTTCGTTATGTATTTATCATCAAAATGCATTAACGAAACTATACATACCAATTATGAGTCACAAAAACACTTTTTGAACGACCATATGAGCCGTTCAATATCCAATTATCACCGTTTTCATAAAATTTGAACAATATCGTGTAGTAATATTCATGAATAAATTCCACATTTAGAATGTCCGAAAAATTTTTATTATTCAATATTAAAACTTATTCTACATCATAATACACATAGGAGGTCAGATGTACTAGTTTGGAAACATAAAAACACGTTTTGGATAGTCATATAGGTTGCTCAATGTCGAACATCTTTTGTTAACCTTTGAAAAAATTCACGAGTCTAACCGACTTTTAGATGTTCTAAATGTATTTTTTATTTGATTTCATTATGTATTTATCATCAAAATGCTTTAATGAAACTATATATACCAATTATGAGTCACAAAAACACTTTTTGAACGACTATGTAAGCCGTTCAATAGCCAATCATCACCGTTTTTGTAAAATTTGAACAATATCGTGTAGTAATATTCATGAATAAATTCCACGTTTAGAAAGTTCGAAAAGTTTTTTTAAATCAACTTTATAACTTATTCTACATTATGATATACATAGGAAGTTAGATATACTAGTTTGGAATCACAAAAACACGTTTTGGATAATCAAATAGGTTGCTCAATGTCGAACATCTTTTGTTAACATTTGAAAAAATTAACGAGTCTAACCCACTTTTAGACATTCTAAACGTATTTTTTATTTGATTTCATTATGTATTTATCATCAAAATGCTTTAATGAAACTATATATACCAATTATGAGTCACAAAAACACTTTTTGAACGACCATATGAGCCGTTCAATCTCCAATCATCACCGTTTTTGTAAAATTTGAACAATATCGTAGTAATATTAATGAATAAATTCCACGTTTAGAATGTCCGAAAAGTTTTTTTAATTCAATTTTAGAACTTATTCTACATCATAATACACATAGGAAGTTAGATATACTAGTTTGGAATCACAAAAACACGTTTTAGATAGTCATATAGGTTGCTCAACGTCGATCCTATTTTGTTAATATTTGAAAAAATTCTCGAGTCTAACCCACTTTTAGATGTTTTAAACGTATTTTTTTATTTGATTTCATTATGTATTTATCATCAAAATGCTTTAATGAAACTATATATACCAATTATGAGTCACAAAAACACTTTTTGAACGACCATATGAGCCGTTCAATCTCCAATCATCACCGTTTTTGTAAAATTTGAACAATATCGTAGTAATATTAATGAATAAATTCCACGTTTAGAATGTCCGAAAAGTTTTTTTTAATTCAATTTTAAAACTTATTCTACATCATAATACACATAGGAAGTTAGATACACTAGTTTGGAATCACAAAAACACGTTTTGGATAGTCATATAGGTTGCTCAATGTCCAACATCTTTTGTTACCATTTGGAAAAATTCACGAGTCTAACCCTCTTTTAGATATTCTAAACGTATTTTTTATTTGATTTAGTTATGTCTTTATCATCAAAATGCTTTAATGAAACTATATATACCAATTATGAGTCAAACAAAACACTTTTTCAACGACCATATGAGCCGTTCAACATCCAATAATCAATGTTTTTGTAAAATTTGAACAATATTGTGGAGTAATATTTATGAATAAATTCCACGTTTAGAATGTCCGAAAAGTTTTTTTAATTCAATTTTAAAACTTATTCTACATCATAATACACATAGGAAGTTAGATATACTAGTATGGAATCACAAAAACACGTTTCGAATAGTCATATAGATTGCTGAATGTCGAACATCTTTTGGTAACATTTGAAAAAATTCACGAGTTTAACCCTCTTTTAGATGTTCTAAACGTATTTTTTATTTGATTTCGTTATGTATTTATCATCAAAATGCATTAACGAAACTATACATACCAATTATGAGTCACAAAAACACTTTTTGAACGACCATATGAGCCGTTCAATATCCAATTATCACCGTTTTCATAAAATTTGGACAATATCGTGTAGTAATATTCATGAATAAATTCCACATTTAGAATGTCCGAAAAATTTTTATTATTCAATATTAAAACTTATTCTACATCATAATACACATAGGAGGTCAGATGTACTAGTTTGGAAACATAAAAACACGTTTTGGATAGTCATATAGGTTGCTCAATGTCGAACATCTTTTGTTAACCTTTGAAAAAATTCACGAGTCTAACCGACTTTTAGATGTTCTAAATGTATTTTTTATTTGATTTCATTATGTATTTATCATCAAAATGCTTTAATGAAACTATATATACCAATTATGAGTCACAAAAACACTTTTTGAACGACCATATGAGCCGTTCAATCTCCAATCATCACCGTTTTTGTAAAATTTGAACAATATCGTAGTAATATTAATGAATAAATTCCACGTTTAGAATGTCCGAAAAGTTTTTTTAATTCAATTTTAGAACTTATTCTACATCATAATACACATAGGAAGTTAGATATACTAGTTTGGAATCACAAAAACACGTTTTAGATAGTCATATAGGTTGCTCAACGTCGATCCTATTTTGTTAATATTTGAAAAAATTCTCGAGTCTAACCCACTTTTAGATGTTTTAAACGTATTTTTTTATTTGATTTCATTATGTATTTATCATCAAAATGCTTTAATGAAACTATATATACCAATTATGAGTCACAAAAACACTTTTTGAACGACCATATGAGCCGTTCAATCTCCAATCATCACCGTTTTTGTAAAATTTGAACAATATCGTAGTAATATTAATGAATAAATTCCACGTTTAGAATGTCCGAAAAGTTTTTTTTAATTCAATTTTAAAACTTATTCTACATCATAATACACATAGGAAGTTAGATACACTAGTTTGGAATCACAAAAACACGTTTTGGATAGTCATATAGGTTGCTCAATGTCCAACATCTTTTGTTACCATTTGGAAAAATTCACGAGTCTAACCCTCTTTTAGATATTCTAAACGTATTTTTTATTTGATTTAGTTATGTCTTTATCATCAAAATGCTTTAATGAAACTATATATACCAATTATGAGTCAAACAAAACACTTTTTCAACGACCATATGAGCCGTTCAACATCCAATAATCAATGTTTTTGTAAAATTTGAACAATATTGTGGAGTAATATTTATGAATAAATTCCACGTTTAGAATGTCCGAAAAGTTTTTTTAATTCAATTTTAAAACTTATTCTACATCATAATACACATAGGAAGTTAGATATACTAGTATGGAATCACAAAAACACGTTTCGAATAGTCATATAGATTGCTGAATGTCGAACATCTTTTGGTAACATTTGAAAAAATTCACGAGTTTAACCCTCTTTTAGATGTTCTAAACGTATTTTTTATTTGATTTCGTTATGTATTTATCATCAAAATGCATTAACGAAACTATACATACCAATTATGAGTCACAAAAACACTTTTTGAACGACCATATGAGCCGTTCAATATCCAATTATCACCGTTTTCATAAAATTTGGACAATATCGTGTAGTAATATTCATGAATAAATTCCACATTTAGAATGTCCGAAAAATTTTTATTATTCAATATTAAAACTTATTCTACATCATAATACACATAGGAGGTCAGATGTACTAGTTTGGAAACATAAAAACACGTTTTGGATAGTCATATAGGTTGCTCAATGTCGAACATCTTTTGTTAACCTTTGAAAAAATTCACGAGTCTAACCGACTTTTAGATGTTCTAAATGTATTTTTTATTTGATTTCATTATGTATTTATCATCAAAATGCTTTAATGAAACTATATATACCAATTATGAGTCACAAAAACACTTTTTGAACGACCATATGAGCCGTTCAATCTCCAATCATCACCGTTTTTGTAAAATTTGAACAATATCGTAGTAATATTAATGAATAAATTCCACGTTTAGAATGTCCAAAAAGTTTTTTTAATTCAATTTTAGAACTTATTCTACATCATAATACACATAGGAAGTTAGATATACTAGTTTGGAATCACAAAAACACGTTTTAGATAGTCATATAGGTTGCTCAACGTCGATCCTATTTTGTTAATATTTGAAAAAATTCTCGAGTCTAACCCACTTTTAGATGTTTTAAACGTATTTTTTTATTTGATTTCATTATGTATTTATCATCAAAATGCTTTAATGAAACTATATATACCAATTATGAGTCACAAAAACACTTTTTGAACGACCATATGAGCCGTTCAATCTCCAATCATCACCGTTTTTGTAAAATTTGAACAATATCGTAGTAATATTAATGAATAAATTCCACGTTTAGAATGTCCGAAAAGTTTTTTTTAATTCAATTTTAAAACTTATTCTACATCATAATACACATAGGAAGTTAGATACACTAGTTTGGAATCACAAAAACACGTTTTGGATAGTCATATAGGTTGCTCAATGTCCAACATCTTTTGTTACCATTTGGAAAAATTCACGAGTCTAACCCTCTTTTAGATATTCTAAACGTATTTTTTATTTGATTTAGTTATGTCTTTATCATCAAAATGCTTTAATGAAACTATATATACCAATTATGAGTCAAACAAAACACTTTTTCAACGACCATATGAGCCGTTCAACATCCAATAATCAATGTTTTTGTAAAATTTGAACAATATTGTGGAGTAATATTTATGAATAAATTCCACGTTTAGAATGTCCGAAAAGTTTTTTTAATTCAATTTTAAAACTTATTCTACATCATAATACACATAGGAAGTTAGATATACTAGTATGGAATCACAAAAACACGTTTCGAATAGTCATATAGATTGCTGAATGTCGAACATCTTTTGGTAACATTTGAAAAAATTCACGAGTTTAACCCTCTTTTAGATGTTCTAAACGTATTTTTTATTTGATTTCGTTATGTATTTATCATCAAAATGCATTAACGAAACTATACATACCAATTATGAGTCACAAAAACACTTTTTGAACGACCATATGAGCCGTTCAATATCCAATTATCACCGTTTTCATAAAATTTGGACAATATCGTGTAGTAATATTCATGAATAAATTCCACATTTAGAATGTCCGAAAAATTTTTATTATTCAATATTAAAACTTATTCTACATCATAATACACATAGGAGGTCAGATGTACTAGTTTGGAAACATAAAAACACGTTTTGGATAGTCATATAGGTTGCTCAATGTCGAACATCTTTTGTTAACCTTTGAAAAAATTCACGAGTCTAACCGACTTTTAGATGTTCTAAATGTATTTTTTATTTGATTTCATTATGTATTTATCATCAAAATGCTTTAATGAAACTATATATACCAATTATGAGTCACAAAAACACTTTTTGAACGACTATGTAAGCCGTTCAATAGCCAATCATCACCGTTTTTGTAAAATTTGAACAATATCGTGTAGTAATATTCATGAATAAATTCCACGTTTAGAATGTCCGAAAAGTTTTTTTAATTCAATTTTAGAACTTATTCTACATCATAATACACATAGGAAGTTAGATATACTAGTTTGGAATCACAAAAACACGTTTTAGATAGTCATATAGGTTGCTCAACGTCGATCCTATTTTGTTAATATTTGAAAAAATTCTCGAGTCTAACCCACTTTTAGATGTTTTAAACGTATTTTTTTATTTGATTTCATTATGTATTTATCATCAAAATGCTTTAATGAAACTATATATACCAATTATGAGTCACAAAAACACTTTTTGAACGACCATATGAGCCGTTCAATCTCCAATCATCACCGTTTTTGTAAAATTTGAACAATATCGTAGTAATATTAATGAATAAATTCCACGTTTAGAATGTCCGAAAAGTTTTTTTTAATTCAATTTTAAAACTTATTCTACATCATAATACACATAGGAAGTTAGATACACTAGTTTGGAATCACAAAAACACGTTTTGGATAGTCATATAGGTTGCTCAATGTCCAACATCTTTTGTTACCATTTGGAAAAATTCACGAGTCTAACCCTCTTTTAGATATTCTAAACGTATTTTTTATTTGATTTAGTTATGTCTTTATCATCAAAATGCTTTAATGAAACTATATATACCAATTATGAGTCAAACAAAACACTTTTTCAACGACCATATGAGCCGTTCAACATCCAATAATCAATGTTTTTGTAAAATTTGAACAATATTGTGGAGTAATATTTATGAATAAATTCCACGTTTAGAATGTCCGAAAAGTTTTTTTAATTCAATTTTAAAACTTATTCTACATCATAATACACATAGGAAGTTAGATATACTAGTATGGAATCACAAAAACACGTTTCGAATAGTCATATAGATTGCTGAATGTCGAACATCTTTTGGTAACATTTGAAAAAATTCACGAGTTTAACCCTCTTTTAGATGTTCTAAACGTATTTTTTATTTGATTTCGTTATGTATTTATCATCAAAATGCATTAACGAAACTATACAATCCAATTATGAGTCACAAAAACACTTTTTGAACGACCATATGAGCCGTTCAATATCCAATTATCACCGTTTTCATAAAATTTGAACAATATCGTGTAGTAATATTCATGAATAAATTCCACATTTAGAATGTCCGAAAAATTTTTATTATTCAATATTAAAACTTATTCTACATCATAATACACATAGGAGGTCAGATGTACTAGTTTGGAATCACAAAAACACGTTTTGGATAGTCATATAGGTTGCTCAATGTCGAACATCTTTTGTTAACCTTTGAAAAAATTCACGAGTCTAACCGACTTTTAGATGTTCTAAATGTATTTTTTATTTGATTTCATTATGTATTTATCATCAAAATGCTTTAATGAAACTATATATACCAATTATGAGTCACAAAAACACTTTTTGAACGACTATGTAAGCCGTTCAATAGCCAATGATCACCGTTTTTATAAAATTTGAACAATATCGTGTAGTAATATTCATGAATAAATTCCACGTTTAGAAAGTTCGAAAAGTTTTTTTAAATCAACTTTATAACTTATTCTACATTATGATATACATAGGAAGTTAGATATACTAGTTTGGAATTACAAAAACACGTTTTGGATAATCAAATAGGTTGCTCAATGTCGAACATCTTTTGTTAACATTTGAAAAAATTAACGAGTCTAACCCACTTTTAGACGTTCTAAACGTATTTTTTATTTGATTTCATTATGTATTTATCATCAAAATGCTTTAATGAAACTATATATACCAATTATGAGTCACAAAAACACTTTTTGAACGACCATATGAGCCTTTCAATCTCAAATCATCACCGTTTTTGTAAAATTTGAACAATATCGTGAAGTAATATTCATGAAAAAATTCCACGTTTAGAATGTCCGAAAAGTTTTTTTAATTCAATTTTAGAACTTATTCTACATCATAATACACATAGGAAGTTAGATATACTAGTTTGGAATCACAAAAACACGTTTTGGATAGTCATATAGGTTGCTCAACGTCGATCCTATTTTGTTAATATTTGAAAAAATTCTCGAGTCTAACCCACTTTTAGATGTTTTAAACGTATTTTTTTATTTGATTTCATTATGTATTTATCATCAAAATGCTTTAATGAAACTATATATACCAATTATGAGTCACAAAAACACTTTTTGAACGACCATATGAGCCGTTCAATCTCCAATCATCACCGTTTTTGTAAAATTTGAACAATATCGTAGTAATATTAATGAATAAATTCCACGTTTAGAATGTCCGAAAAGTTTTTTTAATTCAATTTTAAAACTTATTCTACATCATAATACACATAGGAAGTTAGATACACTAGTTTGGAATCACAAAAACACGTTTTGGATAGTCATATAGGTTGCTCAATGTCCAACATCTTTTGTTACCATTTGGAAAAATTCACGAGTCTAACCCTCTTTTAGATATTATAAACGTATTTTTTACTTGATTTAGTTATGTCTTTATCATCAAAATGCTTTAATGAAACTATATATACCAATTATGAGTCAAACAAAACACTTTTTCAACGACCATATGAGCCGTTCAACATCCAATAATCAATGTTTTTGTAAAATTTGAACAATATTGTGGAGTAAAATTTATGAATAAATTCCACGTTTAGAATGTCAGAAAAGTTTTTTTAATTCAATTTTAAAACTTATTCTACATCATAATACAATAGGAAGTTAGATATACTAGTATGGAATCACAAAAACACGTTTCGAATAGTCATATAGATTGCTGAATGTCGAACATCTTTTGGTAACATTTGAAAAAATTCACGAGTTTAACCCTCTTTTAGATGTTCTAAACGTATTTTTTATTTGATTTCATTATGTATTTATAATCAAAATGCTTTAATGAAACTATATATACCAATTATGAGTCACAAAAACACTTTTTGAACGACTATGTACGCCGTTCAATATCCAATCATCACCGTTTTTATAAAATTTGAACAATATCGTGTAGTAATATTCATGAATAAATTCCACGTTTAGAATGTTCGAAAAGTTTTTTTAAATCAATTTTAAAACTTATTCTACATCATGATATACATAGGAAGTTAGATATACTAGTTTGGAATCACAAAAACACGTTTTGGATAATCAAATAGGTTGCTCAATGTCGAACATCTTTTGTTAACATTTGAAAAAATTAACGAGTCTAACCCACTTTTAGATATTCTAAACGTATTTTTTATTTGATTTCATTATGTATTTATCATCAAAATTCTTTAATGAAACTATATATACCAATTATGAGTCACAAAAACACTTTTTGAACGACCATATGAGCCGTTCAATCTCCAATCATCACCGTTTTTCTAAAATTTGAACAATATCGTGAAGTAATATTAATGCAAAAATTCCACGTTTAAAATGTCCGAAAAGTTTTTTTAATTCAATTTTAGAACTTATTCTACATCATAATACACATAGAAAGTTAGATATACTAGTTTGGAATCACAAAAACACGTTTTGGATAGTCATATAGGTTGCTCAATGTCCAACATCTTTTGTTACCATTTGGAAAAATTCACGAGTCTAACCCTCTTTTAGATATTCTAAACGTATTTTTTATTTGATTTAGTTATGTCTTTATCATCAAAATGCTTTAATGAAACTATATATACCAATTATGAGTCAAACAAAACACTTTTTCAACGACCATATGAGCCGTTCAACATCCAATAATCAATGTTTTTGTAAAATTTGAACAATATTGTGGAGTAATATTTATGAATAAATTCCACGTTTAGAATGTCCGAAAAGTTTTTTTAATTCAATTTTAAAACTTATTCTACATCATAATACACATAGGAAGTTAGATATACTAGTATGGAATCACAAAAACACGTTTCGAATAGTCATATAGATTGCTGAATGTCGAACATCTTTTGGTAACATTTGAAAAAATTCACGAGTTTAACCCTCTTTTAGATGTTCTAAACGTATTTTTTATTTGATTTCGTTATGTATTTATCATCAAAATGCATTAACGAAACTATACATACCAATTATGAGTCACAAAAATACTTTTTGAACGACCATATGAGCCGTTCAATATCCAATTATCACCGTTTTCATAAAATTTGGACAATATCGTGTAGTAATATTCATGAATAAATTCCACATTTAGAATGTCCGAAAAATTTTTATTATTCAATATTAGAACTTATTCTACATCATAATACACATAGGAGGTCAGATGTACTAGTTTGGAAACATAAAAACACGTTTTGGATAGTCATATAGGTTGCTCAATGTCGAACATCTTTTGTTAACCTTTGAAAAAATTCACGAGTCTAACCGACTTTTAGATGTTCTAAATGTATTTTTTATTTGATTTCATTATGTATTTATCATCAAAATGCTTTAATGAAACTATATATACCAATTATGAGTCACAAAAACACTTTTTGAACGACTATGTAAGCCGTTCAATAGCCAATCATCACCGTTTTTGTAAAATTTGAACAATATCGTGTAGTAATATTCATGAATAAATTCCACGTTTAGAATGTCCGAAAAGTTTTTTTAATTCAATTTTAGAACTTATTCTACATCATAATACACATAGGAAGTTAGATATACTAGTTTGGAATCACAAAAACACGTTTTAGATAGTCATATAGGTTGCTCAACGTCGATCCTATTTTGTTAATATTTGAAAAAATTCTCGAGTCTAACCCACTTTTAGATGTTTTAAACGTATTTTTTTATTTGATTTCATTATGTATTTATCATCAAAATGCTTTAATGAAACTATATATACCAATTATGAGTCACAAAAACACTTTTTGAACGACCATATGAGCCGTTCAATCTCCAATCATCACCGTTTTTGTAAAATTTGAACAATATCGTAGTAATATTAATGAATAAATTCCACGTTTAGAATGTCCGAAAAGTTTTTTTTAATTCAATTTTAAAACTTATTCTACATCATAATACACATAGGAAGTTAGATACACTAGTTTGGAATCACAAAAACACGTTTTGGATAGTCATATAGGTTGCTCAATGTCCAACATCTTTTGTTACCATTTGGAAAAATTCACGAGTCTAACCCTCTTTTAGATATTCTAAACGTATTTTTTATTTGATTTAGTTATGTCTTTATCATCAAAATGCTTTAATGAAACTATATATACCAATTATGAGTCAAACAAAACACTTTTTCAACGACCATATGAGCCGTTCAACATCCAATAATCAATGTTTTTGTAAAATTTGAACAATATTGTGGAGTAATATTTATGAATAAATTCCACGTTTAGAATGTCCGAAAAGTTTTTTTAATTCAATTTTAAAACTTATTCTACATCATAATACACATAGGAAGTTAGATATACTAGTATGGAATCACAAAAACACGTTTCGAATAGTCATATAGATTGCTGAATGTCGAACATCTTTTGGTAACATTTGAAAAAATTCACGAGTTTAACCCTCTTTTAGATGTTCTAAACGTATTTTTTATTTGATTTCGTTATGTATTTATCATCAAAATGCATTAACGAAACTATACAATCCAATTATGAGTCACAAAAACACTTTTTGAACGACCATATGAGCCGTTCAATATCCAATTATCACCGTTTTCATAAAATTTGAACAATATCGTGTAGTAATATTCATGAATAAATTCCACATTTAGAATGTCCGAAAAATTTTTATTATTCAATATTAAAACTTATTCTACATCATAATACACATAGGAGGTCAGATGTACTAGTTTGGAATCACAAAAACACGTTTTGGATAGTCATATAGGTTGCTCAATGTCGAACATCTTTTGTTAACCTTTGAAAAAATTCACGAGTCTAACCGACTTTTAGATGTTCTAAATGTATTTTTTATTTGATTTCATTATGTATTTATCATCAAAATGCTTTAATGAAACTATATATACCAATTATGAGTCACAAAAACACTTTTTGAACGACTATGTAAGCCGTTCAATAGCCAATGATCACCGTTTTTATAAAATTTGAACAATATCGTGTAGTAATATTCATGAATAAATTCCACGTTTAGAAAGTTCGAAAAGTTTTTTTAAATCAACTTTATAACTTATTCTACATTATGATATACATAGGAAGTTAGATATACTAGTTTGGAATTACAAAAACACGTTTTGGATAATCAAATAGGTTGCTCAATGTCGAACATCTTTTGTTAACATTTGAAAAAATTAACGAGTCTAACCCACTTTTAGACATTCTAAACGTATTTTTTATTTGATTTCATTATGTATTTATCATCAAAATGCTTTAATGAAACTATATATACCAATTATGAGTCACAAAAACACTTTTTGAACGACCATATGAGCCTTTCAATCTCAAATCATCACCGTTTTTGTAAAATTTGAACAATATCGTGAAGTAATATTCATGAAAAAATTCCACGTTTAGAATGTCCGAAAAGTTTTTTTAATTCAATTTTAGAACTTATTCTACATCATAATACACATAGGAAGTTAGATATACTAGTTTGGAATCACAAAAACACGTTTTGGATAGTCATATAGGTTGCTCAACGTCGATCCTATTTTGTTAATATTTGAAAAAATTCTCGAGTCTAACCCACTTTTAGATGTTTTAAACGTATTTTTTTATTTGATTTCATTATGTATTTATCATCAAAATGCTTTAATGAAACTATATATACCAATTATGAGTCACAAAAACACTTTTTGAACGACCATATGAGCCGTTCAATCTCCAATCATCACCGTTTTTGTAAAATTTGAACAATATCGTAGTAATATTAATGAATAAATTCCACGTTTAGAATGTCCGAAAAGTTTTTTTAATTCAATTTTAAAACTTATTCTACATCATAATACACATAGGAAGTTAGATACACTAGTTTGGAATCACAAAAACACGTTTTGGATAGTCATATAGGTTGCTCAATGTCCAACATCTTTTGTTACCATTTGGAAAAATTCACGAGTCTAACCCTCTTTTAGATATTATAAACGTATTTTTTACTTGATTTAGTTATGTCTTTATCATCAAAATGCTTTAATGAAACTATATATACCAATTATGAGTCAAACAAAACACTTTTTCAACGACCATATGAGCCGTTCAACATCCAATAATCAATGTTTTTGTAAAATTTGAACAATATTGTGGAGTAAAATTTATGAATAAATTCCACGTTTAGAATGTCAGAAAAGTTTTTTTAATTCAATTTTAAAACTTATTCTACATCATAATACAATAGGAAGTTAGATATACTAGTATGGAATCACAAAAACACGTTTCGAATAGTCATATAGATTGCTGAATGTCGAACATCTTTTGGTAACATTTGAAAAAATTCACGAGTTTAACCCTCTTTTAGATGTTCTAAACGTATTTTTTATTTGATTTCATTATGTATTTATAATCAAAATGCTTTAATGAAACTATATATACCAATTATGAGTCACAAAAACACTTTTTGAACGACTATGTACGCCGTTCAATATCCAATCATCACCGTTTTTATAAAATTTGAACAATATCGTGTAGTAATATTCATGAATAAATTCCACGTTTAGAATGTTCGAAAAGTTTTTTTAAATCAATTTTAAAACTTATTCTACATCATGATATACATAGGAAGTTAGATATACTAGTTTGGAATCACAAAAACACGTTTTGGATAATCAAATAGGTTGCTCAATGTCGAACATCTTTTGTTAACATTTGAAAAAATTAACGAGTCTAACCCACTTTTAGATATTCTAAACGTATTTTTTATTTGATTTCATTATGTATTTATCATCAAAATTCTTTAATGAAACTATATATACCAATTATGAGTCACAAAAACACTTTTTGAACGACCATATGAGCCGTTCAATCTCCAATCATCACCGTTTTTCTAAAATTTGAACAATATCGTGAAGTAATATTAATGCAAAAATTCCACGTTTAAAATGTCCGAAAAGTTTTTTTAATTCAATTTTAGAACTTATTCTACATCATAATACACATAGAAAGTTAGATATACTAGTTTGGAATCACAAAAACACGTTTTGGATAGTCATATAGGTTGCTCAATGTCCAACATCTTTTGTTACCATTTGGAAAAATTCACGAGTCTAATCCTCTTTTAAATATTCTAAACGTATTTTTTATTTGATTTAGTTATGTCTTTATCATCAAAATGCTTTAATGAAACTATATATACTGATTATGAGTCAAAAAAACACTTTTTCAACGACCATATGAGCCGTTCAATATCCAATAATCAACGATTTTGTAAAATTTGAACAATATCGTAGTAATATTAATGAATAAATTCCACGTTTAGAATGTCCGAAAAATTTTTTTAATTCAATTTTAAAATTTATTCTACATCATAATACACATAGGAAGTTAGATACACTAGTTTGGAATCACAAAAACACGTTTTGGATAGTCATATAGGTTGCTCAATGTCCAACATCTTTTGTTACCATTTGGAAAAATTCACGAGTCTAACCCTCTTTTAAATAGTCTAAACGTATTTTTTATTTGATTTAGTTATGTCTTTATCATCAAAATGCTTTAATGAAACTATATATACTAATTATGAGTCAAAAAAACACTTTTTCAACGACCATATGAGCCGTTCAATATCCAATAATCAACGTTTTTGTAAAATTTGAACAATATTGTGGAGTAATATTTATGAATAAATTCCACGTTTAGAATGTCCAAAAAGTTTTTTTAATTCAATTTTAAAACTTATTCTACATCATAATGAACATAGGAAGTTAGATATACTAGTATGGAATCACAAAAACACGTTTCGGATAGTCATATAGGTTGCTGAATGTCGAACATCTTTTGGTAACATTTGAAAAAATTCACGAGTTTAACCCTCTTTTAGATGTTCTAAACGTATTTTTTATTTGATTTCGTTATGTATTTATCATCAAAATGCTTTAATGAAACTATATATACCAATTATGAGTCACAAAAACACTTTTTGAACGACTATGTACGCCGTTCAATATCCAATCATCACCGTTTTTGTAAAATTTGAACAATATCGTGTAGTAATATTCATGAATAAATTCCACGTTTAGAATGTTCGAAAAGTTTTTTTAAATCAATTTTAAAACTTATTCTACATCATGATATACATAGGAAGTTAGATATACTAGTTTGGAATCACAAAAACACGTTTTGGATAATCAAATAGGTTGCTCAATGTCGAACATCTTTTGTTAACATTTGAAAAAATTAACGAGTCTAACCCACTTTTAGATATTCTAAACGTATTTTTTATTTGATTTCATTATGTATTTATCATCAAAATTCTTTAATGAAACTATATATACCAATTATGAGTCACAAAAACACTTTTTGAACGACCATATGAGCCGTTCAATCTCCAATCATCACCGTTTTTCTAAAATTTGAACAATATCGTGAAGTAATATTAATGCAAAAATTCCACGTTTAAAATGTCCGAAAAGTTTTTTTAATTCAATTTTAGAACTTATTCTACATCATAATACACATAGAAAGTTAGATATACTAGTTTGGAATCACAAAAACACGTTTTGGATAGTCATATAGGTTGCTCAATGTCCAACATCTTTTGTTACCATTTGGAAAAATTCACGAGTCTAATCCTCTTTTAAATATTCTAAACGTATTTTTTATTTGATTTAGTTATGTCTTTATCATCAAAATGCTTTAATGAAACTATATATACTGATTATGAGTCAAAAAAACACTTTTTCAACGACCATATGAGCCGTTCAATATCCAATAATCAACGATTTTGTAAAATTTGAACAATATCGTAGTAATATTAATGAATAAATTCCACGTTTAGAATGTCCGAAAAATTTTTTTAATTCAATTTTAAAATTTATTCTACATCATAATACACATAGGAAGTTAGATACACTAGTTTGGAATCACAAAAACACGTTTTGGATAGTCATATAGGTTGCTCAATGTCCAACATCTTTTGTTACCATTTGGAAAAATTCACGAGTCTAACCCTCTTTTAAATAGTCTAAACGTATTTTTTATTTGATTTAGTTATGTCTTTATCATCAAAATGCTTTAATGAAACTATATATACTAATTATGAGTCAAAAAAACACTTTTTCAACGACCATATGAGCCGTTCAATATCCAATAATCAACGTTTTTGTAAAATTTGAACAATATTGTGGAGTAATATTTATGAATAAATTCCACGTTTAGAATGTCCAAAAAGTTTTTTTAATTCAATTTTAAAACTTATTCTACATCATAATGCACATAGGAAGTTAGATATACTAGTATGGAATCACAAAAACACGTTTCGGATAGTCATATAGGTTGCTGAATGTCGAACATCTTTTGGTAACATTTGAAAAAATTCACGAGTTTAACCCTCTTTTAGATGTTCTAAACGTATTTTTTATTTGATTTCGTTATGTATTTATCATCAAAATGCTTTAACGAAACTATATATACCAATTATGAGTCACAAAAACACTTTTTGAACGACCATATGAGCCATTCAATATCCAATTATCACCGTTTTCATAAAATTTGAACAATATCGTGTAGTAATATTCATGAATAAATTCCACATTTAGAATGTCCGAAAAATTTTTATTATTCAATGTTAAAACTTATTCTACATCATAATACACATAGGAGGTTAGATATACTAGTTTGGAATCACAAAAACACGTTTTGGATAGTCATATAGGTTGCTCAATGTCGAACATCTTTTGTTAACCTTTGAAAAAATTCACGAGTCTAACCGACTTTTAGATGTTCTAAATGTATTTTTTATTTGATTTCATTATGTATTTATCATCAAAATGCTTTAATGAAACTATATATACCAATTATGAGTCACAAAAACACTTTTTGAACGACTATGTAAGCCGTTCAATAGCCAATCATCACCATTTTTATAAAATTTGAACAATATCGTGTAGTAATATTCATGAATAAATTCCTCGTTTATTCTACATCATGATATACATAGGAAGTTAGATATACTAGTTTGGAATCACAAAAACACGTTTTGGATAATCAAATAGGTTGCTCAATGTCGAACATCTTTTGTTAACATTTGAAAAAATTAACGAGTCTAACCCACTTTTAGACATTCTAAACGTATTTTTTATTTGATTTCATTATGTATTTATCATCAAAATGCTTTAATGAAACTATATATACCAATTATGAGTTACAAAAACACTTTTTGAACGACCATATGAGCCGTTCAATCTCAAATCATCACCGTTTTTGTAAAATTTGAACAATATCGTGAATTAATATTCATGAAAAAATTCCACGTTTAGAATGTCCGAAAAGTTTTTTTAATTCAATTTTAGAACTTATTCTACATCATAATACACATATGAAGTTAGATATACTAGTTTGGAATCACAAAAACACGTTTTGGATAGTCATATAGGTTGCTCAACGTCGATCCTATTTTGTTAATATTTGAAAATATTATCGAGTCTAACCCACTTTTAGATGTTTTAAACGTATTTTTTTATTTGATTTCATTATGTATTTATCATCAAAATGCTTTAATGAAACTATATATACCAATTATGAGTCACAAAAACACTTTTTGAACGACCATATGAGCCGTTCAATCTCCAATCATCACCGTTTTTGTAAAATTTGAACAATATCGTAGTAATATTAATGAATAAATTCCACGTTTAGAATGTCCGAAAAGTTTTTTTAATTCAATTTTAAAACTTATTCTACATCATAATACACATAGGAAGTTAGATACACTAGTTTGGAATCACAAAAACACGTTTTGGATAGTCATATAGGTTGCTCAATGTCCAACATCTTTTGTTACCATTTGGAAAAATTCACGAGTCTAACCCTCTTTTAGATATTCTAAACGTATTTTTTATTTGATTTAGTTATGTCTTTATCATCAAAATGATTTAATGAAACTATATATACCAATTATGAGTCAAACAAAACACTTTTTCAACGACCATATGAGCCGTTCAACATCCAATAATCAATGTTTTTGTAAAATTTGAACAATATTGTGGAGTAATATTTATGAATAAATTCCACGTTTAGAATGTCCGAAAAGTTTTTTTAATTCAATTTTAAAACTTATTCTACATCATAATACACATAGGAAGTTAGATATACTAGTATGGAATCACAAAAACACGTTTCGAATAGTCATATAGGTTGCTGAATGTCGAACATCTTTTGTTAACATTTGAAAAAATTAACGAGTCTAACCCACTTTTAGACATTCTAAACGTATTTTTTATTTGATTTCATTATGTATTTATCATCAAAATGCTTTAATGAAACTATATATACCAATTATGAGTCACAAAAACACTTTTTGAACGACCATATGAGCCGTTCAATCTCCAATCATCACCGTTTTTGTAAAATTTGAACAATATCGTGAAGTAATATTCATGAAAAAATTCCACGTTTAGAATGTCCGAAAAGTTTTTTTAATTCAATTTTAGAACTTATTCTACATCATAATACACATAGGAAGTTAGATATACTAGTTTGGAATCACAAAAACACGTTTTGGATAGTCATATAGGTTGCTCAACGTCGATCCTATTTTGTTAATATTTGAAAAAATTCTCGAGTCTAACCCACTTTTAGATGTTTTAAACGTATTTTTTTATTTGATTTCATTATGTATTTATCATTAAAATGCTTTAATGAAACTATATATACTAATTATGAGTCAAAAAAACACTTTTTCAACGACCATATGAGCCGTTCAATATCCAATAATCAACGTTTTTGTAAAATTTGAACAATATTGTGGAGTAATATTTATGAATAAATTCCACGTTTAGAATGTCCAAAAAGTTTTTTTAATTCAATTTTAAAACTTATTCTACATCATAATGCACATAGGAAGTTAGATATACTAGTATGGAATCACAAAAACACGTTTCGGATAGTCATATAGGTTGCTGAATGTCGAACATCTTTTGGTAACATTTGAAAAAATTCACGAGTTTAACCCTCTTTTAGATGTTCTAAACGTATTTTTTATTTGATTTCGTTATGTATTTATCATCAAAATGCTTTAACGAAACTATATATACCAATTATGAGTCACAAAAACACTTTTTGAACGACCATATGAGCCGTTCAATATCCAATTATCACCGTTTTCATAAAATTTGAACAATATCGTGTAGTAATATTCATGAATAAATTCCACATTTAGAATGTCCGAAAAATTTTTATTATTCAATGTTAAAACTTATTCTACATCATAATACACATAGGAGGTTAGATATACTAGTTTGGAATCACAAAAACACGTTTTGGATAGTCATATAGGTTGCTCAATGTCGAACATCTTTTGTTAACCTTTGAAAAAATTCACGAGTCTAACCGACTTTTAGATGTTCTAAATGTATTTTTTATTTGATTTCATTATGTATTTATCATCAAAATGCTTTAATGAAACTATATATACCAATTATGAGTCACAAAAACACTTTTTGAACGACTATGTAAGCCGTTCAATAGCCAATCATCACCATTTTTATAAAATTTGAACAATATCGTGTAGTAATATTCATGAATAAATTCCTCGTTTATTCTACATCATGATATACATAGGAAGTTAGATATACTAGTTTGGAATCACAAAAACACGTTTTGGATAATCAAATAGGTTGCTCAATGTCGAACATCTTTTGTTAACATTTGAAAAAATTAACGAGTCTAACCCACTTTTAGACATTCTAAACGTATTTTTTATTTGATTTCATTATGTATTTATCATCAAAATACTTTAATGAAACTATATATACCAATTATGAGTTACAAAAACACTTTTTGAACGACCATATGAGCCGTTCAATCTCAAATCATCACCGTTTTTGTAAAATTTGAACAATATCGTGAATTAATATTCATGAAAAAATTCCACGTTTAGAATGTCCGAAAAGTTTTTTTAATTCAATTTTAGAACTTATTCTACATCATAATACACATATGAAGTTAGATATACTAGTTTGGAATCACAAAAACACGTTTTGGATAGTCATATAGGTTGCTCAACGTCGATCCTATTTTGTTAATATTTGAAAATATTATCGAGTCTAACCCACTTTTAGATGTTTTAAACGTATTTTTTTATTTGATTTCATTATGTATTTATCATCAAAATGCTTTAATGAAACTATATATACCAATTATGAGTCACAAAAACACTTTTTGAACGACCATATGAGCCGTTCAATCTCCAATCATCACCGTTTTTGTAAAATTTGAACAATATCGTAGTAATATTAATGAATAAATTCCACGTTTAGAATGTCCGAAAAGTTTTTTTAATTCAATTTTAAAACTTATTCTACATCATAATACACATAGGAAGTTAGATACACTAGTTTGGAATCACAAAAACACGTTTTGGATAGTCATATAGGTTGCTCAATGTCCAACATCTTTTGTTACCATTTGGAAAAATTCACGAGTCTAACCCTCTTTTAGATATTCTAAACGTATTTTTTATTTGATTTAGTTATGTCTTTATCATCAAAATGCTTTAATGAAACTATATATACCAATTATGAGTCAAACAAAACACTTTTTCAACGACCATATGAGCCGTTCAACATCCAATAATCAATGTTTTTGTAAAATTTGAACAATATTGTGGAGTAATATTTATGAATAAATTCCACGTTTAGAATGTCCGAAAAGTTTTTTTAATTCAATTTTAAAACTTATTCTACATCATAATACACATAGGAAGTTAGATATACTAGTATGGAATCACAAAAACACGTTTCGAATAGTCATATAGGTCGCTGAATGTCGAACATCTTTTGTTAACATTTGAAAAAATTAACGAGTCTAACCCACTTTTAGACATTCTAAACGTATTTTTTATTTGATTTCATTATGTATTTATCATCAAAATGCTTTAATGAAACTATATATACCAATTATGAGTCACAAAAACACTTTTTGAACGACCATATGAGCCGTTCAATCTCCAATCATCACCGTTTTTGTAAAATTTGAACAATATCGTGAAGTAATATTCATGAAAAAATTCCACGTTTAGAATGTCCGAAAAGTTTTTTTAATTCAATTTTAGAACTTATTCTACATCATAATACACATAGGAAGTTAGATATACTAGTTTGGAATCACAAAAACACGTTTTGGATAGTCATATAGGTTGCTCAACGTCGATCCTATTTTGTTAATATTTGAAAAAATTCTCGAGTCTAACCCACTTTTATATGTTTTAAACGTATTTTTTTATTTGATTTCATTATGTATTTATCATCAAAATGCTTTAATGAAACTATATATACCAATTATGAGTCACAAAAACACTTTTTGAACGACCATATGAGCCGTTCAATCTCCAATCATCACCGTTTTTGTAAAATTTGAAAAATATCGTAGTAAAATTAATGAATAAATTCCACGTTTAGAATGTCCGAAAAGTTTTTTTAATTCAATTTTAAAACTTATTCTACATCATAATACACATAGGAAGTTAGATACACTAGTTTGGAATCACAAAAACACGTTTTGAATAGTCATATAGGTTGCTCAATGTCCAACATCTTTTGTTACCATTTGGAAAAATTCACGAGTCTAACCCTCTTTTAGATATTCTAAACGTATTTTTTATTTGATTTAGTTATGTCTTTATGATCAAAATGCTTTAATGAAACTATATATACCAATTATGAGTCAAACAAAACACTTTTTCAACGACCATATGAGCCGTTCAACATCCAATAATCAATGTTTTTGTAAAATTTGAACAATATTGTGGAGTAATATTTATGAATAAATTCCACGTTTAGAATGTCTGAAAAGTTTTTTTAATTCAATTTTAAAACTTATTCTACATCATAATACACATAGGAAGTTAGATATACTAGTATGGAATCACAAAAACACGTTTCGAATAGTCATATAGGTTGCTGAATGTCGAACATCTTTTGGTAACATTTGAAAAAATTCACGAGTTTAACCCTCTTTTAGATGTTCTAAACGTATTTTTTATTTGATTTCATTATGTATTTATCATCAAAATGCTTTAATGAAACTATACATACCAATTATGAGTCAAACAAAACACTTTTTCAACGACCATATGAGCCGTTCAACATCCAATTATCACCGTTTTCATAAAATTTGAACAATATCGTGTAGTAATATTCATGAATAAATTCCACATTTAGAATGTCCGAAAAATTTTTATTATTCAATGTTAAAACTTATTCTACATCATAATACACATAGGAGGTTAGATATACTAGTTTGGAATCACAAAAACACGTTTTGGATAGTCATATAGGTTGCTCAATGTCGAACATCTTTTGTTAACCTTTGAAAAAATTCACGAGTCTAACCGACTTTTAGATGTTCTAAATGTATTTTTTATTTGATTTCATTATGTATTTATCATCAAAATGCTTTAATGAAACTATATATACCAATTATGAGTCACAAAAACACTTTTTGAACGACTATGTAAGCCGTTCAATAGCCAATCATCACCATTTTTATAAAATTTGAACAATATCGTGTAGTAATATTCATGAATAAATTCCTCGTTTATTCTACATCATGATATACATAGGAAGTTAGATGTACTAGTTTGGAATCACAAAAACACGTTTTGGATAATCAAATAGGTTGCTCAATGTCGAACATCTTTTGTTAACATTTGAAAAAATTAACGAGTCTAACCCACTTTTAGACATTCTAAACGTATTTTTTATTTGATTTCATTATGTATTTATCATCAAAATACTTTAATGAAACTATATATACCAATTATGAGTTACAAAAACACTTTTTGAACGACCATATGAGCCGTTCAATCTCAAATCATCACCGTTTTTGTAAAATTTGAACAATATCGTGAATTAATATTCATGAAAAAATTCCACGTTTAGAATGTCCGAAAAGTTTTTTTAATTCAATTTTAGAACTTATTCTACATCATAATACACATATGAAGTTAGATATACTAGTTTGGAATCACAAAAACACGTTTTGGATAGTCATATAGGTTGCTCAACGTCGATCCTATTTTGTTAATATTTGAAAATATTATCGAGTCTAACCCACTTTTAGATGTTTTAAACGTATTTTTTTATTTGATTTCATTATGTATTTATCATCAAAATGCTTTAATGAAACTATATATACCAATTATGAGTCACAAAAACACTTTTTGAACGACCATATGAGCCGTTCAATCTCCAATCATCACCGTTTTTGTAAAATTTGAACAATATCGTAGTAATATTAATGAATAAATTCCACGTTTAGAATGTCCGAAAAGTTTTTTTAATTCAATTTTAAAACTTATTCTACATCATAATACACATAGGAAGTTAGATACACTAGTTTGGAATCACAAAAACACGTTTTGGATAGTCATATAGGTTGCTCAATGTCCAACATCTTTTGTTACCATTTGGAAAAATTCACGAGTCTAACCCTCTTTTAGATATTCTAAACGTATTTTTTATTTGATTTAGTTATGTCTTTATCATCAAAATGCTTTAATGAAACTATATATACCAATTATGAGTCAAACAAAACACTTTTTCAACGACCATATGAGCCGTTCAACATCCAATAATCAATGTTTTTGTAAAATTTGAACAATATTGTGGAGTAATATTTATGAATAAATTCCACGTTTAGAATGTCCGAAAAGTTTTTTTAATTCAATTTTAAAACTTATTCTACATCATAATACACATAGGAAGTTAGATATACTAGTATGGAATCACAAAAACACGTTTCGAATAGTCATATAGGTCGCTGAATGTCGAACATCTTTTGTTAACATTTGAAAAAATTAACGAGTCTAACCCACTTTTAGACATTCTAAACGTATTTTTTATTTGATTTCATTATGTATTTATCATCAAAATGCTTTAATGAAACTATATATACCAATTATGAGTCACAAAAACACTTTTTGAACGACCATATGAGCCGTTCAATCTCCAATCATCACCGTTTTTGTAAAATTTGAACAATATCGTGAAGTAATATTCATGAAAAAATTCCACGTTTAGAATGTCCGAAAAGTTTTTTTAATTCAATTTTAGAACTTATTCTACATCATAATACACATAGGAAGTTAGATATACTAGTTTGGAATCACAAAAACACGTTTTGGATAGTCATATAGGTTGCTCAACGTCGATCCTATTTTGTTAATATTTGAAAAAATTCTCGAGTCTAACCCACTTTTATATGTTTTAAACGTATTTTTTTATTTGATTTCATTATGTATTTATCATCAAAATGCTTTAATGAAACTATATATACCAATTATGAGTCACAAAAACACTTTTTGAACGACCATATGAGCCGTTCAATCTCCAATCATCACCGTTTTTGTAAAATTTGAAAAATATCGTAGTAATATTAATGAATAAATTCCACGTTTAGAATGTCCGAAAAGTTTTTTTAATTCAATTTTAAAACTTATTCTACATCATAATACACATAGGAAGTTAGATACACTAGTTTGGAATCACAAAAACACGTTTTGAATAGTCATATAGGTTGCTCAATGTCCAACATCTTTTGTTACCATTTGGAAAAATTCACGAGTCTAACCCTCTTTTAGATATTCTAAACGTATTTTTTATTTGATTTAGTTATGTCTTTATGATCAAAATGCTTTAATGAAACTATATATACCAATTATGAGTCAAACAAAACACTTTTTCAACGACCATATGAGCCGTTCAACATCCAATAATCAATGTTTTTGTAAAATTTGAACAATATTGTGGAGTAATATTTATGAATAAATTCCACGTTTAGAATGTCTGAAAAGTTTTTTTAATTCAATTTTAAAACTTATTCTACATCATAATACACATAGGAAGTTAGATATACTAGTATGGAATCACAAAAACACGTTTCGAATAGTCATATAGGTTGCTGAATGTCGAACATCTTTTGGTAACATTTGAAAAAATTCACGAGTTTAACCCTCTTTTAGATGTTCTAAACGTATTTTTTATTTGATTTCATTATGTATTTATCATCAAAATGCTTTAATGAAACTATACATACCAATTATGAGTCAAACAAAACACTTTTTCAACGACCATATGAGCCGTTCAACATCCAATTATCACCGTTTTCATAAAATTTGAACAATATCGTGTAGTAATATTCATGAATAAATTCCACATTTAGAATGTCCGAAAAATTTTTATTATTCAATGTTAAAACTTATTCTACATCATAATACACATAGGAGGTTAGATATACTAGTTTGGAATCACAAAAACACGTTTTGGATAGTCATATAGGTTGCTCAATGTCGAACATCTTTTGTTAACCTTTGAAAAAATTCACGAGTCTAACCGACTTTTAGATGTTCTAAATGTATTTTTTATTTGATTTCATTATGTATTTATCATCAAAATGCTTTAATGAAACTATATATACCAATTATGAGTCACAAAAACACTTTTTGAACGACTATGTAAGCCGTTCAATAGCCAATCATCACCATTTTTATAAAATTTGAACAATATCGTGTAGTAATATTCATGAATAAATTCCTCGTTTATTCTACATCATGATATACATAGGAAGTTAGATATACTAGTTTGGAATCACAAAAACACGTTTTGGATAATCAAATAGGTTGCTCAATGTCGAACATCTTTTGTTAACATTTGAAAAAATTAACGAGTCTAACCCACTTTTAGACATTCTAAACGTATTTTTTATTTGATTTCATTATGTATTTATCATCAAAATACTTTAATGAAACTATATATACCAATTATGAGTTACAAAAACACTTTTTGAACGACCATATGAGCCGTTCAATCTCAAATCATCACCGTTTTTGTAAAATTTGAACAATATCGTGAATTAATATTCATGAAAAAATTCCACGTTTAGAATGTCCGAAAAGTTTTTTTAATTCAATTTTAGAACTTATTCTACATCATAATACACATATGAAGTTAGATATACTAGTTTGGAATCACAAAAACACGTTTTGGATAGTCATATAGGTTGCTCAACGTCGATCCTATTTTGTTAATATTTGAAAATATTATCGAGTCTAACCCACTTTTAGATGTTTTAAACGTATTTTTTTATTTGATTTCATTATGTATTTATCATCAAAATGCTTTAATGAAACTATATATACCAATTATGAGTCACAAAAATACTTTTTGAACGACCATATGAGCCGTTCAATCTCCAATCATCACCGTTTTTGTAAAATTTGAACAATATCGTAGTAATATTAATGAATAAATTCCACGTTTAGAATGTCCGAAAAGTTTTTTTAATTCAATTTTAAAACTTATTCTACATCATAATACACATAGGAAGTTAGATACACTAGTTTGGAATCACAAAAACACGTTTTGGATAGTCATATAGGTTGCTCAATGTCCAACATCTTTTGTTACCATTTGGAAAAATTCACGAGTCTAACCCTCTTTTAGATATTCTAAACGTATTTTTTATTTGATTTAGTTATGTCTTTATCATCAAAATGCTTTAATGAAACTATATATACCAATTATGAGTCAAACAAAACACTTTTTCAACGACCATATGAGCCGTTCAACATACAATAATCAATGTTTTTGTAAAATTTGAACAATATTGTGGAGTAATATTTATGAATAAATTCCACGTTTAGAATGTCCGAAAAGTTTTTTTAATTCAATTTTAAAACTTATTCTACATCATAATACACATAGGAAGTTAGATATACTAGTATGGAATCACAAAAACACGTTTCGAATAGTCATATAGGTCGCTGAATGTCGAACATCTTTTGTTAACATTTGAAAAAATTAACGAGTCTAACCCACTTTTAGACATTCTAAACGTATTTTTTATTTGATTTCATTATGTATTTATCATTAAAATGCTTTAATGAAACTATATATACCAATTATGAGTCACAAAAACACTTTTTGAACGACCATATGAGCCGTTCAATCTCCAATCATCACCGTTTTTGTAAAATTTGAACAATATCGTGAAGTAATATTCATGAAAAAATTCCACGTTTAGAATGTCCGAAAAGTTTTTTTAATTCAATTTTAGAACTTATTCTACATCATAATACACATAGGAAGTTAGATATACTAGTTTGGAATCACAAAAACACGTTTTGGATAGTCATATAGGTTGCTCAACGTCGATCCTATTTTGTTAATATTTGAAAAAATTCTCGAGTCTAACCCACTTTTATATGTTTTAAACGTATTTTTTTATTTGATTTCATTATGTATTTATCATCAAAATGCTTTAATGAAACTATATATACCAATTATGAGTCACAAAAACACTTTTTGAACGACCATATGAGCCGTTCAATCTCCAATCATCACCGTTTTTGTAAAATTTGAAAAATATCGTAGTAATATTAATGAATAAATTCCACGTTTAGAATGTCCGAAAAGTTTTTTTAATTCAATTTTAAAACTTATTCTACATCATAATACACATAGGAAGTTACATACACTAGTTTGGAATCACAAAAACACGTTTTGGATAGTCATATAGGTTGCTCAATGTCCAACATCTTTTGTTACCATTTGGAAAAATTCACGAGTCTAACCCTCTTTTAGATATTCTAAACGTATTTTTTATTTGATTTAGTTATGTCTTTATGATCAAAATGCTTTAATGAAACTATATATACCAATTATGAGTCAAACAAAACACTTTTTCAACGACCATATGAGCCGTTCAACATCCAATAATCAATGTTTTTGTAAAATTTGAACAATATTGTGGAGTAATATTTATGAATAAATTCCACGTTTAGAATGTCTGAAAAGTTTTTTTAATTCAATTTTAAAACTTATTCTACATCATAATACACATAGGAAGTTAGATATACTAGTATGGAATCACAAAAACACGTTTCGAATAGTCATATAGGTTGCTGAATGTCGAACATCTTTTGGTAACATTTGAAAAAATTCACGAGTTTAACCCTCTTTTAGATGTTCTAAACGTATTTTTTATTTGATTTCATTATGTATTTATCATCAAAATGCTTTAATGAAACTATACATACCAATTATGAGTCAAACAAAACACTTTTTCAACGACCATATGAGCCGTTCAACATCCAATTATCACCGTTTTCATAAAATTTGAACAATATCGTGTAGTAATATTCATGAATAAATTCCACATTTAGAATGTCCGAAAAATTTTTATTATTCAATGTTAAAACTTATTCTACATCATAATACACATAGGAGGTTAGATATACTAGTTTGGAATCACAAAAACACGTTTTGGATAGTCATATAGGTTGCTCAATGTCGAACATCTTTTGTTAACCTTTGAAAAAATTCACGAGTCTAACCGACTTTTAGATGTTCTAAATGTATTTTTTATTTGATTTCATTATGTATTTATCATCAAAATGCTTTAATGAAACTATATATACCAATTATGAGTCACAAAAACACTTTTTCAACGACTATGTAAGCCGTTCAATAGCCAATCATCACCATTTTTATAAAATTTGAACAATATCGTGTAGTAATATTCATGAATAAATTCCTCGTTTATTCTACATCATGATATACATAGGAAGTTAGATATACTAGTTTGGAATCACAAAAACACGTTTTGGATAGTCATATAGGTTGCTCAATGTCGAACATCTTTTGTTAACCTTTGAAAAAATTCACGAGTCTAACCGACTTTTAGATGTTCTAAATGTATTTTTTATTTGATTTCATTATGTATTTATCATCAAAATGCATTAACGAAACTATACATACCAATTATGAGTCACAAAAACACTTTTTGAAAGACCATATGAGCCGTTCAATATCCAATTATTACCGTTTTCATAAAATTTGAACAATATCGTGTAGTAATATTCATGAATAAATTCCACATTTAGAATGTCCGAAAAAATTTTATTATTCAATATTAAAACTTATTCTACATCATAATACACATAGGAGGTTAGATATACTAGTTTGGAATCACAAAAACACGTTTTGCATAGTCATATAGGTTGCTCAATGTCGAACATCTTTTGTTAACCTTTGAAAAAATTCACGAGTCTAACCGACTTTTAGATGTTCTAAATGTATTTTTTATTTGATTTCATTATGTATTTATCATCAAAATGCTTTAATGAAACTATATATACCAATTATTAGTCACAAAAACACTTTTTGAACGACTATGTAAGCCGTTCAATATCCAATCATCACCGTTTTTATAAAATTTGAACAATATCGTGTAGTAATATTCATGAATAAATTCCACGTTTAGAATGTTCGAAAAGTTTTTTTAAATCAATTTTAAAACTTATTCTACATCATGATATACATAGGAAGTTAGATATACTAGTTTGAAATCACAAAAACACGTTTTGGATAATCAAATAGGTTGCTCAATGTCGAACATCTTTTGTTAACATTTGAAAAAATTAACGAGTCTAACCCACTTTTAGATATTCTAAACGTATTTTTTATTTGATTTCATTAAGTATTTATCATCAAAATTCTTTAATGAAACTATATATACCAATTATGAGTCACAAAAACACTTTTTGAACGACCATATGAGCCGTTCAATATCCAATCATCACCGTTTTTGTAAAATTTGAACAATATCGTGAAGTAATATTCATGAAAAAATTCCACGTTTAGAATGTCCGAAAAGTTTTTTTAATTCAATTTTAGAACTTATTCTACATCATAATACACATAGAAAGTTAGATATACTAGTTTGGAATCACAAAAACACGTTTTGGATAGTCATACAGGTTGCTCAACGTCGATCCTATTTTGTTAATATTTGAAAAAATTCTCGAGTCTAACCCACTTTTAGATGTTTTAAACGTATTTTTTTATTTGATTTCATTATGTATTTATCATCAAAATGCTTTAATGAAACTATATATACCAATTATGAGTCACAAAAAAACTCTTTGAATGACCATATGAGACGTTCAATATCTAATTTTCACCGTTTTTATACAATTTGAACAATATCGTGTAGTAATATTCATGAATAAATTCCACGTTTAGAATATCCGAAAAATTTTTATTATTCAATGTTAACACTTATTCTACATCATAATACACATAGGAGGTTAGATATACTAGTTTGGAATCACAAAAACACGTTTTGGATAGTCATATAGGTTGCTCAATGTCGAACATCTTTTGTTAACCTTTGAAAATTCACGAGTCTAACCGACTTTTAGATGTTTTAAATGTATTTTTTATTTGATTTCATTATGTATTTATCATCAAAATGCTTTAATGAAACTATATATACCAATTATGAGTCACAAAAACACTTTTTGAACGACTATGTAAGCCGTTCAATATCCAATCATCACCGTTTTTATAAAATTTGAACAATATCGTGTAGTAATATTCATGAATAAATTCCACGTTTAGAATGTTCAAAAAGTTTTTTTAAATCAATTTTAAAACTTATTCTACATCATGATATACATAGGAAGTTAGATATACTAGTTTGGAATCACAAAAACACGTTTTGGATAATCATATAGGTTGCTCAATGTCGAACATCTTTTGTTAACATTTGAAATAATTGACGAGTCTAACTCACTTTTAGATATTCTAAACGTATTTTTTATTTGATTTCATTATGTATTTATCATCAAAATGCTTTAATGAAACTATATATACCAATTATGAGTCACAAAAACACTTTTTGAACGACCATATGTGCCGTTCAATCTCCAATCATCACCGTTTTCGTAAAATTTGAACAATATCGTAGTAATATTAATGAATAAATTCCACGTTTAGAATGTCCGAAAAGTTTTTTTAATTCAATTTTAAAACTTATTCTACATCATAATACACATAGGAAGTTAGATACACTAGTTTGGAATCACAAAAACACGTTTCGGATAGTCATATAGGTTGCTGAATGTCGAACATCTTTTGTTAACATTTGAAAAAATTCACGAGTCTAACCCTCTTTTAGATGTTCTAAACGTATTTTTTATTTGATTTCGTTATGTATTTATCATCAACATGCTTTAACGAAACTATATATACTAATTATGAGTCACAAAAACACTTTTTGAACGACCATATGAGCCGTTCAATATCTAATCATCACCGTTTTTGTAAAATTTCAACAATATCGTAGAGTAAATATTCATGAATAAATTCCATGTTTAGAATGTCCGAAATTTTTTTTAATTCAATTTTAAAACTTATTCTACATCATAATACACATAGGATGTTAGATTCACTAGTTTGGAATCACAAAAACACGTTTTGGATAGTCATATAGGTTGCTAAATGTCGAACATCTTTTGTTAACATTTGGAAAAATTCACGAGTCTAACCCTCTTTTAGATGTTCTAAACGTATTTTTTATTTGATTTCGTTATGTCTTTATCATCAAAATGCTTTAATGAAACTATACATACCAATTATGAGTCACAAAAACACTTTTTGAACGACCATATGAGCCGTTCAATATCCAATCATCACCGTTTTTGTAAAATTTGAACAATATCGTGAAGTAATATTCATGAAAAAATTCCACGTTTAGAATGTCCGAAAAGTTTTTTTAATTCAATTTTAGAACTTATTCTACATCATAATACACATAGAAAGTTAGATATACTAGTTTGGAATCACAAAAACACGTTTTGGATAGTCATACAGGTTGCTCAACGTCGATCCTATTTTGTTAATATTTGAAAAAATTCTCGAGTCTAACCCACTTTTAGATGTTTTAAACGTATTTTTTTATTTGATTTCATTATGTATTTATCATCAAAATGCTTTAATGAAACTATATATACCAATTATGAGTCACAAAAAAACTCTTTGAATGACCATATGAGACGTTCAATATCTAATTTTCACCGTTTTTATACAATTTGAACAATATCGTGTAGTAATATTCATGAATAAATTTCACGTTTAGAATATCCGAAAAATTTTTATTATTCAATGTTAACACTTATTCTACATCATAATACACATAGGAGGTTAGATATACTAGTTTGGAATCACAAAAACACGTTTTGGATAGTCATATAGGTTGCTCAATGTCGAACATCTTTTGTTAACCTTTGAAAATTCACGAGTCTAACCGACTTTTAGATGTTTTAAATGTATTTTTTATTTGATTTCATTATGTATTTATCATCAAAATGCTTTAATGAAACTATATATACCAATTATGAGTCACAAAAACACTTTTTGAACGACTATGTAAGCCGTTCAATATCCAATCATCACCGTTTTTATAAAATTTGAACAATATCGTGTAGTAATATTCATGAATAAATTCCACGTTTAGAATGTTCAAAAAGTTTTTTTAAATCAATTTTAAAACTTATTCTACATCATGATATACATAGGAAGTTAGATATACTAGTTTGGAATCACAAAAACACGTTTTGGATAATCATATAGGTTGCTCAATGTCGAACATCTTTTGTTAACATTTGAAATAATTGACGAGTCTAACTCACTTTTAGATATTCTAAACGTATTTTTTATTTGATTTCATTATGTATTTATCATCAAAATGCTTTAATGAAACTATATATACCAATTATGAGTCACAAAAACACTTTTTGAATGACCATATGTGCCGTTCAATCTCCAATCATCACCGTTTTCGTAAAATTTGAACAATATCGTAGTAATATTAATGAATAAATTCCACGTTTAGAATGTCCGAAAAGTTTTTTTAATTCAATTTTAAAACTTATTCTACATCATAATACACATAGGAAGTTAGATACACTAGTTTGGAATCACAAAAACACGTTTCGGATAGTCATATAGGTTGCTGAATGTCGAACATCTTTTGTTAACATTTGAAAAAATTCACGAGTCTAACCCTCTTTTAGATGTTCTAAACGTATTTTTTATTTGATTTCGTTATGTATTTATCATCAACATGCTTTAACGAAACTATATATACTAATTATGAGTCACAAAAACACTTTTTGAACGACCATATGAGCCGTTCAATATCTAATCATCACCGTTTTTGTAAAATTTCAACAATATCGTAGAGTAAATATTCATGAATAAATTCCATGTTTAGAATGTCCGAAATTTTTTTTAATTCAATTTTAAAACTTATTCTACATCATAATACACATAGGATGTTAGATTCACTAGTTTGGAATCACAAAAACACGTTTTGGATAGTCATATAGGTTGCTAAATGTCGAACATCTTTTGTTAACATTTGGAAAAATTCACGAGTCTAACCCTCTTTTAGATGTTCTAAACGTATTTTTTATTTGATTTCGTTATGTCTTTATCATCAAAATGCTTTAATGAAACTATACATACCAATTATGAGTCACAAAAATACTTTTTGAACGACCATACGAGCCGTTCAATATCCAATCATCACCGTTTTTGTAAAATTTGAACAATATCGTAGAGTAAATATTCATGAATAAATTCCACGTTTAGAATGTCCGAATTTTTTTTTTAATTCAATTTTAAAACTTATTCTACATCATAATACACATAGGAAGTTAGATTTACTAGTTTGGAATCACAAAAATACGTTTTGGATAGTTGTATAGGTTGCTCAACGTCGATCCTATTTTGTTAATATTTGAAAAAATTCTCGAGTCTAACCCACTTTTAGATGTTTTAAACGTATTTTTTTATTTGATTTCATTATGTATTTATCATCAAAATGCTTTAATGAAACTATATATACCAATTATGAGTCACAAAAACACTTTTTGAACGACCATATGAGCCGTTCAATCTCCAATCATCACCGTTTTTGTAAAATTTGAACAATATCGTAGTAATATTAATGAATAAATTCCACGTTTAGAATGTCCGAAAAGTTTTTTTAATTCAATTTTAAAACTTATTCTACATCATAATACACATAGGAAGTTAGATACACTAGTTTGGAATCACAAAAACACGTTTTGGATAGTCATATAGGTTGCTCAATGTCCAACATCTTTTGTTACCATTTGGAAAAATTCACGAGTCTAACCCTCTTTTAGATATTCTAAACGTATTTTTTATTTGATTTAGTTATGTCTTTATCATCAAAATGCTTTAATGAAACTATATATACCAATTATGAGTCAAACAAAACACTTTTTCAACGACCATATGAGCCGTTCAACATCCAATAATCAATGTTTTTGTAAAATTTGAACAATATTGTGGAGTAATATTTATGAATAAATTCCACGTTTAGAATGTCCGAAAAGTTTTTTTAATTCAATTTTAAAACTTATTCTACATCATAATACACATAGGAAGTTAGATATACTAGTATGGAATCACAAAAACACGTTTCGAATAGTCATATAGGTTGCTGAATGTCGAACATCTTTTGGTAACATTTGAAAAACTTCACGAGTTTAACCCTCTTTTAGATGTTCTAAACGTATTTTTTATTTGATTTCGTTATGTATTTATCATCAAAATGCATTAACGAAACTATACATACCAATTATGAGTCACAAAAACACTTTTTGAACGACCATATGAGCCGTTCAATATCCAATTATTACCGTTTTCATAAAATTTGAACAATATCGTGTAGTAATATTCATGAATAAATTCCACATTTAGAATGTCCGAAAAAATTTTATTATTCAATATTAAAACTTATTCTACATCATAATACACATAGGAGGTTAGATGTACTAGTTTGGAATCACAAAAACACGTTTTGGATAGTCATATAGGTTGCTCAATGTCGAACGTCTTTTGTTAACCTTTGAAAAAATTCACGAGTCTAACCGACTTTTAGATGTTCTAAATGTATTTTTTATTTGATTTCATTATGTATTTATCATCAAAATGCTTTAATGAAACTATATATACCAATTATGAGTCACAAAAACACTTTTTGAACGACTATGTAAGCCGTTCAATATCCAATCATCACCGTTTTTATAAAATTTGAACAATATCGTGTAGTAATATTCATGAATAAATTCCACGTTTAGAATGTTCGAAAAGTTTTTTTAAATCAATTTTAAAACTTATTCTACATCATGATATACATAGGAAGTTAGATATACTAGTTTGGAATCACAAAAACACGTTTTGGATAATCAAATAGGTTGCTCAATGTCGAACATCTTTTGTTAACATTTGAAAAAATTAACGAGTCTAACCCACTTTTAGACATTCTAAACGTATTTTTTATTTGATTTCATTATGTATTTATCATCAAAATGCTTTAATGAAACTATATATACCAATTATGAGTCACAAAAACACTTTTTGAACTACCATATGAGCCGTTCAATCTCCAATCATCACCGTTTTTGTAAAATTTGAACAATATCGTGAAGTAATATTCATGAAACAATTCCACGTTTAGAATGTCCGAAAAGTTTTTTTAATTCAATTTTAGAACTTATTCTACATCATAATACACATAGGAAGTTAGATATACTAGTTTGGAATCACAAAAACACGTTTTGGATAGTCATATAGGTTGCTCAACGTCGATCCTATTTTGTTAATATTTGAAAAAATTCTCGAGTCTAACCCACTTTTAGATGTTTTAAACGTATTTTTTTATTTGATTTCATTATGTATTTATCATCAAAATGCTTTAATGAAACTATATATACCAATTATGAGTCACAAAAACACTTTTTGAACGACCATATGAGCCGTTCAATCTCCAATCATCACCGTTTTTGTAAAATTTGAACAATATCGTAGTAATATTAATGAATAAATTCCACGTTTAGAATGTCCGAAAAGTTTTTTTAATTCAATTTTAAAACTTATTCTACATCATAATACACATAGGAAGTTAGATACACTAGTTTGGAATCACAAAAACACGTTTTGGATAGTCATATAGGTTGCTCAATGTCCAACATCTTTTGTTACCATTTGGAAAAATTCACGAGTCTAACCCTCTTTTAGATATTCTAAACGTATTTTTTATTTGATTTAGTTATGTCTTTATCATCAAAATGCTTTAATGAAACTATATATACCAATTATGAGTCAAACAAAACACTTTTTCAACGACCATATGAGCCGTTCAACATCCAATAATCAATGTTTTTGTAAAATTTGAACAATATTGTGGAGTAATATTTATGAATAAATTCCACGTTTAGAATGTCCGAAAATTTTTTTTAATTCAATTTTAAAACTTATTCTACATCATAATACACATAGGAAGTTAGATATACTAGTATGGAATCACAAAAACACGTTTCGAATAGTCATATAGGTTGCTGAATGTCGAACATCTTTTGGTAACATTTGAAAAACTTCACGAGTTTAACCCTCTTTTAGATGTTCTAAACGTATTTTTTATTTGATTTCGTTATGTATTTATCATCAAAATGCATTAACGAAACTATACATACCAATTATGAGTCACAAAAACACTTTTTGAACGACCATATGAGCCGTTCAATATCCAATTATTACCGTTTTCATAAAATTTGAACAATATCGTGTAGTAATATTCATGAATAAATTCCACATTTAGAATGTCCGAAAAAATTTTATTATTCAATATTAAAACTTATTCTACATCATAATACACATAGGAGGTTAGATGTACTAGTTTGGAATCACAAAAACACGTTTTGGATAGTCATATAGGTTGCTCAATGTCGAACGTCTTTTGTTAACCTTTGAAAAAATTCACGAGTCTAACCGACTTTTAGATGTTCTAAATGTATTTTTTATTTGATTTCATTATGTATTTATCATCAAAATGCTTTAATGAAACTATATATACCAATTATGAGTCACAAAAACACTTTTTGAACGACTATGTAAGCCGTTCAATATCCAATCATCACCGTTTTTATAAAATTTGAACAATATCGTGTAGTAATATTCATGAATAAATTCCACGTTTAGAATGTTCGAAAAGTTTTTTTAAATCAATTTTAAAACTTATTCTACATCATGATATACATAGGAAGTTAGATATACTAGTTTGGAATCACAAAAACACGTTTTGGATAATCAAATAGGTTGCTCAATGTCGAACATCTTTTGTTAACATTTGAAAAAATTAACGAGTCTAACCCACTTTTAGACATTCTAAACGTATTTTTTATTTGATTTCATTATGTATTTATCATCAAAATGCTTTAATGAAACTATATATACCAATTATGAGTCACAAAAACACTTTTTGAACTACCATATGAGCCGTTCAATCTCCAATCATCACCGTTTTTGTAAAATTTGAACAATATCGTGAAGTAATATTCATGAAACAATTCCACGTTTAGAATGTCCGAAAAGTTTTTTTAATTCAATTTTAGAACTTATTCTACATCATAATACACATAGGAAGTTAGATATACTAGTTTGGAATCACAAAAACACGTTTTGGATAGTCATATAGGTTGCTCAACGTCGATCCTATTTTGTTAATATTTGAAAAAATTCTCGAGTCTAACCCACTTTTAGATGTTTTAAACGTATTTTTTTATTTGATTTCATTATGTATTTATCATCAAAATGCTTTAATGAAACTATATATACCAATTATGAGTCACAAAAACACTTTTTGAACGACCATATGAGCCGTTCAATCTCCAATGATCACCGTTTTTGTAAAATTTGAACAATATCGTAGTAATATTAATGAATAAATTCCACGTTTAGAATGTCCGAAAAGTTTTTTTAATTCAATTTTAAAACTTATTCTACATCATAATACACATAGGAAGTTAGATACACTAGTTTGGAATCACAAAAACACGTTTTGGATAGTCATATAGGTTGCTCAATGTCCAACATCTTTTGTTACCATTTGGAAAAATTCACGAGTCTAACCCTCTTTTAGATATTCTAAACGTATTTTTTATTTGATTTAGTTATGTCTTTATCATCAAAATGCTTTAATGAAACTATATATACCAATTATGAGTCAAACAAAACACTTTTTCAACGACCATATGAGCCGTTCAACATCCAATAATCAATGTTTTTGTAAAATTTGAACAATATTGTGGAGTAATATTTATGAATAAATTCCACGTTTAGAATGTCCGAAAATTTTTTTTAATTCAATTTTAAAACTTATTCTACATCATAATACACATAGGAAGTTAGATATACTAGTATGGAATCACAAAAACACGTTTCGAATAGTCATATAGGTTGCTGAATGTCGAACATCTTTTGGTAACATTTGAAAAACTTCACGAGTTTAACCCTCTTTTAGATGTTCTAAACGTATTTTTTATTTGATTTCGTTATGTATTTATCATCAAAATGCATTAACGAAACTATACATACCAATTATGAGTCACAAAAACACTTTTTGAACGACCATATGAGCCGTTCAATATCCAATTATTACCGTTTTCATAAAATTTGAACAATATCGTGTAGTAATATTCATGAATAAATTCCACATTTAGAATGTCCGAAAAATTTTTATTATTCAATATTAAAACTTATTCTACATCATAATACACATAGGAGGTTAGATGTACTAGTTTGGAATCACAAAAACACGTTATGGATAGTCATATAGGTTGCTCAATGTCGAACGTCTTTTGTTAACTTTTGAAAAAATTCACGAGTCTAACCGACTTTTAGATGTTCTAAACGTATTTTTTATTTGATTTCATTATGTATTTATCATCAAAATGCTTTAATGAAACTATATATACCAATTATGAGTCACAAAAACACTTTTTGAACGACTATGTAAGCCGTTCAATATCCAATCATCACCGTTTTTATAAAATTTGAACAATATCGTGTAGTAATATTCATGAATAAATTCCACGTTTAGAATGTTCGAAAAGTTTTTTAAATCAATTTTAAAACTTATTCTACATCATGATATACATAGGAAGTTAGATATACTAGTTTGGAATCACAAAAACACGTTTTGGATAATCAAATAGGTTGCTCAATGTCGAACATCTTTTGTTAACATTTGAAAAAATTAACGAGTCTAACCCACTTTTAGACATTCTAAACGTATGTTTTATTTGATTTCATTATGTATTTATCATCAAAATGCTTTAATGAAACTATATATACCAATTATGAGTCACAAAAACACTTTTTGAACTACCATATGAGCCGTTCAATCTCCAATCATCACCGTTTTTGTAAAATTTGAACAATATCGTGAAGTAATATTCATGAAACAATTCCACGTTTAGAATGTCCGAAAAGTTTTTTTAATTCAATTTTAGAACTTATTCTACATCATAATACACATAGGAAGTTAGATATACTAGTTTGGAATCACAAAAACACGTTTTGGATAGTCATATAGGTTGCTCAACGTCGATCCTATTTTGTTAATATTTGAAAAAATTCTCGAGTCTAACCCACTTTTAGATGTTTTAAACGTATTTTTTTATTTGATTTCATTATGTATTTATCATCAAAATGCTTTAATGAAACTATATATACCAATTATGAGTCACAAAAACACTTTTTGAACGACCATATGAGCCGTTCAATCTCCAATCATCACCGTTTTTGTAAAATTTGAACAATATCGTAGTAATATTAATGAATAAATTCCACGTTTAGAATGTCCGAAAAGTTTTTTTAATTCAATTTTAAAACTTATTCTACATCATAATACACATAGGAAGTTAGATACACTAGTTTGGAATCACAAAAACACGTTTTGGATAGTCATATAGGTTGCTCAATGTCCAACATCTTTTGTTACCATTTGGAAAAATTCACGAGTCTATCCCTCTTTTAGATATTCTAAACGTATTTTTTATTTGATTTTGTTATGTCTTTATCATCAAAATGCTTTAATGAAACTATATATACCAATTATGAGTCAAACAAAACACTTTTTCAACGACCATATGAGCCGTTCAACATCCAATAATCAATGTTTTTGTAAAATTTGAACAATATTGTGGAGTAATATTTATGAATAAATTCCACGTTTAGAATGTCCGAAAAGTTTTTTTAATTCAATTTTAAAACTTATTCTACATCATAATACACATAGGAAGTTAGATATACTAGTATGGAATCACAAAAACACGTTTCGAATAGTCATATAGGTTGCTGAATGTCGAACATCTTTTGGTAACATTTGAAAAACTTCACGAGTTTAACCCTCTTTTAGATGTTCTAAACGTATTTTTTATTTGATTTCGTTATGTATTTATCATCAAAATGCATTAACGAAACTATACATACCAATTATGAGTCACAAAAACACTTTTTGAACGACCATATGAGCCGTTCAATATCCAATTATTACCGTTTTCATAAAATTTGAACAATATCGTGTAGTAATATTCATGAATAAATTCCACATTTAGAATGTCCGAAAAATTTTTATTATTCAATATTAAAACTTATTCTACATCATAATACACATAGTAAGTTAGATGTACTAGTTTGGAATCACAAAAACACGTTTTGGATAGTCATATAGGTTGCTCAATGTCGAACGTCTTTTGTTAACCTTTGAAAAAATTCACGAGTCTAACCGACTTTTAGATGTTCTAAATGTATTTTTTATTTGATTTCATTATGTATTTATCATCAAAATGCTTTAACGAAACTATATATACCAATTATGAGTCACAAAAACACTTTTTGAACGACTATGTAAGCCGTTCAATATCCAATCATCACCGTTTTTATAAAATTTGAACAATATCGTGTAGTAATATTCATGAATAAATTCCACGTTTAGAATGTTCGAAAAGTTTTTTTAAATCAATTTTAAAACTTATTCTACATCATGATATACATAGGAAGTTAGATATACTAGTTTGGAATCACAAAAACACGTTTTGAATAATCAAATAGGTTGCTCAATGTCGAACATCTTTTGTTAACATTTGAAAAAATTAACGAGTCTAACCCACTTTTAGACATTCTAAACGTATTTTTTATTTGATTTCATTATGTATTTATCATCAAAATGCTTTAATGAAACTATATATACCAATTATGAGTCACAAAAACACTTTTTGAACTACCATATGAGCCGTTCAATCTCCAATCATCACCGTTTTTGTAAAATTTGAACAATATCGTGAAGTAATATTCATGAAACAATTCCACGTTTAGAATGTCCGAAAAGTTTTTTTAATTCAATTTTAGAACTTATTCTACATCATAATACACATAGGAAGTTAGATATACTAGTTTGGAATCACAAAAACACGTTTTGGATAGTCATATAGGTTGCTCAACGTCGATCCTATTTTGTTAATATTTGAAAAAATTCTCGAGTCTAAACCACTTTTAGATGTTTTAAACGTATTTTTTTATTTGATTTCATTATGTATTTATCATCAAAATGCTTTAATGAAACTATATATACCAATTATGAGTCACAAAAATACTTTTTGGACGACCATATGAGCCGTTCAATCTCCAATCATCACCGTTTTTGTAAAATTTGAACAATATCGTAGTAATATTAATGAATAAATTCCACGTTTAGAATGTCCGAAAAGTTTTTTTAATTCAATTTTAAAACTTATTCTACATCATAATACACATAGGAAGTTAGATACACTAGTTTGGAATCACAAAAACACGTTTTGGATAGTCATATAGGTTGCTCAATGTCCAACATCTTTTGTTACCATTTGGAAAAATTCACGAGTCTAACCCTCTTTTAGATATTCTAAACGTATTTTTTATTTGATTTAGTTATGTCTTTATCATCAAAATGCTTTAATGAAACTATATATACCAATTATGAGTCAAACAAAACACTTTTTCAACGACCATATGAGCCGTTCAACATCCAATAATCAATGTTTTTGTAAAATTTGAACAATATTGTGGAGTAATATTTATGAATAAATTCCACGTTTAGAATGTCCGAAAAGTTTTTTTAATTCAATTTTAAAACTTATTCTACATCATAATACACATAGGAAGTTAGATATACTAGTATGGAATCACAAAAACACGTTTCGAATAGTCATATAGGTTGCTGAATGTCGAACATCTTTTGGTAACATTTGAAAAACTTCACGAGTTTAACCCTCTTTTAGATGTTCTAAACGTATTTTTTATTTGATTTCGTTATGTATTTATCATCAAAATGCATTAACGAAACTATACATACCAATTATGAGTCACAAAAACACTTTTTGAACGACCATATGAGCCGTTCAATATCCAATTATTACCGTTTTCATAAAATTTGAACAATATCGTGTAGTAATATTCATGAATAAATTCCACATTTAGAATGTCCGAAAAATTTTTATTATTCAATATTAAAACTTATTCTACATCATAATACACATAGGAAGTTAGATGTACTAGTTTGGAATCACAAAAACACGTTTTGGATAGTCATATAGGTTGCTCAATGTCGAACGTCTTTTGTTAACCTTTGAAAAAATTCACGAGTCTAACCGACTTTTAGATGTTCTAAATGTATTTTTTATTTGATTTCATTATGTATTTATCATCAAAATGCTTTAACGAAACTATATATACCAATTATGAGTCACAAAAACACTTTTTGAACGACTATGTAAGCCGTTCAATATCCAATCATCACCGTTTTTATAAAATTTGAACAATATCGTGTAGTAATATTCATGAATAAATTCCACGTTTAGAATGTTCGAAAAGTTTTTTTAAATCAATTTTAAAACTTATTCTACATCATGATATACATAGGAAGTTAGATATACTAGTTTGGAATCACAAAAACACGTTTTGAATAATCAAATAGGTTGCTCAATGTCGAACATCTTTTGTTAACATTTGAAAAAATTAACGAGTCTAACCCACTTTTAGACATTCTAAACGTATTTTTTATTTGATTTCATTATGTATTTATCATCAAAATGCTTTAATGAAACTATATATACCAATTATGAGTCACAAAAACACTTTTTGAACTACCATATGAGCCGTTCAATCTCCAATCATCACCGTTTTTGTAAAATTTGAACAATATCGTGAAGTAATATTCATGAAACAATTCCACGTTTAGAATGTCCGAAAAGTTTTTTTAATTCAATTTTAGAACTTATTCTACATCATAATACACATAGGAAGTTAGATATACTAGTTTGGAATCACAAAAACACGTTTTGGATAGTCATATAGGTTGCTCAACGTCGATCCTATTTTGTTAATATTTGAAAAAATTCTCGAGTCTAAACCACTTTTAGATGTTTTAAACGTATTTTTTTATTTGATTTCATTATGTATTTATCATCAAAATGCTTTAATGAAACTATATATACCAATTATGAGTCACAAAAATACTTTTTGGACGACCATATGAGCCGTTCAATCTCCAATCATCACCGTTTTTGTAAAATTTGAACAATATCGTAGTAATATTAATGAATAAATTCCACGTTTAGAATGTCCGAAAAGTTTTTTTAATTCAATTTTAAAACTTATTCTACATCATAATACACATAGGAAGTTAGATACACTAGTTTGGAATCACAAAAACACGTTTTGGATAGTCATATAGGTTGCTCAATGTCCAACATCTTTTGTTACCATTTGGAAAAATTCACGAGTCTAACCCTCTTTTAGATATTCTAAACGTATTTTTTATTTGATTTAGTTATGTCTTTATCATCAAAATGCTTTAATGAAACTATATATACCAATTATGAGTCAAACAAAACACTTTTTCAACGACCATATGAGCCGTTCAACATCCAATAATCAATGTTTTTGTAAAATTTGAACAATATTGTGGAGTAATATTTATGAATAAATTCCACGTTTAGAATGTCCGAAAAGTTTTTTTAATTCAATTTTAAAACTTATTCTACATCATAATACACATAGGAAGTTAGATATACTAGTATGGAATCACAAAAACACGTTTCGAATAGTCATATAGGTTGCTGAATGTCGAACATCTTTTGGTAACATTTGAAAAACTTCACGAGTTTAACCCTCTTTTAGATGTTCTAAACGTATTTTTTATTTGATTTCGTTATGTATTTATCATCAAAATGCATTAACGAAACTATACATACCAATTATGAGTCACAAAAACACTTTTTGAACGACCATATGAGCCGTTCAATATCCAATTATTACCGTTTTCATAAAATTTGAACAATATCGTGTAGTAATATTCATGAATAAATTCCACATTTAGAATGTCCGAAAAATTTTTATTATTCAATATTAAAACTTATTCTACATCATAATACACATAGGAAGTTAGATGTACTAGTTTGGAATCACAAAAACACGTTTTGGATAGTCATATAGGTTGCTCAATGTCGAACGTCTTTTGTTAACCTTTGAAAAAATTCACGAGTCTAACCGACTTTTAGATGTTCTAAATGTATTTTTTATTTGATTTCATTATGTATTTATCATCAAAATGCTTTAACGAAACTATATATACCAATTATGAGTCACAAAAACACTTTTTGAACGACTATGTAAGCCGTTCAATATCCAATCATCACCGTTTTTATAAAATTTGAACAATATCGTGTAGTAATATTCATGAATAAATTCCACGTTTAGAATGTTCGAAAAGTTTTTTTAAATCAATTTTAAAACTTATTCTACATCATGATATACATAGGAAGTTAGATATACTAGTTTGGAATCACAAAAACACGTTTTGAATAATCAAATAGGTTGCTCAATGTCGAACATCTTTTGTTAACATTTGAAAAAATTAACGAGTCTAACCCACTTTTAGACATTCTAAACGTATTTTTTATTTGATTTCATTATGTATTTATCATCAAAATGCTTTAATGAAACTATATATACCAATTATGAGTCACAAAAACACTTTTTGAACTACCATATGAGCCGTTCAATCTCCAATCATCACCGTTTTTGTAAAATTTGAACAATATCGTGAAGTAATATTCATGAAACAATTCCACGTTTAGAATGTCCGAAAAGTTTTTTTAATTCAATTTTAGAACTTATTCTACATCATAATACACATAGGAAGTTAGATATACTAGTTTGGAATCACAAAAACACGTTTTGGATAGTCATATAGGTTGCTCAACGTCGATCCTATTTTGTTAATATTTGAAAAAATTCTCGAGTCTAACCCACTTTTAGATGTTTTAAACGTATTTTTTTATTTGATTTCATTATGTATTTATCATCAAAATGCTTTAATGAAACTATATATACCAATTATGAGTCACAAAAATACTTTTTGGACGACCATATGAGCCGTTCAATCTCCAATCATCACCGTTTTTGTAAAATTTGAACAATATCGTAGTAATATTAATGAATAAATTCCACGTTTAGAATGTCCGAAAAGTTTTTTTAATTCAATTTTAAAACTTATTCTACATCATAATACACATAGGAAGTTAGATACACTAGTTTGGAATCACAAAAACACGTTTTGGATAGTCATATAGGTTGCTCAATGTCCAACATCTTTTGTTACCATTTGGAAAAATTCACGAGTCTAACCCTCTTTTAGATATTCTAAACGTATTTTTTATTTGATTTAGTTATGTCTTTATCATCAAAATGCTTTAATGAAACTATATATACCAATTATGAGTCAAACAAAACACTTTTTCAACGACCATATGAGCCGTTCAACATCCAATAATCAATGTTTTTGTAAAATTTGAACAATATTGTGGAGTAATATTTATGAATAAATTCCACGTTTAGAATGTCCGAAAAGTTTTTTTAATTCAATTTTAAAACTTATTCTACATCATAATACACATAGGAAGTTAGATATACTAGTATGGAATCACAAAAACACGTTTCGAATAGTCATATAGGTTGTTGAATGTCGAACATCTTTTGGTAACATTTGAAAAAATTCACGAGTCCAACCCTCTTTTAGATGTTCTAAATGTATTTTTTATTTGATTTCGTTATGTATTTATCATCAAAATGCTTTAACGAAACTATAAATACCAATTATGAGTCACAAAAACACTTTTTGAACGACCATATGAGTCGTTCAATATCCAATTATCACCGTTTTTGTAAAATTTGAACAATATCGTAGAGTAAATATTCATTAATAAATTCCACGTTTAGAATGTCCGAAAAAAATTTTTAATTCAATTTTAAAACTTATTCTACATCATAATACACATAGGAAGTTAGATATACTAGTTTGGAATCACAAAAATACGTTTTGGATAGTTGTATAGGTTGCTCAATGTCGATCATCATTTGTTAACATCTGAAAAAATTAACGAGTCTAACCCACTTTTAGATATTCTAAACATATTTTTTATATGATTTCATTATGTATTTATCATGAAAATGCTTTAATGAAACTATATATACCAATTATGAGTCACAAAAAAACTCTTTGAATGACCATATGAGACGTTCAATATCTAATTTTCACCGTTTTTATACAATTTGAACAATATCGTGTAGTAATATTCATGAATAAATTCCACGTTTAGAATATCCGAAAAATTTTTATTATTCAATGTTGAAACTTATTCTACATCATAATACACATAGGAGGTTAGATATACTAGTTTGGAATCACAAAAACACATTTTGGATAGTCATATAGATTGCTCAATGTAGAACATCTTTTGTTAACATTTGAACAAATTCACGAGTCTAACCCTCTTTTAGATGTTCTGAACGTATTTTTTATTTGATTTTATTATGTATTTATCATTAAAATGCTTTAATGAAAATATAAATAGCAATTATGAGTCACAAAAACACTTTTTGAACGACCATATGAGCCGTTCAATATCCAATCATCACCGTTTTTGTAAAATTTGAACAATATCGTGGAGTAATATTCATGAAAAAATTCCACGTTTAGAATGTTCGAAAAGTTTTTTTAATTCAATTTTAAAACATATTCTACATCATAAAACACATAGGAAGTTAGATATACTAGTTTGGAATCACAAAAACACGTTTTGGATAGTCATATAGGTTGCTCAATCTCGATCATCTTCTGTTAACATTTGAAAAAATTCACGAGTTTAACCCTCTTTTAGATGTTCTAAACGTATTTTTTATTTGATTTCGTTATGTATTTATCATCAAAATGCTTTAACGAAACTATATATACCAATTATGAGTCACAAAAACACTTTTTGAACGACCATATGAGCCGTTCAATATCCAATTATCACCGTTTTCATAAAATTTGAACAATATCGTGTAGTAATATTCATGAATAAATTCCACATTTAGAATGTCCGAAAAATTTTTATTATTCAATGTTAAAACTTATTCTACATCATAATACACATAGGAGGTTAGATATACTAGTTTGGAATCACAAAAACACGTTTTGGATAGTCATATAGGTTGCTCAATGTCGAACATCTTTTGTTAACCTTTGAAAAAATTCACGAGTCTAACCGACTTTTAGATGTTCTAAATGTATTTTTTATTTGATTTCATTATGTATTTATCATCAAATGCTTTAATGAAACTATATATACCAATTATGAGTCACAAAAACACTTTTTGAACGACTATGTAAGCCGTTCAATAGCCAATCATCACCGTTTTTATAAAATTTAAACAATATCGTGTAGTAATATTCATGAATAAATTCCACGTTTAGAATGTTCGAAAAGTTTTTTTAAATCAATTTTAAAACTTATTCTACATCATGATATACATAGGAAGTTAGATATAATAGTTTGGAATCACAAAAACACGTTTTGGATAATCAAATAGGTTGCTCAATGTCGAACATCTTTTGTTAACATTTGAAAAAATTAACGAGTCTAACCCACTTTTAGACATTCTAAACGTATTTTTTTATTTGATTTCATTATGTATTTATCATCAAAATGCTTTAATGAAACTATATATACCAATTATGAGTCACAAAAACACTTTTTGAACGACCATATGAGCCGTTCAATCTCCAATCATCACCGTTTTTGTAAAATTTGAACAATATCGTAGTAATATTAATGAATAAATTCCACGTTTAGAATGTCCGAAAAGTTTTTTTAATTCAATTTTAAAACTTATTCTACATCATAATACACATAGGAAGTTAGATACACTAGTTTGGAATCACAAAAACACGTTTTGGATAGTCATATAGGTTGCTCAATGTCCAACATCTTTTGTTACCATTTGGAAAAATTCACGAGTCTAACCCTCTTTTAGATATTCTAAACGTATTTTTTATTTGATTTAGTTATGTCTTTATCATCAAAATGCTTTAATGAAACTATATATACCAATTATGAGTCAAACAAAACACTTTTTCAACGACCATATGAGCCGTTCAACATCCAATAATCAATGTTTTTGTAAAATTTGAACAATATTGTGGAGTAATATTTATGAATAAATTCCACGTTTAGAATGTCCGAAAAGTTTTTTTAATTCAATTTTAAAACTTATTCTACATCATAATACACATAGGAAGTTAGATATACTAGTATGGAATCACAAAAACACGTTTCGAATAATCATATAGGTTGCTGAATGTCGAACATCTTTTGGTAACATTTGAAAAAATTCACGAGTTTAACCCTCTTTTAGATGTTCTAAACGTATTTTTTATTTGATTTCGTTATGTATTTATCATCAAAATGCATTAACGAAACTATACATACCAATTATGAGTCACAAAAACACTTTTTGAACGACCACATGAGCCGTTCAATATCCAATTTTTACCGTTTTCATAAAATTTGAACAATATCGTGTAGTAATATTCATGAATAAATTCCACATTTAGAATGTCCAAAAATTTTTTTTAATTCAATTTTAAAACTTATTCTACATCATAATACACATAGGAAGTTAGATACACTAGTTTGGAATCACAAAAACACGTTTCGGATAGTCATATAGGTTGCTGAATGTCGAACATCTTTTGTTAACATTTGAAAAAATTCACGAGTCTAACCCTCTTTTAGATGTTCTAAACGTATTTTTTATTTGATTTCGTTATGTATTTATCATCAACATGCTTTAACGAAACTATATATACTAATTATGAGTCACAAAAACACTTTTTGAACGACCATATGAGCCGTTCAATATCTAATCGTCACCGTTTTTGTAAAATTTGAACAATATCGTAGAGTAAATATTCATGAATAAATTCCATGTTTAGAATGTCCGAAATTTTTTTTAATTCAATTTTAAAACTTATTCTACATCATAATACACATAGGATGTTAGATTCACTAGTTTGAAATCACAAAAACACGTTTTGGATAGTCATATAGGTTGCTAAATGTCGAACATCTTTTGTTAACATTTGGAAAAATTCACGAGTCTAACCCTCTTTTAGATGTTCTAAACGTATTTTTTATTTGATTTCGTTATGTCTTTATCATCAAAATGCTTTAATGAAACTATACATACCAATTATAAGTCACAAAAACACTTTTTGAACGACCATACGAGCCGTTCAATATCCAATCATCATCGTTTTTTTAAAATTTGAACAATATCGTAGAGTAAATATTCATGAATAAATTCCACGTTTAGAATGTCCGAAATTTTTTTTTTAATTCAATTTTAAAACTTATTCTACATCATAATACACATAGGAAGTTAGATTTACTAGTTTGGAATCACAAAAATACGTTTTGGATAGTTGTATAGGTTGCTCAATGTCGATCATCTTTTGTTAACATCTGAAAAAATTCACGAGTCTAACCCACTTTTAGATATTCTAAACGTATTTTTTATTTGATTTCATTACGTGTTTATCATGAAAATGCTTTAATGAAACTATATATACCAATTATGAGTCCCAAAAAAACTCTTTGAATGACCATATGAGACGTCCAATATCTAATTATCACCGTTTTCATAAAATTTGAACAATATCGTGTAGTAATATTCATGAATAAATTCCACGTTTAGAATGTCCGAAAAATTTTTATTATTCAATGTTAAAACTTATTCTACATCATAATACACATAGGAGATTAGATATACTAGTTTGGAATCACAAAAACACGTTTTGGATAGTCATATAGGTTGCTCAATGTCGAACATCTTTTGTTAACCTTTGAAAAAATTCACGAGTTTAACCGACTTTTAGATGTTCTAAATGTATTTTTTATTTGATTTCATTATGTATTTATCATCAAAATGCTTTAATGAAACTATATATACCAATTATGAGTCACAAAAACACTTTTTGAACGACTATGTAAGCCGTTCAATATCCAATCATCACCGTTTTTGTAAAATTTGAACAATACCGTAGTAATATTAATAAATAAATTCCACGTTTAGAATGTCTGAAAAATTTTTATTATTCAATGTTGAAACTTATTCTACATCATAATACACATAGGAGGTTAGATATACTAGTTTGGAATCACAAAAACACATTTTGGATAGTCATATAGATTGCTCAATGTAGAACATCTTTTGTTAACATTTGAACAAATTTACGAGTCTAACCCTCTTTTAGATGTTCTGAACGTATTTTTTATTTGATTTTATTATGTATTTATCATTAAAATGCTTTAATGAAAATATAAATAGCAATTATGAGTCACAAAAACACTTTTTGAACGACCATATGAGCCGTTCAATATCCAATCATCACCGTTTTTGTAAAATTTGAACAATATCGTGGAGTAATATTCATGAAAAAATTCCACGTTTAGAATGTCCGAAAAGTTTTTTTAATTCAATTTTAAAACTTATTCTACATCATAAAACACATAGGAAGTTAGATATACTAGTTTGGAATCACAAAAACACGTTTTGGATAGTCATATAGGTTGCTCAATCTCGATCATCTTCTGTTAACATTTGAAAAAATTCACGAGTTTAACCCTCTTTTAGATGTTCTAAACGTATTTTTTATTTGATTTCGTTATGTATTTATCATCAAAATGCTTTAACGAAACTATATATACCAATTATGAGTCACAAAAACACTTTTTGAACGACCATATGAGCCGTTCAATATCCAATTATCACCGTTTTCATAAAATTTGAACAATATCGTGTAGTAATATTCATGAATAAATTCCACATTTAGAATGTCCGAAAAATTTTTATTATTCAATGTTAAAACTTATTCTACATCATAATACACATAGGAGGTTAGATATACTAGTTTGGAATCACAAAAACACGTTTTGGATAGTCATATAGGTTGCTCAATGTCGAACATCTTTTGTTAACCTTTGAAAAAATTCACGAGTCTAACCGACTTTTAGATGTTCTAAATGTATTTTTTATTTGATTTCATTATGTATTTATCATCAAATGCTTTAATGAAACTATATATACCAATTATGAGTCACAAAAACACTTTTTGAACGACTATGTAAGCCGTTCAATAGCCAATCATCACCGTTTTTATAAAATTTAAACAATATCGTGTAGTAATATTCATGAATAAATTCCACGTTTAGAATGTTCGAAAAGTTTTTTTAAATCAATTTTAAAACTTATTCTACATCATGATATACATAGGAAGTTAGATATAATAGTTTGGAATCACAAAAACACGTTTTGGATAATCAAATAGGTTGCTCAATGTCGAACATCTTTTGTTAACATTTGAAAAAATTAACGAGTCTAACCCACTTTTAGACATTCTAAACGTATTTTTTATTTGATTTCATTATGTATTTATCATCAAAATGCTTTAATGAAACTATATATACCAATTATGAGTCACAAAAACACTTTTTGAACTACCATATGAGCCGTTCAATCTCCAATCATCACCGTTTTTGTAAAATTTGAACAATATCGTGAAGTAATATTCATGAAACAATTCCACGTTTAGAATGTCCGAAAAGTTTTTTTAATTCAATTTTAGAACTTATTCTACATCATAATACACATAGGAAGTTAGATATACTAGTTTGGAATCACAAAAACACGTTTTGGATAGTCATATAGGTTGCTCAACGTCGATCCTATTTTGTTAATATTTGAAAAAATTCTCGAGTCTAACCCACTTTTAGATGTTTTAAACGTATTTTTTTATTTGATTTCATTATGTATTTATCATCAAAATGCTTTAATGAAACTATATATACCAATTATGAGTCACAAAAACACTTTTTGAACGACCATATGAGCCGTTCAATCTCCAATCATCACCGTTTTTGTAAAATTTGAACAATATCGTAGTAATATTAATGAATAAATTCCACGTTTAGAATGTCCGAAAAGTTTTTTTAATTCAATTTTAAAACTTATTCTACATCATAATACACATAGGAAGTTAGATACACTAGTTTGGAATCACAAAAACACGTTTTGGATAGTCATATAGGTTGCTCAATGTCCAACATCTTTTGTTACCATTTGGAAAAATTCACGAGTCTAACCCTCTTTTAGATATTCTAAACGTATTTTTTATTTGATTTAGTTATGTCTTTATCATCAAAATGCTTTAATGAAACTATATATACCAATTATGAGTCAAACAAAACACTTTTTCAACGACCATATGAGCCGTTCAACATCCAATAATCAATGTTTTTGTAAAATTTGAACAATATTGTGGAGTAATATTTATGAATAAATTCCACGTTTAGAATGTCCGAAAAGTTTTTTTAATTCAATTTTAAAACTTATTCTACATCATAATACACATAGGAAGTTAGATATACTAGTATGGAATCACAAAAACACGTTTCGAATAATCATATAGGTTGCTGAATGTCGAACATCTTTTGGTAACATTTGAAAAAATTCACGAGTTTAACCCTCTTTTAGATGTTCTAAACGTATTTTTTATTTGATTTCGTTATGTATTTATCATCAAAATGCATTAACGAAACTATACATACCAATTATGAGTCACAAAAACACTTTTTGAACGACCACATGAGCCGTTCAATATCCAATTTTTACCGTTTTCATAAAATTTGAACAATATCGTGTAGTAATATTCATGAATAAATTCCACATTTAGAATGTCCAAAAATTTTTTTTAATTCAATTTTAAAACTTATTCTACATCATAATACACATAGGAAGTTAGATACACTAGTTTGGAATCACAAAAACACGTTTCGGATAGTCATATAGGTTGCTGAATGTCGAACATCTTTTGTTAAGATTTGAAAAAATTCACGAGTCTAACCCTCTTTTAGATGTTCTAAACGTATTTTTTATTTGATTTCGTTATGTATTTATCATCAACATGCTTTAACGAAACTATATATACTAATTATGAGTCACAAAAACACTTTTTGAACGACCATATGAGCCGTTCAATATCTAATCGTCACCGTTTTTGTAAAATTTGAACAATATCGTAGAGTAAATATTCATGAATAAATTCCATGTTTAGAATGTCCGAAATTTTTTTTAATTCAATTTTAAAACTTATTCTACATCATAATACACATAGGATGTTAGATTCACTAGTTTGAAATCACAAAAACACGTTTTGGATAGTCATATAGGTTGCTAAATGTCGAACATCTTTTGTTAACATTTGGAAAAATTCACGAGTCTAACCCTCTTTTAGATGTTCTAAACGTATTTTTTATTTGATTTCGTTATGTCTTTATCATCAAAATGCTTTAATGAAACTATACATACCAATTATAAGTCACAAAAACACTTTTTGAACGACCATACGAGCCGTTCAATATCCAATCATCATCGTTTTTGTAAAATTTGAACAATATCGTAGAGTAAATATTCATGAATAAATTCCACGTTTAGAATGTCCGAAATTTTTTTTTTAATTCAATTTTAAAACTTATTCTACATCATAATACACATAGGAAGTTAGATTTACTAGTTTGGAATCACAAAAATACGTTTTGGATAGTTGTATAGGTTGCTCAATGTCGATCATCTTTTGTTAACATCTGAAAAAATTCACGAGTCTAACCCACTTTTAGATATTCTAAACGTATTTTTTATTTGATTTCATTACGTGTTTATCATGAAAATGCTTTAATGAAACTATATATACCAATTATGAGTCCCAAAAAAACTCTTTGAATGACCATATGAGACGTCCAATATCTAATTATCACCGTTTTCATAAAATTTGAACAATATCGTGTAGTAATATTCATGAATAAATTCCACGTTTAGAATGTCCGAAAAATTTTTATTATTCAATGTTAAAACTTATTCTACATCATAATACACATAGGAGATTAGATATACTAGTTTGGAATCACAAAAACACGTTTTGGATAGTCATATAGGTTGCTCAATGTCGAACATCTTTTGTTAACCTTTGAAAAAATTCACGAGTTTAACCGACTTTTAGATGTTCTAAATGTATTTTTTATTTGATTTCATTATGTATTTATCATCAAAATGCTTTAATGAAACTATATATACCAATTATGAGTCACAAAAACACTTTTTGAACGACTATGTAAGCCGTTCAATATCCAATCATCACCGTTTTTGTAAAATTTGAACAATACCGTAGTAATATTAATAAATAAATTCCACGTTTAGAATGTCTGAAAAATTTTTATTATTCAATGTTGAAACTTATTCTACATCATAATACACATAGGAGGTTAGATATACTAGTTTGGAATCACAAAAACACATTTTGGATAGTCATATAGATTGCTCAATGTAGAACATCTTTTGTTAACATTTGAACAAATTTACGAGTCTAACCCTCTTTTAGATGTTCTGAACGTATTTTTTATTTGATTTTATTATGTATTTATCATTAAAATGCTTTAATGAAAATATAAATAGCAATTATGAGTCACAAAAACACTTTTTGAACGACCATATGAGCCGTTCAATATCCAATCATCACCGTTTTTGTAAAATTTGAACAATATCGTGGAGTAATATTCATGAAAAAATTCCACGTTTAGAATGTCCGAAAAGTTTTTTTAATTCAATTTTAAAACTTATTCTACATCATAAAACACATAGGAAGTTAGATATACTAGTTTGGAATCACAAAAACACGTTTTGGATAGTCATATAGGTTGCTCAATCTCGATCATCTTCTGTTAACATTTGAAAAAATTCACGAGTTTAACCCTCTTTTAGATGTTCTAAACGTATTTTTTATTTGATTTCGTTATGTATTTATCATCAAAATGCTTTAACGAAACTATATATACCAATTATGAGTCACAAAAACACTTTTTGAACGACCATATGAGCCGTTCAATATCCAATTATCACCGTTTTCATAAAATTTGAACAATATCGTGTAGTAATATTCATGAATAAATTCCACATTTAGAATGTCCGAAAAATTTTTATTATTCAATGTTAAAACTTATTCTACATCATAATACACATAGGAGGTTAGATATACTAGTTTGGAATCACAAAAACACGTTTTGGATAGTCATATAGGTTGCTCAATGTCGAACATCTTTTGTTAACCTTTGAAAAAATTCACGAGTCTAACCGACTTTTAGATGTTCTAAATGTATTTTTTATTTGATTTCATTATGTATTTATCATCAAATGCTTTAATGAAACTATATATACCAATTATGAGTCACAAAAACACTTTTTGAACGACTATGTAAGCCGTTCAATAGCCAATCATCACCGTTTTTATAAAATTTAAACAATATCGTGTAGTAATATTCATGAATAAATTCCACGTTTAGAATGTTCGAAAAGTTTTTTTAAATCAATTTTAAAACTTATTCTACATCATGATATACATAGGAAGTTAGATATAATAGTTTGGAATCACAAAAACACGTTTTGGATAATCAAATAGGTTGCTCAATGTCGAACATCTTTTGTTAACATTTGAAAAAATTAACGAGTCTAACCCACTTTTAGACATTCTAAACGTATTTTTTATTTGATTTCATTATGTATTTATCATCAAAATGCTTTAATGAAACTATATATACCAATTATGAGTCACAAAAACACTTTTTGAACTACCATATGAGCCGTTCAATCTCCAATCATCACCGTTTTTGTAAAATTTGAACAATATCGTGAAGTAATATTCATGAAACAATTCCACGTTTAGAATGTCCGAAAAGTTTTTTTAATTCAATTTTAGAACTTATTCTACATCATAATACACATAGGAAGTTAGATATACTAGTTTGGAATCACAAAAACACGTTTTGGATAGTCATATAGGTTGCTCAACGTCGATCCTATTTTGTTAATATTTGAAAAAATTCTCGAGTCTAACCCACTTTTAGATGTTTTAAACGTATTTTTTTATTTGATTTCATTATGTATTTATCATCAAAATGCTTTAATGAAACTATATATACCAATTATGAGTCACAAAAACACTTTTTGAACGACCATATGAGCCGTTCAATCTCCAATCATCACCGTTTTTGTAAAATTTGAACAATATCGTAGTAATATTAATGAATAAATTCCACGTTTAGAATGTCCGAAAAGTTTTTTTAATTCAATTTTAAAACTTATTCTACATCATAATACACATAGGAAGTTAGATACACTAGTTTGGAATCACAAAAACACGTTTTGGATAGTCATATAGGTTGCTCAATGTCCAACATCTTTTGTTACCATTTGGAAAAATTCACGAGTCTAACCCTCTTTTAGATATTCTAAACGTATTTTTTATTTGATTTAGTTATGTCTTTATCATCAAAATGCTTTAATGAAACTATATATACCAATTATGAGTCAAACAAAACACTTTTTCAACGACCATATGAGCCGTTCAACATCCAATAATCAATGTTTTTGTAAAATTTGAACAATATTGTGGAGTAATATTTATGAATAAATTCCACGTTTAGAATGTCCGAAAAGTTTTTTTAATTCAATTTTAAAACTTATTCTACATCATAATACACATAGGAAGTTAGATATACTAGTATGGAATCACAAAAACACGTTTCGAATAATCATATAGGTTGCTGAATGTCGAACATCTTTTGGTAACATTTGAAAAAATTCACGAGTTTAACCCTCTTTTAGATGTTCTAAACGTATTTTTTATTTGATTTCGTTATGTATTTATCATCAAAATGCATTAACGAAACTATACATACCAATTATGAGTCACAAAAACACTTTTTGAACGACCACATGAGCCGTTCAATATCCAATTTTTACCGTTTTCATAAAATTTGAACAATATCGTGTAGTAATATTCATGAATAAATTCCACATTTAGAATGTCCAAAAATTTTTTTTAATTCAATTTTAAAACTTATTCTACATCATAATACACATAGGAAGTTAGATACACTAGTTTGGAATCACAAAAACACGTTTCGGATAGTCATATAGGTTGCTGAATGTCGAACATCTTTTGTTAAGATTTGAAAAAATTCACGAGTCTAACCCTCTTTTAGATGTTCTAAACGTATTTTTTATTTGATTTCGTTATGTATTTATCATCAACATGCTTTAACGAAACTATATATACTAATTATGAGTCACAAAAACACTTTTTGAACGACCATATGAGCCGTTCAATATCTAATCGTCACCGTTTTTGTAAAATTTGAACAATATCGTAGAGTAAATATTCATGAATAAATTCCATGTTTAGAATGTCCGAAATTTTTTTTAATTCAATTTTAAAACTTATTCTACATCATAATACACATAGGATGTTAGATTCACTAGTTTGAAATCACAAAAACACGTTTTGGATAGTCATATAGGTTGCTAAATGTCGAACATCTTTTGTTAACATTTGGAAAAATTCACGAGTCTAACCCTCTTTTAGATGTTCTAAACGTATTTTTTATTTGATTTCGTTATGTCTTTATCATCAAAATGCTTTAATGAAACTATACATACCAATTATAAGTCACAAAAACACTTTTTGAACGACCATACGAGCCGTTCAATATCCAATCATCATCGTTTTTGTAAAATTTGAACAATATCGTAGAGTAAATATTCATGAATAAATTCCACGTTTAGAATGTCCGAAATTTTTTTTTTAATTCAATTTTAAAACTTATTCTACATCATAATACACATAGGAAGTTAGATTTACTAGTTTGGAATCACAAAAATACGTTTTGGATAGTTGTATAGGTTGCTCAATGTCGATCATCTTTTGTTAACATCTGAAAAAATTCACGAGTCTAACCCACTTTTAGATATTCTAAACGTATTTTTTATTTGATTTCATTACGTGTTTATCATGAAAATGCTTTAATGAAACTATATATACCAATTATGAGTCCCAAAAAAACTCTTTGAATGACCATATGAGACGTCCAATATCTAATTATCACCGTTTTCATAAAATTTGAACAATATCGTGTAGTAATATTCATGAATAAATTCCACGTTTAGAATGTCCGAAAAATTTTTATTATTCAATGTTAAAACTTATTCTACATCATAATACACATAGGAGATTAGATATACTAGTTTGGAATCACAAAAACACGTTTTGGATAGTCATATAGGTTGCTCAATGTCGAACATCTTTTGTTAACCTTTGAAAAAATTCACGAGTTTAACCGACTTTTAGATGTTCTAAATGTATTTTTTATTTGATTTCATTATGTATTTATCATCAAAATGCTTTAATGAAACTATATATACCAATTATGAGTCACAAAAACACTTTTTGAACGACTATGTAAGCCGTTCAATATCCAATCATCACCGTTTTTGTAAAATTTGAACAATACCGTAGTAATATTAATAAATAAATTCCACGTTTAGAATGTCTGAAAAATTTTTATTATTCAATGTTGAAACTTATTCTACATCATAATACACATAGGAGGTTAGATATACTAGTTTGGAATCACAAAAACACATTTTGGATAGTCATATAGATTGCTCAATGTAGAACATCTTTTGTTAACATTTGAACAAATTTACGAGTCTAACCCTCTTTTAGATGTTCTGAACGTATTTTTTATTTGATTTTATTATGTATTTATCATTAAAATGCTTTAATGAAAATATAAATAGCAATTATGAGTCACAAAAACACTTTTTGAACGACCATATGAGCCGTTCAATATCCAATCATCACCGTTTTTGTAAAATTTGAACAATATCGTGGAGTAATATTCATGAAAAAATTCCACGTTTAGAATGTCCGAAAAGTTTTTTTAATTCAATTTTAAAACTTATTCTACATCATAAAACACATAGGAAGTTAGATATACTAGTTTGGAATCACAAAAACACGTTTTGGATAGTCATATAGGTTGCTCAATCTCGATCATCTTCTGTTAACATTTGAAAAAATTCACGAGTTTAACCCTCTTTTAGATGTTCTAAACGTATTTTTTATTTGATTTCGTTATGTATTTATCATCAAAATGCTTTAACGAAACTATATATACCAATTATGAGTCACAAAAACACTTTTTGAACGACCATATGAGCCGTTCAATATCCAATTATCACCGTTTTCATAAAATTTGAACAATATCGTGTAGTAATATTCATGAATAAATTCCACATTTAGAATGTCTGAAAAATTTTTATTATTCAATGTTAAAACTTATTCTACATCATAATACACATAGGAGGTTAGATATACTAGTTTGGAATCACAAAAACACGTTTTGGATAGTCATATAGGTTGCTCAATGTCGAACATCTTTTGTTAACCTTTGAAAAAATTCACGAGTCTAACCGACTTTTAGATGTTCTAAATGTATTTTTTATTTGATTTCATTATGTATTTATCATCAAATGCTTTAATGAAACTATATATACCAATTATGAGTCACAAAAACACTTTTTGAACGACTATGTAAGCCGTTCAATAGCCAATCATCACCGTTTTTATAAAATTTAAACAATATCGTGTAGTAATATTCATGAATAAATTCCACGTTTAGAATGTTCGAAAAGTTTTTTTAAATCAATTTTAAAACTTATTCTACATCATGATATACATAGGAAGTTAGATATAATAGTTTGGAATCACAAAAACACGTTTTGGATAATCAAATAGGTTGCTCAATGTCGAACATCTTTTGTTAACATTTGAAAAAATTAACGAGTCTAACCCACTTTTAGACATTCTAAACGTATTTTTTATTTGATTTCATTATGTATTTATCATCAAAATGCTTTAATGAAACTATATATACCAATTATGAGTCACAAAAACACTTTTTGAACTACCATATGAGCCGTTCAATCTCCAATCATCACCGTTTTTGTAAAATTTGAACAATATCGTGAAGTAATATTCATGAAACAATTCCACGTTTAGAATGTCCGAAAAGTTTTTTTAATTCAATTTTAGAACTTATTCTACATCATAATACACATAGGAAGTTAGATATACTAGTTTGGAATCACAAAAACACGTTTTGGATAGTCATATAGGTTGCTCAACGTCGATCCTATTTTGTTAATATTTGAAAAAATTCTCGAGTCTAACCCACTTTTAGATGTTTTAAACGTATTTTTTTATTTGATTTCATTATGTATTTATCATCAAAATGCTTTAATGAAACTATATATACCAATTATGAGTCACAAAAACACTTTTTGAACGACCATATGAGCCGTTCAATCTCCAATCATCACCGTTTTTGTAAAATTTGAACAATATCGTAGTAATATTAATGAATAAATTCCACGTTTAGAATGTCCGAAAAGTTTTTTTAATTCAATTTTAAAACTTATTCTACATCATAATACACATAGGAAGTTAGATACACTAGTTTGGAATCACAAAAACACGTTTTGGATAGTCATATAGGTTGCTCAATGTCCAACATCTTTTGTTACCATTTGGAAAAATTCACGAGTCTAACCCTCTTTTAGATATTCTAAACGTATTTTTTATTTGATTTAGTTATGTCTTTATCATCAAAATGCTTTAATGAAACTATATATACCAATTATGAGTCAAACAAAACACTTTTTCAACGACCATATGAGCCGTTCAACATCCAATAATCAATGTTTTTGTAAAATTTGAACAATATTGTGGAGTAATATTTATGAATAAATTCCACGTTTAGAATGTCCGAAAAGTTTTTTTAATTCAATTTTAAAACTTATTCTACATCATAATACACATAGGAAGTTAGATATACTAGTATGGAATCACAAAAACACGTTTCGAATAATCATATAGGTTGCTGAATGTCGAACATCTTTTGGTAACATTTGAAAAAATTCACGAGTTTAACCCTCTTTTAGATGTTCTAAACGTATTTTTTATTTGATTTCGTTATGTATTTATCATCAAAATGCATTAACGAAACTATACATACCAATTATGAGTCACAAAAACACTTTTTGAACGACCACATGAGCCGTTCAATATCCAATTTTTACCGTTTTCATAAAATTTGAACAATATCGTGTAGTAATATTCATGAATAAATTCCACATTTAGAATGTCCAAAAATTTTTTTTAATTCAATTTTAAAACTTATTCTACATCATAATACACATAGGAAGTTAGATACACTAGTTTGGAATCACAAAAACACGTTTCGGATAGTCATATAGGTTGCTGAATGTCGAACATCTTTTGTTAACATTTGAAAAAATTCACGAGTCTAACCCTCTTTTAGATGTTCTAAACGTATTTTTTATTTGATTTCGTTATGTATTTATCATCAACATGCTTTAACGAAACTATATATACTAATTATGAGTCACAAAAACACTTTTTGAACGACCATATGAGCCGTTCAATATCTAATCGTCACCGTTTTTGTAAAATTTGAACAATATCGTAGAGTAAATATTCATGAATAAATTCCATGTTTAGAATGTCCGAAATTTTTTTTAATTCAATTTTAAAACTTATTCTACATCATAATACACATAGGATGTTAGATTCACTAGTTTGAAATCACAAAAACACGTTTTGGATAGTCATATAGGTTGCTAAATGTCGAACATCTTTTGTTAACATTTGGAAAAATTCACGAGTCTAACCCTCTTTTAGATGTTCTAAACGTATTTTTTATTTGATTTCGTTATGTCTTTATCATCAAAATGCTTTAATGAAACTATACATACCAATTATAAGTCACAAAAACACTTTTTGAACGACCATACGAGCCGTTCAATATCCAATCATCATCGTTTTTGTAAAATTTGAACAATATCGTAGAGTAAATATTCATGAATAAATTCCACGTTTAGAATGTCCGAAATTTTTTTTTTAATTCAATTTTAAAACTTATTCTACATCATAATACACATAGGAAGTTAGATTTACTAGTTTGGAATCACAAAAATACGTTTTGGATAGTTGTATAGGTTGCTCAATGTCGATCATCTTTTGTTAACATCTGAAAAAATTCACGAGTCTAACCCACTTTTAGATATTCTAAACGTATTTTTTATTTGATTTCATTACGTGTTTATCATGAAAATGCTTTAATGAAACTATATATACCAATTATGAGTCCCAAAAAAACTCTTTGAATGACCATATGAGACGTCCAATATCTAATTATCACCGTTTTCATAAAATTTGAACAATATCGTGTAGTAATATTCATGAATAAATTCCACGTTTAGAATGTCCGAAAAATTTTTATTATTCAATGTTAAAACTTATTCTACATCATAATACACATAGGAGATTAGATATACTAGTTTGGAATCACAAAAACACGTTTTGGATAGTCATATAGGTTGCTCAATGTCGAACATCTTTTGTTAACCTTTGAAAAAATTCACGAGTTTAACCGACTTTTAGATGTTCTAAATGTATTTTTTATTTGATTTCATTATGTATTTATCATCAAAATGCTTTAATGAAACTATATATACCAATTATGAGTCACAAAAACACTTTTTGAACGACTATGTAAGCCGTTCAATATCCAATCATCACCGTTTTTGTAAAATTTGAACAATACCGTAGTAATATTAATAAATAAATTCCACGTTTAGAATGTCTGAAAAATTTTTATTATTCAATGTTGAAACTTATTCTACATCATAATACACATAGGAGGTTAGATATACTAGTTTGGAATCACAAAAACACATTTTGGATAGTCATATAGATTGCTCAATGTAGAACATCTTTTGTTAACATTTGAACAAATTTACGAGTCTAACCCTCTTTTAGATGTTCTGAACGTATTTTTTATTTGATTTTATTATGTATTTATCATTAAAATGCTTTAATGAAAATATAAATAGCAATTATGAGTCACAAAAACACTTTTTGAACGACCATATGAGCCGTTCAATATCCAATCATCACCGTTTTTGTAAAATTTGAACAATATCGTGGAGTAATATTCATGAAAAAATTCCACGTTTAGAATGTCCGAAAAGTTTTTTTAATTCAATTTTAAAACTTATTCTACATCATAAAACACATAGGAAGTTAGATATACTAGTTTGGAATCACAAAAACACGTTTTGGATAGTCATATAGGTTGCTCAATCTCGATCATCTTTTGTTAACATTTGAAAAAATTCACGAGTTTAACCCTCTTTTAGATGTTCTAAACGTATTTTTTATTTGATTTCGTTATGTATTTATCATCAAAATGCTTTAACGAAACTATATATACCAATTATGAGTCACAAAAACACTTTTTGAACGACCATATGAGCCGTTCAATATCCAATTATCACCGTTTTCATAAAATTTGAACAATATCGTGTAGTAATATTCATGAATAAATTCCACGTTTAGAATGTCCGAAAAATTTTTATTATTCAATGTTAAAACTTATTCTACATCATAATACACATAGGAGATTAGATATACTAGTTTGGAATCACAAAAACACGTTTTGGATAGTCATATAGGTTGCTCAATGTCGAACATCTTTTGTTAACCTTTGAAAAAATTCACGAGTTTAACCGACTTTTAGATGTTCTAAATGTATTTTTTATTTGATTTCATTATGTATTTATCATCAAAATGCTTTAATGAAACTATATATACCAATTATGAGTCACAAAAACACTTTTTGAACGACTATGTAAGCCGTTCAATATCCAATCATCACCGTTTTTGTAAAATTTGAACAATACCGTAGTAATATTAATAAATAAATTCCACGTTTAGAATGTCTGAAAAATTTTTATTATTCAATGTTGAAACTTATTCTACATCATAATACACATAGGAGGTTAGATATACTAGTTTGGAATCACAAAAACACATTTTGGATAGTCATATAGATTGCTCAATGTAGAACATCTTTTGTTAACATTTGAACAAATTTACGAGTCTAACCCTCTTTTAGATGTTCTGAACGTATTTTTTATTTGATTTTATTATGTATTTATCATTAAAATGCTTTAATGAAAATATAAATAGCAATTATGAGTCACAAAAACACTTTTTGAACGACCATATGAGCCGTTCAATATCCAATCATCACCGTTTTTGGAAAATTTGAACAATATCGTGGAGTAATATTCATGAAAAAATTCCACGTTTAGAATGTCCGAAAAGTTTTTTTAATTCAATTTTAAAACTTATTCTACATCATAAAACACATAGGAAGTTAGATATACTAGTTTGGAATCACAAAAACACGTTTTGGATAGTCATATAGGTTGCTCAATCTCGATCATCTTTTGTTAACATTTGAAAAAATTCACGAGTTTAACCCTCTTTTAGATGTTCTAAACGTATTTTTTATTTGATTTCGTTATGTATTTATCATCAAAATGCTTTAACGAAACTATATATACCAATTATGAGTCACAAAAACACTTTTTGAACGACCATATGAGCCGTTCAATATCCAATTATCACCGTTTTCATAAAATTTGAACAATATCGTGTAGTAATATTCATGAATAAATTCCACATTTAGAATGTCCGAAAAATTTTTATTATTCAATGTTAAAACTTATTCTACATCATAATACACATAGGAGGTTAGATATACTAGTTTGGAATCACAAAAACACGTTTTGGATAGTCATATAGGTTGCTCAATGTCGAACATCTTTTGTTAACCTTTGAAAAAATTCACGAGTCTAACCGACTTTTAGATGTTCTAAATGTATTTTTTATTTGATTTCATTATGTATTTATCATCAAATGCTTTAATGAAACTATATATACCAATTATGAGTCACAAAAACACTTTTTGAACGACTATGTAAGCCGTTCAATAGCCAATCATCACCGTTTTTATAAAATTTAAACAATATCGTGTAGTAATATTCATGAATAAATTCCACGTTTAGAATGTTCGAAAAGTTTTTTTAAATCAATTTTAAAACTTATTCTACATCATGATATACATAGGAAGTTAGATATAATAGTTTGGAATCACAAAAACACGTTTTGGATAATCAAATAGGTTGCTCAATGTCGAACATCTTTTGTTAACATTTGAAAAAATTAACGAGTCTAACCCACTTTTAGACATTCTAAACGTATTTTTTATTTGATTTCATTATGTATTTATCATCAAAATGCTTTAATGAAACTATATATACCAATTATGAGTCACAAAAACACTTTTTGAACTACCATATGAGCCGTTCAATCTCCAATCATCACCGTTTTTGTAAAATTTGAACAATATCGTGAAGTAATATTCATGAAACAATTCCACGTTTAGAATGTCCGAAAAGTTTTTTTAATTCAATTTTAGAACTTATTCTACATCATAATACACATAGGAAGTTAGATATACTAGTTTGGAATCACAAAAACACGTTTTGGATAGTCATATAGGTTGCTCAACGTCGATCCTATTTTGTTAATATTTGAAAAAATTCTCGAGTCTAACCCACTTTTAGATGTTTTAAACGTATTTTTTTATTTGATTTCATTATGTATTTATCATCAAAATGCTTTAATGAAACTATATATACCAATTATGAGTCACAAAAACAATTTTTGAACGACCATATGAGCCGTTCAATCTCCAATCATCACCGTTTTTGTAAAATTTGAACAATATCGTAGTAATATTAATGAATAAATTCCACGTTTAGAATGTCCGAAAAGTTTTTTTAATTCAATTTTAAAACTTATTCTACATCATAATACACATAGGAAGTTAGATACACTAGTTTGGAATCACAAAAACACGTTTTGGATAGTCATATAGGTTGCTCAATGTCCAACATCTTTTGTTACCATTTGGAAAAATTCACGAGTCTAACCCTCTTTTAGATATTCTAAACGTATTTTTTATTTGATTTAGTTATGTCTTTATCATCAAAATGCTTTAATGAAACTATATATACCAATTATGAGTCAAACAAAACACTTTTTCAACGACCATATGAGCCGTTCAACATCCAATAATCAATGTTTTTGTAAAATTTGAACAATATTGTGGAGTAATATTTATGAATAAATTCCACGTTTAGAATGTCCGAAAAGTTTTTTTAATTCAATTTTAAAACTTATTCTACATCATAATACACATAGGAAGTTAGATATACTAGTATGGAATCACAAAAACACGTTTCGAATAATCATATAGGTTGCTGAATGTCGAACATCTTTTGGTAACATTTGAAAAAATTCACGAGTTTAACCCTCTTTTAGATGTTCTAAACGTATTTTTTATTTGATTTCGTTATGTATTTATCATCAAAATGCATTAACGAAACTATACATACCAATTATGAGTCACAAAAACACTTTTTGAACGACCACATGAGCCGTTCAATATCCAATTTTTACCGTTTTCATAAAATTTGAACAATATCATGTAGTAATATTCATGAATAAATTCCACATTTAGAATGTCCAAAAATTTTTTTTAATTCAATTTTAAAACTTATTCTACATCATAATACACATAGGAAGTTATATACACTAGTTTGGAATCACAAAAACACGTTTCGGATAGTCATATAGGTTGCTGAATGTCGAACATCTTTTGTTAACATTTGAAAAAATTCACGAGTCTAACCCTCTTTTAGATGTTCTAAACGTATTTTTTATTTGATTTCGTTATGTATTTATCATCAACATGCTTTAACGAAACTATATATACTAATTATGAGTCACAAAAACACTTTTTGAACGACCATATGAGCCGTTCAATATCTAATCGTCACCGTTTTTGTAAAATTTGAACAATATCGTAGAGTAAATATTCATGAATAAATTCCATGTTTAGAATGTCCGAAATTTTTTTTAATTCAATTTTAAAACTTATTCTACATCATAATACACATAGGATGTTAGATTCACTAGTTTGGAATCACAAAAACACGTTTTGGATAGTCATATAGGTTGCTAAATGTCGAACATCTTTTGTTAACATTTGGAAAAATTCACGAGTCTAACCCTCTTTTAGATGTTCTAAACGTATTTTTTATTTGATTTCGTTATGTCTTTATCATCAAAATGCTTTAATGAAACTATACATACCAATTATAAGTCACAAAAACACTTTTTGAACGACCATACGAGCCGTTCAATATCCAATCATCATCGTTTTTGTAAAATTTGAACAATATCGTAGAGTAAATATTCATGAATAAATTCCACGTTTAGAATGTCCGAAATTTTTTTTTAATTCAATTTTAAAACTTATTCTACATCATAATACACATAGGAAGTTAGATTTACTAGTTTGGAATCACAAAAATACGTTTTGGATAGTTGTATAGGTTGCTCAATGTCGATCATCTTTTGTTAACATCTGAAAAAATTCACGAGTCTAACCCACTTTTAGATATTCTAAACGTATTTTTTATTTGATTTCATTACGTGTTTATCATGAAAATGCTTTAATGAAACTATATATACCAATTATGAGTCCCAAAAAAACTCTTTGAATGACCATATGAGACGTCCAATATCTAATTATCACCGTTTTCATAAAATTTGAACAATATCGTGTAGTAATATTCATGAATAAATTCCACGTTTAGAATGTCCGAAAAATTTTTATTATTCAATGTTAAAACTTATTCTACATCATAATACACATAGGAGATTAGATATACTAGTTTGGAATCACAAAAACATGTTTTGGATAGTCATATAGGTTGCTCAATGTCGAACATCTTTTGTTAACCTTTGAAAAAATTCACGAGTTTAACCGACTTTTAGATGTTCTAAATGTATTTTTTATTTGATTTCATTATGTATTTATCATCAAAATGCTTTAATGAAACTATATATACCAATTATGAGTCACAAAAACACTTTTTGAACGACTATGTAAGCCGTTCAATATCCAATCATCACCGTTTTTGTAAAATTTGAACAATACCGTAGTAATATTAATAAATAAATTCCACGTTTAGAATGTCTGAAAAATTTTTATTATTCAATGTTGAAACTTATTCTACATCATAATACACATAGGAGGTTAGATATACTAGTTTGGAATCACAAAAACACATTTTGGATAGTCATATAGATTGCTCAATGTAGAACATCTTTTGTTAACATTTGAACAAATTCACGAGTCTAACCCTCTTTTAGATGTTCTGAACGTATTTTTTATTTGATTTTATTATGTATTTATCATTAAAATGCTTTAATGAAAATATAAATAGCAATTATGAGTCACAAAAACACTTTTTGAACGACCATATGAGCCGTTCAATATCCAATCATCACCGTTTTTGTAAAATTTGAACAATATCGTGGAGTAATATTCATGAAAAAATTCCACGTTTAGAATGTCCGAAAAGTTTTTTTAATTCAATTTTAAAACTTATTCTACATCATAAAACACATAGGAAGTTAGATATACTAGTTTGGAATCACAAAAACACGTTTTGGATAGTCATATAGGTTGCTCAATCTCGATCATCTTTTGTTAACATTTGAAAAAATTCACGAGTTTAACCCTCTTTTAGATGTTCTAAACGTATTTTTTATTTGATTTCGTTATGTATTTATCATCAAAATGCTTTAACGAAACTATATATACCAATTATGAGTCACAAAAACACTTTTTGAACGACCATATGAGCCGTTCAATATCCAATTATCACCGTTTTCATAAAATTTGAACAATATCGTGTAGTAATATTCATGAATAAATTCAACATTTAGAATGTCCGAAAAATTTTTATTATTCAATGTTAAAACTTATTCTACATCATAATACACATAGGAGGTTAGATATACTAGTTTGGAATCACAAAAACACGTTTTGGATAGTCATATAGGTTGCTCAATGTCGAACATCTTTTGTTAACCTTTGAAAAAATTCACGAGTCTAACCGACTTTTAGATGTTCTAAATGTATTTTTTATTTGATTTCATTATGTATTTATCATCAAATGCTTTAATGAAACTATATATACCAATTATGAGTCACAAAAACACTTTTTGAACGACTATGTAAGCCGTTCAATAGCCAATCATCACCGTTTTTATAAAATTTAAACAATATCGTGTAGTAATATTCATGAATAAATTCCACGTTTAGAATGTTCGAAAAGTTTTTTTAAATCAATTTTAAAACTTATTCTACATCATGATATACATAGGAAGTTAGATATAGTAGTTTGGAATCACAAAAACACGTTTTGGATAATCAAATAGGTTGCTCAATGTCGAACATCTTTTGTTAACATTTGAAAAAATTAACGAGTCTAACCCACTTTTAGACATTCTAAACGTATTTTTTATTTGATTTCATTATGTATTTATCATCAAAATGCTTTAATGAAACTATATATACCAATTATGAGTCACAAAAACACTTTTTGAACTACCATATGAGCCGTTCAATCTCCAATCATCACCGTTTTTGTAAAATTTGAACAATATCGTGAAGTAATATTCATGAAACAATTCCACGTTTAGAATGTCCGAAAAGTTTTTTTAATTCAATTTTAGAACTTATTCTATATCATAATACACATAGGAAGTTAGATATACTAGTTTGGAATCACAAAAACACGTTTTGGATAGTCATATAGGTTGCTCAACGTCGATCCTATTTTGTTAATATTTGAAAAAATTCTCGAGTCTAACCCACTTTTAGATGTTTTAAACGTATTTTTTTATTTGATTTCATTATGTATTTATCATCAAAATGCTTTAATGAAACTATATATACCAATTATGAGTCACAAAAACACTTTTTGAACAACCATATGAGCCGTTCAATCTCCAATCATCACCGTTTTTGTAAAATTTGAACAATATCGTAGTAATATTAATGAATAAATTCCACGTTTAGAATGTCCGAAAAGTTTTTTTAATTCAATTTTAAAACTTATTCTACATCATAATACACATAGGTAGTTAGATACACTAGTTTGGAATCACAAAAACACGTTTTGGATAGTCATATAGGTTGCTCAATGTCCAACATCTTTTGTTACCATTTGGAAAAATTCACGAGTCTAACCCTCTTTTAGATATTCTAAACGTATTTTTTATTTGATTTAGTTATGTCTTTATCATCAAAATGCTTTAATGAAACTATATATACCAATTATGAGTCAAACAAAACACTTTTTCAACGACCATATGAGCCGTTCAACATCCAATAATCAATGTTTTTGTAAAATTTGAACAATATTGTGGAGTAATATTTATGAATAAATTCCACGTTTAGAATGTCCGAAAAGTTTTTTTAATTCAATTTTAAAACTTATTCTACATCATAATACACATAGGAAGTTAGATATACTAGTATGGAATCACAAAAACACGTTTCGAATAGTCATATAGGTTGCTGAATGTCAAACATCTTTTGATAACATTTGAAAAAATTCACGAGTTTAACCCTCTTTTAGATGTTCTAAACGTATTTTTTATTTGATTTCGTTATGTATTTATCATCAAAATGCATTAACGAAACTATACATACCAATTATGAGTCACAAAAACACTTTTTGAACGACCATATGAGCCGTTCAATATCCAATTATTACCGTTTTCATAAAATTTGAACAATATCGTGTAGTAATATTCATGAATAAATTCCACATTTAGAATGTTCGAAAAATTTTTATTATTCAATATTAAAACTTATTCTACATCATAATACACATAGGAGGTTAGATGTACTAGTTTGGAATCACAAAAACACGTTTTGGATAGTCATATAGGTTGCTCAATGTCGAACATCTTTTGTTAACCTTTGAAAAAATTCACGAGTCTAACCGACTTTTAGATGTTCTAAATGTATTTTTTATTTGATTTCATTATGTATTTATCATCAAAATGCTTTAATGAAACTATATATACCAATTATGAGTCACAAAAACACTTTTTCAACGACTATGTAAGCCGTTCAATATTAAATCATCACCGTTTTTATAAAATTTGAACAATATCGTGTAGTAATATTCATGAATAAATTCCACGTTTAGAATGTTCGAAAAGTTTTTTTAAATCAATTTTAAAACTTATTCTACATCATGATATACATAAGAAGTTAAATATACTAGTTTTGAATCACAAAAACACGATTTGGATAATCAAATAGGTTGCTCAATGTCGAACATCTTTTGTTAACATTTGAAAAAATTAACGAGTCTAACCCACTTTTAGGCATTCTAAACGTATTTTTTATTTCATTTCATTATGTATTTATCATCAAAATGCATTAATGAAACTATATAAACCAATTATGAGTCACAAAAACACTTTTTGAACTACCATATGAGCCGTTCAATCTCCAATCATCACCGTTTTTGTAAAATTTGAACAATATCGTGAAGTAATATTCATGAAATAATTCCACGTTTAGAATGTCCGAAAAGTTTTTTTAATTCAATTTTAGAACTTATTCTACATCATAATACACATAGAAAGTTAGATATACTAGTTTGGAATCACAAAAACACGTTTTGGATAGTCATATAGGTTGCTCAACGTCGATCCTATTTTGTTAATATTTGAAAAAATTCTCGAGTCTAACCCACTTTTAGATGTTTTAAACGTATTTTTTATTTGATTTCATTATGTATTTATCATCAAAATGCTTTAATGAAACTATATATACCAATTATGAGTCACAAAAACACTTTTTGAACGACCATATGAGCCGTTCAATCTCCAATCATCACTGTTTTTGTAAAATTTGAACAAAATCGTAGTAATATTAATGAATAAATTCCACGTTTAGAATGTCCGAAAAGTTTTTTTAATTCAATTTTCAAGCTTATTCTACATCATAATACACATAGGAAGTTAGATACACTAGTTTGGAATCACAAAAACACGTTTTGGATAGTCATATAGGTTGCTCAATGTCCAACATCTTTTGTTACCATTTGGAAAAATTCACGAGTCTAACCCTCTTTTAGATATTCTAAACGTATTTTTTATTTGATTTAGTTATGTCTTTATCATCAAAATGCTTTAATGAAAATATATATACCAATTATGAGTCAAACAAAACACTTTTTCAACGACCATATGAGCCGTTCAACATCCAATAATCAATGTTTTTGTAAAATTTGAACAATATTGTGGAGTAATATTTATGAATAAATTCCACGTTTAGAATGTCCGAAAAGTTTTTTTAATTCAATTTTAAAACTTATTCTACATCATAATACACATAGGAAGTTAGATATACTAGTATGGAATCACAAAAACACGTTTCGGATAGTAATATAGGTTGCTGAATGTCGAACATCTTTTGGTAACATTTGAAAAAATTCACGAGTCTAACCCTCTTTTAGATGTTCTAAACGTATTTTTTATCTGATTTCGTTATGTATTTATCATCAAAATGCTTTAACGAAACTATAAATTCCAATTATGAGTCACAAAAACACTTTTTGAACGACCATATGAGTCGTTCAATATCCAATTATCACCGTTTTTGTAAAATTTGAACAATATCGTAGAGTAAATATTCATTAATAAATTCCACGTTTAGAATGTCCGAAAAAAATTTTTAATTCAATTTTAAAACTTATTCTACATCATAATACACATAGGAAGTTAGATATACTAGTTTGGAATCACAAAAATACGTTTTGGATAGTTGTATAGGTTGCTTAATGTCGATCATCATTTGTTAACATCTGAAAAAATTAACGAGTCTAACCCACTTTTAGATATTCTAAACATATTTTTTATATGATTTCATTACGTATTTATCATGAAAATGTTTTAATGAAACTATATATACCAATTATGAGTCACAAAAAAACTCTTTGAATGACCATATGAGACGTTCAATATCTAATTTTCACCGTTTTTATACAATTTGAACAATATCGTGTAGTAATATTCATGAATAAATTCCACGTTTAGAATATCCGAAAAAAATTTATTATTCAATGTTAAAACTTATTCTACATCATAATACACATAGGAGGTTAGATATACTAGTTTGGAATCACAAAAACACGTTTTGGATAGTCATATAGGTTGCTCAATGTCGAACATCTTTTGTTAACCTTTGAAAATTCACGAGTCTAACCGACTTATAGATGTTTTAAATGTATTTTTTATTTGATTTCATTATGCATTTATCTTCAAAATGCTTTAATGAAACTATATATACCAATTATGAGTCACAAAAACACTTTTTGAACGACTATGTAAGCCGTTCAATGTCCAATCATCACCGTTTTTATAAAATTTGAATAATATCGTGTAGTAATATTCATGAATAAATTCCACGTTTAGAATGTTCAAAAAGATTTTTTAAATCAATTTTAAAACTTATTCTACATCATGATATACATAGGAAGTTAGATATACTAGTTTGGAATCACAAAAACACGTTTTGGATAATCATATAGGTTGCTCAATGTCGAACATCTTTTGTTAACATTTGAAATAATTGACGAGTCTAACTCACTTTTAGATATTCTAAACGTATTTTTTATTTGATTTCATTATTTATTTATCATCAAAATGCTTTAATGAAACTATATATACCAATTATAAGTCACAAAAACACTTTTTGAACGACCATATGAGCCGTTCAATCTCCAATCATCACCGTTTTCGTAAAATTTGAACAATATCGTAGTAATATTAATGAATAAATTCCACGTTTAGAATGTCCGAAAAGTATTTTTAATTCAATTTTAAAACTTATTCTACATCATAATACACATAGGAAGTTAGATACACTAGTTTGGAATCACAAAAACACGTTTAGGATAGTCATATAGGTTGCTGAATGTCGAACATCTTTTGTTAACATTTGAAAAAATTCACGAGTCTAACCCTCTTTTAGATGTTCTAAACGTATTTTTTATTTGATTTCGTTATGTATTTATCATCAACATGCTTTAACGAAACTATATATACTAATTATGAGTCACAAAAACACTTTTTGAACGACCATATGAGCCGTTCAATATCTAATCATCACCGTTTTTGTAAAATTTGAACAATATCGTAGAGTAAATATTCATGAATAAATTCCACGTTTAGAATGTCCGAAATTTTTTTTAATTCAATTTTAAAACTTATTCTACATCATAATACACATAGGATGTTAGATTCACTAGTTTGGAATCACAAAAACACGTTTTGGATAGTCATATAGGTTGCTAAATGTCGAACATCTTTTGTTAACATTTGGAAAAATTCACGAGTCTAACCCTCTTTTAGATGTTCTAAACGTATTTTTTATTTGATTTCGTCATGTCTTTATCATCAAAATGCTTTAATGAAAATATACATACCAATTATGAGTCACAAAAATACTTTTTGAACGACCATATGAGCCGTTCAATATCCAATCATCACCGTTTTTGTAAAATTTGAACAATATCGTAGAGTAAATATTCATGAATAAATTCCACGTTTAGAATGTCCGAAATTTTTTTTTAATTCAATTTTAAAACTTATTCTACATCATAATACACATAGGAAGTTAGATTTACTAGTTTGGAATCACAAAAATACGTTTTGGATAGTTGTATAGGTTGCTCAATGTCGATCATCTTTTGTTAACATCTGAAAAAATTCACGAGTCTAACCCACTTTTAGATATTCTAAACGTATTTTTTATTTGATTTCATTACGTGTTTATCATGAAAATGCTTTAATGAAACTATATATACCAATTATGAGTCCCAAAAAAACTCTTTGAATGACCATATGAGACGTTCAATATCTAATTATCACCGTTTTCATAAAATTTGAACAATATCGTGTAGTAATATTCATGAATAAATTCCACGTTTAGAATGTCCGAAAAATTTTTATTCAATGTTAAACTTATTCTACATCATAATACACATAGGAGGTTAGATATACTAGTTTGGAATCACAAAAACACGTTTTGGATAGTCATATAGGTTGCTCAATGTCGAACATCTTTTGTTAACCTTTGAAAAAATTCACGAGTCTAACCGACTTTTAGATGTTCTAAATGTATTTTTTATTTGATTTCATTATGTATTTATCATCAAAATGCTTTAATGAAATTATATATACCAATTATGAGTCACAAAAACACTTTTTGAACGACTATGTAAGTCGTTCAATATCCAATCATCACCGTTTTTGTAAAATTTGAACAATACCGTAGTAATATTAATAAATAAATTCCACGTTTAGAATGTCTGAAAAATTTTTATTATTCAATGTTGAAACTTATTCTACATCATAATACACATAGGAGGTTAGATATACTAGTTTGGAATCACAAAAACACATTTTGGATAGTCATATAGATTGCTCAATGTAGAACATCTTTTGTTAACATTTGAACAAATTCACGAGTCTAACCCTCTTTTAGATGTTCTGAACGTATTTTTTATTTGATTTTATTATGTATTTATCATTAAAATGCTTTAATGAAAATATAAATAGCAATTATGAGTCACAAAAACACTTTTTGAACGACCATATGAGCCGTTCAATATCCAATCATCACCGTTTTTGTAAAATTTGAACAATATCGTGTAGTAATATTCATGAATAAATTCCACATTTAGAATGTCCGAAAAAATTTTATTATTCAATGTTAAAACTTATTCTACATCATAATACACATAGGAGGTTAGATATACTAGTTTGGAATCACAAAAACACGTTTTGGATAGTCATATAGGTTGCTCAATGTCGAACATCTTTTGTTAACCTTTGAAAAAATTCACGAGTTTAACCCTCTTTTAGATGTTCTAAACGTATTTTTTATTTGATTTCGTTATGTATTTATCATCAAAATGCTTTAACGAAACTATATATACCAATTATGAGTCACAAAAACACTTTTTGAACGACCATATGAGCCGTTCAATATCCAATTATCCCCGTTTTCATAAAATTTGAACAATATCGTGTAGTAATATTCATGAATAAATTCCACGTTTAGAATGTTCGAAAAGTTTTTTTAAATCAATTTTAAAACTTATTCTACATCATGATATACATAGGAAGTTAGATATAATAGTTTGGAATCACAAAAACACGTTTTGGATAATCAAATAGGTTGCTCAATGTCGAACATCTTTTGTTAACATTTGAAAAAATTAACGAGTCTATCCCACTTTTAGACATTCTAAACGTATTTTTTATTTGATTTCATTATGTATTTATCATCAAAATGCTTTAATGAAACTATATATACCAATTATGAGTCACAAAAACACTTTTTGAACGACCATATGAGCCGTTCAATCTCCACTCATCACCGTTTTTGTAAAATTTGAACAATATCGTGAAGTAATATTCATATAACAATTCCACGTTTAGAATGTCCGAAAAGTTTTTTTAATTCAATTTTAGAACTTATTCTACATCATAATACACATAGGAAGTTAGATATACTAGTTTGGAATCACAAAAACACGTTTTGGATAGTCATATAGGTTGCTCAACGTCGATCCTATTTTGTTAATATTTGAAAAAATCTCGAGTCTAACCCACTTTTAGATGTTTTAAACGTATTTTTTTATTTGATTTCATTATGTATTTATCATCAAAATGCTTTAATAAAACTATATATACCAATTATGAGTCACAAAAACACTTTTTGAATGACCATATGAGCCGTTCAATCTCCAATCATCACCGTTTTTGTAAAATTTGAACAATATCGTAGTAATATTAATGAATAAATTCCACGTTTAGAATGTCTGAAAAGTTTTTTTAATTCAATTTTAAAACTTATTCTACATCATAATACACATAGGAAGTTAGATACACTAGTTTGGAATCACAAAAACACGTTTTGGATAGTCATATAGGTTGCTCAATGTCCAACATCTTTTGTTACCATTTGGAAAAATTCACGAGTCTAACCCTCTTTTAGATATTCTAAACGTATTTTTTATTTGATTTAGTTATGTCTTTATCATCAAAATACTTTAATGAAACTATATATACCAATTATGAGTCAAACAAAACACTTTTTCAACGACCATATGAGCCGTTCAACATCCAATAATCAATGTTTTTGTAAAATTTGAACAATATTGTGGAGTAATATTTATGAATAAATTCCACGTTTAGAATGTCCGAAAAGTTTTTTTAATTCAATTTTAAAACTTATTCTACATCATAATACACATAGGAAGTTAGATATTCTAGTATGGAATCACAAAAACACGTTTCGAATAGTCATATAGGTTGCTGAATGTCGAACATCTTTTGGTAACATTTGAAAAAATTCACGAGTTTAACCCTCTTTTAGATGTTCTAAACATATTTTTTATTTGATTTCGTTATGTATTTATCATCAAAATGCATTAACGAAACTATACATACCAATTATGAGTCACAAAAACACTTTTTGAACGACCATATGAGCCGTTCAATATCCAATTATCACCGTTTTCATAAAATTTGAACAATATCGTGTAGTAATATTCATGAATAAATTCCACATTTAGAATGTCCGAAAAAAATTTATTATTCAATATTAAAACTTATTCTACATCATAATACACATAGGAGGTTAGATGTACTAGTTTGGAATCACAAAAACACGTTTTGGATAGTCATATAGGTTGCTCAATGTCGAACATCTTTTGTTAACCTTTGAAAAAATTCACGAGTCTAACCGACTTTTAGATGTTCTAAATGTATTTTTTTATTTGATTTCATTATGTATTTATCATCAAAATGCTTTAATGAAACTATATATACCAATTATGAGTCACAAAAACACTTTTTGAACAACTATGTAAGCCGTTCAATATCCAATCATCACCGTTTTTGTAAAATTTGAACATTACCGTAGTAATATTAATAAATAAATTCCACGTTTAGAATGTCTGAAAAATTTTTATTATTCAATTTTAAAACTTATTCTACATCATAATACACATAGGAAGTTAGATACACTAGTTTGGAATCACAAAAACACGTTTTGGATAGTCATATAGGTTGCTCAATGTCCAACATCTTTTGTTACCATTTGGAAAAATTCACGAGTCTAACCCTCTTTTAGATATTCTAAACGTATTTTTTATTTGATTTAGTTATGTCTTTATCATCAAAATACTTTAATGAAACTACATATACCAATTATGAGTCAAACAAAACACTTTTTCAACGACCATATGAGCCGTTCAACATCCAATAATCAATGTTTTTGTAAAATTTGAACAATATTGTGGAGTAATATTTATGAATAAATTCCACGTTTAGAATGTCCGAAAAGTTTTTTTAATTCAATTTTAAAACTTATTCTACATCATAATACACATAGGAAGTTAGATATTCTAGTATGGAATCACAAAAACACGTTTCGAATAGTCATATAGGTTGCTGAATGTCGAACATCTTTTGGTAACATTTGAAAAAATTCACGAGTTTAACCCTCTTTTAGATGTTCTAAACATATTTTTTATTTGATTTCGTTATGTATTTATCATCAAAATGCATTAACGAAACTATACATACCAATTATGAGTCACAAAAACACTTTTTGAACGACCATATGAGCCGTTCAATATCCAATTATCACCGTTTTCATAAAATTTGAACAATATCGTGTAGTAATATTCATGAATAAATTCCACATTTAGAATGTCCGAAAAAAATTTATTATTCAATATTAAAACTTATTCTACATCATAATACACATAGGAGGTTAGATGTACTAGTTTGGAATTACAAATACACGTTTTGGATAGTCATATAGGTTGCTCAATGTCGAACATCTTTTGTTAACCTTTGAAAAAATTCACGAGTCTAACCGACTTTTAGATGTTCTAAATGTATTTTTTTATTTGATTTCATTATGTATTTATCATCAAAATGCTTTAATGAAACTATATATACCAATTATGAGTCACAAAAACACTTTTTGAACAACTATGTAAGCCGTTCAATATCCAATCATCACCGTTTTTGTAAAATTTGAACATTACCGTAGTAATATTAATAAATAAATTCCACGTTTAGAATGTCTGAAAAATTTTTATTATTCAATTTTAAAACTTATTCTACATCATAATACACATAGGAAGTTAGATACACTAGTTTGGAATCACAAAAACACGTTTTGGATAGTCATATAGGTTGCTCAATGTCCAACATCTTTTGTTACCATTTGGAAAAATTCACGAGTCTAACCCTCTTTTAGATATTCTAAACGTATTTTTTATTTGATTTAGTTATGTCTTTATCATCAAAATACTTTAATGAAACTACATATACCAATTATGAGTCAAACAAAACACTTTTTCAACGACCATATGAGCCGTTCAACATCCAATAATCAATGTTTTTGTAAAATTTGAACAATATTGTGGAGTAATATTTATGAATAAATTCCACGTTTAGAATGTCCGAAAAGTTTTTTTAATTCAATTTTAAAACTTATTCTACATCATAATACACATAGGAAGTTAGATATTCTAGTATGGAATCACAAAAACACGTTTCGAATAGTCATATAGGTTGCTGAATGTCGAACATCTTTTGGTAACATTTGAAAAAATTCACGAGTTTAACCCTCTTTTAGATGTTCTAAACATATTTTTTATTTGATTTCGTTATGTATTTATCATCAAAATGCATTAACGAAACTATACATACCAATTATGAGTCACAAAAACACTTTTTGAACGACCATATGAGCCGTTCAATATCCAATTATCACCGTTTTCATAAAATTTGAACAATATCGTGTAGTAATATTCATGAATAAATTCCACATTTAGAATGTCCGAAAAAAATTTATTATTCAATATTAAAACTTATTCTACATCATAATACACATAGGAGGTTAGATGTACTAGTTTGGAATCACAAATACACGTTTTGGATAGTCATATAGGTTGCTCAATGTCGAACATCTTTTGTTAACCTTTGAAAAAATTCACGAGTCTAACCGACTTTTAGATGTTCTAAATGTATTTTTTTATTTGATTTCATTATGTATTTATCATCAAAATGCTTTAATGAAACTATATATACCAATTATGAGTCACAAAAACACTTTTTGAACAACTATGTAAGCCGTTCAATATCCAATCATCACCGTTTTTGTAAAATTTGAACATTACCGTAGTAATATTAATAAATAAATTCGACGTTTAGAATGTCTGAAAAATTTTTATTATTCAATTTTAAAACTTATTCTACATCATAATACACATAGGAAGTTAGATACACTAGTTTGGAATCACAAAAACACGTTTTGGATAGTCATATAGGTTGCTCAATGTCCAACATCTTTTGTTACCATTTGGAAAAATTCACGAGTCTAACCCTCTTTTAGATATTCTAAACGTATTTTTTATTTGATTTAGTTATGTCTTTATCATCAAAATACTTTAATGAAACTATATATACCAATTATGAGTCAAACAAAACACTTTTTCAACGACCATATGAGCCGTTCAACATCCAATAATCAATGTTTTTGTAAAATTCGAACAATATTGTGGAGTAATATTTATGAATAAATTCCACGTTTAGAATGTCCGAAAAGTTTTTTTAATTCAATTTTAAAACTTATTCGACATCATAAAACACATAGGAAGTTAGATATACTAGTTTGGAATCACAAAAACACGTTTTGGATAGTCATATAGGTAGCTCAATCTCGATCATCTTTTGTTAACATTTGAAAAAATTCACGAGTTTAACCCTCTTTTAGATGTTCTAAACGTAATTTTTATTTGATTTCGTTATGTATTTATCATCAAAATGCTTTAACGAAACTATATATACCAATTATGAGTCACAAAAACACTTTTTGAACGATCATATGAGCCGTTCAATATCCAATTATCACCGTTTTCATAAAATTTGAACAATATCGTGTAGTAATATTCATGAATAAATTCCACATTTAGAATGTACGAAAAATTTTTATTATTCAATGTTAAAACTTATTCTACATCATAATACACATAGGAGGTTAGATATACTAGTTTGGAATCACAAAAACACGTTTTGGATAGTCATATAGGTTGCTCAATGTTGAACATCTTTTGTTAACCTTTGAAAAAATTCACGAGTCTAACCGACTTTTAGATGTTCTAAATGTATTTTTTATTTGATTTCATTATGTATTTATCATCAAAATGCTTTAATGAAACTATATATACCAATTATGAGTCACAAAAACACTTTTTGAACGACTATGTAAGCCGTTCAATAGCCAATCATCACCGTTTTTATAAAATTTGAACAATATCGTGTAGTAATATTCATTAATAAATTCCACGTTTAGAATGTTCGAAAAGTTTTTTTAAATCAATTTTAAAACTTATTCTACATCATGATATACATAGGAAGTTAGATATACTAGTTTGGAATCACAAAAACACGTTTTGGATAACCAAATAGGTTGCTCAATGTCGAACATCTTTTGTTAACATTTGAAAAAATTAACGAGTCTAACCCACTTTTAGACATTCTAAACGTATTTTTTATTTGATTTCATTATGTATTTATCATCAAAATGCTTTAATGAAACTATATATACCAATTATGAGTCACAAAAACACTTTTTGAACGACCGTATGAGCCGTTCAATCTCCAATCATCACCGTTTTTGTAAAATTTGAACAATATCGTGAAGTAATATTCATGAAAAAATTCCACGTTTAGAATGTCCGAAAAGTTTTTTTAATTCAATTTTAGAACTTATTCTACGTCATAATACACATAGGAAGTTAGATATACTAGTTTGGAATCACAAAAACACCTTTTGGATAGTCATATAGGTTGCTCAACGTCGATCCTATTTTGTTAATATTTGAAAAAATTCTCGAGTCTAACCCACTTTTAGATGTTTTAAACGTATTTTTTTATTTGATTTCATTATGTATTTATCATCAAAATGCTTTAATAAAACTATATATACCAATTATGAGTCACAAAAACACTTTTTGAACGACCATATGAGCCGTTCAATCTCCAATCATCACCGTTTTTGTAAAATTTGAACAATATCGTAGTAATATTAATGAATAAATTCCACGTTAAGAATGTCCGAAAAGTTTTTTTAATTCAATTTTAAAACTTATTCTACATCATAATACACATAGGAAGTTAGATACACTAGTTTGGAATCACAAAAACACGTTTTGGATAGTCATATAGGTTGCTCAATGTCCAACATCTTTTGTTACCATTTGGAAAAATTCACGAGTCTAACCCTCTTTTAGATATTCTAAACGTATTTTTTATTTGATTTAGTTATGTCTTTATCATCAAAATGCTTTAATGAAACTATATATACCAATTATGAGTCAAACAAAACACTTTTTCAACGACCATATGAGCTGTTCAACATCCAATAATCAATGTTTTTGTAAAATTTGAACAATATTGTGGAGTAATATTTATGAATAAATTCCACGTTTAGAATGTCCGAAAAGTTTTTTTAATTCAATTTTAAAACTTATTCTACATCATAATACACATAGGAAGTTAGATATACTAGTATGGAATCACAAAAACACGTTTCGAATAGTCATATAGGTTGCTGAATGTAGAACATCTTTTGGTAACATTTGAAAAAATTCACGAGTTTAACCCTCTTTTAGATGTTCTAAACGTATTTTTTATTTGATTTTGTTAAGTATTTATCATCAAAATACATTAACGAAACTATACATACCAATTATGAGTCACAAAAATACTTTTTGAACGACCATATGAGCCGTTCAATCTCCAATCATCACCGTTTTTGTAAAATTTGAACAATATCGTAGTAATATTAATGAATAAATTCCACGTTTAGAATGTCCGAAAAGTTTTTTTAATTCAATTTTAAAACTTATTCTACATCATAATACACATAGGAAGTTAGATACACTAGTTTGGAATCACAAAAACACGTTTTGGATAGTCATATAGGTTGCTCAATGTCCAACATCTTTTGTTACCATTTGGAAAAATTCACGAGTCTAACCCTCTTTTAGATATTCTAAACGTATTTTTTATTTGATTTAGTTATGTCTTTATCATCAAAATGCTTTAATGAAACTATATATACCAATTATGAGTCAAACAAAACACTTTTTCAACGACCATATGAGCCGTTCAACATCCAATAATCAATGTTTTTGTAAAATTTGAACAATATTGTGGAGTAATATTTATGAATAAATTCCACGTTTCGAATGTCCGAAAAGTTTTTTTAATTCAATTTTAAAACTTATTCTACATCATAATACACATAGGAAGTTAGATATACTAGTATGGAATCACAAAAACACGTTTCGAATAGTCATATAGGTTGCTGAATGTCGAACATCTTTTGGTAACATTTGAAAAAATTCACGAGTTTAACCCTCTTTTAGATGTTCTAAACGTATTTTTTATTTGATTTCGTTATGTATTTATCATCAAAATGCTTTAACGAAACTATACATACCAATTATGAGTCACAAAAACACTTTTTGAACGACCATATGAGCCGTTCAATATCCAATTATCACCGTTTTCATAAAATTTGAACAATATCATGTAGTAATATTCATGAATAAATTCCACATTTAGAATGTCCGAAAAATTTTTATTATTCAATATTAAAACTTATTCTACATCATAATACACATAGGAGGTTAGATGTACTAGTTTGGAATCACAAAAACACGTTTTGGATAGTCATATAGGTTGCTCAATGTCGAACATCTTTTGTTAACCTTTGAAAAAATTCACGAGTCTAACCGACTTTTAGATGTTCTAAATGTATTTTTTATTTGATTTCATTATGTATTTATCATCAAAATGCTTTAATGAAACTATATATACCAATTATGAGTCACAAAAACACTTTTTGAACGACTATGTAAGCCGTTCAATATCCAATCATCACCGTTTTTATAAAATTTGAACAATATCGTGTAGTAATATTCATGAATAAATTCCACGTTTAGAATGTTCGAAAAGTTTTTTTAAATCAATTTTAAAACTTATTCTACATCATGATATACATAGGAAGTTAGATATACTAGTTTGGAATCACAAAAACACGTTTTGGATAGTCAAATAGGTTGCTCAATGTCGAACATCTTTTGTTAACATTTGAAAAAATTAACGAGTCTAACCCACTTTTAGACATTCTAAACGTATTTTTTATTTGATTTCATTATGTATTTATCATCAAAATGCTTTAATGAAACTATATATACCAATTATGAGTCACAAAAACACTTTTTGAACGACCATATGAGCCGTTCAATCTCCAATCATCACCGTTTTTGTAAAATTTGAACAATATCGTGAAGTAATATTCATGAAAAAATTCCACGTTTAGAATGTCCGAAAAGTTTTTTTAATTCAATTTTAGAACTTATTCTACATCATAATACACATAGGAAGTTAGATATACTAGTTTGGAATCACAAAAAAACACGTTTTGGATAGTCATATAGGTTGCTCAACGTCGATCATATTTTGTTAATATTTGAAAAAATTCTCGAGTCTAACCCACTTTTAGATATTCTAAACGTATTTTTTTATTTGATTTCATTATGTATTTATCATCAAAATGCTTTAATGAAACTATATATACCAATTATGAGTCACAAAAACACTTTTTGAACGACCATATGAGCCATTCAATCTCCAATCATCACCGTTTTTGTAAAATTTGAACAATATCGTAGTAATATTAATGAATAAATTCCACGTTTAGAATGTCCGAAAAGTTTTTTTAATTCAATTTTAAAACTTATTCTACATCATAATACACATAGGAAGTTAGATATACTAGTATGGAATCACAAAAACACGTTTCGAATAGTCGTATAGGTTGCTGAATGTCGAACATCTTTTGGTAACATTTGAAAAAATTCACGAGTTTAACCCTCTTTTAGATGTTCTAAACGTATTTTTTATTTGATTTCGTTAAGTATTTATCATCAAAATACATTAACGAAACTATACATACCAATTATGAGTCACAAAAATACTTTTTGAACGACCATATGAGCCGTTCAATCTCCAATCATCACCGTTTTTGTAAAATTTGAACAATATCGTAGTAATATTAATGAATAAATTCCACGTTTAGAATGTCCGAAAAGTTTTTTTAATTCAATTTTAAAACTTATTCTACATCATAATACACATAGGAAGTTAGATACACTAGTTTGGAATCACAAAAACACGTTTGGATAGTCATATAGGTTGCTCAATGTCCAACATCTTTTGTTACCATTTGGAAAAATTCACGAGTCTAACCGACTTTTAGATGTTCTAAATGTATTTTTTATTTGATTTCATTATGTATTTATCATCAAAATGCTTTAATGAAACTATATATACCAATTATGAGTCACAAAAACACTTTTTGAACGACTATGTAAGCCGTTCAATATTCAATCATCACCGTTTTTATAAAATTTGAACAATATCGTGTAGTAATATTCATGAATAAATTCCACGTTTAGAATGTTCGAAAAGTTTTTTTAAATCAATTTTAAAACTTATTCTACATCATGATATACATAGGAAGTTAGATATACTAGTTTGGAATCACAAAAACACGTTTTGGATAGTCAAATAGGTTGCTCAATGTCGAACATCTTTTGTTAATATTTGAAAAAATTCTCGAGTCTAACCCACTTTTAGATATTCTAAACGTATTTTTTTATTTGATTTCATTATGTATTTATCATCAAAATGCTTTAATGAAACTATATATACCAATTATGAGTCACAAAAACACTTTTTGAACGACCATATGAGCCGTTCAATCTCCAATCATCACCGTTTTTGTAAAATTTGAACAATATCGTAGTAATATTAATGAATAAATTCCACGTTTAGAATGTCCGAAAAGTTTTTTTAATTCAATTTTAAAACTTATTCTACATCATAATACACATAGGAAGTTAGATACACTAGTTTGGAATCACAAAAACACGTTTTGGATAGTCATATAGGTTGCTCAATGTCCAACATCTTTTGTTACCATTTGGAAAAATTCACGAGTCTATCCCTCTTTTAGATATTCTAAACGTATTTTTTATTTGATTTTGTTATGTCTTTATCATCAAAATGCTTTAATGAAACTATATATACCAATTATGAGTCAAACAAAACACTTTTTCAACGACCATATGAGCTGTTCAACATCCAATAATCAATGTTTTTGTAAAATTTGAACAATATTGTGGAGTAATATTTATGAATAAATTCCACGTTTAGAATGTCCGAAAAGTTTTTTTAATTCAATTTTAAAACTTATTCTACATCATAATACACATAGGAAGTTAGATATACTAGTATGGAATCACAAAAACACGTTTCGAATAGTCGTATAGGTTGCTGAATGTCGAACATCTTTTGGTAACATTTGAAAAAATTCACGAGTTTAACCCTCTTTTAGATGTTCTAAACGTATTTTTTATTTGATTTCGTTAAGTATTTATCATCAAAATACATTAACGAAACTATACATACCAATTATGAGTCAAAAAAATACTTTTTGAACGACCATATGAGCCGTTCAATCTCCAATCATCACCGTTTTTGTAAAATTTGAACAATATCGTAGTAATATTAATGAATAAATTCCACGTTTAGAATGTCCGAAAAGTTTTTTTAATTCAATTTTAAAACTTATTCTACATCATAATACACATAGGAAGTTAGATACACTAGTTTGGAATCACAAAAACACGTTTTGGATAGTCATATAGGTTGCTCAATGTCCAACATCTTTTGTTACCATTTGGAAAAATTCACGAGTCTAACCCTCTTTTAAATATTCTAAACGTATTTTTTATTTGATTTAGTTATGTCTTTATCATCAAAATGCTTTAATGAAACTATATATACTAATTATGAGTCAAAAAAACACTTTTTCAACGACCATATGAGCCGTTCAATATCCAATAATCAACGTTTTTGTAAAATTTGAATAATATTGTGGAGTAATATTTATGAATAAATTCCACGTTTAGAATGTCCAAAAAGTTTTTTTAATTCAATTTTAAAACTTATTCTACATCATAATGCACATAGGAAGTTAGATATACTAGTATGGAATCACAAAAACACGTTTCGGATAGTCATATAGGTTGCTGAATGTCGAACATCTTTTGGTAACATTTGAAAAAATTCACGAGTTTAACCCTCTTTTAGATGTTCTAAACGTATTTTTTATTTGATTTCGTTATGTATTTATCATCAAAATGCTTTAACGAAACTATATATACCAATTATGAGTCACAAAAACACTTTTTGAACGACCATATGAGCCGTTCAATATCCAATTATCACCGTTTTCATAAAATTTGAACAATATCGTGTAGTAATATTAATGAATAAATTCCACATTTAGAATGTCCGAAAAAATTTTATTATTCAATATTAAAACTTATTCTACATCATAATACACATAGGAGGTTAGATGTACTAGTTTGGAATCACAAAAACACGTTTTGGATAGTCATATAGGTTGCTCAATGTCGAACATCTTTTGTTAACCTTTGAAAAAATTCACGAGTCTAACCGACTTTTAGATGTTCTAAATGTATTTTTTATTTGATTTCATTATGTATTTATCATCAAAATGCTTTAATGAAACTATATATACCAATTATGAGTCACAAAAACACTTTTTGAACGACTATGTAAGCCGTTCAATATTCAATCATCACCGTTTTTATAAAATTTGAACAATATCGTGTAGTAATATTCATGAATAAATTCCACGTTTAGAATGTTCGAAAAGTTTTTTTAAATCAATTTTAAAACTTATTCTACATCATGATATACATAGGAAGTTAGATATACTAGTTTGGAATCACAAAAACACGTTTTGGATAGTCAAATAGGTTGCTCAATGTCGAACATCTTTTGTTAATATTTGAAAAAATTCTCGAGTCTAACCCACTTTTAGATATTCTAAACGTATTTTTTTATTTGATTTCATTATGTATTTATCATCAAAATGCTTTAATGAAACTATATATACCAATTATGAGTCACAAAAACACTTTTTGAACGACCATATGAGCCGTTCAATCTCCAATCATCACCGTTTTTGTAAAATTTGAACAATATCGTAGTAATATTAATGAATAAATTCCACGTTTAGAATGTCCGAAAAGTTTTTTTAATTCAATTTTAAAACTTATTCTACATCATAATACACATAGGAAGTTAGATACACTAGTTTGGAATCACAAAAACACGTTTTGGATAGTCATAAAGGTTGCTCAATGTCCAACATCTTTTGTTACCATTTGGAAAAATTCACGAGTCTAACCCTCTTTTAGATATTCTAAACGTATTTTTTATTTGATTTAGTTATGTCTTTATCATCAAAATGCTTTAATGAAACTATATATACCAATTATGAGTCAAACAAAACACTTTTTCAACGACCATATGAGCTGTTCAACATCCAATAATCAATGTTTTTGTAAAATTTGAACAATATTGTGGAGTAATATTAATGAATAAATTCCACGTTTAGAATGTCCGAAAAGTTTTTTTAATTCAATTTTAAAACTTATTCTACATCATAATACACATAGGAAGTTAGATACACTAGTTTGGAATCACAAAAACACGTTTTGGATAGTCATATAGGTTGCTCAATGTCCAACATCTTTTGTTACCATTTGGAAAAATTCACGAGTCTAACCCTCTTTTAAATATTCTAAACGTATTTTTTATTTGATTTAGTTATGTCTTTATCATCAAAATGCTTTAATGAAACTATATATACCAATTATGAGTCACAAAAACACTTTTTGAACGACCATATGAGCCGTTCAATATCCAATTATCCCCGTTTTCATAAAATTTGAACAATATCGTGTAGTAATATTCATGAATAAATTCCACATTTAGAATGTCCGAAAATTTTTATTATTCAATGTTAAAACTTATTCTACATCATAATACACATAGGAGGTTAGATATACTAGTTTGGAATCACAAAAACACGTTTTGGATAGTCATATAGGTTGCTCAATGTCGAACATCTTTTGTTAACCTTTGAAAAAATTCACGAGTCTAACCGACTTTTAGATGTTCTAAATGTATTTTTTATTTGATTTCATTATGTATTTATCATCAAAATGCTTTAATGAAACTATATATACCAATTATGAGTCACAAAAACACTTTTTGAACGACTATGTAAGCCGTTCAATAGCCAATCATCACCGTTTTTATAAAATTTGAACAATATCGTGTAGTAATATTCATGAATAAATTCCACGTTTAGAATGTTCGAAAAGTTTTTTTAAATCAATTTTAAAACTTATTCTACATCATGATATACATAGGAAGTTAGATATAATAGTTTGGAATCACAAAAACACGTTTTGGATAATCAAATAGGTTGCTCAATGTCGAACATCTTTTGTTAACATTTGAAAAAATTAACGAGTCTATCCCACTTTTAGACATTCTAAACGTATTTTTTATTTGATTTCATTATGTATTTATCATCAAAATGCTTTAATGAAACTATATATACCAATTATGAGTCACAAAAACACTTTTTGAACGACCATATGAGCCGTTCAATCTCCACTCATCACCGTTTTTGTAAAATTTGAACAATATCGTGAAGTAATATTCATATAACAATTCCACGTTTAGAATGTCCGAAAAGTTTTTTTAATTCAATTTTAGAACTTATTCTACATCATAATACACATAGGAAGTTAGATATACTAGTTTGGAATCACAAAAACACGTTTTGGATAGTCATATAGGTTGCTCAACGTCGATCCTATTTTGTTAATATTTGAAAAAATCTCGAGTCTAACCCACTTTTAGATGTTTTAAACGTATTTTTTTATTTGATTTCATTATGTATTTATCATCAAAATGCTTTAATAAAACTATATATACCAATTATGAGTCACAAAAACACTTTTTGAATGACCATATGAGCCGTTCAATCTCCAATCATCACCGTTTTTGTAAAATTTGAACAATATCGTAGTAATATTAATGACTAAATTCCACGTTTAGAATGTCTGAAAAGTTTTTTTAATTCAATTTTAAAACTTATTCTACATCATAATACACATAGGAAGTTAGATACACTAGTTTGGAATCACAAAAACACGTTTTGGATAGTCATATAGGTTGCTCAATGTCCAACATCTTTTGTTACCATTTGGAAAAATTCACGAGTCTAACCCTCTTTTAGATATTCTAAACGTATTTTTTATTTGATTTAGTTATGTCTTTATCATCAAAATACTTTAATGAAACTATATATACCAATTATGAGTCAAACAAAACACTTTTTCAACGACCATATGAGCCGTTCAACATCCAATAATCAATGTTTTTGTAAAATTTGAACAATATTGTGGAGTAATATTTATGAATAAATTCCACGTTTAGAATGTCCGAAAAGTTTTTTTAATTCAATTTTAAAACTTATTCTACATCATAATACACATAGGAAGTTAGATATTCTAGTATGGAATCACAAAAACACGTTTCGAATAGTCATATAGGTTGCTGAATGTCGAACATCTTTTGGTAACATTTGAAAAAATTCACGAGTTTAACCCTCTTTTAGATGTTCTAAACATATTTTTTATTTGATTTCGTTATGTATTTATCATCAAAATGCATTAACGAAACTATACATACCAATTATGAGTCACAAAAACACTTTTTGAACGACCATATGAGCCGTTCAATGTCCAATTATCACCGTTTTCATAAAATTTGAACAATATCGTGTAGTAATATTCATGAATAAATTCCACATTTAGAATGTCCGAAAAAAATTTATTATTCAATATTAAAACTTATTCTACATCATAATACACATAGGAGGTTAGATGTACTAGTTTGGAATCACAAAAACACGTTTTGGATAGTCATATAGGTTGCTCAATGTCGAACATCTTTTGTTAACCTTTGAAAAAATTCACGAGTCTAACCGACTTTTAGATGTTCTAAATGTATTTTTTTATTTGATTTCATTATGTATTTATCATCAAAATGCTTTAATGAAACTATATATACCAATTATGAGTCACAAAAACACTTTTTGAACAACTATGTAAGCCGTTCAATATCCAATCATCACCGTTTTTGTAAAATTTGAACATTACCGTAGTAATATTAATAAATAAATTCCACGTTTAGAATGTCTGAAAAATTTTTATTATTCAATTTTAAAACTTATTCTACATCATAATACACATAGGAAGTTAGATACACTAGTTTGGAATCACAAAAACACGTTTTGGATAGTCATATAGGTTGCTCAATGTCCAACATCTTTTGTTACCATTTGGAAAAATTCACGAGTCTAACCCTCTTTTAGATATTCTAAACGTATTTTTTATTTGATTTAGTTATGTCTTTATCATCAAAATACTTTAATGAAACTATATATACCAATTATGAGTCAAACAAAACACTTTTTCAACGACCATATGAGCCGTTCAACATCCAATAATCAATGTTTTTGTAAAATTCGAACAATATTGTGGAGTAATATTTATGAATAAATTCCACGTTTAGAATGTCCGAAAAGTTTTTTTAATTCAATTTTAAAACTTATTCGACATCATAAAACACATAGGAAGTTAGATATACTAGTTTGGAATCACAAAAACACGTTTTGGATAGTCATATAGGTAGCTCAATCTCGATCATCTTTTGTTAACATTTGAAAAAATTCACGAGTTTAACCCTCTTTTAGATGTTCTAAACGTAATTTTTATTTGATTTCGTTATGTATTTATCATCAAAATGCTTTAACGAAACTATATATACCAATTATGAGTCACAAAAACACTTTTTGAACGATCATATGAGCCGTTCAATATCCAATTATCACCGTTTTCATAAAATTTGAACAATATCGTGTAGTAATATTCATGAATAAATTCCACATTTAGAATGTACGAAAATTTTTTATTATTCAATGTTAAAACTTATTCTACATCATAATACACATAGGAGGTTAGATATACTAGTTTGGAATCACAAAAACACGTTTTGGATAGTCATATAGGTTGCTCAATGTTGAACATCTTTTGTTAACCTTTGAAAAAATTCACGAGTCTAACCGACTTTTAGATGTTCTAAATGTATTTTTTATTTGATTTCATTATGTATTTATCATCAAAATGCTTTAATGAAACTATATATACCAATTATGAGTCACAAAAACACTTTTTGAACGACTATGTAAGCCGTTCAATAGCCAATCATCACCGTTTTTATAAAATTTGAACAATATCGTGTAGTAATATTCATTAATAAATTCCACGTTTAGAATGTTCGAAAAGTTTTTTTAAATCAATTTTAAAACTTATTCTACATCATGATATACATAGGAAGTTAGATATACTAGTTTGGAATCACAAAAACACGTTTTGGATAACCAAATAGGTTGCTCAATGTCGAACATCTTTTGTTAACATTTGAAAAAATTAACGAGTCTAACCCACTTTTAGACATTCTAAACGTATTTTTTATTTGATTTCATTATGTATTTATCATCAAAATGCTTTAATGAAACTATATATACCAATTATGAGTCACAAAAACACTTTTTGAACGACCGTATGAGCCGTTCAATCTCCAATCATCACCGTTTTTGTAAAATTTGAACAATATCGTGAAGTAATATTCATGAAAAAATTCCACGTTTAGAATGTCCGAAAAGTTTTTTTAATTCAATTTTAGAACTTATTCTACGTCATAATACACATAGGAAGTTAGATATACTAGTTTGGAATCACAAAAACACCTTTTGGATAGTCATATAGGTTGCTCAACGTCGATCCTATTTTGTTAATATTTGAAAAAATTCTCGAGTCTAACCCACTTTTAGATGTTTTAAACGTATTTTTTTATTTGATTTCATTATGTATTTATCATCAAAATGCTTTAATAAAACTATATATACCAATTATGAGTCACAAAAACACTTTTTGAACGACCATATGAGCCGTTCAATCTCCAATCATCACCGTTTTTGTAAAATTTGAACAATATCGTAGTAATATTAATGAATAAATTCCACGTTAAGAATGTCCGAAAAGTTTTTTTAATTCAATTTTAAAACTTATTCTACATCATAATACACATAGGAAGTTAGATACACTAGTTTGGAATCACAAAAACACGTTTTGGATAGTCATATAGGTTGCTCAATGTCCAACATCTTTTGTTACCATTTGGAAAAATTCACGAGTCTAACCCTCTTTTAGATATTCTAAACGTATTTTTTATTTGATTTAGTTATGTCTTTATCATCAAAATGCTTTAATGAAACTATATATACCAATTATGAGTCAAACAAAACACTTTTTCAACGACCATATGAGCTGTTCAACATCCAATAATCAATGTTTTTGTAAAATTTGAACAATATTGTGGAGTAATATTTATGAATAAATTCCACGTTTAGAATGTCCGAAAAGTTTTTTTAATTCAATTTTAAAACTTATTCTACATCATAATACACATAGGAAGTTAGATATACTAGTATGGAATCACAAAAACACGTTTCGAATAGTCTTATAGGTTGCTGAATGTAGAACATCTTTTGGTAACATTTGAAAAAATTCACGAGTTTAACCCTCTTTTAGATGTTCTAAACGTATTTTTTATTTGATTTCGTTAAGTATTTATCATCAAAATACATTAACGAAACTATACATACCAATTATGAGTCACAAAAATACTTTTTGAACGACCATATGAGCCGTTCAATCTCCAATCATCACCGTTTTTGTAAAATTTGAACAATATCGTAGTAATATTAATGAATAAATTCCACGTTTAGAATGTCCGAAAAGTTTTTTTAATTCAATTTTAAAACTTATTCTACATCATAATACACATAGGAAGTTAGATACACTAGTTTGGAATCACAAAAACACGTTTTGGATAGTCATATAGGTTGCTCAATGTCCAACTTCTTTTGTTACCATTTGGAAAAATTCACGAGTCTAACCCTCTTTTAGATATTCTAAACGTATTTTTTATTTGATTTAGTTATGTCTTTATCATCAAAATGCTTTAATGAAACTATATATACCAATTATGAGTCAAACAAAACACTTTTTCAACGACCATATGAGCCGTTCAACATCCAATAATCAATGTTTTTGTAAAATTTGAACAATATTGTGGAGTAATATTTATGAATAAATTCCACGTTTCGAATGTCCGAAAAGTTTTTTTAATTCAATTTTAAAACTTATTCTACATCATAATACACATAGGAAGTTAGATATACTAGTATGGAATCACAAAAACACGTTTCGAATAGTCATATAGGTTGCTGAATGTCGAACATCTTTTGGTAACATTTGAAAAAATTCACGAGTTTAACCCTCTTTTAGATGTTCTAAACGTATTTTTTATTTGATTTCGTTATGTATTTATCATCAAAATGCTTTAACGAAACTATACATACCAATTATGAGTCACAAAAACACTTTTTGAACGACCATATGAGCCGTTCAATATCCAATTATCACCGTTTTCATAAAATTTGAACAATATCATGTAGTAATATTCATGAATAAATTCCACATTTAGAATGTCCGAAAAATTTTTATTATTCAATATTAAAACTTATTCTACATCATAATACACATAGGAGGTTAGATGTACTAGTTTGGAATCACAAAAACACGTTTTGGATAGTCATATAGGTTGCTCAATGTCGAACATCTTTTGTTAACCTTTGAAAAAATTCACGAGTCTAACCGACTTTTAGATGTTCTAAATGTATTTTTTATTTGATTTCATTATGTATTTATCATCAAAATGCTTTAATGAAACTATATATACCAATTATGAGTCACAAAAACACTTTTTGAACGACTATGTAAGCCGTTCAATATCCAATCATCACCGTTTTTATAAAATTTGAACAATATCGTGTAGTAATATTCATGAATAAATTCCACGTTTAGAATGTTCGAAAAGTTTTTTTAAATCAATTTTAAAACTTATTCTACATCATGATATACATAGGAAGTTAGATATACTAGTTTGGAATCACAAAAACACGTTTTGGATAGTCAAATAGGTTGCTCAATGTCGAACATCTTTTGTTAACATTTGAAAAAATTAACGAGTCTAACCCACTTTTAGACATTCTAAACGTATTTTTTATTTGATTTCATTATGTATTTATCATCAAAATGCTTTAATGAAACTATATATACCAATTATGAGTCACAAAAACACTTTTTGAACGACCATATGAGCCGTTCAATCTCCAATCATCACCGTTTTTGTAAAATTTGAACAATATCGTGAAGTAATATTCATGAAAAAATTCCACGTTTAGAATGTCCGAAAAGTTTTTTTAATTCAATTTTAGAACTTATTCTACATCATAATACACATAGGAAGTTAGATATACTAGTTTGGAATCACAAAAACACGTTTTGGATAGTCATATAGGTTGCTCAACGTCGATCATATTTTGTTAATATTTGAAAAAATTCTCGAGTCTAACCCACTTTTAGATATTCTAAACGTATTTTTTTATTTGATTTCATTATGTATTTATCATCAAAATGCTTTAATGAAACTATATATACCAATTATGAGTCACAAAAACACTTTTTGAACGACCATATGAGCCGTTCAATCTCCAATCATCACCGTTTTTGTAAAATTTGAACAATATCGTAGTAATATTAATGAATAAATTCCACGTTTAGAATGTCCGAAAAGTTTTTTTAATTCAATTTTAAAACTTATTCTACATCATAATACACATAGGAAGTTAGATACACTAGTTTGGAATCACAAAAACACGTTTTGGATAGTCATATAGGTTGCTCAATGTCCAACATCTTTTGTTACCATTTGGAAAAATTCACGAGTCTAACCCTCTTTTAGATATTCTAAACGTATTTTTTATTTGATTTAGTTATGTCTTTATCATCAAAATGCTTTAATGAAACTATATATACCAATTATGAGTCAAACAAAACACTTTTTCAACGACCATATGAGCTGTTCAACATCCAATAATCAATGTTTTTGTAAAATTTGAACAATATTGTGGAGTAATATTTATGAATAAATTCCACGTTTAGAATGTCCGAAAAGTTTTTTTAATTCAATTTTAAAACTTATTCTACATCATAATACACATAGGAAGTTAGATATACTAGTATGGAATCACAAAAACACGTTTCGAATAGTCATATAGGTTGCTGAATGTCGAACATCTTTTGGTAACATTTGAAAAAATTCACGAGTTTAACCCTCTTTTAGATGTTCTAAACGTATTTTTTATTTGATTTCGTTAAGTATTTATCATCAAAATACATTAACGAAACTATACATACCAATTATGAGTCACAAAAATACTTTTTGAACGACCATATGAGCCGTTCAATCTCCAATCATCACCGTTTTTGTAAAATTTGAACAATATCGTAGTAATATTAATGAATAAATTCCACGTTTAGAATGTCCGAAAAGTTTTTTTAATTCAATTTTAAAACTTATTCTACATCATAATACACATAGGAAGTTAGATACACTAGTTTGGAATCACAAAAACACGTTTTGGATAGTCATATAGGTTGCTCAATGTCCAACATCTTTTGTTACCATTTGGAAAAATTCACGAGTCTAACCCTCTTTTAAATATTCTAAACGTATTTTTTATTTGATTTAGTTATGTCTTTATCATCAAAATGCTTTAATGAAACTATATATACTAATTATGAGTCAAAAAAACACTTTTTCAACGACCATATGAGCCGTTCAATATCCAATAATCAACGTTTTTGTAAAATTTGAATAATATTGTGGAGTAATATTTATGAATAAATTCCACGTTTAGAATGTCCAAAAAGTTTTTTTAATTCAATTTTAAAACTTATTCTACATCATAATGCACATAGGAAGTTAGATATACTAGTATGGAATCACAAAAACACGTTTCGGATAGTCATATAGGTTGCTGAATGTCGAACATCTTTTGGTAACATTTGAAAAAATTCACGAGTTTAACCCTCTTTTAGATGTTCTAAACGTATTTTTTATTTGATTTCGTTATGTATTTATCATCAAAATGCTTTAACGAAACTATATATACCAATTATGAGTCACAAAAACACTTTTTGAACGACCATATGAGCCGTTCAATATCCAATTATCACCGTTTTCATAAAATTTGAACAATATCGTGTAGTAATATTCATGAATAAATTCCACATTTAGAATGTCCGAAAAAATTTTATTATTCAATATTAAAACTTATTCTACATCATAATACACATAGGAGGTTAGATGTACTAGTTTGGAATCACAAAAACACGTTTTGGATAGTCATATAGGTTGCTCAATGTCGAACATCTTTTGTTAACCTTTGAAAAAATTCACGAGTCTAACCGACTTTTAGATGTTCTAAATGTATTTTTTATTTGATTTCATTATGTATTTATCATCAAAATGCTTTAATGAAACTATATATACCAATTATGAGTCACAAAAACACTTTTTGAACGACTATGTAAGCCGTTCAATATTCAATCATCACCGTTTTTATAAAATTTGAACAACATCGTGTAGTAATATTCATGAATAAATTCCACGTTTAGAATGTTCGAAAAGTTTTTTTAAATCAATTTTAAAACTTATTCTACATCATGATATACATAGGAAGTTAGATATACTAGTTTGGAATCACAAAAACACGTTTTGGATAGTCAAATAGGTTGCTCAATGTCGAACATCTTTTGTTAATATTTGAAAAAATTCTCGAGTCTAACCCACTTTTAGATATTCTAAACGTATTTTTTTATTTGATTTCATTATGTATTTATCATCAAAATGCTTTAATGAAACTATATATACCAATTATGAGTCACAAAAACACTTTTTGAACGACCATATGAGCCGTTCAATCTCCAATCATCACCGTTTTTGTAAAATTTGAACAATATCGTAGTAATATTAATGAATAAATTCCACGTTTAGAATGTCCGAAAAGTTTTTTTAATTCAATTTTAAAACTTATTCTACATCATAATACACATAGGAAGTTAGATACACTAGTTTGGAATCACAAAAACACGTTTTGGATAGTCATATAGGTTGCTCAATGTCCAACATCTTTTGTTACCATTTGGAAAAATTCACGAGTCTAACCCTCTTTTAGATATTCTAAACGTATTTTTTATTTGATTTAGTTATGTCTTTATCATCAAAATGCTTTAATGAAACTATATATACCAATTATGAGTCAAACAAAACACTTTTTCAACGACCATATGAGCTATTCAACATCCAATAATCAATGTTTTTGTAAAATTTGAACAATATTGTGGAGTAATATTTATGAATAAATTCCACGTTTAGAATGTCCGAAAAGTTTTTTTAATTCAATTTTAAAACTTATTCTACATCATAATACACATAGGAAGTTAGATATACTAGTATGGAATCACAAAAACACGTTTCGAATAGTCGTATAGGTTGCTGAATGTCGAACATCTTTTGGTAACATTTGAAAAAATTCACGAGATTAACCCTCTTTTAGATGTTCTAAACGTATTTTTTATTTGATTTCGTTAAGTATTTATCATCAAAATACATTAACGAAACTATACATACCAATTATGAGTCACAAAAATACTTTTTGAACGACCATATGAGCCGTTCAATCTCCAATCATCACCGTTTTTGTAAAATTTGAACAATATCGTAGTAATATTAATGAATAAATTCCACGTTTAGAATGTCCGAAAAGTTTTTTTAATTCAATTTTAAAACTTATTCTACATCATAATACACATAGGAAGTTAGATACACTAGTTTGGAATCACAAAAACACGTTTTGGATAGTCATATAGGTTGCTCAATGTCCAACATCTTTTGTTACCATTTGGAAAAATTCACGAGTCTAACCCTCTTTTAAATATTCTAAACGTATTTTTTATTTGATTTAGTTATGTCTTTATCATCAAAATGCTTTAATGAAACTATATATACTAATTATGAGTCAAAAAAACACTTTTTCAACGACCATATGAGCCGTTCAATATCCAATAATCAACGTTTTTGTAAAATTTGAATAATATTGTGGAGTAATATTTATGAATAAATTCCACGTTTAGAATGTCCAAAAAGTTTTTTTAATTCAATTTTAAAACTTATTCTACATCATAATGCACATAGGAAGTTAGATATACTAGTATGGAATCACAAAAACACGTTTCGGATAGTCATATAGGTTGCTGAATGTCGAACATCTTTTGGTAACATTTGAAAAAATTCACGAGTTTAACCCTCTTTTAGATGTTCTAAACGTATTTTTTATTTGATTTCGTTATGTATTTATCATCAAAATGCTTTAACGAAACTATATATACCAATTATGAGTCACAAAAACACTTTTTGAACGACCATATGAGCCGTTCAATATCCAATTATCACCGTTTTCATAAAATTTGAACAATATCGTGTAGTAATATTCATGAATAAATTCCACATTTAGAATGTCCGAAAAATTTTTATTATTCAATATTAAAACTTATTCTACATCATAATACACATAGGAGGTTAGATGTACTAGTTTGGAATCACAAAAACACGTTTTGGATAGTCATATAGGTTGCTCAATGTCGAACATCTTTTGTTAACCTTTGAAAAAATTCACGAGTCTAACCGACTTTTAGATGTTCTAAATGTATTTTTTATTTGATTTCATTATGTATTTATCATCAAAATGCTTTAATGAAACTATATATACCAATTATGAGTCACAAAAACACTTTTTGAACGACTATGTAAGCCGTTCAATATTCAATCATCACCGTTTTTATAAAATTTGAACAATATCGTGTAGTAATATTCATGAATAAATTCCACGTTTAGAATGTTCGAAAAGTTTTTTTAAATCAATTTTAAAACTTATTCTACATCATGATATACATAGGAAGTTAGATATACTAGTTTGGAATCACAAAAACATGTTTTGGATAGTCAAATAGGTTGCTCAATGTCGAACATCTTTTGTTAATATTTGAAAAAATTCTCGAGTCTAACCCACTTTTAGATATTCTAAACGTATTTTTTTATTTGGTTTCATTATGTATTTATCATCAAAATGCTTTAATGAAACTATATATACCAATTATGAGTCACAAAAACACTTTTTGAACGACCATATGAGCCGTTCAATCTCCAATCATCACCGTTTTTGTAAAATTTGAACAATATCGTAGTAATATTAATGAATAAATTCCACGTTTAGAATGTCCGAAAAGTTTTTTTAATTCAATTTTAAAACTTATTCTACATCATAATACACATAGGAAGTTAGATACACTAGTTTGGAATCACAAAAACACGTTTTGGATAGTCATATAGGTTGCTCAATGTCCAACATCTTTTGTTACCATTTGGAAAAATTCACGAGTCTAACCCTCTTTTAAATATTCTAAACGTATTTTTTATTTGATTTAGTTATGTCTTTATCATCAAAATGCTTTAATGAAACTATATATACTAATTATGAGTCAAAAAAACACTTTTTCAACGACCATATGAGCCGTTCAATATCCAATAATCAACGTTTTTGTAAAATTTGAATAATATTGTGGAGTAATATTTATGAATAAATTCCACGTTTAGAATGTCCAAAAAGTTTTTTTAATTCAATTTTAAAACTTATTCTACATCATAATGCACATAGGAAGTTAGATATACTAGTATGGAATCACAAAAACACGTTTCGGATAGTCATATAGGTTGCTGAATGTCGAACATCTTTTGGTAACATTTGAAAAAATTCACGAGTTTAACCCTCTTTTAGATGTTCTAAACGTATTTTTTATTTGATTTCGTTATGTATTTATCATCAAAATGCTTTAACGAAACTATATATACCAATTATGAGTCACAAAAACACTTTTTGAACGACCATATGAGCCGTTCAATATCCAATTATCACCGTTTTCATAAAATTTGAACAATATCGTGTAGTAATATTCATGAATAAATTCCACATTTAGAATGTCCGAAAAAATTTTATTATTCAATATTAAAACTTATTCTACATCATAATACACATAGGAGGTTAGATGTACTAGTTTGGAATCACAAAAACACGTTTTGGATAGTCATATAGGTTGCTCAATGTCGAACATCTTTTGTTAACCTTTGAAAAAATTCACGAGTCTAACCGACTTTTAGATGTTCTAAATGTATTTTTTATTTGATTTCATTATGTATTTATCATCAAAATGCTTTAATGAAACTATATATACCAATTATGAGTCACAAAAACACTTTTTGAACGACTATGTAAGCCGTTCAATATTCAATCATCACCGTTTTTATAAAATTTGAACAATATCGTGTAGTAATATTCATGAATAAATTCCACGTTTAGAATGTTCGAAAAGTTTTTTTAAATCAATTTTAAAACTTATTCTACATCATGATATACATAGGAAGTTAGATATACTAGTTTGGAATCACAAAAACACGTTTTGGATAGTCAAATAGGTTGCTCAATGTCGAACATCTTTTGTTAATATTTGAAAAAATTCTCGAGTCTAACCCACTTTTATATATTCTAAACGTATTTTTTTATTTGATTTCATTATGTATTTATCATCAAAATGCTTTAATGAAACTATATATACCAATTATGAGTCACAAAAACACTTTTTGAACGACCATATGAGCCGTTCAATCTCCAATCATCACCGTTTTTGTAAAATTTGAACAATATCGTAGTAATATTAATGAATAAATTCCACGTTTAGAATGTCCGAAAAGTTTTTTTAATTCAATTTTAAAACTTATTCTACATCATAATACACATAGGAAGTTAGATACACTAGTTTGGAATCACAAAAACACGTTTTGGATAGTCATATAGGTTGCTCAATGTCCAACATCTTTTGTTACCATTTGGAAAAATTCACGAGTCTAACCCTCTTTTAGATATTCTAAACGTATTTTTTATTTGATTTAGTTATGTCTTTATCATCAAAATGCTTTAATGAAACTATATATACCAATTATGAGTCAAACAAAACACTTTTTCAACGACCATATGAGCTATTCAACATCCAATAATCAATGTTTTTGTAAAATTTGAACAATATTGTGGAGTAATATTTATGAATAAATTCCACGTTTAGAATGTCCGAAAAGTTTTTTTAATTCAATTTTAAAACTTATTCTACATCATAATACACATAGGAAGTTAGATATACTAGTATGGAATCACAAAAACACGTTTCGAATAGTCGTATAGGTTGCTGAATGTCGAACATCTTTTGGTAACATTTGAAAAAATTCACGAGTTTAACCCTCTTTTAGATGTTCTAAACGTATTTTTTATTTGATTTCGTTAAGTATTTATCATCAAAATACATTAACGAAACTATACATACCAATTATGAGTCACAAAAACACTTTTTGAACGACCATATGAGCCGTTCAATCTCCAATCATCACCGTTTTTGTAAAATTTGAACAATATCGTAGTAATATTAATGAATAAATTCCACGTTTAGAATGTCCGAAAAGTTTTTTTAATTCAATTTTAAAACTTATTCTACATCATAATACACATAGGAAGTTAGATACACTAGTTTGGAATCACAAAAACACGTTTTGGATAGTCATATAGGTTGCTCAATGTCCAACATCTTTTGTTACCATTTGGAAAAATTCACGAGTCTAACCCTCTTTTAAATATTCTAAACGTATTTTTTATTTGATTTAGTTATGTCTTTATCATCAAAATGCTTTAATGAAACTATATATACTAATTATGAGTCAAAAAAACACTTTTTCAACGACCATATGAGCCGTTCAATATCCAATAATCAACGTTTTTGTAAAATTTGAATAATATTGTGGAGTAATATTTATGAATAAATTCCACGTTTAGAATGTCCAAAAAGTTTTTTTAATTCAATTTTAAAACTTATTCTACATCATAATGCACATAGGAAGTTAGATATACTAGTATGGAATCACAAAAACACGTTTCGGATAGTCATATAGGTTGCTGAATGTCGAACATCTTTTGGTAACATTTGAAAAAATTCACGAGTTTAACCCTCTTTTAGATGTTCTAAACGTATTTTTTATTTGATTTCGTTATGTATTTATCATCAAAATGCTTTAACGAAACTATATATACCAATTATGAGTCACAAAAACACTTTTTGAACGACCATATGAGCCGTTCAATATCCAATTATCACCGTTTTCATAAAATTTGAACAATATCGTGTAGTAATATTCATGAATAAATTCCACATTTAGAATGTCCGAAAAAATTTTATTATTCAATATTAAAACTTATTCTACATCATAATACACATAGGAGGTTAGATGTACTAGTTTGGAATCACAAAAACACGTTTTGGATAGTCATATAGGTTGCTCAATGTCGAACATCTTTTGTTAACCTTTGAAAAAATTCACGAGTCTAACCGACTTTTAGATGTTCTAAATGTATTTTTTATTTGATTTCATTATGTATTTATCATCAAAATGCTTTAATGAAACTATATATACCAATTATGAGTCACAAAAACACTTTTTGAACGACTATGTAAGCCGTTCAATATTCAATCATCACCGTTTTTATAAAATTTGAACAATATCGTGTAGTAATATTCATGAATAAATTCCACGTTTAGAATGTTCGAAAAGTTTTTTTAAATCAATTTTAAAACTTATTCTACATCATGATATACATAGGAAGTTAGATATACTAGTTTGGAATCACAAAAACACGTTTTGGATAGTCAAATAGGTTGCTCAATGTCGAACATCTTTTGTTAATATTTGAAAAAATTCTCGAGTCTAACCCACTTTTAGATATTCTAAACGTATTTTTTTATTTGATTTCATTATGTATTTATCATCAAAATGCTTTAATGAAACTATATATACCAATTATGAGTCACAAAAACACTTTTTGAACGACCATATGAGCCGTTCAATCTCCAATCATCACCGTTTTTGTAAAATTTGAACAATATCGTAGTAATATTAATGAATAAATTCCACGTTTAGAATGTCCGAAAAGTTTTTTTAATTCAATTTTAAAACTTATTCTACATCATAATACACATAGGAAGTTAGATACACTAGTTTGGAATCACAAAAACACGTTTTGGATAGTCATATAGGTTGCTCAATGTCCAACATCTTTTGTTACCATTTGGAAAAATTCACGAGTCTAACCCTCTTTTAGATATTCTAAACGTATTTTTTATTTGATTTAGTTATGTCTTTATCATCAAAATGCTTTAATGAAACTATATATACCAATTATGAGTCAAACAAAACACTTTTTCAACGACCATATGAGCTATTCAACATCCAATAATCAATGTTTTTGTAAAATTTGAACAATATTGTGGAGTAATATTTATGAATAAATTCCACGTTTAGAATGTCCGAAAAGTTTTTTTAATTCAATTTTAAAACTTATTCTACATCATAATACACATAGGAAGTTAGATATACTAGTATGGAATCACAAAAACACGTTTCGAATAGTCGTATAGGTTGCTGAATGTCGAACATCTTTTGGTAACATTTGAAAAAATTCACGAGTTTAACCCTCTTTTAGATGTTCTAAACGTATTTTTTATTTGATTTCGTTAAGTATTTATCATCAAAATACATTAACGAAACTATACATACCAATTATGAGTCACAAAAATACTTTTTGAACGACCATATGAGCCGTTCAATCTCCAATCATCACCGTTTTTGTAAAATTTGAACAATATCGTAGTAATATTAATGAATAAATTCCACGTTTAGAATGTCCGAAAAGTTTTTTTAATTCAATTTTAAAACTTATTCTACATCATAATACACATAGGAAGTTAGATACACTAGTTTGGAATCACAAAAACACGTTTTGGATAGTCATATAGGTTGCTCAATGTCCAACATCTTTTGTTACCATTTGGAAAAATTCACGAGTCTAACCCTCTTTTAAATATTCTAAACGTATTTTTTATTTGATTTAGTTATGTCTTTATCATCAAAATGCTTTAATGAAACTATATATACTAATTATGAGTCAAAAAAACACTTTTTCAACGACCATATGAGCCGTTCAATATCCAATAATCAACGTTTTTGTAAAATTTGAATAATATTGTGGAGTAATATTTATGAATAAATTCCACGTTTAGAATGTCCAAAAAGTTTTTTTAATTCAATTTTAAAACTTATTCTACATCATAATGCACATAGGAAGTTAGATATACTAGTATGGAATCACAAAAACACGTTTCGGATAGTCATATAGGTTGCTGAATGTCGAACATCTTTTGGTAACATTTGAAAAAATTCACGAGTTTAACCCTCTTTTAGATGTTCTAAACGTATTTTTTATTTGATTTCGTTATGTATTTATCATCAAAATGCTTTAACGAAACTATATATACCAATTATGAGTCACAAAAACACTTTTTGAACGACCATATGAGCCGTTCAATATCCAATTATCACCGTTTTCATAAAATTTGAACAATATCGTGTAGTAATATTCATGAATAAATTCCACATTTAGAATGTCCGAAAAATTTTTATTATTCAATATTAAAACTTATTCTACATCATAATACACATAGGAGGTTAGATGTACTAGTTTGGAATCACAAAAACACGTTTTGGATAGTCATATAGGTTGCTCAATGTCGAACATCTTTTGTTAACCTTTGAAAAAATTCACGAGTCTAACCGACTTTTAGATGTTCTAAATGTATTTTTTATTTGATTTCATTATGTATTTATCATCAAAATGCTTTAATGAAACTATATATACCAATTATGAGTCACAAAAACACTTTTTGAACGACTATGTAAGCCGTTCAATATTCAATCATCACCGTTTTTATAAAATTTGAACAATATCGTGTAGTAATATTCATGAATAAATTCCACGTTTAGAATGTTCGAAAAGTTTTTTTAAATCAATTTTAAAACTTATTCTACATCATGATATACATAGGAAGTTAGATATACTAGTTTGGAATCACAAAAACACGTTTTGGATAGTCAAATAGGTTGCTCAATGTCGAACATCTTTTGTTAATATTTGAAAAAATTCTCGAGTCTAACCCACTTTTAGATATTCTAAACGTATTTTTTTATTTGGTTTCATTATGTATTTATCATCAAAATGCTTTAATGAAACTATATATACCAATTATGAGTCACAAAAACACTTTTTGAACGACCATATGAGCCGTTCAATCTCCAATCATCACCGTTTTTGTAAAATTTGAACAATATCGTAGTAATATTAATGAATAAATTCCACGTTTAGAATGTCCGAAAAGTTTTTTTAATTCAATTTTAAAACTTATTCTACATCATAATACACATAGGAAGTTAGATACACTAGTTTGGAATCACAAAAACACGTTTTGGATAGTCATATAGGTTGCTCAATGTCCAACATCTTTTGTTACCATTTGGAAAAATTCACGAGTCTAACCCTCTTTTAGATATTCTAAACGTATTTTTTATTTGATTTAGTTATGTCTTTATCATCAAAATGCTTTAATGAAACTATATATACCAATTATGAGTCAAACAAAACACTTTTTCAACGACCATATGAGCTGTTCAACATCCAATAATCAATGTTTTTGTAAAATTTGAACAATATTGTGGAGTAATATTTATGAATAAATTCCACGTTTAGAATGTCCGAAAAGTTTTTTTAATTCAATTTTAAAACTTATTCTACATCATAATACACATAGGAAGTTAGATATACTAGTATGGAATCACAAAAACACGTTTCGAATAGTCGTATAGGTTGCTGAATGTCGAACATCTTTTGGTAACATTTGAAAAAATTCACGAGTTTAACCCTCTTTTAGATGTTCTAAACGTATTTTTTATTTGATTTCGTTAAGTATTTATCATCAAAATACATTAACGAAACTATACATACCAATTATGAGTCACAAAAATACTTTTTGAACGACCATATGAGCCGTTCAATCTCCAATCATCACCGTTTTTGTAAAATTTGAACAATATCGTAGTAATATTAATGAATAAATTCCACGTTTAGAATGTCCGAAAAGTTTTTTTAATTCAATTTTAAAACTTATTCTACATCATAATACACATAGGAAGTTAGATACACTAGTTTGGAATCACAAAAACACGTTTTGGATAGTCATATAGGTTGCTCAATGTCCAACATCTTTTGTTACCATTTGGAAAAATTCACGAGTCTAACCCTCTTTTAAATATTCTAAACGTATTTTTTATTTGATTTAGTTATGTCTTTATCATCAAAATGCTTTAATGAAACTATATATACTAATTATGAGTCAAAAAAACACTTTTTCAACGACCATATGAGCCGTTCAATATCCAATAATCAACGTTTTTGTAAAATTTGAATAATATTGTGGAGTAATATTTATGAATAAATTCCACGTTTAGAATGTCCAAAAAGTTTTTTTAATTCAATTTTAAAACTTATTCTACATCATAATGCACATAGGAAGTTAGATATACTAGTATGGAATCACAAAAACACGTTTCGGATAGTCATATAGGTTGCTGAATGTCGAACATCTTTTGGTAACATTTGAAAAAATTCACGAGTTTAACCCTCTTTTAGATGTTCTAAACGTATTTTTTATTTGATTTCGTTATGTATTTATCATCAAAATGCTTTAACGAAACTATATATACCAATTATGAGTCACAAAAACACTTTTTGAACGACCATATGAGCCGTTCAATATCCAATTATCACCGTTTTCATAAAATTTGAACAATATCGTGTAGTAATATTCATGAATAAATTCCACATTTAGAATGTCCGAAAAATTTTTATTATTCAATATTAAAACTTATTCTACATCATAATACACATAGGAGGTTAGATGTACTAGTTTGGAATCACAAAAACACGTTTTGGATAGTCATATAGGTTGCTCAATGTCGAACATCTTTTGTTAACCTTTGAAAAAATTCACGAGTCTAACCGACTTTTAGATGTTCTAAATGTATTTTTTATTTGATTTCATTATGTATTTATCATCAAAATGCTTTAATGAAACTATATATACCAATTATGAGTCACAAAAACACTTTTTGAACGACTATGTAAGCCGTTCAATATTCAATCATCACCGTTTTTATAAAATTTGAACAATATCGTGTAGTAATATTCATGAATAAATTCCACGTTTAGAATGTTCGAAAAGTTTTTTTAAATCAATTTTAAAACTTATTCTACATCATGATATACATAGGAAGTTAGATATACTAGTTTGGAATCACAAAAACACGTTTTGGATAGTCAAATAGGTTGCTCAATGTCGAACATCTTTTGTTAATATTTGAAAAAATTCTCGAGTCTAACCCACTTTTAGATATTCTAAACGTATTTTTTTATTTGGTTTCATTATGTATTTATCATCAAAATGCTTTAATGAAACTATATATACCAATTATGAGTCACAAAAACACTTTTTGAACGACCATATGAGCCGTTCAATCTCCAATCATCACCGTTTTTGTAAAATTTGAACAATATCGTAGTAATATTAATGAATAAATTCCACGTTTAGAATGTCCGAAAAGTTTTTTTAATTCAATTTTAAAACTTATTCTACATCATAATACACATAGGAAGTTAGATACACTAGTTTGGAATCACAAAAACACGTTTTGGATAGTCATATAGGTTGCTCAATGTCCAACATCTTTTGTTACCATTTGGAAAAATTCACGAGTCTAACCCTCTTTTAGATATTCTAAACGTATTTTTTATTTGATTTAGTTATGTCTTTATCATCAAAATGCTTTAATGAAACTATATATACCAATTATGAGTCAAACAAAACACTTTTTCAACGACCATATGAGCTGTTCAACATCCAATAATCAATGTTTTTGTAAAATTTGAACAATATTGTGGAGTAATATTTATGAATAAATTCCACGTTTAGAATGTCCGAAAAGTTTTTTTAATTCAATTTTAAAACTTATTCTACATCATAATACACATAGGAAGTTAGATATACTAGTATGGAATCACAAAAACACGTTTCGAATAGTCGTATAGGTTGCTGAATGTCGAACATCTTTTGGTAACATTTGAAAAAATTCACGAGTTTAACCCTCTTTTAGATGTTCTAAACGTATTTTTTATTTGATTTCGTTAAGTATTTATCATCAAAATACATTAACGAAACTATACATACCAATTATGAGTCACAAAAATACTTTTTGAACGACCATATGAGCCGTTCAATCTCCAATCATCACCGTTTTTGTAAAATTTGAACAATATCGTAGTAATATTAATGAATAAATTCCACGTTTAGAATGTCCGAAAAGTTTTTTTAATTCAATTTTAAAACTTATTCTACATCATAATACACATAGGAAGTTAGATACACTAGTTTGGAATCACAAAAACACGTTTTGGATAGTCATATAGGTTGCTCAATGTCCAACATCTTTTGTTACCATTTGGAAAAATTCACGAGTCTAACCCTCTTTTAAATATTCTAAACGTATTTTTTATTTGATTTAGTTATGTCTTTATCATCAAAATGCTTTAATGAAACTATATATACTAATTATGAGTCAAAAAAACACTTTTTCAACGACCATATGAGCCGTTCAATATCCAATAATCAACGTTTTTGTAAAATTTGAATAATATTGTGGAGTAATATTTATGAATAAATTCCACGTTTAGAATGTCCAAAAAGTTTTTTTAATTCAATTTTAAAACTTATTCTACATCATAATGCACATAGGAAGTTAGATATACTAGTATGGAATCACAAAAACACGTTTCGGATAGTCATATAGGTTGCTGAATGTCGAACATCTTTTGGTAACATTTGAAAAAATTCACGAGTTTAACCCTCTTTTAGATGTTCTAAACGTATTTTTTATTTGATTTCGTTATGTATTTATCATCAAAATGCTTTAACGAAACTATATATACCAATTATGAGTCACAAAAACACTTTTTGAACGACCATATGAGCCGTTCAATATCCAATTATCACCGTTTTCATAAAATTTGAACAATATCGTGTAGTAATATTCATGAATAAATTCCACATTTAGAATGTCCGAAAAATTTTTATTATTCAATATTAAAACTTATTCTACATCATAATACACATAGGAGGTTAGATGTACTAGTTTGGAATCACAAAAACACGTTTTGGATAGTCATATAGGTTGCTCAATGTCGAACATCTTTTGTTAACCTTTGAAAAAATTCACGAGTCTAACCGACTTTTAGATGTTCTAAATGTATTTTTTATTTGATTTCATTATGTATTTATCATCAAAATGCTTTAATGAAACTATATATACCAATTATGAGTCACAAAAACACTTTTTGAACGACTATGTAAGCCGTTCAATATTCAATCATCACCGTTTTTATAAAATTTGAACAATATCGTGTAGTAATATTCATGAATAAATTCCACGTTTAGAATGTTCGAAAAGTTTTTTTAAATCAATTTTAAAACTTATTCTACATCATGATATACATAGGAAGTTAGATATACTAGTTTGGAATCACAAAAACACGTTTTGGATAGTCAAATAGGTTGCTCAATGTCGAACATCTTTTGTTAATATTTGAAAAAATTCTCGAGTCTAACCCACTTTTAGATATTCTAAACGTATTTTTTTATTTGGTTTCATTATGTATTTATCATCAAAATGCTTTAATGAAACTATATATACCAATTATGAGTCACAAAAACACTTTTTGAACGACCATATGAGCCGTTCAATCTCCAATCATCACCGTTTTTGTAAAATTTGAACAATATCGTAGTAATATTAATGAATAAATTCCACGTTTAGAATGTCCGAAAAGTTTTTTTAATTCAATTTTAAAACTTATTCTACATCATAATACACATAGGAAGTTAGATACACTAGTTTGGAATCACAAAAACACGTTTTGGATAGTCATATAGGTTGCTCAATGTCCAACATCTTTTGTTACCATTTGGAAAAATTCACGAGTCTAACCCTCTTTTAGATATTCTAAACGTATTTTTTATTTGATTTAGTTATGTCTTTATCATCAAAATGCTTTAATGAAACTATATATACCAATTATGAGTCAAACAAAACACTTTTTCAACGACCATATGAGCTGTTCAACATCCAATAATCAATGTTTTTGTAAAATTTGAACAATATTGTGGAGTAATATTTATGAATAAATTCCACGTTTAGAATGTCCGAAAAGTTTTTTTAATTCAATTTTAAAACTTATTCTACATCATAATACACATAGGAAGTTAGATATACTAGTATGGAATCACAAAAACACGTTTCGAATAGTCGTATAGGTTGCTGAATGTCGAACATCTTTTGGTAACATTTGAAAAAATTCACGAGTTTAGCCCTCTTTTAGATGTTCTAAACGTATTTTTTATTTGATTTCGTTAAGTATTTATCATCAAAATACATTAACGAAACTATACATACCAATTATGAGTCACAAAAATACTTTTTGAACGACCATATGAGCCGTTCAATCTCCAATCATCACCGTTTTTGTAAAATTTGAACAATATCGTAGTAATATTAATGAATAAATTCCACGTTTAGAATGTCCGAAAAGTTTTTTTAATTCAATTTTAAAACTTATTCTACATCATAATACACATAGGAAGTTAGATACACTAGTTTGGAATCACAAAAACACGTTTTGGATAGTCATATAGGTTGCTCAATGTCCAACATCTTTTGTTACCATTTGGAAAAATTCACGAGTCTAACCCTCTTTTAAATATTCTAAACGTATTTTTTATTTGATTTAGTTATGTCTTTATCATCAAAATGCTTTAATGAAACTATATATACTAATTATGAGTCAAAAAAACACTTTTTCAACGACCATATGAGCCGTTCAATATCCAATAATCAACGTTTTTGTAAAATTTGAATAATATTGTGGAGTAATATTTATGAATAAATTCCACGTTTAGAATGTCCAAAAAGTTTTTTTAATTCAATTTTAAAACTTATTCTACATCATAATGCACATAGGAAGTTAGTTATACTAGTATGGAATCACAAAAACACGTTTCGGATAGTCATATAGGTTGCTGAATGTCGAACATCTTTTGGTAACATTCGAAAAAATTCACGAGTTTAACCCTCTTTTAGATGTTCTAAACGTATTTTTTATTTGATTTCGTTATGTATTTATCATCAAAATGCTTTAACGAAACTATATATACCAATTATGAGTCACAAAAACACTTTTTGAACGACCATATGAGCCGTTCAATATCCAATTATCACCGTTTTCATAAAATTTGAACAATATCGTGTAGTAATATTCATGAATAAATTCCACATTTAGAATGTCCGAAAAAATTTTATTATTCAATATTAAAACTTATTCTACATCATAATACACATAGGAGGTTAGATGTACTAGTTTGGAATCACAAAAACACGTTTTGGATAGTCATATAGGTTGCTCAATGTCGAACATCTTTTGTTAACCTTTGAAAAAATTCACGAGTCTAACCGACTTTTAGATGTTCTAAATGTATTTTTTATTTGATTTCATTATGTATTTATCATCAAAATGCTTTAATGAAACTATATATACCAATTATGAGTCACAAAAACACTTTTTGAACGACTATGTAAGCCGTTCAATATTCAATCATCACCGTTTTTATAAAATTTGAACAATATCGTGTAGTAATATTCATGAATAAATTCCACGTTTAGAATGTTCGAAAAGTTTTTTTAAATCAATTTTAAAACTTATTCTACATCATGATATACATAGGAAGTTAGATATACTAGTTTGGAATCACAAAAACACGTTTTGGATAGTCAAATAGGTTGCTCAATGTCGAACATCTTTTGTTAATATTTGAAAAAATTCTCGAGTCTAACCCACTTTTAGATATTCTAAACGTATTTTTTTATTTGATTTCATTATGTATTTATCATCAAAATGCTTTAATGAAACTATATATACCAATTATGAGTCACAAAAACACTTTTTGAACGACCATATGAGCCGTTCAATCTCCAATCATCACCGTTTTTGTAAAATTTGAACAATATCGTAGTAATATTAATGAATAAATTCCACGTTTAGAATGTCCGAAAAGTTTTTTTAATTCAATTTTAAAACTTATTCTACATCATAATACACATAGGAAGTTAGATACACTAGTTTGGAATCACAAAAACACGTTTTGGATAGTTATATAGGTTGCTCAATGTCCAACATCTTTTGTTACCATTTGGAAAAATTCACGAGTCTAACCCTCTTTTAGATATTCTAAACGTATTTTTTATTTGATTTAGTTATGTCTTTATCATCAAAATGCTTTAATGAAACTATATATACCAATTATGAGTCAAACAAAACACTTTTTCAACGACCATATGAGCTGTTCAACATCCAATAATCAATGTTTTTGTAAAATTTGAACAATATTGTGGAGTAATATTTATGAATAAATTCCACGTTTAGAATGTCCGAAAAGTTTTTTTAATTCAATTTTAAAACTTATTCTACATCATAATACACATAGGAAGTTAGATATACTAGTATGGAATCACAAAAACACGTTTCGAATAGTCCTATAGGTTGCTGAATGTCGAACATCTTTTGGTAACATTTGAAAAAATTCACGAGTTTAACCCTCTTTTAGATGTTCTAAACGTATTTTTTATTTGATTTCGTTAAGTATTTATCATCAAAATACATTAACGAAACTATACATACCAATTATGAGTCACAAAAATACTTTTTGAACGACCATATGAGCCGTTCAATCTCCAATCATCACCGTTTTTGTAAAATTTGAACAATATCGTAGTAATATTAATGAATAAATTCCACGTTTAGAATGTCCGAAAAGTTTTTTTAATTCAATTTTAAAACTTATTCTACATCATAATACACATAGGAAGTTAGATACACTAGTTTGGAATCACAAAAACACGTTTTGGATAGTCATATAGGTTGCTCAATGTCCAACATCTTTTGTTACCATTTGGAAAAATTCACGAGTCTAACCCTCTTTTAAATATTCTAAACGTATTTTTTATTTGATTTAGTTATGTCTTTATCATCAAAATGCTTTAATGAAACTATATATACTAATTATGAGTCAAAAAAACACTTTTTCAACGACCATATGAGCCGTTCAATATCCAATAATCAACGTTTTTGTAAAATTTGAATAATATTGTGGAGTAATATTTATGAATAAATTCCACGTTTAGAATGTCCAAAAAGTTTTTTTAATTCAATTTTAAAACTTATTCTACATCATAATGCACATAGGAAGTTAGATATACTAGTATGGAATCACAAAAACACGTTTCGGATAGTCATATAGGTTGCTGAATGTCGAACATCTTTTGGTAACATTTGAAAAAATTCACGAGTTTAACCCTCTTTTAGATGTTCTAAACGTATTTTTTATTTGATTTCGTTATGTATTTATCATCAAAATGCTTTAACGAAACTATATATACCAATTATGAGTCACAAAAACACTTTTTGAACGACCATATGAGCCGTTCAATATCCAATTATCACCGTTTTCATAAAATTTGAACAATATCGTGTAGTAATATTCATGAATAAATTCCACATTTAGAATGTCCGAAAAATTTTTATTATTCAATATTAAAACTTATTCTACATCATAATACACATAGGAGGTTAGATGTACTAGTTTGGAATCACAAAAACACGTTTTGGATAGTCATATAGGTTGCTCAATGTCGAACATCTTTTGTTAACCTTTGAAAAAATTCACGAGTCTAACCGACTTTTAGATGTTCTAAATGTATTTTTTATTTGATTTCATTATGTATTTATCATCAAAATGCTTTAATGAAACTATATATACCAATTATGAGTCACAAAAACACTTTTTGAACGACTATGTAAGCCGTTCAATATTCAATCATCACCGTTTTTATAAAATTTGAACAATATCGTGTAGTAATATTCATGAATAAATTCCACGTTTAGAATGTTCGAAAAGTTTTTTTAAATCAATTTTAAAACTTATTCTACATCATGATATACATAGGAAGTTAGATATACTAGTTTGGAATCACAAAAACACGTTTTGGATAGTCAAATAGGTTGCTCAATGTCGAACATCTTTTGTTAATATTTGAAAAAATTCTCGAGTCTAACCCACTTTTAGATATTCTAAACGTATTTTTTTATTTGATTTCATTATGTATTTATCATCAAAATGCTTTAATGAAACTATATATACCAATTATGAGTCACAAAAACACTTTTTGAACGACCATATGAGCCGTTCAATCTCCAATCATCACCGTTTTTGTAAAATTTGAACAATATCGTAGTAATATTAATGAATAAATTCCACGTTTAGAATGTCCGAAAAGTTTTTTTAATTCAATTTTAAAACTTATTCTACATCATAATACACATAGGAAGTTAGATACACTAGTTTGGAATCACAAAAACACGTTTTGGATAGTCATATAGGTTGCTCAATGTCCAACATCTTTTGTTACCATTTGGAAAAATTCACGAGTCTAACCCTCTTTTAGATATTCTAAACGTATTTTTTATTTGATTTAGTTATGTCTTTATCATCAAAATGCTTTAATGAAACTATATATACCAATTATGAGTCAAACAAAACACTTTTTCAACGACCATATGAGCTGTTCAACATCCAATAATCAATGTTTTTGTAAAATTTGAACAATATTGTGGAGTAATATTTATGAATAAATTCCACGTTTAGAATGTCCGAAAAGTTTTTTTAATTCAATTTTAAAACTTATTCTACATCATAATACACATAGGAAGTTAGATATACTAGTATGGAATCACAAAAACACGTTTCGAATAGTCGTATAGGTTGCTGAATGTCGAACATCTTTTGGTAACATTTGAAAAAATTCACGAGTTTAGCCCTCTTTTAGATGTTCTAAACGTATTTTTTATTTGATTTCGTTAAGTATTTATCATCAAAATACATTAACGAAACTATACATACCAATTATGAGTCACAAAAATACTTTTTGAACGACCATATGAGCCGTTCAATCTCCAATCATCACCGTTTTTGTAAAATTTGAACAATATCGTAGTAATATTAATGAATAAATTCCACGTTTAGAATGTCCGAAAAGTTTTTTTAATTCAATTTTAAAACTTATTCTACATCATAATACACATAGGAAGTTAGATACACTAGTTTGGAATCACAAAAACACGTTTTGGATAGTCATATAGGTTGCTCAATGTCCCACATCTTTTGTTACCATTTGGAAAAATTCACGAGTCTAACCCTCTTTTAAATATTCTAAACGTATTTTTTATTTGATTTAGTTATGTCTTTATCATCAAAATGCTTTAATGAAACTATATATAATAATTATGAGTCAAAAAAACACTTTTTCAACGACCATATGAGCCGTTCAATATCCAATAATCAACGTTTTTGTAAAATTTGAATAATATTGTGGAGTAATATTTATGAATAAATTCCACGTTTAGAATGTCCAAAAAGTTTTTTTAATTCAATTTTAAAACTTATTCTACATCATAATGCACATAGGAAGTTAGATATACTAGTATGGAATCACAAAAACACGTTTCAGATAGTCATATAGGTTGCTGAATGTCGAACATCTTTTGGTAACATTTGAAAAAATTCACGAGTTTAACCCTCTTTTAGATGTTCTAAACGTATTTTTTATTTGATTTCGTTATGTATTTATCATCAAAATGCTTTAACGAAACTATATATACCAATTATGAGTCACAAAAACACTTTTTGAACGACCATATGAGCCGTTCAATATCCAATTATCACCGTTTTCATAAAATTTGAACAATATCGTGTAGTAATATTCATGAATAAATTCCACATTTAGAATGTCCGAAAAATTTTTATTATTCAATATTAAAACTTATTCTACATCATAATACACATAGGAGGTTAGATGTACTAGTTTGGAATCACAAAAACACGTTTTGGATAGTCATATAGGTTGCTCAATGTCGAACATCTTTTGTTAACCTTTGAAAAAATTCACGAGTCTAACCGACTTTTAGATGTTCTAAATGTATTTTTTATTTGATTTCATTATGTATTTATCATCAAAATGCTTTAATGAAACTATATATACCAATTATGAGTCACAAAAACACTTTTTGAACGACTATGTAAGCCGTTCAATATTCAATCATCACCGTTTTTATAAAATTTGAACAATATCGTGTAGTAATATTCATGAATAAATTCCACGTTTAGAATGTTCGAAAAGTTTTTTTAAATCAATTTTAAAACTTATTCTACATCATGATATACATAGGAAGTTAGATATACTAGTTTGGAATCACAAAAACACGTTTTGGATAGTCAAATAGGTTGCTCAATGTCGAACATCTTTTGTTAATATTTGAAAAAATTCTCGAGTCTAACCCACTTTTAGATATTCTAAACGTATTTTTTTATTTGATTTCATTATGTATTTATCATCAAAATGCTTTAATGAAACTATATATACCAATTATGAGTCACAAAAACACTTTTTGAACGACCATATGAGCCGTTCAATCTCCAATCATCACCGTTTTTGTAAAATTTGAACAATATCGTAGTAATATTAATGAATAAATTCCACGTTTAGAATGTCCGAAAAGTTTTTTTAATTCAATTTTAAAACTTATTCTACATCATAATACACATAGGAAGTTAGATACACTAGTTTGGAATCACAAAAACACGTTTTGGATAGTCATATAGGTTGCTCAATGTCCAACATCTTTTGTTACCATTTGGAAAAATTCACGAGTCTAACCCTCTTTTAGATATTCTAAACGTATTTTTTATTTGATTTAGTTATGTCTTTATCATCAAAATGCTTTAATGAAACTATATATACCAATTATGAGTCAAACAAAACACTTTTTCAACGACCATATGAGCTGTTCAACATCCAATAATCAATGTTTTTGTAAAATTTGAACAATATTGTGGAGTAATATTTATGAATAAATTCCACGTTTAGAATGTCCGAAAAGTTTTTTTAATTCAATTTTAAAACTTATTCTACATCATAATACACATAGGAAGTTAGATATACTAGTATGGAATCACAAAAACACGTTTCGAATAGTCGTATAGGTTGCTGAATGTCGAACATCTTTTGGTAACATTTGAAAAAATTCACGAGTTTAGCCCTCTTTTAGATGTTCTAAACGTATTTTTTATTTGATTTCGTTAAGTATTTATCATCAAAATACATTAACGAAACTATACATACCAATTATGAGTCACAAAAATACTTTTTGAACGACCATATGAGCCGTTCAATCTCCAATCATCACCGTTTTTGTAAAATTTGAACAATATCGTAGTAATATTAATGAATAAATTCCACGTTTAGAATGTCCGAAAAGTTTTTTTAATTCAATTTTAAAACTTATTCTACATCATAATACACATAGGAAGTTAGATACACTAGTTTGGAATCACAAAAACACGTTTTGGATAGTCATATAGGTTGCTCAATGTCCCACATCTTTTGTTACCATTTGGAAAAATTCACGAGTCTAACCCTCTTTTAAATATTCTAAACGTATTTTTTATTTGATTTAGTTATGTCTTTATCATCAAAATGCTTTAATGAAACTATATATAATAATTATGAGTCAAAAAAACACTTTTTCAACGACCATATGAGCCGTTCAATATCCAATAATCAACGTTTTTGTAAAATTTGAATAATATTGTGGAGTAATATTTATGAATAAATTCCACGTTTAGAATGTCCAAAAAGTTTTTTTAATTCAATTTTAAAACTTATTCTACATCATAATGCACATAGGAAGTTAGATATACTAGTATGGAATCACAAAAACACGTTTCAGATAGTCATATAGGTTGCTGAATGTCGAACATCTTTTGGTAACATTTGAAAAAATTCACGAGTTTAACCCTCTTTTAGATGTTCTAAACGTATTTTTTATTTGATTTCGTTATGTATTTATCATCAAAATGCTTTAACGAAACTATATATACCAATTATGAGTCACAAAAACACTTTTTGAACGACCATATGAGCCGTTCAATATCCAATTATCACCGTTTTCATAAAATTTGAACAATATCGTGTAGTAATATTCATGAATAAATTCCACATTTAGAATGTCCGAAAAAATTTTATTATTCAATATTAAAACTTATTCTACATCATAATACACATAGGAGGTTAGATGTACTAGTTTGGAATCACAAAAACACGTTTTGGATAGTCATATAGGTTGCTCAATGTCGAACATCTTTTGTTAACCTTTGAAAAAATTCACGAGTCTAACCGACTTTTAGATGTTCTAAATGTATTTTTTATTTGATTTCATTATGTATTTATCATCAAAATGCTTTAATGAAACTATATATACCAATTATGAGTCACAAAAACACTTTTTGAACGACTATGTAAGCCGTTCAATATTCAATCATCACCGTTTTTATAAAATTTGAACAATATCGTGTAGTAATATTCATGAATAAATTCCACGTTTAGAATGTTCGAAAAGTTTTTTTAAATCAATTTTAAAACTTATTCTACATCATGATATACATAGGAAGTTAGATATACTAGTTTGGAATCACAAAAACACGTTTTGGATAGTCAAATAGGTTGCTCAATGTCGAACATCTTTTGTTAATATTTGAAAAAATTCTCGAGTCTAACCCACTTTTAGATATTCTAAACGTATTTTTTTATTTGATTTCATTATGTATTTATCATCAAAATGCTTTAATGAAACTATATATACCAATTATGAGTCACAAAAACACTTTTTGAACGACCATATGAGCCGTTCAATCTCCAATCATCACCGTTTTTGTAAAATTTGAACAATATCGTAGTAATATTAATGAATAAATTCCACGTTTAGAATGTCCGAAAAGTTTTTTTAATTCAATTTTAAAACTTATTCTACATCATAATACACATAGGAAGTTAGATACACTAGTTTGGAATCACAAAAACACGTTTTGGATAGTCATATAGGTTGCTCAATGTCCAACATCTTTTGTTACCATTTGGAAAAATTCACGAGTCTAACCCTCTTTTAGATATTCTAAACGTATTTTTTATTTGATTTAGTTATGTCTTTATCATCAAAATGCTTTAATGAAACTATATATACCAATTATGAGTCAAACAAAACACTTTTTCAACGACCATATGAGCTGTTCAACATCCAATAATCAAAGTTTTTGTAAAATTTGAACAATATTGTGGAGTAATATTTATGAATAAATTCCACGTTTAGAATGTCCGAAAAGTTTTTTTAATTCAATTTTAAAACTTATTCTACATCATAATACACATAGGAAGTTAGATATACTAGTATGGAATCACAAAAACACGTTTCGAATAGTCGTATAGGTTGCTGAATGTCGAACATCTTTTGGTAACATTTGAAAAAATTCACGAGTTTAACCCTCTTTTAGATGTTCTAAACGTATTTTTTATTTGATTTCGTTAAGTATTTATCATCAAAATACATTAACGAAACTATACATACCAATTATGAGTCACAAAAATACTTTTTGAACGACCATATGAGCCGTTCAATCTCCAATCATCACCGTTTTTGTAAAATTTGAACAATATCGTAGTAATATTAATGAATAAATTCCACGTTTAGAATGTCCGAAAAGTTTTTTTAATTCAATTTTAAAACTTATTCTACATCATAATACACATAGGAAGTTAGATACACTAGTTTGGAATCACAAAAACACGTTTTGGATAGTCATATAGGTTGCTCAATGTCCAACATCTTTTGTTACCATTTGGAAAAATTCACGAGTCTAACCCTCTTTTAGATATTCTAAACGTATTTTTTATTTGATTTAGTTATGTCTTTATCATCAAAATGCTTTAATGAAACTATATATACCAATTATGAGTCAAACAAAACACTTTTTCAACGACCATATGAGCTGTTCAACATCCAATAATCAATGTTTTTGTAAAATTTGAACAATATTGTGGAGTAATATTTATGAATAAATTCCACGTTTAGAATGTCCGAAAAGTTTTTTTAATTCAATTTTAAAACTTATTCTACATCATAATACACATAGGAAGTTAGATATACTAGTTTGGAATCACAAAAACACGTTTCGAATAGTCGTATAGGTTGCTGAAAGTCGAACATCTTTTGGTAACATTTGAAAAAATTCACGAGTTTAACCCTCTTTTAGATGTTCTAAACGTATTTTTTATTTGATTTCGTTAAGTATTTATCATCAAAATACATTAACGAAACTATACATACCAATTATGAGTCACAAAAATACTTTTTGAACGACCATATGAGCCGTTCAATCTCCAATCATCACCGTTTTTGTAAAATTTGAACAATATCGTAGTAATATTAATGAATAAATTCCACGTTTAGAATGTCCGAAAAGTTTTTTTAATTCAATTTTAAAACTTATTCTACATCATAATACACATAGGAAGTTAGATACACTAGTTTGGAATCACAAAAACACGTTTTGGATAGTCATATAGGTTGCTCAATGTCCAACATCTTTTGTTACCATTTGGAAAAATTCACGAGTCTAACCCTCTTTTAAATATTCTAAACGTATTTTTTATTTGATTTAGTTATGTCTTTATCATCAAAATGCTTTAATGAAACTATATATACTAATTATGAGTCAAAAAAACACTTTTTCAACGACCATATGAGCCGTTCAATATCCAATAATCAACGTTTTTGTAAAATTTGAATAATATTGTGGAGTAATATTTATGAATAAATTCCACGTTTAGAATGTCCAAAAAGTTTTTTTAATTCAATTTTAAAACTTATTCTACATCATAATGCACATAGGAAGTTAGATATACTAGTATGGAATCACAAAAACACGTTTCGAATAGTCGTATAGGTTGCTGAATGTCGAACATCTTTTGGTAACATTTGAAAAAATTCACGAGTTTAACCCTCTTTTAGATGTTCTAAACGTATTTTTTATTTGATTTCGTTAAGTATTTATCATCAAAATACATTAACGAAACTATACATACCAATTATGAGTCACAAAAATACTTTTTGAACGACCATATGAGCCGTTCAATCTCCAATCATCACCGTTTTTGTAAAATTTGAACAATATCGTAGTAATATTAATGAATAAATTCCACGTTTAGAATGTCCGAAAAGTTTTTTTAATTCAATTTTAAAACTTATTCTACATCATAATACACATAGGAAGTTAGATACACTAGTTTGGAATCACAAAAACACGTTTTGGATAGTCATATAGGTTGCTCAATGTCCAACATCTTTTGTTACCATTTGGAAAAATTCACGAGTCTAACCCTCTTTTAGATATTCTAAACGTATTTTTTATTTGATTTAGTTATGTCTTTATCATCAAAATGCTTTAATGAAACTATATATACCAATTATGAGTCAAACAAAACACTTTTTCAACGACCATATGAGCTGTTCAACATCCAATAATCAAAGTTTTTGTAAAATTTGAACAATATTGTGGAGTAATATTTATGAATAAATTCCACGTTTAGAATGTCCGAAAAGTTTTTTTAATTCAATTTTAAAACTTATTCTACATCATAATACACATAGGAAGTTAGATATACTAGTATGGAATCACAAAAACACGTTTCGAATAGTCGTATAGGTTGCTGAATGTCGAACATCTTTTGGTAACATTTGAAAAAATTCACGAGTTTAACCCTCTTTTAGATGTTCTAAACGTATTTTTTATTTGATTTCGTTAAGTATTTATCATCAAAATACATTAACGAAACTATACATACCAATTATGAGTCACAAAAATACTTTTTGAACGACCATATGAGCCGTTCAATCTCCAATCATCACCGTTTTTGTAAAATTTGAACAATATCGTAGTAATATTAATGAATAAATTCCACGTTTAGAATGTCCGAAAAGTTTTTTTAATTCAATTTTAAAACTTATTCTACATCATAATACACATAGGAAGTTAGATACACTAGTTTGGAATCACAAAAACACGTTTTGGATAGTCATATAGGTTGCTCAATGTCCAACATCTTTTGTTACCATTTGGAAAAATTCACGAGTCTAACCCTCTTTTAGATATTCTAAACGTATTTTTTATTTGATTTAGTTATGTCTTTATCATCAAAATGCTTTAATGAAACTATATATACCAATTATGAGTCAAACAAAACACTTTTTCAACGACCATATGAGCTGTTCAACATCCAATAATCAATGTTTTTGTAAAATTTGAACAATATTGTGGAGTAATATTTATGAATAAATTCCACGTTTAGAATGTCCGAAAAGTTTTTTTAATTCAATTTTAAAACTTATTCTACATCATAATACACATAGGAAGTTAGATATACTAGTTTGGAATCACAAAAACACGTTTCGAATAGTCGTATAGGTTGCTGAAAGTCGAACATCTTTTGGTAACATTTGAAAAAATTCACGAGTTTAACCCTCTTTTAGATGTTCTAAACGTATTTTTTATTTGATTTCGTTAAGTATTTATCATCAAAATACATTAACGAAACTATACATACCAATTATGAGTCACAAAAATACTTTTTGAACGACCATATGAGCCGTTCAATCTCCAATCATCACCGTTTTTGTAAAATTTGAACAATATCGTAGTAATATTAATGAATAAATTCCACGTTTAGAATGTCCGAAAAGTTTTTTTAATTCAATTTTAAAACTTATTCTACATCATAATACACATAGGAAGTTAGATACACTAGTTTGGAATCACAAAAACACGTTTTGGATAGTCATATAGGTTGCTCAATGTCCAACATCTTTTGTTACCATTTGGAAAAATTCACGAGTCTAACCCTCTTTTAAATATTCTAAACGTATTTTTTATTTGATTTAGTTATGTCTTTATCATCAAAATGCTTTAATGAAACTATATATACTAATTATGAGTCAAAAAAACACTTTTTCAACGACCATATGAGCCGTTCAATATCCAATAATCAACGTTTTTGTAAAATTTGAATAATATTGTGGAGTAATATTTATGAATAAATTCCACGTTTAGAATGTCCAAAAAGTTTTTTTAATTCAATTTTAAAACTTATTCTACATCATAATGCACATAGGAAGTTAGATATACTAGTATGGAATCACAAAAACACGTTTCGAATAGTCGTATAGGTTGCTGAATGTCGAACATCTTTTGGTAACATTTGAAAAAATTCACGAGTTTAACCCTCTTTTAGATGTTCTAAACGTATTTTTTATTTGATTTCGTTAAGTATTTATCATCAAAATACATTAACGAAACTATACATACCAATTATGAGTCACAAAAATACTTTTTGAACGACCATATGAGCCGTTCAATCTCCAATCATCACCGTTTTTGTAAAATTTGAACAATATCGTAGTAATATTAATGAATAAATTCCACGTTTAGAATGTCCGAAAAGTTTTTTTAATTCAATTTTAAAACTTATTCTACATCATAATACACATAGGAAGTTAGATACACTAGTTTGGAATCACAAAAACACGTTTTGGATAGTCATATAGGTTGCTCAATGTCCAACATCTTTTGTTACCATTTGGAAAAATTCACGAGTCTAACCCTCTTTTAAATATTCTAAACGTATTTTTTATTTGATTTAGTTATGTCTTTATCATCAAAATGCTTTAATGAAACTATATATACTAATTATGAGTCAAAAAAACACTTTTTCAACGACCATATGAGCCGTTCAATATCCAATAATCAACGTTTTTGTAAAATTTGAATAATATTGTGGAGTAATATTTATGAATAAATTCCACGTTTAGAATGTCCAAAAAGTTTTTTTAATTCAATTTTAAAACTTATTCTACATCATAATGCACATAGGAAGTTAGATATACTAGTATGGAATCACAAAAACACGTTTCGGATAGTCATATAGGTTGCTGAATGTCGAACATCTTTTGGTAACATTTGAAAAAATTCACGAGTTTAACCCTCTTTTAGATGTTCTAAACGTATTTTTTATTTGATTTCGTTATGTATTTATCATCAAAATGCTTTAACGAAACTATATATACCAATTATGAGTCACAAAAACACTTTTTGAACGACCATATGAGCCGTTCAATATCCAATTATCACCGTTTTCATAAAATTTGAACAATATCGTGTAGTAATATTCATGAATAAATTCCACATTTAGAATGTCCGAAAAAATTTTATTATTCAATATTAAAACTTATTCTACATCATAATACACATAGGAGGTTAGATGTACTAGTTTGGAATCACAAAAACACGTTTTGGATAGTCATATAGGTTGCTCAATGTCGAACATCTTTTGTTAACCTTTGAAAAAATTCACGAGTCTAACCCACTTTTAGACATTCTAAACGTATTTTTTATTTGATTTCATTATGTATTTATCATCAAAATGCTTTAATGAAACTATATATACCAATTATGAGTCACAAAAACACTTTTTGAACGACCATATGAGCCGTTCAATCTCCAATCATCACCGTTTTTGTAAAATTTGAACAATATCATGAAGTAATATTCATGAAAAAATTCCACGTTTAGAATGTCCGAAAAGTTTTTTTAATTCAATTTTAGAACTTATTCTACATCATAATACACATAGGAAGTTAGATTTACTAGTTTGGAATCACAAAAACACGTTTTGGATAGTCATATAGGTTGCTCAACGTCGATCATATTTTGTTAATATTTGAAAAAATTCTCGAGTCTAACCCACTTTTAGATGTTTTAAACGTATATTTTTATTTGATTTCATTATGTATTTATCATCAAAATGCTTTAATGAAACTATATATACCAATTATGAGTCACAAAAACACTTTTTGAACGACCATATGAGCCGTTCAATCTGCAATCATCACCGTTTTTGTAAAATTTGAACAATATCGTAGTAATATTAATGAATAAATTCCACGTTTATAATGTCCGAAAAGTTTTTTAATTCAATTTTAAAACTTATTCTACATCATAATACACATAGGAAGTTAGATACACTAGTTTGGAATCACAAAAACACGTTTTGGATAGTCATATAGGTTGCTCAATGTCCAACATCTTTTGTTACCATTTGGAAAAATTCACGAGTCTAACCCTCTTTTAGATATTCTAAACGTATTTTTTATTTGATTTAGTTATGTCTTTATCATCAAAATGCTTTAATGAAACTATATATACCAATTATGAGTCAAACAAAACACTTTTTCAACGACCATATGAGCTGTTCAACATCCAATAATCAATGTTTTTGTAAAATTTGAACAATATTGTGGAGTAATATTTATGAATAAATTCCACGTTTAGAATGTCCGAAAAGTTTTTTTAATTCAATTTTAAAACTTATTCTACATCATAATACACATAGGAAGTTTGATATACTAGTATGGAATCACAAAAACACGTTTCGAATAGTCATATAGGTTGCTGAATGTCGAAAATCTTTTGGTAACCTTTGAAAAAATTCACGAGTCTAACCCACTTTTAGACATTCTAAACGTATTTTTTATTTGATTTCATTATGTATTTATCATCAAAATGCTTTAATGAAACTATATATACCAATTATGAGTCACAAAAACACTTTTTGAACGACCATATGAGCCGTTCAATCTCCAATCATCACCGTTTTTGTAAAATTTGAACAATATCATGAAGTAATATTCATGAAAAAATTCCACGTTTAGAATGTCCGAAAAGTTTTTTTAATTCAATTTTAGAACTTATTCTACATCATAATACACATAGGAAGTTAGATTTACTAGTTTGGAATCACAAAAACACGTTTTGGATAGTCATATAGGTTGCTCAATGTCCAACATCTTTTGTTACCATTTGGAAAAATTCACGAGTCTAACCCTCTTTTAGATATTCTAAACGTATTTTTTATTTGATTTAGTTATGTCTTTATCATCAAAATGCTTTAATGAAACTATATATACCAATTATGAGTCAAACAAAACACTTTTTGAACGACCATATGAGCCGTTCAATCTCCAATCATCACCGTTTTTGTAAAATTTGAACAATATCGTAGTAATATTAATGAATAAATTCCACGTTTAGAATGTCCGAAAAGTTTTTTTAATTCAATTTTAAAACTTATTCTACATCATAATACACATAGGAAGTTAGATACACTAGTTTGGAATCACAAAAACACGTTTTGGATAGTCATATAGGTTGCTCAATGTCCAACATCTTTTGTTACCATTTGGAAAAATTCACGAGTCTAACCCTCTTTTAAATATTCTAAACGTATTTTTTATTTGATTTAGTTATGTCTTTATCATCAAAATGCTTTAATGAAACTATATATACTAATTATGAGTCAAAAAAACACTTTTTCAACGACCATATGAGCCGTTCAATATCCAATAATCAACGTTTTTGTAAAATTTGAATAATATTGTGGAGTAATATTTATGAATAAATTCCACGTTTAGAATGTCCAAAAAGTTTTTTTAATTCAATTTTAAAACTTATTCTACATCATAATGCACATAGGAAGTTAGATATACTAGTATGGAATCACAAAAACACGTTTCGGATAGTCATATAGGTTGCTGAATGTCGAACATCTTTTGGTAACATTTGAAAAAATTCACGAGTTTAACCCTCTTTTAGATGTTCTAAACGTATTTTTTATTTGATTTCGTTATGTATTTATCATCAAAATGCTTTAACGAAACTATATATACCAATTATGAGTCACAAAAACACTTTTTGAACGACCATATGAGCCGTTCAATATCCAATTATCACCGTTTTCATAAAATTTGAACAATATCGTGTAGTAATATTCATGAATAAATTCCACATTTACAATGTCCGAAAAAATTTTATTATTCAATGTTAAAACTTATTCTACATCATAATACACATAGGAGGTTAGATATACTAGTTTGGAATCACAAAAACACGTTTTGGATAGTCATATAGGTTGCTCAATGTCGAACATCTTTTGTTAACCTTTGAAAAAATTCACGAGTCTAACCCACTTTTAGACATTCTAAACGTATTTTTTATTTGATTTCATTATGTATTTATCATCAAAATGCTTTAATGAAACTATATATACCAATTATGAGTCACAAAAACACTTTTTGAACGACCATATGAGCCGTTCAATCTCCAATCATCACCGTTTTTGTAAAATTTGAACAATATCATGAAGTAATATTCATGAAAAAATTCCACGTTTAGAATGTCCGAAAAGTTTTTTTAATTCAATTTTAGAACTTATTCTACATCATAATACACATAGGAAGTTAGATTTACTAGTTTGGAATCACAAAAACACGTTTTGGATAGTCATATAGGTTGCTCAACGTCGATCATATTTTGTTAATATTTGAAAAAATTCTCGAGTCTAACCCACTTTTAGATGTTTTAAACGTATATTTTTATTTGATTTCATTATGTATTTATCATCAAAATGCTTTAATGAAACTATATATACCAATTATGAGTCACAAAAACACTTTTTGAACGACCATATGAGCCGTTCAATCTCCAATCATCACCGTTTTTGTAAAATTTGAACAATATCGTAGTAATATTAATGAAAAAATTCCACGTTTATAATGTCCGAAAAGTTTTTTAATTCAATTTTAAAACTTATTCTACATCATAATACACATAGGAAGTTAGATACACTAGTTTGGAATCACAAAAACACGTTTTGGATAGTCATATAGGTTGCTCAATGTCCAACATCTTTTGTTACCATTTGGAAAAATTCACGAGTCTAACCCTCTTTTAGATATTCTAAACGTATTTTTTATTTGATTTAGTTATGTCTTTATCATCAAAATGCTTTAATGAAACTATATATACCAATTATGAGTCAAACAAAACACTTTTTCAACGACTATATGAGCTGTTCAACATCCAATAATCAATGTTTTTGTAAAATTTGAACAATATTGTGGAGTAATATTTATGAATAAATTCCACGTTTAGAATGTCCGAAAAGTTTTTTTAATTCAATTTTAAAACTTATTCTACATCATAATACACATAGGAAGTTAGATATACTAGTATGGAATCACAAAAACACGTTTCGAATAGTCATATAGGTTGCTGAATGTCGAAAATCTTTTGGTAACATTTGAAAAAATTCACGAGTTTAACCCTCTTTTAGATGTTCTAAACGTATTTTTTATTTGATTTCGTTAAGTATTTATCATCAAAATACATTAACGAAACTATACATACCAATTATGAGTCACAAAAATACTTTTTGAACGACCATATGAGCCGTTCAATCTCCAATCATCACCGTTTTTGTAAAATTTGAACAATATCGTAGTAATATTAATGAATAAATTCCACGTTTAGAATGTCCGAAAAGTTTTTTTAATTCAATTTTAAAACTTATTCTACATCATAATACACATAGGAAGTTAGATACACTAGTTTGGAATCACAAAAACACGTTTTGGATAGTCATATAGGTTGCTCAATGTCCAACATCTTTTGTTACCATTTGGAAAAATTCACGAGTCTAACCCTCTTTTAAATATTCTAAACGTATTTTTTATTTGATTTAGTTATGTCTTTATCATCAAAATGCTTTAATGAAACTATATATACTAATTATGAGTCAAAAAACCACTTTTTCAACGACCATATGAGCCGTTCAATATCCAATAATCAACGTTTTTGTAAAATTTGAATAATATTGTGGAGTAATATTTATGAATAAATTCCACGTTTAGAATGTCCAAAAAGTTTTTTTAATTCAATTTTAAAACTTATTCTACATCATAATGCAAATAGGAAGTTAGATATACTAGTATGGAATCACAAAAACACGTTTCGGATAGTCATATAGGTTGCTGAATGTCGAACATCTTTTGGTAACATTTGAAAAAATTCACGAGTTTAACCCTCTTTTAGATGTTCTAAACGTATTTTTTATTTGATTTCGTTATGTATTTATCATCAAAATGCTTTAACGAAACTATATATACCAATTATGAGTCACAAAAACACTTTTTGAACGACCATATGAGCCGTTCAATATCCATTTATCACCGTTTTCATAAAATTTGAACAATATCGTGTAGTAATATTCATGAATAAATTCCACATTTAGAATGTCCGAAAAAATTTTATTATTCAATGTTAAAACTTATTCTACATCATAATACACATAGGAGGTTAGATATACTAGTTTTGAATCACAAAAACACGTTTTGGATAGTCATATAGGTTGCTCAAAGTCGAACATCTTTTGTTAACCTTTGAAAAAATTCACGAGTCTAACCCACTTTTAGACATTCTAAACGTATTTTTTATTTGATTTCATTATGTATTTATCATCAAAATGCTTTAATGAAACTATATATACCAATTATGAGTCACAAAATCACTTTTTGAACGACCATATGAGCCGTTCAATCTCCAATCATCACCGTTTTTGTAAAATTTGAACAATATCATGAAGTAATATTCATGAAAAAATTCCACGTTTAGAATGTCCGAAAAGTTTTTTTAATTCAATTTTAGAACTTATTCTACATCATAATACACATAGGAAGTTAGATTTACTAATTTGGAATCACAAAAACACGTTTTGGATAGTCATATAGGTTGCTCAACGTCGATCATATTTTGTTAATATTTGAAAAAATTCTCGAGTCTAACCCACTTTTAGATGTTTTAAACGTATTTTTTTATTTGATTTCATTATGTATTTATCATCAAAATGCTTTAATGAAACTATATATACCAATTATGAGTCACAAAAACACTTTTTGAACGACCATATGAGCCGTTCAATCTCCAATCATCACCGTTTTTGTAAAATTTGAACAATATCGTAGTAATATTAATGAATAAATTCCACGTTTATAATGTCCGAAAAGTTTTTTAATTCAATTTTAAAACTTATTCTACATCATAATACACATAGGAAGTTAGATACACTAGTTTGGAATCACAAAAACACGTTTTGGATAGTCATATAGGTTGCTCAATGTCCAACATCTTTTGTTACCATTTGGAAAAATTCACGAGTCTAACCCTCTTTTAGATATTCTAAACGTATTTTTTATTTGATTTAGTTATGTCTTTATCATCAAAATGCTTTAATGAAACTATATATACCAATTATGAGTCAAACAAAACACTTTTTCAACGACCATATGAGCTGTTCAACATCCAATAATCAATGTTTTTGTAAAATTTGAACAATATTGTGGAGTAATATTTATGAATAAATTCCACGTTTAGAATGTCCGAAAAGTTTTTTTAATTCAATTTTAAAACTTATTCTACATCATAATACACATAGGAAGTTAGATATACTAGTATGGAATCACAAAAACACGTTTCGAATAGTCATATAGGTTGCTGAATGTCGAAAATCTTTTGGTAACATTTGAAAAAATTCACGAGTTTAACCCTCTTTTAGATGTTCTAAACGTATTTTTTATTTGATTTCGTTAAGTATTTATCATCAAAATACATTAACGAAACTATACATACCAATTATGAGTCACAAAAATACTTTTTGAACGACCATATGAGCCGTTCAATCTCCAATCATCACCGTTTTTGTAAAATTTGAACAATATCGTAGTAATATTAATGAATAAATTCCACGTTTAGAATGTCCGAAAAGTTTTTTTAATTCAATTTTAAAACTTATTCTACATCATAATACACATAGGAAGTTAGATACACTAGTTTGGAATCACAAAAACACGTTTTGGATAGTCATATAGGTTGCTCAATGTCCAACATCTTTTGTTACCATTTGGAAAAATTCACGAGTCTAACCCTCTTTTAAATATTCTAAACGTATTTTTTATTTGATTTAGTTATGTCTTTATCATCAAAATGCTTTAATGAAACTATATATACTAATTATGAGTCAAAAAACCACTTTTTCAACGACCATATGAGCCGTTCAATATCCAATAATCAACGTTTTTGTAAAATTTGAATAATATTGTGGAGTAATATTTATGAATAAATTCCACGTTTAGAATGTCCAAAAAGTTTTTTTAATTCAATTTTAAAACTTATTCTACATCATAATACACATAGGAAGTTAGATATACTAGTATGGAATCACAAAAACACGTTTCGAATAGTCATATAGGTTGCTGAATGTCGAAAATCTTTTGGTAACATTTGAAAAAATTCACGAGTTTAACCCTCTTTTAGATGTTCTAAACGTATTTTTTATTTGATTTCGTTAAGTATTTATCATCAAAATACATTAACGAAACTATACATACCAATTATGAGTCACAAAAATACTTTTTGAACGACCATATGAGCCGTTCAATCTCCAATCATCACCGTTTTTGTAAAATTTGAACAATATCGTAGTAATATTAATGAATAAATTCCACGTTTAGAATGTCCGAAAAGTTTTTTTAATTCAATTTTAAAACTTATTCTACATCATAATACACATAGGAAGTTAGATACACTAGTTTGGAATCACAAAAACACGTTTTGGATAGTCATATAGGTTGCTCAATGTCCAACATCTTTTGTTACCATTTGGAAAAATTCACGAGTCTAACCCTCTTTTAAATATTCTAAACGTATTTTTTATTTGATTTAGTTATGTCTTTATCATCAAAATGCTTTAATGAAACTATATATACTAATTATGAGTCAAAAAACCACTTTTTCAACGACCATATGAGCCGTTCAATATCCAATAATCAACGTTTTTGTAAAATTTGAATAATATTGTGGAGTAATATTTATGAATAAATTCCACGTTTAGAATGTCCAAAAAGTTTTTTTAATTCAATTTTAAAACTTATTCTACATCATAATGCACATAGGAAGTTAGATATACTAGTATGGAATCACAAAAACACGTTTCGGATAGTCATATAGGTTGCTGAATATCGAACATCTTTTGGTAACATTTGAAAAAATTCACGAGTTTAACCCTCTTTTAGATGTTCTAAACGTATTTTTTATTTGATTTCGTTATGTATTTATCATCAAAATGCTTTAACGAAACTATATATACCAATTATGAGTCACAAAAACACTTTTTGAACGACCATATGAGCCGTTCAATATCCATTTATCACCGTTTTCATAAAATTTGAACAATATCGTGTAGTAATATTCATGAATAAATTCCACATTTAGAATGTCCAAAAAAATTTTATTATTCAATGTTAAAACTTATTCTACATCATAATACACATAGGAGGTTAGATATACTAGTTTTGAATCACAAAAACACGTTTTGGATAGTCATATAGGTTGCTCAAAGTCGAACATCTTTTGTTAACCTTTGAAAAAATTCACGAGTCTAACCCACTTTTAGACATTCTAAACGTATTTTTTATTTGATTTCATTATGTATTTATCATCAAAATGCTTTAATGAAACTATATATACCAATTATGAGTCACAAAATCACTTTTTGAACGACCATATGAGCCATTCAATCTCCAATCATCACCGTTTTTGTAAAATTTGAACAATATCGTGAAGTAATATTCATGAAAAAATTCCACGTTTAGAATGTCCGAAAAGTTTTTTTAATTCAATTTTAGAACTTATTCTACATCATAATACACATAGGAAGTTAGATATACTAGTTTGGAATCACAAAAACACGTTTTGTATAGTCATATAGGTTGCTCAACGTCGATCATATTTTGTTAATATTTGAAAAAATTCTCGAGTCTAACCCACTTTTAGATGTTTTAAACGTATTTTTTTATTTGATTTCATTATGTATTTATCATCAAAATGCTTTAATGAAACTATATATACCAATTATGAGTCACAAAAACACTTTTTGAACGACCATATGAGCCGTTCAATCTCCAATCATCACCGTTTTTGTAAAATTTGAACAATATCGTAGTAATATTAATGAATAAATTCCACGTTTAGAATGTCCGAAAAGTTTTTTTAATTCAATTTTAAAACTTATTCTACATCATAATACACATAGGAAGTTAGATACACTAGTTTGGAATCACAAAAACACGTTTTGGATAGTCATATAGGTTGCTCAATGTCCAACATCTTTTGTTACCATTTGGAAAATTTCACGAGTCTAACCCTCTTTTAGATGTTCTAAACGTATTTTTTATTTGATTTAGTTATGTCTTTATCATCAAAATGCTTTAATGAAACTATATATACCAATTATGAGTCAAACAAAACACTTTTTCAACGACCATATGAGCCGTTCAACATCAAATAATCAATGTTTTTGTAAAATTTGAACAATATTGTGGAGTAATATTTATGAATAAATTCCACGTTTAGAATGTCCGAAAAGTTTTTTTAATTCAATTTTAAAACTTATTCTACATCATAATACACATAGGAAGTTAGATATACCAGTATGGAATCACGAAAACAAGTTTCGAATAGTCATATAGGTTGCTGAATGTCGAACATCTTTTGGTAACATTTGAAAAAATTCACGAGTTTAACCCTCTTTTAGATGTTCTAAACGTATTTTTTATTTGATTTCGTTATGTATTTATCATCAAAATGCATTAACGAAACTATACATACCAATTATGAGTCACAAAAACACTTTTTGAACGACCATATGAGCCGTTCAATATCCAATTATCACCGTTTTCATAAAATTTGAACAATATCGTGTAGTAATATTCATGAATAAATTCCACATTTAGAATGTCCGAAAATTTTTTATTATTCAATATTAAAACTTATTCTACATCATAATACACATAGGAGGTTAGATGTACTAGTTTGGAATCACAAAAACACGTTTTGGATAGTCGTATAGGTTGCTGAATGTCGAACATCTTTTGGTAACATTTGAAAAAATTCACGAGTTTAACCCTCTTTTAGATGTTCTAAACATATTTTTTATTTGATTTCGTTATGTATTTATCATCAAAATACATTAACGAAACTATACATACCAATTATGAGTCACAAAAATACTTTTTGAACGACCATATGAGCCGTTCAATCTCCAATCATCACCGTTTTTGTAAAATTTGAACAATATCGTAGTAATATTAATGAATAAATTCCACGTTTAGAATGTCCGAAAAGTTTTTTTAATTCAATTTTAAAACTTATTCTACATCATAATACACATAGGAAGTTAGATACACAAGTTTGGAATCACAAAAACACGTTTTGGATAGTCATATAGGTTGCTCAATGTCCAACATCTTTTGTTACCATTTGGAAAAATTCACGAGTCTAACCCTCTTTTAAATATTCTAAACGTATTTTTTATTTGATTTAGTTATGTCTTTATCATCAAAATGCTTTAATGAAACTATATATACTAATTATGAGTCAAAAAACCACTTTTTCAACGACCATATGAGCCGTTCAATATCCAATAATCAACGTTTTTGTAAAATTTGAATAATATTGTGGAGTAATATTTATGAATAAATTCCACGTTTAGAATGTCCAAAAAGTTTTTTTAATTCAATTTTAAAACTTATTCTACATCATAATGCACATAGGAAGTTAGATATACTAGTATGGAATCACAAAAACACGTTTCGGATAGTCATATAGGTTGCTGAATATCGAACATCTTTTGGTAACATTTGAAAAAATTCACGAGTTTAACCCTCTTTTAGATGTTCTAAACGTATTTTTTATTTGATTTCGTTATGTATTTATCATCAAAATGCTTTAACGAAACTATATATACCAATTATGAGTCACAAAAACACTTTTTGAACGACCATATGAGCCGTTCAATATCCATTTATCACCGTTTTCATAAAATTTGAACAATATCGTGTAGTAATATTCATGAATAAATTCCACATTTAGAATGTCCAAAAAAATTTTATTATTCAATGTTAAAACTTATTCTACATCATAATACACATAGGAGGTTAGATATACTAGTTTTGAATCACAAAAACACGTTTTGGATAGTCATATAGGTTGCTCAAAGTCGAACATCTTTTGTTAACCTTTGAAAAAATTCACGAGTCTAACCCACTTTTAGACATTCTAAACGTATTTTTTATTTGATTTCATTATGTATTTATCATCAAAATGCTTTAATGAAACTATATATACCAATTATGAGTCACAAAATCACTTTTTGAACGACCATATGAGCCATTCAATCTCCAATCATCACCGTTTTTGTAAAATTTGAACAATATCGTGAAGTAATATTCATGAAAAAATTCCACGTTTAGAATGTCCGAAAAGTTTTTTTAATTCAATTTTAGAACTTATTCTACATCATAATACACATAGGAAGTTAGATATACTAGTTTGGAATCACAAAAACACGTTTTGTATAGTCATATAGGTTGCTCAACGTCGATCATATTTTGTTAATATTTGAAAAAATTCTCGAGTCTAACCCACTTTTAGATGTTTTAAACGTATTTTTTTATTTGATTTCATTATGTATTTATCATCAAAATGCTTTAATGAAACTATATATACCAATTATGAGTCACAAAAACACTTTTTGAACGACCATATGAGCCGTTCAATCTCCAATCATCACCGTTTTTGTAAAATTTGAACAATATCGTAGTAATATTAATGAATAAATTCCACGTTTAGAATGTCCGAAAAGTTTTTTTAATTCAATTTTAAAACTTATTCTACATCATAATACACATAGGAAGTTAGATACACTAGTTTGGAATCACAAAAACACGTTTTGGATAGTCATATAGGTTGCTCAATGTCCAACATCTTTTGTTACCATTTGGAAAATTTCACGAGTCTAACCCTCTTTTAGATGTTCTAAACGTATTTTTTATTTGATTTAGTTATGTCTTTATCATCAAAATGCTTTAATGAAACTATATATACCAATTATGAGTCAAACAAAACACTTTTTCAACGACCATATGAGCCGTTCAACATCAAATAATCAATGTTTTTGTAAAATTTGAACAATATTGTGGAGTAATATTTATGAATAAATTCCACGTTTAGAATGTCCGAAAAGTTTTTTTAATTCAATTTTAAAACTTATTCTACATCATAATACACATAGGAAGTTAGATATACCAGTATGGAATCACGAAAACACGTTTCGAATAGTCATATAGGTTGCTGAATGTCGAACATCTTTTGGTAACATTTGAAAAAATTCACGAGTTTAACCCTCTTTTAGATGTTCTAAACGTATTTTTTATTTGATTTCGTTATGTATTTATCATCAAAATGCATTAACGAAACTATACATACCAATTATGAGTCACAAAAACACTTTTTGAACGACCATATGAGCCGTTCAATATCCAATTATCACCGTTTTCATAAAATTTGAACAATATCGTGTAGTAATATTCATGAATAAATTCCACATTTAGAATGTCCGAAAATTTTTTATTATTCAATATTAAAACTTATTCTACATCATAATACACATAGGAGGTTAGATGTACTAGTTTGGAATCACAAAAACACGTTTTGGATAGTCGTATAGGTTGCTGAATGTCGAACATCTTTTGGTAACATTTGAAAAAATTCACGAGTTTAACCCTCTTTTAGATGTTCTAAACATATTTTTTATTTGATTTCGTTATGTATTTATCATCAAAATACATTAACGAAACTATACATACCAATTATGAGTCACAAAAATACTTTTTGAACGACCATATGAGCCGTTCAATCTCCAATCATCACCGTTTTTGTAAAATTTGAACAATATCGTAGTAATATTAATGAATAAATTCCACGTTTAGAATGTCCGAAAAGTTTTTTTAATTCAATTTTAAAACTTATTCTACATCATAATACACATAGGAAGTTAGATACACTAGTTTGGAATCACAAAAACACGTTTTGGATAGTCATATAGGTTGCTCAATGTCCAACATCTTTTGTTACCATTTGGAAAAATTCACGAGTCTAACCCTCTTTTAAATATTCTAAACGTATTTTTTATTTGATTTAGTTATGTCTTTATCATCAAAATGCTTTAATAAAACTATATATACTAATTATGAGTCAAAAAAACACTTTTTCAACGACCATATGAGCCGTTCAATATCCAATAATCAATGTTTTTGTAAAATTTGAATAATATTGTGGAGTAATATTTATGAATAAATTCCACGTTTAGAATGTCCAAAAAGTTTTTTTAATTCAATTTTAAAACTTATTCTACATCATAATGCACATAGGAAGTTAGATATACTAGTATGGAATCACAAAAACACGTTTCGGATAGTCATATAGGTTGCTGAATGTCGAACATCTTTTGGTAACATTTGAAAAAATTCACGAGTTTAACCCTCTTTTAGATGTTCTAAACGTATTTTTTATTTGATTTCGTTATGTATTTATCATCAAAATGCTTTAACGAAACTATATATACCAATTATGAGTCACAAAAACACTTTTTGAACGACCATATGAGCCGTTCAATATCCAATTATCACCGTTTTCATAAAATTTGAACAATATCGTGTAGTAATATTCATGAATAAATTCCACATTTAGAATGTCCGAAAAAATTTTATTATTCAATGTTAAAAGTTATTCTACATCATAATACACATAGGAGGTTAGATATACTAGTTTGGAATCACAAAAACACGTTTTGGATAGTCATATAGGTTGCTCAATGTCGAACATCTTTTGTTAACCTTTGAAAAAATTCACGAGTCTAACCCACTTTTAGACATTCTAAACGTATTTTTTATTTGATTTCATTATGTATTTATCATCAAAATGCTTTAATGAAACTATATATACCAATTATGAGTCACAAAAACACTTTTTGAACGACCATATGAGCCGTTCAATCTCCAATCATCACCGTTTTTGTAAAATTTGAACAATATCGTGAAGTAATATTCATGAAAAAATTCCACGTTTAGAAAAGTTCGAAAAGTTTTTTTAAATCAACTTTATAACTTATTCTACATCATGATATACATAGGAAGTTAGATATACTAGTTTGGAATCACAAAAACACGTTTTGGATAATCAAATAGGTTGCTCAATGTCGAACATCTTTTGTTAACATTTGAAAAAATTAACGAGTCTAACCCACTTTTAGACATTCTAAACGTATTTTTTATTTGATTTCATTATGTATTTATCATCAAAATGCTTTAATGAAACTATATATACCAATTATGAGTCACAAAAACACTTTTTGAACGACCATATGAGCCGTTCAATCTCCAATCATCACCGTTTTTGTAAAATTTGAACAATATCGTGAAGTAATATTCATGAAAAAATTCCACGTTTAGAATGTCCGAAAAGTTTTTTTAATTCAATTTTAGAACTTATTCTACATCGTAATACACATATGATAGATATACTAGTTTGGAATCACAAAAACACGTTTTGGATAGTCATATAGGTTGCTCAACGTCGATCCTATTTTGTTAATATTTGAAAAAATTCTCGAGTCTAACCCACTTTTAGATGTTTTAAACGTATTTTTTTATTTGATTTCATTATGTATTTATCATCAAAATGCTTTAATGAAACTATATATATCAATTATGAGTCACAATAACACTTTTTGAACGACCATATGAGCCGTTCAATCTCCAATCATCACCGTTTTTGTAAAATTTTAACAATATCGTAGTAATATTAATGAATAAATTCCACGTTTAGAATGTCCGAAAAGTTTTTTTAATTCAATTTTAAAACTTATTCTACATCATAATACACATAGGAAGTTAGATACACTAGTTTGGAATCACAAAAACACGTTTTGGATAATCATATAGGTTGCTCAATGTCCAACATCTTTTGTTACCATTTGGAAAAATTCACGAGTCTAACCCTCTTTTAGATATTCTAAACGTATTTTTTATTTGATTTAGTTATGTCTTTATCATCAAAATGCTTTAATGAAACTATATATACCAATTATGAGTCAAAAAAACACTTTTTCAATGACCATATGAGCCGTTCAACATCCAATAATCAATGTTTTTGTAAAATTTGAAAAATATTGTGGAGTAATATTTGTGAATAAATTCCACGTTTAGAATGTCCGAAAAATTTTTTTAATTCAATTTTAAAACTTATTCTACATCATAATACACATAGGAAGTTAGATATACTAGTATGGAATCACAAAAACACGTTTCGAATAGTCATATAGGTTGCTTAATGTCGAACATCTTTTGGTAACATTTGAAAAAATTCACGAGTTTAACCCTCTTTTAGATGTTCTAAACGTATTTTTTATTTGATTTCGTTATGTATTTATCATCAAAATACATTAACGAAACTATACATACCAATTATGAGTCACAAAAATACTTTTTGAACGACCATATGAGCCGTTCAATCTCCAATCATCACCGTTTTTGTAAAATTTGAACAATATCATAGTAATATTAATGAATAAATTCCACGTTTAGAATGTCCGAAAAGTTTTTTTAATTCAATTTTAAAACTTATTCTACATCATAATACACATAGGAAGTTAGATACACTAGTTTGGAATTACAAAAACACGTTTTGGATAGTCATATAGGTTGCTCAATGTCCAACATCTTTTGTTACCATTTGGAAAAATTCCCGAGTCTAACCCTCTTTTAAATATTCTAAACGTATTTTTTATTTGATTTAGTTATGTCTTTATCATCAAAATGCTTTAATGAAACTATATATACTAATTATGAGTCAAAAAAACACTTTTTCAACGACCATATGAGCCGTTCAATATCCAATAATCAACGTTTTTGTAAAATTTGAATAATATTGTGGAGTAATATTTATGAATAAATTCCACGTTTAGAATGTCCAAAAAGTTTTTTTAATTCAATTTTAAAACTTATTCTACATCATAATGCACATAGGAAGTTAGATATACTAGTATGGAATCACAAAAACACGTTTCGGATAGTCATATAGGTTGCTGAATGTCGAACATCTTTTGGTAACATTTGAAAAAATTCACGAGTTTAACCCTCTTTTAGATGTTCTAAACGTATTTTTTATTTGATTTCGTTATGTATTTATCATCAAAATGCTTTAACGAAACTATATATACCAATTATGAGTCACAAAAACACTTTTTGAACGACCATATGAGCCGTTCAATATCCAATTATCACCGTTTTCATAAAATTTGAACAATATCGTGTAGTAATATTCATGAATAAATTCCACATTTAGAATGTCCGAAAAAATTTTATTATTCAATGTTAAAAGTTATTCTACATCATAATACACATAGGAGGTTAGATATACTAGTTTGGAATCACAAAAACACGTTTTGGATAGTCATATAGGTTGCTCAATGTCGAACATCTTTTGTTAACCTTTGAAAAAATTCACGAGTCTAACCCACTTTTAGACATTCTAAACGTATTTTTTATTTGATTTCATTATGTATTTATCATCAAAATGCTTTAATGAAACTATATATACCAATTATGAGTCACAAAAACACTTTTTGAACGACCATATGAGCCGTTCAATCTCCAATCATCACCGTTTTTGTAAAATTTGAACAATATCGTGAAGTAATATTCATGAAAAAATTCCACGTTTAGAAAAGTTCGAAAAGTTTTTTTAAATCAACTTTATAACTTATTCTACATCATGATATACATAGGAAGTTAGATATACTAGTTTGGAATCACAAAAACACGTTTTGGATAATCAAATAGGTTGCTCAATGTCGAACATCTTTTGTTAACATTTGAAAAAATTAACGAGTCTAACCCACTTTTAGACATTCTAAACGTATTTTTTATTTGATTTCATTATGTATTTATCATCAAAATGCTTTAATGAAACTATATATACCAATTATGAGTCACAAAAACACTTTTTGAACGACCATATGAGCCGTTCAATCTCCAATCATCACCGTTTTTGTAAAATTTGAACAATATCGTGAAGTAATATTCATGAAAAAATTCCACGTTTAGAATGTCCGAAAAGTTTTTTTAATTCAATTTTAGAACTTATTCTACATCGTAATACACATATGATAGATATACTAGTTTGGAATCACAAAAACACGTTTTGGATAGTCATATAGGTTGCTCAACGTCGATCCTATTTTGTTAATATTTGAAAAAATTCTCGAGTCTAACCCACTTTTAGATGTTTTAAACGTATTTTTTTATTTGATTTCATTATGTATTTATCATCAAAATGCTTTAATGAAACTATATATATCAATTATGAGTCACAATAACACTTTTTGAACGACCATATGAGCCGTTCAATCTCCAATCATCACCGTTTTTGTAAAATTTTAACAATATCGTAGTAATATTAATGAATAAATTCCACGTTTAGAATGTCCGAAAAGTTTTTTTAATTCAATTTTAAAACTTATTCTACATCATAATACACATAGGAAGTTAGATACACTAGTTTGGAATCACAAAAACACGTTTTGGATAATCATATAGGTTGCTCAATGTCCAACATCTTTTGTTACCATTTGGAAAAATTCACGAGTCTAACCCTCTTTTAGATATTCTAAACGTATTTTTTATTTGATTTAGTTACGTCTTTATCATCAAAATGCTTTAATGAAACTATATATACCAATTATGAGTCAAAAAAACACTTTTTCAATGACCATATGAGCCGTTCAACATCCAATAATCAATGTTTTTGTAAAATTTGAAAAATATTGTGGAGTAATATTTATGAATAAATTCCACGTTTAGAATGTCCGAAAAATTTTTTTAATTCAATTTTAAAACTTATTCTACATCATAATACACATAGGAAGTTAGATATACTAGTATGGAATCACAAAAACACGTTTCGAATAGTCATATAGGTTGCTTAATGTCGAACATCTTTTGGTAACATTTGAAAAAATTCACGAGTTTAACCCTCTTTTAGATGTTCTAAACGTATTTTTTATTTGATTTCGTTATGTATTTATCATCAAAATACATTAACGAAACTATACATACCAATTATGAGTCACAAAAATACTTTTTGAACGACCATATGAGCCGTTCAATCGCCAATCATTACCGTTTTTGTAAAATTTGAACAATATCGTAGTAATATTAATGAATAAATTCCACGTTTAGAATGTCCGAAAAGTTTTTTTAATTCAATTTTAAAACTTATTCTACATCATAATACACATAGGAAGTTAGATACACTAGTTTGGAATTACAAAAACACGTTTTGGATAGTCATATAGGTTGCTCAATGTCCAACATCTTTTGTTACCATTTGGAAAAATTCACGAGTCTAACCCTCTTTTAAATATTCTAAACGTATTTTTTATTTGATTTAGTTATGTCTTTATCATCAAAATGCTTTAATGAAACTATATATACTAATTATGAGTCAAAAAAACACTTTTTCAACGACCATATGAGCCGTTCAATATCCAATAATCAACGTTTTTGTAAAATTTGAATAATATTGTGGAGTAATATTTATGAATAAATTCCACGTTTAGAATGTCCAAAAAGTTTTTTTAATTCAATTTTAAAACTTATTCTACATCATAATGCACATAGGAAGTTAGATATACTAGTATGGAATCACAAAAACACGTTTCGGATAGTCATATAGGTTGCTGAATGTCGAACATCTTTTGGTAACATTTGAAAAAATTCACGAGTTTAACCCTCTTTTAGATGTTCTAAACGTATTTTTTATTTGATTTCGTTATGTATTTATCATCAAAATGCTTTAACGAAACTATATATACCAATTATGAGTCACAAAAACACTTTTTGAACGACCATATGAGCCGTTCAATATCCAATTATCACCGTTTTCATAAAATTTGAACAATATCGTGTAGTAATATTCATGAATAAATTCCACATTTAGAATGTCCGAAAAAATTTTATTATTCAATGTTAAAACTTATTCTACATCATAATACACATAGGAGGTTAGATATACTAGTTTGGAATCACAAAAACACGTTTTGGATAGTCATATAGGTTGCTCAATGTCGAACATCTTTTGTTAACCTTTGAAAAAATTCACGAGTCTAACCCACTTTTAGACATTCTAAACGTATTTTTTATTTGATTTCATTATGTATTTATCATCAAAATGCTTTAATGAAACTATATATACCAATTATGAGTCACAAAAACACTTTTTGAACGACCATATGAGCCGTTCAATCTCCAATCATCACCGTTTTTGTAAAATTTGAACAATATCGTGAAGTAATATTCATGAAAAAATTCCACGTTTAGAAAAGTTCGAAAAGTTTTTTTAAATCAACTTTATAACTTATTCTACATCATGATATACATAGGAAGTTAGATATACTAGTTTGGAATCACAAAAACACGTTTTGGATAATCAAATAGGTTGCTCAATGTCGAACATCTTTTGTTAACATTTGAAAAAATTAACGAGTCTAACCCACTTTTAGACATTCTAAACGTATTTTTTATTTGATTTCATTATGTATTTATCATCAAAATGCTTTAATGAAACTATATATACCAATTATGAGTCACAAAAACACTTTTTGAACGACCATATGAGCCGTTCAATCTCCAATCATCACCGTTTTTGTAAAATTTGAACAATATCGTGAAGTAATATTCATGAAAAAATTCCACGTTTAGAATGTCCGAAAAGTTTTTTTAATTCAATTTTAGAACTTATTCTACATCGTAATACACATATGATAGATATACTAGTTTGGAATCACAAAAACACGTTTTGGATAGTCATATAGGTTGCTCAACGTCGATCCTATTTTGTTAATATTTGAAAAAATTCTCGAGTCTAACCCACTTTTAGATGTTTTAAACGTATTTTTTTATTTGATTTCATTATGTATTTATCATCAAAATGCTTTAATGAAACTATATATACCAATTATGAGTCACAATAACACTTTTTGAACGACCATATGAGCCGTTCAATGTCCAATCATCACCGTTTTTGTAAAATTTTAACAATATCGTAGTAATATTAATGAATAAATTCCACGTTTAGAATGTCCGAAAAGTTTTTTTAATTCAATTTTAAAACTTATTCTACATCATAATACACATAGGAAGTTAGATACACTAGTTTGGAATCACAAAAACACGTTTTGGATAATCATATAGGTTGCTCAATGTCCAACATCTTTTGTTACCATTTGGAAAAATTCACGAGTCTAACCCTCTTTTAGATATTCTAAACGTATTTTTTATTTGATTTAGTTATGTCTTTATCATCAAAATGCTTTAATGAAACTATATATACCAATTATGAGTCAAAAAAACACTTTTTCAATGACCATATGAGCCGTTCAACATCCAATAATCAATGTTTTTGTAAAATTTGAAAAATATTGTGGAGTAATATTTGTGAATAAATTCCACGTTTAGAATGTCCGAAAAATTTTTTTAATTCAATTTTAAAACTTATTCTACATCATAATACACATAGGAAGTTAGATATACTAGTATGGAATCACAAAAACACGTTTCGAATAGTCATATAGGTTGCTTAATGTCGAACATCTTTTGGTAACATTTGAAAAAATTCACGAGTTTAACCCTCTTTTAGATGTTCTAAACGTATTTTTTATTTGATTTCGTTATGTATTTATCATCAAAATACATTAACGAAACTATACATACCAATTATGAGTCACAAAAATACTTTTTGAACGACCATATGAGCCGTTCAATCTCCAATCATCACCGTTTTTGTAAAATTTGAACAATATCATAGTAATATTAATGAATAAATTCCACGTTTAGAATGTCCGAAAAGTTTTTTTAATTCAATTTTAAAACTTATTCTACATCATAATACACATAGGAAGTTAGATACACTAGTTTGGAATTACAAAAACACGTTTTGGATAGTCATATAGGTTGCTCAATGTCCAACATCTTTTGTTACCATTTGGAAAAATTCACGAGTCTAACCCTCTTTTAAATATTCTAAACGTATTTTTTATTTGATTTAGTTATGTCTTTATCATCAAAATGCTTTAATGAAACTATATATACTAATTATGAGTCAAAAAAACACTTTTTCAACGACCATATGAGCCGTTCAATATCCAATAATCAACGTTTTTGTAAAATTTGAATAATATTGTGGAGTAATATTTATGAATAAATTCCACGTTTAGAATGTCCAAAAAGTTTTTTTAATTCAATTTTAAAACTTATTCTACATCATAATGCACATAGGAAGTTAGATATACTAGTATGGAATCACAAAAACACGTTTCGGATAGTCATATAGGTTGCTGAATGTCGAACATCTTTTGGTAACATTTGAAAAAATTCACGAGTTTAACCCTCTTTTAGATGTTCTAAACGTATTTTTTATTTGATTTCGTTATGTATTTATCATCAAAATGCTTTAACGAAACTATATATACCAATTATGAGTCACAAAAACACTTTTTGAACGACCATATGAGCCGTTCAATATCCAATTATCACCGTTTTCATAAAATTTGAACAATATCGTGTAGTAATATTCATGAATAAATTCCACATTTAGAATGTCCGAAAAAATTTTATTATTCAATGTTAAAACTTATTCTACATCATAATACACATAGGAGGTTAGATATACTAGTTTGGAATCACAAAAACACGTTTTGGATAGTCATATAGGTTGCTCAATGTCGAACATCTTTTGTTAATCTTTGAAAAAATTCACGAGTCTAACCCACTTTTAGACATTCTAAACGTATTTTTTATTTGATTTCATTATGTATTTATCATCAAAATGCTTTAATGAAACTATATATACCAATTATGAGTCACAAAAACACTTTTTGAACGACCATATGAGCCGTTCAATCTCCAATCATCACCGTTTTTGTAAAATTTGAACAATATCGTGAAGTAATATTCATGAAAAAATTCCACGTTTAGAAAAGTTCGAAAAGTTTTTTTAAATCAACTTTATAACTTATTCTACATCATGATATACATAGGAAGTTAGATATACTAGTTTGGAATCACAAAAACACGTTTTGGATAATCAAATAGGTTGCTCAATGTCGAACATCTTTTGTTAACATTTGAAAAAATTAACGAGTCTAACCCACTTTTAGACATTCTAAACGTATTTTTTATTTGATTTCATTATGTATTTATCATCAAAATGCTTTAATGAAACTATATATACCAATTATGAGTCACAAAAACACTTTTTGAACGACCATATGAGCCGTTCAATCTCCAATCATCACCGTTTTTGTAAAATTTGAACAATATCGTGAAGTAATATTCATGAAAAAATTCCACGTTTAGAATGTCCGAAAAGTTTTTTTAATTCAATTTTAGAACTTATTCTACATCGTAATACACATATGATAGATATACTAGTTTGGAATCACAAAAACACGTTTTGGATAGTCATATAGGTTGCTCAACGTCGATCCTATTTTGTTAATATTTGAAAAAATTCTCGAGTCTAACCCACTTTTAGATGTTTTAAACGTATTTTTTTATTTGATTTCATTATGTATTTATCATCAAAATGCTTTAATGAAACTATATATACCAATTATGAGTCACAATAACACTTTTTGAACGACCATATGAGCCGTTCAATCTCCAATCATCACCGTTTTTGTAAAATTTTAACAATATCGTAGTAATATTAATGAATAAATTCCACGTTTAGAATGTCCGAAAAGTTTTTTTAATTCAATTTTAAAACTTATTCTACATCATAATACACATAGGAAGTTAGATACACTAGTTTGGAATCACAAAAACACGTTTTGGATAATCATATAGGTTGCTCAATGTCCAACATCTTTTGTTACCATTTGGAAAAATTCACGAGTCTAACCCTCTTTTAGATATTCTAAACGTATTTTTTATTTGATTTAGTTATGTCTTTATCATCAAAATGCTTTAATGAAACTATATATACCAATTATGAGTCAAAAAAACACTTTTTCAATGACCATATGAGCCGTTCAACATCCAATAATCAATGTTTTTGTAAAATTTGAAAAATATTGTGGAGTAATATTTATGAATAAATTCCACGTTTAGAATGTCCGAAAAATTTTTTTAATTCAATTTTAAAACTTATTCTACATCATAATACACATAGGAAGTTAGATATACTAGTATGGAATCACAAAAACACGTTTCGAATAGTCATATAGGTTGCTTAATGTCGAACATCTTTTGGTAACATTTGAAAAAATTCACGAGTTTAACCCTCTTTTAGATGTTCTAAACGTATTTTTTATTTGATTTCGTTATGTATTTATCATCAAAATACATTAACGAAACTATACATACCAATTATGAGTCACAAAAATACTTTTTGAACGACCATATGAGCCGTTCAATCTCCAATCATCACCGTTTTTGTAAAATTTGAACAATATCGTAGTAATATTAATGAATAAATTCCACGTTTAGAATGTCCGAAAAGTTTTTTTAATTCAATTTTAAAACTTATTCTACATCATAATACACATAGGAAGTTAGATACACTAGTTTGGAATTACAAAAACACGTTTTGGATAGTCATATAGGTTGCTCAATGTCCAACATCTTTTGTTACCATTTGGAAAAATTCACGAGTCTAACCCTCTTTTAAATATTCTAAACGTATTTTTTATTTGATTTAGTTATGTCTTTATCATCAAAATGCTTTAATGAAACTATATATACTAATTATGAGTCAAAAAAACACTTTTTCAACGACCATATGAGCCGTTCAATATCCAATAATCAACGTTTTTGTAAAATTTGAATAATATTGTGGAGTAATATTTATGAATAAATTCCACGTTTAGAATGTCCGAAAAGTTTTTTTAATTCAATTTTAAAACTTATTCTACATCATAATGCACATAGGAAGTTAGATATACTAGTATGGAATCACAAAAACACGTTTCGGATAGTCATATAGGTTGCTGAATGTCGAACATCTTTTGGTAACATTTGAAAAAATTCACGAGTTTAACCCTCTTTTAGATGTTCTAAACGTATTTTTTATTTGATTTCGTTATGTATTTATCATCAAAATGCTTTAACGAAACTATATATACCAATTATGAGTCACAAAAACACTTTTTGAACGACCATATGAGCCGTTCAATATCCAATTATCACCGTTTTCATAAAATTTGAACAATATCGTGTAGTAATATTCATGAATAAATTCCACATTTAGAATGTCCGAAAAAATTTTATTATTCAATGTTAAAACTTATTCTACATCATAATACACATAGGAGGTTAGATATACTAGTTTGGAATCACAAAAACACGTTTTGGATAGTCATATAGGTTGCTCAATGTCGAACATCTTTTGTTAACCTTTGAAAAAATTCACGAGTCTAACCCACTTTTAGACATTCTAAACGTATTTTTTATTTGATTTCATTATGTATTTATCATCAAAATGCTTTAATGAAACTATATATACCAATTATGAGTCACAAAAACACTTTTTGAACGACCATATGAGCCGTTCAATCTCCAATCATCACCGTTTTTGTAAAATTTGAACAATATCGTGAAGTAATATTCATGAAAAAATTCCACGTTTAGAAAAGTTCGAAAAGTTTTTTTAAATCAACTTTATAACTTATTCTACATCATGATATACATAGGAAGTTAGATATACTAGTTTGGAATCACAAAAACACGTTTTGGATAATCAAATAGGTTGCTCAATGTCGAACATCTTTTGTTAACATTTGAAAAAATTAACGAGTCTAACCCACTTTTAGACATTCTAAACGTATTTTTTATTTGATTTCATTATGTATTTATCATCAAAATGCTTTAATGAAACTATATATACCAATTATGAGTCACAAAAACACTTTTTGAACGACCATATGAGCCGTTCAATCTCCAATCATCACCGTTTTTGTAAAATTTGAACAATATCGTGAAGTAATATTCATGAAAAAATTCCACGTTTAGAATGTCCGAAAAGTTTTTTTAATTCAATTTTAGAACTTATTCTACATCGTAATACACATATGATAGATATACTAGTTTGGAATCACAAAAACACGTTTTGGATAGTCATATAGGTTGCTCAACGTCGATCCTATTTTGTTAATATTTGAAAAAATTCTCGAGTCTAACCCACTTTTAGATGTTTTAAACGTATTTTTTTATTTGATTTCATTATGTATTTATCATCAAAATGCTTTAATGAAACTATATATACCAATTATGAGTCACAATAACACTTTTTGAACGACCATATGAGCCGTTCAATCTCCAATCATCACCGTTTTTGTAAAATTTTAACAATATCGTAGTAATATTAATGAATAAATTCCACGTTTAGAATGTCCGAAAAGTTTTTTTAATTCAATTTTAAAACTTATTCTACATCATAATACACATAGGAAGTTAGATACACTAGTTTGGAATCACAAAAACACGTTTTGGATAATCATATAGGTTGCTCAATGTCCAACATCTTTTGTTACCATTTGGAAAAATTCACGAGTCTAACCCTCTTTTAGATATTCTAAACGTATTTTTTATTTGATTTAGTTATGTCTTTATCATCAAAATGCTTTAATGAAACTATATATACCAATTATGAGTCAAAAAAACACTTTTTCAATGACCATATGAGCCGTTCAACATCCAATAATCAATGTTTTTGTAAAATTTGAAAAATATTGTGGAGTAATATTTATGAATAAATTCCACGTTTAGAATGTCCGAAAAATTTTTTTAATTCAATTTTAAAACTTATTCTACATCATAATACACATAGGAAGTTAGATATACTAGTATGGAATCACAAAAACACGTTTCGAATAGTCATATAGGTTGCTTAATGTCGAACATCTTTTGGTAACATTTGAAAAAATTCACGAGTTTAACCCTCTTTTAGATGTTCTAAACGTATTTTTTATTTGATTTCGTTATGTATTTATCATCAAAATACATTAACGAAACTATACATACCAATTATGAGTCACAAAAACACTTTTTGAACGACCATATGAGCCGTTCAATCTCCAATCATCACCGTTTTTGTAAAATTTGAACAATATCGTAGTAATATTAATGAATAAATTCCACGTTTAGAATGTCCGAAAAGTTTTTTTAATTCAAGTTTAAAACTTATTCTACATCATAATACATATAGGAAGTTAGATACACTAGTTTGGAATCACAAAAACACGTTTTGGATAGTCATATAGGTTGCTCAATGTCCAACATCTTTTGTTACCATTTGGAAAAATTCACGAGTCTAACCCTCTTTTAAATATTCTAAACGTATTTTTTATTTGATTTAGTTATGTCTTTATCATCAAAATGCTTTAATGAAACTATATATACTAATTATGAGTCAAAAAAACACTTTTTCAACGACCATATGAGCCGTTCAATATCCAATAATCAACGTTTTTGTAAAATTTGAATAATATTGTGGAGTAATATTTATGAATAAATTCCACGTTTAGAATGTCCAAAAAGTTTTTTTAATTCAATTTTAAAACTTATTCTACATCATAATGCACATAGGAAGTTAGATATACCAGTATGGAATCACAAAAACACGTTTCGGATAGTCATATAGGTTGCTGAATGTCGAACATCTTTTGGTAACATTTGAAAAAATTCACGAGTTTAACCCTCTTTTAGATGTTCTAAACGTATTTTTTATTTGATTTCGTTATGTGTTTATCATCAAAATGCTTTAACGAAACTATATATACCAATTATGAGTCACAAAAACACTTTTTGAACGACCATATGAGCCGTTCAATATCCAATTATCACCGTTTTCATAAAATTTGAACAATATCGTGTAGTAATATTCATGAATAAATTCCACATTTAGAATGTCCGAAAAAATTTTATTATTCAATGTTAAAACGTATTCTACATCATCATACACATAGGAGGTTAGATATACTAGTTTGGAATCACAAAAACACGTTTTGGATAGTCATATAGGTTGCTCAATGTCGAACATCTTTTGTTAACCTTTGAAAAAATTCACGAGTCTAACCCACTTTTAGACATTCTAAACGTATTTTTTATTTGATTTCATTATGTATTTATCATCAAAATGCTTTAATTAAACTATATATACCAATTATGAGTCACAAAAACACTTTTTGAACGACCATATGAGCCGTTCAATCTCCAATCATCACCGTTTTTGTAAAATTTGAACAATATCGTGAAGTAATATTCATGAAAAAATTCCACGTTTAGAAAAGTTCGAAAAGTTTTTTTAAATCAACTTTATAACTTATTCTACATTATGATATACATAGGAAGTTAGATATACTAGTTTGGAATCACAAAAACAAGTTTTGGATAATCAAATAGGTTGCTCAATGTTGAACATCTTTTGTTAACATTTGAAAAAATTAACGAGTCTAACCCACTTTTAGACATTCTAAACGTATTTTTTATTTGATTTCATTATGTATTTATCATCAAAATGCTTTAAAGAAACTATATATACCAATTATGAGTCACAAAAACACTTTTTGAACGACCATATGAGCCGTTCAATCTCCAATCATCACCGTTTTTGTAATATTTGAACAATATCGTGAAGTAATATTCATGAAAAAATTCCACGTTTAGAAAAGTTCGAAAAGTTTTTTTAAATCAACTTTATAACTTATTCTACATCATGATATACATAGGAAGTTAGATATACTAGTTTGGAATCACAAAAACACGTTTTGGATAATCAAATAGGTTGCTCAATGTCGAACATCTTTTGTTAACATTTGAAAAAATTAACGAGTCTAACCCACTTTTAGACATTCTAAACGTATTTTTTATTTGATTTCATTATGTATTTATCATCAAAATGCTTTAATGAAACTATATATACCAATTATGAGTCACAAAAACACTTTTTGAACGACCATATGAGCCGTTCAATCTCCAATCATCACCGTTTTTGTAAAATTTGAACAATATCATGAAGTAATATTCATGAAAAAATTCCACGTTTAGAATGTCCGAAAAGTTTTTTTAATTCAATTTTAGAACTTATTCTACATCGTAATAAACATATGATAGATATACTAGTTTGGAATCACAAAAACACGTTTTGGATAGTCATATAGGTTGCTCAACGTCGATCCTATTTTGTTAATATTTGAAAAATTCTCGAGTCTAACCCACTTTTAGATGTTTTAAACGTATTTTTTTATTTGATTTCATTATGTATTTATCATCAAAATGCTTTAATGAAACTATATATACCAATTATGAGTCACAATAACACTTTTTGAACGACCATATGAGCCGTTCAATCTCCAATCATCACCGTTTTTGTAAAATTTTAACAATATCGTAGTAATATTAATGAATAAATTCCACGTTTAGAATGTCCGAAAAGTTTTTTTAATTCAATTTTAAAACTTATTCTACATCATAATACACATAGGAAGTTAGATACACTAGTTTGGAATCACAAAAACACGTTTTGGATAATCATATAGGTTGCTCAATGTCCAACATCTTTTGTTACCATTTGGAAAAATTCACGAGTCTAACCCTCTTTTAGATATTCTAAACGTATTTTTTATTTGATTTAGTTATGTCTTTATCATCAAAATGCTTTAATGAAACTATATATACCAATTATGAGTCAAAAAAACACTTTTTCAACGACCATATGAGCCGTTCAACATCCAATAATCAATGTTTTTGTAAAATTTGAAAAATATTGTGGAGTAATATTTATGAATAAATTCCACGTTTAGAATGTCCGAAAAAATTTTTTAATTCAATTTTAAAACTTATTCTACATCATAATACACATAGGAAGTTAGATATACTAGTATGGAATCACAAAAACACGTTTCGAATAGTCATATAGGTTGCTTAATGTCGAACATCTTTTGGTAACATTTGAAAAAATTCACGAGTTTAACCCTCTTTTAGATGTTCTAAACGTATTTTTTATTTGATTTCGTTATGTATTTATCATCAAAATACATTAACGAAACTATACATACCAATTATGAGTCACAAAAATACTTTTTGAACGACCATATGAGCCGTTCAATCTCCAATCATCACCGTTTTTGTAAAATTTGAACAATATCGTAGTAATATTAATGAATAAATTCCACGTTTAGAATGTCCGAAAAGTTTTTTTAATTCAATTTTAAAACTTATTCTACATCATAATACACATAGGAAGTTAGATACACTAGTTTGGAATCACAAAAACACGTTTTGGATAGTCATATAGGTTGCTCAATGTCCAACATCTTTTGTTACCATTTGGAAAAATTCACGAGTCTAACCCTCTTTTAAATATTCTAAACGTATTTTTTATTTGATTTAGTTATGTCTTTATCATCAAAATGCTTTAATGAAACTATATATACTAATTATGAGTCAAAAAAACACTTTTTCAACGACCATATGAGCCGTTCAATATCCAATAATCAACGTTTTTGTAAAATTTGAATAATATTGTGGAGTAATATTTATGAATAAATTCCACGTTTAGAATGTCCAAAAAGTTTTTTTAATTCAATTTTAAAACTTATTCTACATCATAATGCACATAGGAAGTTAGATATACTAGTATGGAATCACAAAAACACGTTTCGGATAGTCATATAGGTTGCTGAATGTCGAACATCTTTTGGTAACATTTGAAAAAATTCACGAGTTTAACCCTCTTTTAGATGTTCTAAACGTATTTTTTATTTGATTTCGTTATGTATTTATCATCAAAATGCTTTAACGAAACTATATATACCAATTATGAGTCACAAAAACACTTTTTGAACGACCATATGAGCCGTTCAATATCCAATTATCACCGTTTTCATAAAATTTGAACAATATCGTGTAGTAATATTCATGAATAAATTCCACATTTAGAATGTCCGAAAAAATTTTATTATTCAATGTTAAAACTTATTCTACATCATAATACACATAGAAGGTTAGATATACTAGTTTGGAATCACAAAAACACGTTTTGGATAGTCATATAGGTTGCTCAATGTCGAACATCTTTTGTTAACCTTTGAAAAAATTCACGAGTCTAACCCACTTTTAGACATTCTAAACGTATTTTTTATTTGATTTCATTATGTATTTATCATCAAAATGCTTTAATTAAACTATATATACCAATTATGAGTCACAAAAACACTTTTTGAACGACCATATGAGCCGTTCAATCTCCAATCATCACCGTTTTTGTAAAATTTGAACAATATCGTGAAGTAATATTCATGAAAAAATTCCACGTTTAGAAAAGTTCGAAAAGTTTTTTTAAATCAACTTTATAACTTATTCTACATTATGATATACATAGGAAGTTAGATATACTAGTTTGGAATCACAAAAACAAGTTTTGGATAATCAAATAGGTTGCTCAATGTTGAACATCTTTTGTTAACATTTGAAAAAGTTAACGAGTCTAACCCACTTTTAGACATTCTAAACGTATTTTTTATTTGATTTCATTATGTATTTATCATCAAAATGCTTTAATGAAACTATATATACCAATTATGAGTCACAAAAACACTTTTTGAACGACCATATGAGCCGTTCAATCTCCAATCATCACCGTTTTTGTAAAATTTGAACAATATCGTGAAGTAATATTCATGAAAAAATTCCACGTTTAGAAAAGTTCGAAAAGTTTTTTTAAATCAACTTTATAAATTATTCTACATCATGATATACATAGGAAGTTAGATATACTAGTTTGGAATCACAAAAACACGTTTTGGATAATCAAATAGGTTGCTCAATGTCGAACATCTTTTGTTAACATTTGAAAAAATTAACGAGTCTAACCCACTTTTAGACATTCTAAACGTATTTTTTATTTGATTTCATTATGTATTTATCATCAAAATGCTTTAATGAAACTATATATACCAATTACGAGTCACAAAAACACTTTTTGAACGACCATATGAGCCGTTCAATCTCCAATCATCACCGTTTTTGTAAAATTTGAACAATATCATGAAGTAATATTCATGAAAAAATTCCACGTTTAGAATGTCCGAAAAGTTTTTTTAATTCAATTTTAGAACTTATTCTACATCGTAATACACATATGATAGATATACTAGTTTGGAATCACAAAAACACGTTTTGGATAGTCATATAGGTTGCTCAACGTCGATCCTATTTTGTTAATATTTGAAAAAATTCTCGAGTCTAACCCACTTTTAGATGTTTTAAACGTATTTTTTTATTTGATTTCATTATGTATTTATCATCAAAATGCTTTAATGAAACTATATATACCAATTATGAGTCACAATAACACTTTTTGAACGACCATATGAGCCGTTCAATCTCCAATCATCACCGTTTTTGTAAAATTTTAACAATATCGTAGTAATATTAATGAATAAATTCCACGTTTAGAATGTCCGAAAAGTTTTTTTAATTCAATTTTAAAACTTATTCTACATCATAATACACATAGGAAGTTAGATACACTAGTTTGGAATCACAAAAACACGTTTTGGATAATCATATAGGTTGCTCAATGTCCAACATCTTTTGTTACCATTTGGAAAAATTCACGAGTCTAACCCTCTTTTAGATATTCTAAACGTATTTTTTATTTGATTTAGTTATGTCTTTATCATCAAAATGCTTTAATGAAACTATATATACCAATTATGAGTCAAAAAAACACTTTTTCAACGACCATATGAGCCGTTCAACATCCAATAATCAATGTTTTTGTAAAATTTGAAAAATATTGTGGAGTAATATTTATGAATAAATTCCACGTTTAGAATGTCCGAAAAAATTTTTTAATTCAATTTTAAAACTTATTCTACATCATAATACACATAGGAAGTTAGATATACTAGTATGGAATCACAAAAACACGTTTCGAATAGTCATATAGGTTGCTTAATGTCGAACATCTTTTGGTAACATTTGAAAAAATTCACGAGTTTAACCCTCTTTTAGATGTTCTAAACGTATTTTTAATTTGATTTCGTTATGTATTTATCATCAAAATACATTAACGAAACTATACATACCAATTATGAGTCACAAAAATACTTTTTGAACGACCATATGAGCCGTTCAATCTCCAATCATCACCGTTTTTGTAAAATTTGAACAATATCGTAGTAATATTAATGAATAAATTCCACGTTTAGAATGTCCGAAAAGTTTTTTTAATTCAATTTTAAAACTTATTCTACATCATAATACACATAGGAAGTTAGATACACTAGTTTGGAATCACAAAAACACGTTTTGGATAGTCATATAGGTTGCTCAATGTCCAACATCTTTTGTTACCATTTGGAAAAATTCACGAGTCTAACCCTCTTTTAAATATTCTAAACGTATTTTTTATTTGATTTAGTTATGTCTTTATCATTAAAATGCTTTAATGAAACTATATATACTAATTATGAGTCAAAAAAACACTTTTTCAACGACCATATGAGCCGTTCAATATCCAATAATCAACGTTTTTGTAAAATTTGAATAATATTGTGGAGTAATATTTATGAATAAATTCCACGTTTAGAATGTCCAAAAAGTTTTTTTAATTCAATTTTAAAACTTATTCTACATCATAATGCACATAGGAAGTTAGATATACTAGTATGGAATCACAAAAACACGTTTCGGATAGTCATATAGGTTGCTGAATGTCGAACATCTTTTGGTAACATTTGAAAAAATTCACGAGTTTAACCCTCTTTTAGATGTTCTAAACGTATTTTTTATTTGATTTCGTTATGTATTTATCATCAAAATGCTTTAACGAAACTATATATACCAATTATGAGTCACAAAAACACTTTTTGAACGACCATATGAGCCGTTCAATATCCAATTATCACCGTTTTCATAAAATTTGAACAATATCGTGTAGTAATATTCATGAATAAATTCCACATTTAGAATGTCCGAAAAAATTTTATTATTCAATGTTAAAACTTATTCTACATCATAATACACATAGGAGGTTAGATATACTAGTTTGGAATCACAAAAACACGTTTTGGATAGTCATATAGGTTGCTCAATGTCGAACATCTTTTGTTAACCTTTGAAAAAATTCACGAGTCTAACCCACTTTTAGACATTCTAAACGTATTTTTTATTTGATTTCATTATGTATTTATCATCAAAATGCTTTAATGAAACTATATATACCAATTATGAGTCACAAAAACACTTTTTGAACGACCATATGAGCCGTTCAATCTCCAATCATCACCGTTTTTGTAAAATTTGAACAATATCGTGAAGTAATATTCATGAAAAAATTCCACGTTTAGAAAAGTTCGAAAAGTTTTTTTAAATCAACTTTATAACTTATTCTACATCATGATATACATAGGAAGTTAGATATACTAGTTTGGAATCACAAAAACACGTTTTGGATAATCAAATAGGTTGCTCAATGTCGAACATCTTTTGTTAACATTTGAAAAAATTAACGAGTCTAACCCACTTTTAGACATTCTAAACGTATTTTTTATTTGATTTCATTATGTATTTATCATCAAAATGCTTTAATGAAACTATATATACCAATTATGAGTCACAAAAACACTTTTTGAACGACCATATGAGCCGTTCAATCTCCAATCATCACCGTTTTTGTAAAATTTGAACAATATCGTGAAGTAATATTCATGAAAAAATTCCACGTTTAGAATGTCCGAAAAGTTTTTTTAATTCAATTTTAGAACTTATTCTACATCGTAATACACATATGATAGATATACTAGTTTGGAATCACAAAAACACGTTTTGGATAGTCATATAGGTTGCTCAACGTCGATCCTATTTTGTTAATATTTGAAAAAATTCTCGAGTCTAACCCACTTTTAGATGTTTTAAACGTATTTTTTTATTTGATTTCATTATGTATTTATCATCAAAATGCTTTAATGAAACTATATATACCAATTATGAGTCACAATAACACTTTTTGAACGACCATATGAGCCGTTCAATCTCCAATCATCACCGTTTTTGTAAAATTTTAACAATATCGTAGTAATATTAATGAATAAATTCCACGTTTAGAATGTCCGAAAAGTTTTTTTAATTCAATTTTAAAACTTATTCTACATCATAACACACATAGGAAGTTAGATACACTAGTTTGGAATCACAAAAACACGTTTTGGATAATCATATAGGTTGCTCAATGTCCAACATCTTTTGTTACCATTTGGAAAAATTCACGAGTCTAACCCTCTTTTAGATATTCTAAACGTATTTTTTATTTGATTTAGTTATGTCTTTATCATCAAAATGCTTTAATGAAACTATATATACCAATTATGAGTCAAAAAAACACTTTTTCAACGACCATATGAGCCGTTCAACATCCAATAATCAATGTTTTTGTAAAATTTGAAAAATATTGTGGAGTAATATTTATGAATAAATTCCACGTTTAGAATGTCCGAAAAAATTTTTTAATTCAATTTTAAAACTTATTCTACATCATAATACACATAGGAAGTTAGATATACTAGTATGGAATCACAAAAACACGTTTCGAATAGTCATATAGGTTGCTTAATGTCGAACATCTTTTGGTAACATTTGAAAAAATTCACGAGTTTAACCCTCTTTTAGATGTTCTAAACGTATTTTTTATTTGATTTCCTTATGTATTTATCATCAGAATGCATTAACGAAACTATACATACCAATTATGAGTCACAAAAACAATTTTTGAATGACCATATGAGCCGTTCAATATCCAATTATCACCGTTTTCATAAAATTTGAACAATATTGTGTAGTAATATTCATGAATAAATTCCACATTTAGAATGTCCGAAAATTTTTTATTATTCAATATTAAAACTTATTCTACATCATAATACACATAGGAGGTTAGATGTCCTAGTTTGGAATCACAAAAACACGTTTTGGATAGTCATATAGGTTGCTCAATGTCGAACATCTTTTGTTAACCTTTGAAAAAATTCACGAGTCTAACCGACTTTTAGATGTTCTAAATGTATTTTTTATTTGATTTCATTATGTATTTATCATCAAAATGCTTTAATGAAACTATATATACCAATTATGAGTCACAAAAATACTTTTTGAACGACTATGTAAGCCGTTCAATATCCAATCATCACCGTTTTTATAAAATTTGAACAATATCGTGTAGTAATATTCATGAATAAATTCCACGTTTAGAATGTTCGAAAAGTTTTTTTAAATCAATTTTAAAACTTATTCTACATCATGATATACATAGGAAGTTAGATATACTAGTTTAGAATCACAAAAACACGTTTTGGATAATCAAATAGGTTGCTCAATGTCGAACATCTTTTGTTAACATTTGAAAAAATTAACGAGTCTAACCCACTTTTAGAAATCCTAAACGTATTTTTTATTTGATTTCATTATGTATTTATCATCAAAATACTTTAATGAAACTATATATACCAATTATGAGTCACAATAACACTTTTTGAACGACCATATGAGCCGTTCAATCTCCAATCATCACCGTTTTTGTAAAATTTGAACAATATCGTAGTAATATTAATGAATAAATTCTACGTTTAGAATGTCCGAAAAGTTTTTTTAATTCAATTTTAAAACTTATTCTACATCATAATACACATAGGAAGTTAGATACACTAGTTTGGAATCACAAAAACACGTTTTGGATAGTCATATAGGTTGCTCAATGTCCAACATCTTTTGTTAACATTTGGAAAAATTCACGAGTCTAACCCTCTTTTAGATATTCTAAACGTATTTTTTATTTGATTTAGTTATGTCTTTATCATCAAAATGCTTTAATGAAACTATATATACCAATTATGAGTCAAACAAAACACTTTTTCAACGACCATATGAGCCGTTCAACATCCAATAATCAATGTTTTTGTAAAATTTGAACAATATTGTGGAGTAATATTTATGAATAAATTCCACGTTTAGAATGTCCGAAAAGTTTTTTTAATTCAATTTTAAAACTTATTCTACATCATAATACACATAGGAAGTTAGATATACTAGTATGGAATCACAAAAACACGTTTCGAATAGTCATATAGGTTGCTGAATGTCGAACATCTTTTGGTAACATTTGAAAAAATTCACGAGTCTAACCCTCTTTTAGATGTTCTAAACGTATTTTTTATTTGATTTAGTTATTTATTTATCATCAAAATGCTTTAAAGAAACTATAAATACCAATTATGAGTCACAAAAACACTTTTTGAACGACCATATGAGTCGTTCAATATCCAATTATCACCGTTTTTGTAAAATTTGAACAATATCGTAGAGTAAATATTCATTAATAAATTCCACGTTTAGAATGTCCGAAAAAAATTTTTAATTCAATTTTAAAACTTATTATACATCATAATACACATAGGAAGTTAGATATACTAGTTTGGAATCACAAAAACACATTTTGGATAGTCATATAGATTGCTCAATGTAGAACATCTTTTGTTAACATTTGAACAAATTCACGAGTCTAACCCTCTTTTAGATGTTCTGAACGTATTTTTTATTTGATTTTATTATGTATTTATCATTAAAATGCTTTAATGAAAATATAAATAGCAATTATGAGTCACAAAAACACTTTTTGAACGACCATATGAGCTGTTCAATATCCAATCATCACCGTTTTTGTAAAATTTGAACAATATCGTGAAGTAATATTCATGAAAAAATTCCACGTTTAGAATGTCCGAAAAGTTTTTTTAATTCAATTTTAAAACTTATTCTACATCATAAAACACATAGAAAGTTAGATATACTAGTTTGGAATCACAAAAACACGTTTTGGATAGTCATATAGGTTGCTCAATCTCGATCATCTTTTGTTAACATTTGAAAAAATTCACGAGTCTAACTCACTTTTAGATGTTCTAAACGTATTTTTTAGTTGATTTCATTATGTATTTATCATCAACATGCTTTAATGAAACTAAATATACCAATTATGAGTCACAAAAACACTTTTTGAACGACCATGTGAGCCGTTTAATATCCAATCATCACCGTTTTTATAAAATTTGAACAATATCGTGTAGTAATATTCATGAATAAATTCCACATTTAGAATGTTCGAAAAGTTTTTTTAATTCGATTTTAAAACTTATTCTACATCATGATATACATAGGAAGTTAGATATACTAGTTTAGAATCACAAAAACACGTTTTGGATAGTCATGTAGATTGTTCAATGTCGAACATCTTTTGTTAACATTTGAAAAAATTTACGAGTCTAACCCACTTTTAGATATTCTGAACGTATTTTTTATTTGATTTCATTGTGTATTTATCATCAAAATACTTTAATGAAACTATATATACCAATTATGAGTCACAAAAACACTTTTTGAACGACCATATGAGCCGTTCAATGTCCAATCATCACCGTTTCTGTAAATTTTGACCAATATCGTAGTAATATTAATGAATAAATTCCATGTTTAGAATGTCCGAAAAGTTTTTTTAATTCAATTTTAAAACATATTTTACATCATAATACACATAGGATGTTAGATTCACTAGTTTGGAATCACAAAAACACGTTTTGGATAGTCATATAGGTTGCTCAATGTCGAACATCTTTTGTTAACATTTGAAAAAATTCACGAGTCTAACCATCTTTTAGATGTTCTAAACGTATTTTTTATTTGATTTCGTTATGTCTTTATCATCAAAATGCTTTAATGAAACTATACATACCAATTATGAGTCACAAAAACACTTTTTGAACGACCATATGAGCCGTTCAATATCCAATAATCACCATTTTTGTAAAATTTGAACAATATTGTGGGGTAATATTCATGAATAAATTCCACGTTTAGAATGTCCGAAAAGTTTTTTTAATTCAATTTTAAAACTTGTCCACTCAAGTCTTGATGGAATTTTTGGAAGATGACAAGGCTGAAATTGATTCTCAAAATAATGCTCTTACCAACATCTTAAAAGAGAAGGATGATCAAATTGCTAATCTTTTAGATGAATTAAAAGTCTCAAAAGAAAAGATCAAGCAATTAACAATTGGAGCCTCTCGCTTAAACGAAATCCTATGCTATGGAAGAACTCCAAACATCAAAGAAGGTTTGGGATATGTTGGAAAAGGTGAAAGAAAAGCTGGGAATCAGATCAACTTCATCAAAGAAACAAAGTCTGCTGTATTTTCATACAAAACTGCTCCCATCACCGTCAGAACTAAGGCTAACCTGCCTATGCAAGTTCTAACCAATGTCAAGACTCAAAAACAGCCACGACCATCAGGTATACAACCAATACAGAGAGGTAAATCAAAGTACCTTGTAAAATGTTGCATCTGTGGTAATTTAGGACACGACTCTTTTCATTGTTTGTTTAATAAAAACCTGGCTAATAGACAAATGAAACACCTTAGCAACACTAAAGTAAGACAAATTTGGGTCAAAAAGGGTGAATTAAATTATTATATGGTTGATGTTGCATATAGATCCTTTATTCCTAACTCTTGGTACTTTGACAGTGGTTGTTCTAGACATATGACTGGTAATCGACCTTATCTAATTAACTACAAAAGTCATGAAGGTGGTCTGGTTACTTTTGGTGATGGAGCACACGGTAAAATTGAAGGTGTAGGCACTATTCTAATTGATGGCTTCTCCCCGTTAAAAGAAGTTCTTTTTGTTGTAGGTTTAAAAGCTAACCTAATTAGTATAGGCCAACTCTGTGATGATAAATACTTGGTTATGTTCTCAAAAAATTCCTGTAAAGTCTTGAAGTATGATAGTAGTTGTATTCTACATGGTACTAGATCCAATGATAAATGTTATCTTCTTGACACCAAAATTACTTGTCATATTTCAAAGACTGACTCAACCGAGTTATGGCACAAACGATTGGGACATTTAAACTATAGTGATTTGTTGAGACTGACAAAGTTGAATGCAGTACGAGGTGTTCCTAAGCTTACTGAAAAATCTGAAGGATTGTGTGGTTCGTGCCTAAAAGGTAAGCAAACCAAAAGCACTTACAAGCAAGGTAAGTTTCTTACTACAGCTCATGTATTAGAATTACTTCACATGGATTTGATGGGACCTATTTAAACTGAAAGTATTGGGGGCAAGAAATATATTTTTGTTTGCGTGGATGATTTTTCTAGATATACTTGGGTGGATTTCTTGAGAGAAAAATCTGATGTGTTTGAAAGATTCAAATTTTTGCACCTAAAATTAACAACAGAAAAACATTTTGAGGGAATAAAAATATTAAGAATTAGAAGTGATCATGGGAGAGAGTTTGAAAATGCTACTTTCTCTACTTTCTGTGATCAAAATGGTATTTTTCATGAATTCTCTGCACCCAAAACTCCTGAACAAAACGGTGTTGTGGAAAGGAAAAATAGGTCTCTTCAAGAGATGGCTAGAGTTATGCTAAATAGTAAGAAGCTCCTTGTTAAATTATGGGCTGAAGCTATTAATACTGCTTGTTATATTTTGAATCGTGTTTCATTGAGAACAGGAACCACCTTTATGAAATCTGGAAAGGTAGAAAACCGAATCTCAAATATTTCCATACCTTTGGTAGCAAATGCTATGTGTTAAATAATCAGGAATACTTGGGTAAATTCGATTCAAAAAGTGATGAGGGAGTGTTTATTGGTTATTCTGAGAACAGCCGTGCTTACAGAATTTATAACATGCGTACTCAGACTATCATTGAATCAATCAATGTAAAAATTGATGATACTGATGACTTTTCATCTTATTCACAGGAGCCTAATATTCAGATTTTGGAAGAACAGGTTGCTGGACGTCAACCTACCCAAGACCTTCATGTACCTGCTCCAGACAGTGATTTACAGAAGGAACATCCATCATCAAGTTCTGATGTCTCTGCCCCTGCTCCTAGAAGTTCTGACGCACCTTATACAAGTAACGAACAGGACATGAGAAGGCAGCCTCCTTCTTGGATTCAGAAAGCACATCCACTGAACAATGTTCTCTCAAATTCCAGAGACGGCATGATGACTCGGATGAGGCTTGCTAATGAACTTGGGAATGTTTGCTACACTTCACAAATTGAACCCAAAAATATAAATGAAGCAATTATTGATGAAAATTGGGTTCTAGCCATGCATGAAGAGCTAGCTCAGTTTGATAGAAATGAAGTGTGAGATCTTATACCTCGGCCAAAAATAAATCAGATGAACATGGCAACATAGTCAGAAACAAGGCACGCTTGGTTGCACAGGGATACACTCAACTAGAAGGAGTGGATTTTGATGAAACATTTGCACCTGTGGCCCGGCTTGAATCCATTAGACTCTTACTATCAGTGGCATGTCAAATGAGGTTCAAGCTGTACCAAATGGATGTCAAAAGTGCCTTTCTGAATGGAATTCTTAATGAAGAAGTCTATGTTGAGCAGCCTAAGGGATTTGTTGATCCTTATTCCCCCGACCATGTGTTTAGACTCAAAAAGGCCCTATACGGACTAAAGTAAGCCCCAAGAGCTTGGTATGAACGATTAACCATGTTCTTGTTGGAACATAGATACAAGCGAGGAGGGGCTGACAAAACGTTATTCATCAAACATTTTAAAACTGGATTAATTGTTGCACAAATCTACGTCGATGACATTGTATTTGGTTCTTCACTAGAAACAAAATCCAAGGAATTTGCTACTCTTATGCAAAATGAATTCGAAATGAGTATGGTTGGTGAACTAAATTTCTTTTTAGGTTTGCAGATCAAACAGGTTGGATCAGGAATTTTTATTTCCCAGGCCAAGTATGCTAAAAATCTTGTGAAGAAGTTCGGTCTTGAACAGACCAAGTCAGTCAGAACTCCCATGGCCACGACCTTAAAATTTTCCAAAGATGACCAGGGAAAGGAGGTTGACTCCAGCTTGTACAGAAGCATGATAGGCAGTCTGCTATACCTGACTGCAAGCCGTCCTGACATATCATTCAGTGTTGGAGTTTGTGCACGTTATCAAGCTAAACCAAAAGAATCACATCTTGCAGCAGTGAAGCGAATTATTCGCTATATTAACTGTACTTCTGATTATGGTTTATGGTATACTAATGATACTAATTCTCATCTTGCAGGATACACTGATGCCGACTGGGCTGGAAACATGGATGATAGGAAAAGCACGAGTGGAGGATGTTTCTACATTGGTAACAATCTCATTGCATGGTTAAGTAAGAAACAAAACTCTATTTCCTTATCTACTGCAGAAGCTGAATATATTGCAGCAGGTAGTTGTTGCACTCAGCTACTTTGGATGAAACAAATACTTTGTGATTATGGTATTGATCAGAACTCTGTTACTGTATTCTGTGATAACACTAGTGCTATCAATATTTTTAAAAATCCTGTTCAGCACTCTAGGACCAAACATATTGATATTAGACATCATTTTATTCGGAATTTGGTCGAAGAAAAAGTTATTACTTTGGAACATATTCAGACTGAGTATCAGTTGGCTGACTTGTTCACCAAAGCCTTAGATTCTGCTAGATTTGAGACTCTACGGAAGGCCGTGGGCATTTGCTTGATGCATTAGTTTTTATTTTTTTCTCAAAAAAAAAAAAATTTATCATGTATGTTTGTTTGCATTTGCTTATTTTTTATTTATTTAAACAAAAAACAAAAAAAAAAAGAGGGGGAGAAGAATGGTTTTTCTTGCAAATAGCATATGATATAATTGTATGATTGGTCTATGAATTTTGAGATTTACTTGGATTAACCAATCAGTTTGGTATGCTCATTATACTTAAGGTAAAATATGGTCAGATAAGCACACTTTGAGGACATATTGTCTTGGTTGATTGTACCTTACTACTAACTAGATTGTTATCTTTAAAGTAGTTTCATACTTTGTTGTGACCCGTGGTCAGTATCTATGTCTCTCGGTACCATAGTATGTTGTTGTGTTAAACAGACAATTTCATGGAGGAGAGGGCTACCACCATAAATGTGTGCAGCCGTCCTTGATAATGAACATAAATCATGTAGAAAAGGGCTACCTTTATGGCTGTGAGAAAGTCAACGCCATGATCTTATAAATTCAGTACTTTGACAAATCAAATATATATATATATATATATATATATATATATATATATAATATATATATATATATATATATATATATGCAAATAAATTCAACACTCTGAGTACTCAAAAAGGAAAAATTGCTATGGTACTCATGTCTGGCACGCTCATATTTTTTATTCAAAGAGATATGTTCAGATGATGACTGGTTTGAAATACATCTCAGTACTGATCTTCTTGACTAGGTTCAATTTGGCTTAGTGGGACAGGTTATGATTGATTAATCCAGTATGTCCTATCACACACTCACGTTTTAAATCTGACAAATTAATTGAATCTAATTATGCGCATATATCTGATTGGAAGATTCTGGTTGATTTTGATATCCTTGGACTGATTGTATAATTTGTAGAACTATGAAGTTTGCCCATAAATAAACCATTCAATCTTATCTCATAAAATATTCTCATTATTTGTGTGTGAGTATCTTGTATGGGCCTTCTCGTAGAAATTTCAATCAACAGTCTATTTTTGGCAGCACAATCAGTTTTAATTAAGAAAAATCTGGACGAATTCTTGGTTTATGGAATCCAATCGCATTTTGGTTCTATTTTAAAAATTCTGTTTTCCATAAAAATAGCGCATTAGGCGGTTTATTTCAAATTTGACTTATCTGATTAAGGAAGGTTTCGTGGTCATTAACTGCCATTTATCAGTTTATTTTTGGTAACTACCTTCTACACGTCCCTAATTAACTGCTCCCTTCTTGTGCAATTTTGAATAAATTGAAAAATTTCCCCTTTTTTAAAACCGTGATCTAGGATTTTCTTCTTCACCTTCTCACACTCAATCCTCAATTCCTAACTCCGAAGCCCCTCATTCTTGATCTCGAAGGTGTATTTGAGTTTTCTTTTTCAGATTCAAACAATGGTGAAGACTAAAATGCCAAAATCGAAGAAACATCCAGGAAATTCGTCCAAGGACACTGTTGCTCCAGCGTCTACTGCTGAAACTGCGATTGGGCCACAAATGTCGCCGACAAAGACTCTCCGGCGAAGTACAAGAAGACGGGAACCCTCCAGTTCAGACCCAGACACTTCTCCATCGGCAGTCGCATCTCAGGCTGACCAATCGATGGACATTGTTGCATATCAATCGCCGGTCAGCCATTCTAAAAATCAGCCCCGTCCAAAAACTAACGACCCAATCACCTATCTGAGCAAGAAAGTCACCTTGGGTGCTCAAGACCCAGATAAAGAAGGAGATGAGGATGATGAATCTGCAAGTGACAGTGGGTCTGACAATGCAGCGGGTGACAGTGAGTCTGATAATGCCGAAATTGAGGAGGAGGTCCGTGAGGATGAAGGGGCTGGTGATGAGGAGTCTGAACATCCTCCTCCATTCGTAGAAGGTTCAAGTAAGCCCCCCTATCAAAAATCTGATTCTGATTTTGATGTTGCCCTTGATGAATCTTCAGAATCTACTCCGACACCTCCTCCAACGAAAAGGGCCACCAGGGCTGAGAAAGGGAAAGGTAAAATGGTTGATGTTGCTGAGAAGCCCACTTCTGCCGGTCAGAACAGACCTGTCACTGCCTCAGGGGGTGCCTACAGAGTACTGCCTACTCCTAGTTCTGACCCCAAATGTTCAGACTAGACACATTAACTAGAGGCAGACACTCTGTTAACCTCCTCAATTACTGTTTTCTATCGGAGAATGCTGAGAGTTTGTTTATGTCATTTACCATCTACCGTAAGTTCATCATTGAGTGCAAGGTTGCAATTGCCGAATTTAGTTCGTTTGGTTTGGTTGAAATTGTTGATTTCCACAATTTACAAAATCTGTTAAGTTTTTCTGGGCCGTTCAATGAAACTCTGGTCAAGGAATTTATGGCAAATGTTCCAAAGAATCTGGGAAAGGCTGGCAATGAATTCATGTGGAAGGTTTATGTTCGGGGAAGACATGTTACCTTCAGTCCTAACTCCTTCAGGGACTGGCTTGGAGTAACCACTGTGGCTGTCACAAGTGACGAAGAATTGACCAAGGACATCATTGCGCAAGAAATGATTGGCTCCACCTGGCCAGAATCAGGAGAACTGACTGCTTCTCGGCTATTGCCCAAATACAAAATTCTACATCAGATTCTCATCAACAATATCGATCCGTTAACTCATCGATCGGACATTTCAGGGGACAGGGCCGTTATGCTATACAAGTTAGGGATAAGGATGCCAGTTGACTGGGTTAAACTAGTTTTTGATAGAATTGTTTATGAAGGGCCGATGAGGGCCAAGCAGTATAGACTACCGCATCCAGCTTTGATTCATCACTTTCTTGTTCATCAAGAAGTGCCTGCTATGGATTCAGACCGCTTCTTTGAGGACATTCCATCGCTGGGTGTACATGAGTTTACAAATTTGGGTAGCACACCGCATCCCACTCCCAGAGTTCCCAAGCATTTTCTATCCTCGTTGGACCATTCTGGACGTCTTGATGCACTAGAAACTCAGTTGGGGCTGGTTCGAACACAGGTAGATCAAATTTTTGCCCTTACCAAAGGTTTTTCTGATGATATTACTTTCATGCGTAGGGTGTTGGGCAAACTGGAATTTTTGGGCGATGAGCATATAAAATCTGCATTCCGAATAGTTACTCCTGAATTCTCTGCACATCCTGGAGATCCAATGGAGATACTGACTTCTGAACCCGTTGGTGAGCAACATGCTGCCCCAGCCTCTGCACCTGTCGCTGCTGATCCTCCAGCTGATGCTCCCTCAGATACCCCTGCTCGCAAGAGGGTTACAAATGCATCTGCATCCGGTACAAAGAAGCACAGATCCTCCCGGCACTAACTTTTCCCCGTTCTAACTCTTAACCCTCTAACTATTTGGCTATGGATAACTGTTTTAAACACTTAAATTCTTCTTTATTTCGCTTCAAACACTGCTTTACTTTTGTTTTATCTCTTCCTTTGGCGTTCCTCTTCCAAAAAGGGGAGTAGTAGTAATTTTTAAATGTTTATGGTTGTTAGGTTTTTTCTTGCTTTGGACACTATGTTGGTTAAACTTTAATAGTAGTATTTTTAGGTTTATGATAGTTTGATCACTACACTTAGATGATATCTTGCTAAGGGGGAGCAATATTAAATGTTATGGCTATTGTGTGTGGTATTTGCATATGTTGTTAACTTCTTTGCAGGAGTTCTTGGTTTACACACTAAGGGGGAGCATTAATCCTTGTATGTTGATGCTCATGGGTTATTTACTTATTCACACACATCACACTTACATTAAAAATCTAATAGTTATGTGTTTGAAATTAAGCAACGCCAAAGGGGGAGATTGTTGGAAAAATATGTGTCATATTTTTCACTTTTTATATCTTGGCTATCTTAATAAATATAACTGATTTTTAATGATAAAAGAGCAGGTCAACATTTGTGTTTCTGACTGGTCTGATTAACGCCAGTTCTGACTGACTGGCTTGATAGGCGAATCATTTTTTCAGATCAGCAAAAGCTACGATTTTATTCTGTTTCTATATTTGATATATTCTGATTTCATGAATATTAACGACAGCTCATTTTGTAGGTTAAAGAATTTTCTCTTATTCTTTTAGATTTGTTTAGGAAGGAAATATTTAGTTTCCTAAATTCTTTCCTACTACAAATCTAAGAAAATCTTTCTATATTCTTTCCTACTAAATCTCTTACCATCTTTGTTGTATATTCTTAGGTAAGAAATAATTCCTAAATTGATTTCTACTTTAACTATAAGTAAGAGTGGAAATCAATAAGGAATTAATGCTTTGAAAATATTTTTTGTGCTCTTGTTCCATAAGCTTGAAATTGGCCAAATACATTCAAGGTGAACAAGACATGGCGCTTCATTGATTCAACCTTCAAAGCAAAAAGGTTTTCTTCAAACTCATTGAAGAATCAAGAACTTATTGGTGCTCAACGAACTATTCCATATCTTGCTCAAGCTACTTGGCGTGAAGTTAAGAACGGAGGTTCTTAATCCAAGTGGTGGTTGCGGTCAAGTACAATAGGGAAGTGGCGATAAAGTCAAGACCGGTGGGTTTGATTCCACTTCATCAACAAGTCAGAATAAGAAGTATCACAGGAAGTTGATCTGTTTTCTTTCGATTTTTTTTTTTTGTTAATTTTGCGAAATTACAAAACTCGATACTATTGTATTTTTGAGCAAGATTATTAGTGGATTGTTTTTACCCATGGCATGGGGGCCCGTAGATGTTTCCCTTAGGGGTTTACCACGTTACATCTTGTGTTCGTATTTAATCCTTTAATTTTCGCACTAGACAAGATTAGGAAACGAACACTGTTGTGCGAGTAAGAACTGTTATCTCTATATCTTGCCAGTTCTGACTACATTCTGTCCACTGCTTGTTTAATTAAAATTAAAATTCGTGTTTAATTTAATTAATCTAGGTTTTAGAACTTTCAGATTTCATTATGTATTTATCATGAAAATGCTTTAATGAAACTATATATACCAATTATGAGTCACAAAAAAACTCTTTGAACGACCATATTCTCGTTCAATATCTAATCATCACTGCTTTTATAAAATTTGAACAATATCGTGTAGTAATATTCATGAATAAATTCCACGTATAGAATGTCCGAAAAGTTTTTTTAATTCAATGTTAATACTTATTATACATCATAATACACATAGGAAGTTAGATATAATAGTTTGGAATCACTAAAACACGTTTTGGATTGTCATATAGGTTGCTCAATGTCGAACATCTTTTGTTAACATTTGGAAAAATTCACGAGTCTAACCCTCTTTTAGATGTTCTAAACGTATTTTTTATTTGATTTCGTTATGTCTTTATCATCAAAAAGCTTTAATGAAACTATATATACCAATTATGAGTCACAAAAATACTTTTTGAAAGACCATATGAGCCGTTCAATATCCAATAATCACCGTTTTTGTAAAATTTGAACAATATTGTGGAGTAATATTCATGAATAAATTCCACGTTTAGAATGTCCGAAATATTTTTTTAATTCAATTTTAAAACTTATTCTACATCATAATACAAATAGGAAGTTAGATATACTAGTATGGAATCACAAAAACACGTTTCGGATAGTCATATAGGTTGCTTAATGTCGAACATCTTTTGTTAACATTTGAAAGAATTCACGAGTCTAACCCTCTTTTAGATGTTCTAAACGTATTTTTTATTTGATTTCGTTATGTATTTATCATCAAAATGCTTTAACGAAACTATATATACCAATTATCAGTCACAAAAACACTTTTTGAACGACCATATGAGACGTTCAATATCTAATCATCACCGTTTTTACAAAATTTGAACAATATCGTGTAGTAATATTCATGAATAAATTCCACGTTTAGAATGTCCGAAATTTTTTTTTAATTCAATGTTAAAACTTATTCTACATCGTAATACACATAGGAAGTTATATATACTAGTTTGGAATCACAAAAACACGTTTTGGATAGTCATATAGGTTGCTCAATGTCGAACATCTTTTGTTAACCTTTTAAAAAATTCACGAGTCTAACCGACTTTTAGATGTTCTAAACGTATTTTTTATTTGATTTCATTATGTATTTATCATCAAAATACTTTAATGAAACTATATATACCAATTATGAGTCACAAAAACACTTTTTGAACGACCATGTGAGCCGTTCAATCTCCAATCATCACCATTTTTGTAAAATTTGAACAATATCGTAGTAATATTAATAAATAAATTCCATGTTTAGAATGTCCGAAAAGTTTTTTTAATTCAATTTTAAAACTTATTCTACATCGTAATACACATAGGAAGTTAGATATACTAGTTTGGAATCACAAAAACACGTTTTGGATAGCTATATAGGTTGCTCAATGTCGAACATCTTTTGTTAACATTTGAAATAATTTACTAGTCTAACCCTCTTTTAGATGTTCTAAACGTATTTTTTATTTGATTTCGTTATGTATGTATCATCAAAATACTTTAATGAAACTATATATACCAATTATGTGTCACAAAAATTATTTTTGAACGACCATATGAGCCGTTCAATATCCAATCATCACCGTTTTTGTAAAATTTGAACAATATCGTGGAGTAATATTCATGAATAAATTCCACGTTAAGAATGTCCGAAAAGTTTTTTTAATTAATTTATAACTTATTCTACATCATAATACACATACGAAGTTAGATATACTAGTTTGGAATCACAAAAATACGTTTTGGAAAGTCATATAGGTTACTCAATGTCGAACATCTTTTGTTAACATTTGAAAAAATTCACGAGTCTAACCCTCTTTTAGATGTTCTAAATGTATTTTTTATTTGATTTCGTTATATATTTATTATCAAAATGCTTTAATGAAACTATATATATCAATTATGAGTCACAAAAAAAATTTTTGAACGACCATATGAGCCGTTCAATATCCAATCATCACCGTTTTTATAAAATTTGATCAATATCGTGTAGTAATATTTATGAATAAATTCCACGTTTAGAATATCCGAAAAGTTTTTTTAATTCAATTTTAAAACTTATTCTACATCATAATACACATACGAAGTTAGATATATTAGTTTTGAATCACAAAAACACGTTTTGGATAGTCATATAGGTTGCTCAATGTTGAACATCTTTTGTTAACATTTGAAAAAATTCACGAGTATAACCCTCTTTTAGATGTTCTAAACGTATTTTTTATTTGATTTCATTATGTATTTATCATCAAAATGTTTTAAAGAAACTATATATACCAATTATGAGTCCCAAAAACAATTTTTGAACGATCATATGAGCCGTTAAATATCCAATCATCACCATTTTTGTAAAATTTGAACAATATCGTGGAGTAATATTCATGAATAAATTCCACGTTTAGAATGTCCGAAAAGTTTTTTTAATTCATTTTTCAAACTTATTCTACATCATAATACACATACGAAGTTAGATATATTAGTTTGGAATCACAAAAACACGTTTTGGATAGTCATATAGGTTGTTCAATGTTGAACATTTTTTGTTAACATTTGAAAACATTCACGAGTATATCTCACTTTTAGAGGTTCTAAACGTATAGTTTATTTGATTTCATTATGTATTTATCATCAAAATTCTTTAATGAAACTATATATGCCAATTATGAGTCACAAAAACACTTTTTGAAGACCATATGAGCCGTTCAATATCCAATCATCACAGATATTGTAAAATTTGAACAATATCGTGAAGTGATATTTATGAACAAATTCCACATTTAGAATGTTCGAAAAGTTTTTTTAATTCAATTTTCAAACTTATTCTACATCAAAATACACATACGAAGTTAGATATACTAGTTTAGAATCACAAAAATATATTTTGGATAGTCATATAGGTTGCACAATGTCGAACATCTTTTGTTAACATTTGAAAACATTTACGAGTATATCTCACTTTTAGATGTTCTAAACGTATTTTTTATTTGATTTCATTATGTATTTATTATCAAAATGATTTAATGAAACTATATGTACCAATTTTGAGTCACAAAAATACTTTTTGAACAACTATATGAGCCGTTCAATAACCAATCATCACCGTTTTTGTAAAATTTGAACAATATCGTGGAGTAATATTCATTAATAAATTCCACGTTTAGAATGTCTGAAAATTTTTTTTAATTCAATTTTCAAACTTATTCTGCATCATAATACACATACGAAGTTAGATAATCTAGTTTGGAATCACAAAAATACGTTTTGGATAGTCATATAGGTTGCTCAATATCGAACACACTACAAAAAACGATACTTATAGCCACGGCGCCATTAGCGACGATACAATATCGCAACTATTTGTTCTGTATAGTAAGAACCACAAAAAAATATCGTCGCTATACATTCCAATTCTATAACAACGACAAAAGTCATCTGTATATTTAAATAATTATCGCTATTACTTTGGATATATAGCGATGACATAATTTGTCGTCGCTATATATATTCCAAATTGCGGGAATAATTCGCGTTATTTATGTGTACATATAGAGAGGACATGAGTTGTCGCAATAGTGTTACAGTTGTTATTTTTAGTCACGTGACACATGATTCTCCTCGTAAATTGTATTGATTTTTATTGAGACGACTTTTGTGGTCGCTTTAGAGTTGTCAAATTTGGCAGAAAAATTGGCGCACATTTCTTATCTATAGAGACGATATTTGTCGCCGCTATAGAATCTCCTTTTTCATATCTTCATTTACGCATTTCTCTACTGTAATTCTTTCCATTTCATTTTCATCTCCATCTTCTTTCCATTTCATTTCCATCTCTATCTCTTTTTCATCCATTTTATCACTATATTATATTTTTGAAAATTCTATACTTCACTGCCAAAAAAATAGAAATTTTCAGGTATGGATATTGATAAAAGTTGGACAAAAATTATAAATCGCACAAAATCGTCAGATTTTTGGAACTAGTGATGGCAACGGGGCGGATCGGGGCGGATCGGCCTGATCCAAATCCGCCCGCAATAATTGTAGGAGATCTAAATCCGTCCCGTGATCCGCCATTTTTTCGGGGTGGATCGGGGCGGATCGGATACGGATCAGGGCGGATCAGAGCCTTGATCCGTATATTGATCCATATATATATATATATATATATATATATATATATATATATATATATATATTTGGCATTCAAAAAATTTAAAATATATTGAAACAAGCTTTACTACTATACTATAGAGTTTAAACAAAATTCTAAAATACATTAACTACTTAATTAAATGTCCAAAAGAAAAAAACGACATCAATTACTTAATTAAAAATTGAATACTCCAAAATTAAATCTTTTTTTTTTTAATTCGGGTCGGGGCGGGGCGGCCCCGATCCGATCCCCTCCGAGATCCGTGGAGGATCACGGATATCTGCTCCGATCTGCCCCGCCGATCTGCGGATCAGGTATTTTTCGCTCCATTCGGATCGGGTATCCATCGGGTTCGGGGCGGATCGGATATTTTTACAATCTCTATTTGGAACGGTTTGAAAGCATTTATAAATATGGTTAGGCCATACGTAAACGACAGAGAAATGCTTAAATGTCTGTGTACAAGATATTTAAAAGGTCTTACACATCCATTGAAAATTGTCGAGGATCATATATTTCGTAATGGTTTTGCGGAGAGTCATGTAACCTGAATATAAGCATGGTGAGACCGATGTTCAGACTGCGAATGTGTATACACAGGATGAGAGAGCAGGTGTGGAGGATGAGATGATGGATGTCATAGACGACGTAGTCGGTGATGAGCATGCTGGTATAGGCACTGATAGTTATTATGACGAATTGTTTGAGGCTCTGCATTTAGAATTTTACCCGGGAGTTTCATCATTTTTGTCCTTAAATTTTTTAGTGAAGTTGATGCATATTAAGGTTGTGAACAAATGGACAAACAAATCTGTCGATAATCTTTTAAAGTTGCTGAAGTTAGCTTTCCCAAACATCACTACAACAAAATTGTGATTTCGCGACAATATATTTTACGACAACAAAAAATTGTCGTAATAAGTGATTTAGTGCGACACTTTTTAAACGTTTTGTCGCAAAATTGTGACGATACCAAAAATATATGAGGCAACATATAAAATTGTCGTAAAATATCAAAATGTGTGACAAATAATAAAGATTGTCGTCAAAAACAAGATGGGAATCATGTCGCCAAATTTTTTTTTTGGTGGAAACTTATGGCGACACTTTTATTTCTTGCGACAAATTTTTTGTGATGCAATAATGTCTATTTTTGTGACAATGAATATTTGTTACTAAAAATTCTAGGAGTGATGGGAAAAATTTACAACACATATATTTGTCATTGTGATACCTAGCTCATTATAATTTTATTTAAATATCGACTAAAATTGAAATAAAATAATATAGTATTCTAAACGAGAGCTTACAAATTTCCTTAATGAGTTTCACAATTTTATTATAAAAGGAACTCAAACTATATCATTTTAAAATATTTTATCACTAAGGGTGTGTTTGATTGGTAGCATGGAAAAAGGGTGGAAAATGAAAATATTTTCCATGGAAGTGGGAAAATAAATTCCACTATCTAGGTGAGAAAAAATTTTCCATGGAAGAAGGCAAATTCATGCTTTAAATGCTTGTACCTAGAAAATGTATTTTCTTTTCCATGACCAATCAAACACCAAAGTGGAAAAATAAAAGTGTTGGATTTGACAACATTTTCCATGGAAGTGACATTTTCCATGGAAAATGTTTGAATCAAACACACCCTATCGTATTATCATTAATTACTTTTATAACATATTTTAGAGGCAAGCTCTATTTGTAATTGATATTTTTACAACAGAGATACAGTACCCAACCTTTCCCCGTTCCCGTTCCAAATTGAAAAAGACAGTCGAAACCCTAGCTCGCCCGTCTTCATCGCAAATCGGACCGAAAATCACCGCCGGCCACCTTCTCTCTATCTCATCTCTTTCTTCACCGACCATCTAGTCCGAATTTGTTGGAAATTTGAAGAAAACCGACTGGCCATCTCGTCCGAAGTCTGAACCACTCTGCTCTCTGTCTCATCTCTCTCGTCGGCCATCTCATCTGAACACATCTGTTGTGTCTCATCTCTCTCGCCGATTGGACACATCTGCTCTCAGGTAATTTCTTAAACTAAGTAAGGAAGAAGAATTTTGTTTTGTTGGACTATCTTGATTTGCTGAATTGATTTCTTCCTTATTCAATTGAAAAGTGTCTGCATTATTTGAAAATTTTCCAAACCAACAAGTCATCATTACGATAATTAGTATAACCATATTGTATATTATTCGAGTCAGTAGAAGTTACCAACTTTGAATTTTTGAATTTTTCTAAATTTGTTGAGACGGAAGAAAGTTTTCCCCTTTCTGTGATCTATTCATCAGAATTTGAGAATTTTGATAGCACAAAATTTGGTGCTCTATTATTGACTTTTGTTGGTTTAAAGGAAAAGACCTAGTCATAAAAAAAATGACATGTTGAGATATGTAAACTTGTTTTCTTTTGGGCTCCAAGCTATGAAATCCTTCGTAAACTGGACTATAACCAACAAATATACAAGGACTGTCTTCTTTACAAATTTAGAACCACCTTGATACCGTAGAATCTGTCCTAAAGTATATAATTCATAACATTAAAGAGAACTAATATTGACAAGGCTGTTTCTTTTCCTTTGTTTTTCTGTTCTAGTCCCTATAATATGCTTGCTGGCTCAATGTGTACCATAGATTTTTTATTGATTACCACTTTGATGTTGGGTATCTTTCTTTGATTAATGAAGTGTTGTTGTTACCCCGAATAAAATTATACTTCATCAGTATGAATGTGATGTATGTTTCTGTAGAGTTTATTCTATTTATATGGGCTACTTGATCAATTGGCATTGCTGGCTGAGAAATTAATGAAATTTCATTTGTTTTATGTCCTTTGAAGTTATTTTTGAAAACGTTTGGGATTAAATTGATTGGTAAATAATTTGCAATTCAACTTTCTTCAAGGTTCTTTTTGTTCGTGTTCATGAGTTTCTCTTTTAATTTAGTTTAGAACTGATTTTTTTTTTCTTTTTCAGCATTGTTTTGAGGGGGGTGAAAGTTGACTTCAAAGTCCGACTATCAATTCTATCTAAGAATTTTTTTTGCCTCTTTTTGTTCTTCACTTTATAGATTTGTACTTGTTTGAATCTGTCTTAAGAGCTGCATACCTGTTTCTTTTCCAACTCTTCAGTGGATTTAGATATACATACACATATTATATATACTCACATATTATATACATATATATACATACATATACATTTCTATAAAGAGAGATGTGTTGGGATTTAAAGAAAAAGTCGTCTGGTTCTTGAGGGAGATATGAAGCTTAGACTAGCTTTTTCTTTTGCCTCATTTGCATTCAACTCTTTCATTTATACCCTCTCATCAAAGTCTAAAGCTTGAGTTTTGAGGTCATAGCTGACTAATTCTCTCTCTCTATACATATATCATGTGTATATATCTACTCTTAATATATTATGGATCTTTTGATATTTTAGAGTTAATTATGAAAATATTTTGTATTCTTTCAAATTTTTCAATTATTTTATTGGCTTACGTTGAGGCATGCACCTTAAAGCGCCTCAAGACACAGTTTAGCCTTTTAAAGCACTAAAAATGCATACATCATGACACTTTGTACAATAATATAAATCCAGATCATTAATTAAAACACAAAACTCTTATTTGGAAATCAAATTATAGCAACAATTTTGCAAAGTAACATTTGATTATTTCAATTTTATAAGGATAAATACATGAATATATAATAGAGAAACAATATTTGAAATTTCAGGTAACACTCGTTCAAAGCATGTAGCTGAATAAATCATAAATTTAGCCTAATAAACCTTATTAAGTTAAAGCCCTCCAAAATCCAAACATTATTTTAAATCTTTAAGCCCATTTTCTATACCGAATACTCCAAATTTCACAATTCTACTATCCTCACTAAAGATTCCCAAATATCATCCTTCAAAAGAACCTATTAAGTGCCCGTTTGGTTTGGTAGAGTTTATAAACTAGTTTATTTGACCAAAATAGTTTATTTGACCAAGAATAGTAAAAAATGCTAGGCTAACAAAGTAATTTTTGTCAAATAAACAATTTTTGGTCAAATAAACAATTTTGGTCAAACAAATTAGTTTATAAACTCTACTAAACGGGCTCTAAATTTCCACCCTTATCCAGTAATTCCAACATCAAAAGAGGCCACATAATTCAACTAGTGAGAGTAATCAAAATTTCACCTTTGTTATAAACACCACACTAATCTCAGCAAATAAAAATCCAATCCCAAAACCTTATTACACACATCCGTTCACACATGCAATACTCAAAAATACACTTCATCTAATCTTCACATCAATTAAAAAAACCCAAATTTAACTCACAAAAAGGACTTCTATTTTCAGGTTCATATAAATTTTCTTACAAATTATCATCTTTTACCAAAACCCAAAAGCACAAATTTCCAAATTTCCAAGTAAACAGTAAAAATAACATTCAAACTCCAAAATTCTGCTGTCTCTACACACAGACATATATGAAAAAATTGTGTGACTGGAAGTGAAAAACCTCACTAATGGTCGGTTGATCACCTATCAAAAGTTGTAATTGAACAACAAAAATAAAGCCCAGAAACTGAATAATCAGACACAACTGATAAAGAAAAATATGTATCCAAGAAAGTAGTATAGATATTGTACTATAGATATTATATAAATAAAAATTCACGAAAAAACCCTCAATTTGTTTTAATCATATTGAACAAATAATTAGGAAAAAAATCAAATTCAAATCTGATGAAAATTGAGTGTCCACTACAAAAAAGTAAACAGATGTGAGAAAATTGGCTGATTATTGTGTAGAGAGACAGAAACCGCGGAAGAATTGAATGAAAAATTAAATTTTCTCTCACATCAGATCGGAGTTATTAAACTTATGGATGATGAAGCTTCGCTGCAACTGGCCAACTGTCGCTTTCGTTCGCCATTTGTGACTTCGTCCCCTTATCTGAGTTCTCTCTTCGCATTTTAGTGTAGTGGCGTTGCCTGACTGCCTCGCTCATAGACACGGTTCTCTCTTCAAGTTTGCCCTTCTCTGATTAATCTGATTTTTCGTTCCAATTTGGACAGGATTTCTGATTGAGCTTGAAATATAACAAAACATGGGTTGTTGCCTTGTTGGATAGATGGGCCTCGGGCTATTTGAGCTATTTTAAAGAGACGGAAGGGTTTGGATTTAAGTTAATTTTTGGACTAATTAGCCCATATACGCACTTTTTTAAAAAAAGTCAAAATATACTCCATTTTAAATCTTATCAATATATACCCTAAATAAAAAATATTTAATGAAAAATACCCTTTTTTTACTTTATATGAATATTTATCAAACTCATAACCTAATTTAATTCCTCAACCATAATCTTTAACATCCATACACTTCCATCTTCTAACTGCCGCCGCCGTTGCCACCTAACGTAAGTCATCGCCACCATCGATTTCCGCAAGCTACATCTTTGCCACTACTGTGACCTTCGCAAGCCACTACTGTTTTTGTGCCACCGCCACCATAGATCTCCATCTCAAATCTTCTGCCCCAAAATTTGAAATGTCAAGCCATCAGTCACCGTCTCCATCACCGCTGTCGTCCGATCCACATAATAAAATCGTCACTGTCGTCGCCTTAAACCACCATCATTACCTTCTTCTAGATCTGAACGTAGCAATGTTCATGTCTCGTTGTTGGTGCCATATGAGGTAATGAATTTTTGTGTGTGCTACATTTGTTTCCATAATTTTGGCGGTGGTGAAGGTGCTGGAAACACTAAAGTTCTTATTCATTTATTATTATAATTTGTTTGGGAAAAAAGGGAATTGATTTTGTGGTGGTGATTCAATTGCAGCATGTTTAATTAATTTTAATTAAAATCTTACCATGCCTTCGGTTTTTTTTTAATTCCAGCCACAATGTTCAATTGCTGTAATATTTTTTTTTTGGTTTATTCATCTTATGCCATATATTTTGTTGTTAGTTTGTATTTTTTATTGGATGGTGGTAACTGGTCTGAACCAAGTTGTGGTGGTGGTGGTAGTGGTAGTGGATAACAAGGTAAAACACGTGTTATTTTACAAGTAATACATGTATTACTATAATTAATACTATAATTTAAATTAGAGTAACGCATGTGTTCTACTAATTTAAATTAGTGGTGGTGCTGGAACAAGGGTGGTGAGTTAACACATGTATTACTCTAATTTAAATAACGATAACATATTAGGATAACATATGTGTTACCCGACTGTAGTCGATGTGATTATGGTTGTAGATGATAGTTATACGATAAGACAATCGGTAATGGTAACACATATGTTACTCGTGGCAAAAATGTTGTTTTCAAATGAAATATTGAAATATTAATTTTAAATTAAAATAATGTATTTTTAAAAAAAATTATAAAAGGTTATAAAATTTTAATTTCAATAAAAATGATAAAGTAACACACATATGTTATCCGGGTAAAAATATTGTTTTCAAATGAAATATTGAAGTCCAACCATCTCATTTTTTCATTATTTGATTTCTCCATTTTTATATCTTGTGGTAATGTTTGGTGACAAAAATGTGGTGATTTTGATGACGAATTTAATATAAGTGGTTGGGCTTGATAGTGGTAGTTTATGGCAGTTGATGTTGGTAGTGGTGATTGGATTGTTGGTAGCGGACCACATGTCGTGGTGGTAACATATTTGTTACCCTATACTTAACACGTAATTTATTCTAATTTAAATTAATAGTGGTCGTGGTGGAGTATAGTTGGTGGTGGTAACAGATGTTAATCTAATTTAAATTAGAGTAATATATGTGTTACCATAATTTAAATTAGTTATGATAATTTAAATTAGTTATGGTGGTGCTAGAATTACTCAGTGGTGGGAGAAAATTGTAGTTGTTGTAACATAAGTGTTACTCTAATTTTAATTACAGTAACACATGTATTACCTTAATTTAAATTAGTGGTGGTGAAGTAGTGACAGTGTTTGTGGTAGTAACACTTGTGTTATTTTAATTTAAACTATGGTAACACACGTGTTATCATATTTGTGGTGGATGCAATTATAGTTGTGGATGGATTTTTTGTAAGTTAAATTTGGGTTTTTAAGAACTTGTGAAGTTAAATTTTTGGCCCATCTACCCACAAATTTAACTCACAAAAAATTTGGCCCATCTACCCAACAAGGCAACAACCCATGTTCTGTTATATTCCAAGCCCAAATAGAAATCTTGCCCAAAATTGGAACGAAGAATCAGATTAATCAGAGAAGGGCGAACTTGAGGAGAGAACCGTGTCTGTGAGCGAGGCAGTCAGGCAGCGCCACTGCGCTAAAATGCGAAGAGAGAACTCAGATAAGGGGACGAAGTCACAAACGGCGAACAGAAGCAGCAGTTGGCTAGTTGCAGCGAAGCGTCATCATCCGTTAGTTTAATAACCCCGATCTGACGTAAGAGAAAATTTAATTTTTCATTCAATTCTTCCGCGGTTTCTGTCTCTCTACACAATAATCAGCCAATTTTCTCTCTCACATCTGTTTACTTTTTGGTAGTGGACACTCAATTTCCATTAGGCTTGAATTTGATTTTTTTTTCAATTATTTGTTCAATCTGATTAAAACAAATTGAGGGTTTTTTCGTGAATTTTTATTTATACAATTTCTGCAGTACAATATTTGCACTTGGATACATATTTTTCTATATCAGTTGTGTCTGATTATTCAGTTTCTGGGTTTTATTTTTGTCGTTCAATTACAACTTTTGCTGGGTGATCAACCGGCCGTTAGGGAGGTTTTTCATTCTTAGTTACACAATTTTTTTATATACGTCTGTGTGTAGAGGCAGTAGGGTTTTGGAGTTTGAATGTTATTTTACTGTTTACTTGGGAATTTTGGGAATTTGGGAATTTGTGCTTTTGAGTTTTGGTAAAAGACGATAATTTGTAAGAAAATTTATATGAACTTGAAAATAGAAGTATTTTTTGTGAGTTAAATTTGGGTTTTTTTAATTGATGTGAGGATTAGATGAAGTGTATTTTTGAGTATTGCATGTGTGAACGGATGTGTGTAATAACGTTTTGGAGTTGGATTTTTATTTGCTGAGATTAGCGTGGTGTATACGACAAAGGTGAAATTTTGATCGCTCTCAGTGGTTGAATTGTGTGGCCTCTTTTGATGTCGGAATTACTGGGTAATGGTGGAAATTTAGAGCCCGTTTAGTAGAGTTTATAAACTAATTTGTTTGACCAAAATTGTTTATTTGACCAAAAAAATTATCCTGTTAGTCTGACATTTTTGACTATTCTTGGTCAAATAAACTAGTTTATAAACTCTACCAAACCAAACGGGCACTTAATAGGTTTTTTTGAAGAATGATATTTGGGAATCTTTAGTGAGGATAGTAGAATTGTGAAATTTGGAATATTCGGTATAGAAAATGGGCTTAAAGATTTAAAATAATGTTTGGATTTTGGAGGGCTTTAACTTAATAAGGTTTATTAGGCTGAATTTATGGTTTATTCAGCTACATGCTTTGAACGAGTGTTACCTGAAATCTCAAATATTGTTTCTCTATTATATATTCATGTATTTATCCTTATAAAATTGAAATAATCAAATGTTACTTTGCAAAGTTGTTGCTATAATTTGATTTCCAAATAAGAGTTTTGTGTTTTAATTAATGATCTGGATTTATATTATTGTGCAAAGTGTCATGATGTATGCATTTTTAGTGCTTTAAAAGGCTAAATTGTGTCTTGAGGCGCTTTAAGGTGCATGCGTCAACATAAACCAATAAAATAATTGAAAATTTTGAAAGAATACAAAATATTTTCATAATTAACTCTAAAATGTCAAAAGATCCATAATATATTATTTCAATATAATTAAATTTCTAACTTGCAACTAAAAATTTGAAATAGATCATCAAAGTAGCAAATTATGAAGTAGCAATCACATAAAAAGACCACCAATCCTCGGCTAGAACTAAAAGTCTATAATATATGAAACAACTGATAAACTATTTACAAATTTGTTTACTTTAGCTTTTGGAAAAAGAGTAAATAAAATATAGACAACAACAAGAGAAAATATCAAAGAAGAAAACGGTAAAGTTAAGTATCTTAGGTCTCTTATGAGCCTGTCTACTGCCGAAAAAATACTTATATTTTTTGCTGAGTAGGATTGGACAATAATTTGAGTAATGTTGGAAAACTTCTTTTCTCGATCTTGATTTGTGTAGAAATTCTACACTATGGGCCTTTGTTCAACTTGAGAGACCTGAATTACTATTGATATCATAAAATTACTTAACTTAGTTAGGTACCTTGTGAAAAACGTGAGACACTACTCCACGCTTCTTCAATTTCTCAATAAATAAAAATTTGGTCACCAACGTATATAAAGAAAGTTCGGTTTTTAGACGTTTGACTTTTAGATGATGTCTATAAATCTCATAATATAGCAAGTAAAGATTTATAATGAACCATGTTGGTAAGCTTGTTGCTTGTATGTCTTTTAAGCTTCATGCAAGTAGTTGCATTTGTGTCTATTTAGGGCTTCTATTGGAAGTTATATTAATATCAATCCATTCTCTAAAGATAATGCTTGTGTACTTCTCTTTCTTTTATTTTATATCTATATATCTACTTTTGAGCTAGTTTGAAATTCGAAAGTGTCTATATGTTGGTTGTAAAGACCTTATGAAAAGCATGCACATATTTAGTTTGTCAATCTAGAATTCTTGGAATTATTGAATAAAAAGGTTTATGTATTATTACATGGCAGTATTCATAGTGGTTGCACTCACTGCAGTAATGTTCCAATTTCCTGAACTTTTGGAAATTGAAATAGTGCAAAGTTCTCCATGTAGGACCTGTAGTTGCCATTCACCTTATCCATATTATAGCTGCTAATTCAAAAGTTTTATTTTCTTGTTAAGAAGGATAATATAGGACTGGTTATATCTGAATAGATAGCTCATATCATGGGTACCTCCTGATTGCATAATCCCAGAAATTTACTAGCTCATGCAAGTAAACTCATTGAAGTATGAATATTATAGTTCATGATAATGCAATATGTAGGATGAAATGGTTAGATGATGTACATGCTTGTGATTACCCAATGTTATGATCCTTTCAGCGAAATATAATTATTAAGTACTTCATTAAAACACAGAGTTAGCAACACTGCTATCATATTAGTTCTGAGACTTAAGATCTTATAAATATGGTTCAAAGCATGCGTACTTTAAAATGGAAGAGATGAATATGTTAGGTTAAAGAACAATTGTATCATAAATATGAAATAATTTTATTGAAGACTTGAAGTCGCCCGAATCAAATAGTTGTGAAAATGATAATGGAAGGGGTTCTTGTCATCTTGTGTCGAGATGAGAGTTTTCATACAGATCTTGAAATCATTAGATTCTCTTAATGATATTATATATAAACATTATCATCTGTAACTTGTAAGTTATAGAAGTATTGGTGTTGGATTTTTTTTATTTTTATTTTTTTTGGAAGATTAGAAGTTTGAATTTTGTATTGCACATTTGAAAAGGCTTGATTAAACTAGAACAACACACTACATTTGCAAATCATCTTTTGACGCAGCCTAAAATCTGGTGCTTTTCTAGGTCTATTTTTCTAAGTTGCAGTTATTGTTTCTTGTGTGGCACTTTGAGTAACCACTTTGAGTGTTATTAAAATGATATTAATGACTAGAAGTTGATCGGGTTGCAAGAATTTTTTTGGTTTCTTGGTTATCAAAGATTTCCCGTTCATCAAAATTCATTTCATTGTACTAGCATAGCTAAGTCTTCTTTCAGAAGGGAGTGAGAATATAGGTAAGTTTGACAAACATGGATTTATTGGTGAGCATCTGGTCCAACTGTACTGCTATGCCCTGAAGCAACCTAGCTACAAAAAGATTAATTGTAGAATATATTGTCCTCCCGTATGTCATCAAGAAACGTGTGCAGAACTAAAATTAAGTCAGTCTATTAGTTGAGAACTCAACTAGTAAGCTGAAGCCAAATTAACTCCGGTGTATTTTTATGTTTTAACTTTGTTGTATTTGTTTTTGGCTTTGGACCCGGATCGTCCTGTGTTTGTGGTCTAGTTCAATTTTTCTTAAACCGAATATGAATGTATGTTTGTATGTGTAGTTTAAAAAATTAGAATCAATTTTCATAGTCTGGATTTGGATATAATAGTAAAGCTTAATTAGAGCTTTTAGCTTTTATAAACTATATTGGCTCTAGTTATTTATTAAAGGTTTATATTAAGGATTTGAGATGAAAAAAAGCTGTCATTTTGACATTTTTAGCAGGATCATTGCCCGCAGAGTTCTTTTTTTTTTTTGATAGCAGGTTTATATTGAGGATTATTTTTCTTTTGCCTATCTGTTTGCTTATCTATCTTGCCATCCACTCTCAATTTTTTGAATAAATCTGATAGTAGGTTTAATTTTTATTTTGCAGTCTTTAATTGGTGATATTGAGTTGCCAATGAATTTGAATACTAATCCTATGGTTGAATCCTACCGCGGATAAGCGGTATATACTAGTTTTGAAATACCGTAGCAGATACAAAAACTTGCAATTTGAAACTTGTCGCGTCGCCGTCTTCTGGTGAATTTAGGAATCGTGGAGGACCATCGGAGAGCAATTGAAATGACAGATTATTGTGCTGATGAACACCCTTTGGAATTGGGATTGGAGGAAGAAGAGCAAGAAGATGATAATGATAATGATGATGAAGAAAATAATGGTGCGTCTGAAGAGGAAGTGGAAGAAGAGTATGAATTCAGATTCCGGGGAGAGATGGACCCTCTAGCATTCGCAGAAGAAGATGACGCCTCTGGGCTCCAACCTTATCAGCGTTTTGAACGCATACAACACCACTACGAGGCTTTGGCTGCTAAGAAGCGCAATACTCCTGCCTCACCTCATCACTACTCCCGGTATTATCAATTTCTGAAAATAACAGTAATATTCCTTGTGTTACGTATTTCAATTGACTTTGATCAGCTTTATGTTTTTGGCTTTCTTGTGTTAATAGATTTCGATCAGCTTTACGTTTTTCTTTGTTTTCTTAAGTTTCACACCAAATTTTTTCTGAGGTTAATGGAGCGGAACTGAATTATGAATAGAATTAAAATTTTCTGTCTATATAATTGCATATAAGGACGACAAAAATAGAATGTTTTATAAGTTTGTGATTTTGTGGTCCTTCCTTTTCATTACTCTCCTATCTGTTTCATTACCATCATGGTAAAATGTTCATATTTAGCTGTGTTTACATAAATATAACTAAGTACATGCTGTTGGTAAAATTGGTGCATTATTTATATTCTAATAATTTAATTGCGTGCATACAAACGAGCAAAATAAAGACTTACAGAAATATCGAGAAATGAAGAATTAGATCGGTCGAGGCAAGAGTTTGACTCTTACTTCTTAAGACAAAATTGCCCCGCACATGTGTTTACGGTTTTTCGATACACGTCTCCCAAGATACAACGACTACTTCTATAATAGGAGCACTCCAAATTATGAGAACAACGAACCGAACAGTGTTTTGTTCTCTCTTTAAATGAAAACTGGACTTGAACTTTATGCAGAAATTATATCTACACTAAAACGATTTGTGCAAAAACGATAGAAACATTTGGTTGAAATTGAAGTGATTTTTAATTTTCAATTATAAGGGCCTATTTATAATATCTGAAAAGTTGTATATTGAAATACACAACTTCATAAAAAGGCACGTCCAAAAGATGTCTTGTTGAAAAAACACATGGCCAAAAGACTTCTCTAAGTTAAAAAGATTTGGCTATTAAAAAATGACATATCTAAAAAGACACGATCTTTCGTCCAAACAGAATCTAGAATATTTCGCAATATTCTAATTTCATTTTTCAACAATATTCGTGTATTTAAGTGATTCACTTTGGGTCTTAATTTTTCATTCACCCGAAATTGGTTCGAGCAACTAAGTATACTATGTTAATTTACTCGCATAGTAGAATACGTTTGGCCTTACAATTCCCGTACTCAACTAACGGGCTCCGCTTAAGTAATTGGTCAAAGTTAGTCAAAACCAACATTACTAAACAAATTTCCAACACATGCAAAAGATGTTTGGAGGCAATGGTCAACAAGTAATTATCAAATCCTTGTCAAGACGATTATCTTTAGTCATTCCATGCAGCAGTTCTATCCATCTATGTACTTCTTAACACCCACCATTGGTTTGGGCTCTTGTACATAAAATGTTGATTCGTCTTGAATATCTGGGGACTCTATTATCATTGTGGATTTAATTTGTCTGCTATTCATGTTCTCCTAGTTTCTTTTCCTAACATATATCCCTTCTTCAATTCTTTTGGATGGGGAAAACAGTGAAACACCGGCTAAGAGGTTGAGGCAAGAGGAGATTCATGGAGCGAGCTTTGAGGAAATAATGGAGGCCATGAATTATGGTACGAAGAGAAAGTCAAAGAAGGTATGAATATCGGAATTTCCTCTGTAGGGTTTTTGAGTGTGAATGGCCTCCTTTGGAAGCCTAAATGTATAGAATCGGGATTCCTCCTCACAGAAGACTTTCAGCAATGCTTGTAGTTTCTCCTATAATTAGTTTCTTGAGGAATTTTTCAAGATGGTGCTCTTTAGTAATTGCCAAAATAAAATTTGGCCATCTCTTAAATTTTTCCCTTGATGCTCAGGGAATTGAATTGTTGACATGATATGCAACTAGTGTTTTATTCTGTTCAACTCTGAATAATTTGGCCTTATGCATTTAAGCTTTTGTTTGAAGTTATGTAGAGCTTTTCTGTTTGAGAACCATCTTCTTTCTTTTTGGCATTTTGCTTCCTTCAGTAGCTCCAAATTAGTTGTTTCCATTTGCTGATTCTTTTGACCTCATTCCAGAGAGTTCACTTTCATAGTAATTGACTGTGAAGTCTTCTTATTTGTTGCCGTTCATATATCTTTTTAGCAGTATCTTTCTGTGCTTCCTCTTACTATTTTCTAACAAACTTATAGTTTGCTGTCTATAATATTTGAATTGCACGTCACTTTTATTGTGTCACGTGCAGACCAAGAAAAAAGGAAGGAGGAAGGGATCAAAGAGAAAAGTTGACTCAGAATTGACGCGAAAACTTGGTGATGCTACTCTTCATTACGCGCATGGACGCTATGAAGAGGTATGCTATTGTGTCCGTCATATCTCAATTCAGCATCTATGTCGGTTTTTGCTAAAAATTGTTGTGACAGCCCGAATTCTTAAGGACTAGAGTGTCACCAAACGTACTTTAAAATTCCTTTTAAGGGGATTCAAATATCAAATCCAAGGATTTAATCATAAATATACATCTTTTAAATAATAAATTTAGATAATTTAAAAAACATCGCTTAACAACTTAAAGTTTTAAAGATTCTAAAGGGAAAAGAAAAACAAGGAATTAGCCTCCATGGGCAATTTATTAATATTTTTATTATTTCTTAATAGAGAATCCCACTGCCGTACACCATCCTGTGCCAACGGTCTCGAATCGTCAATTATCTATAATGAGAAAAGGAAAGAGGGATGAGAATAAATCCCAATAAGTGTGCATGCATTTATATATATTCCAATGGAAAATTCATACTTGCATAGAGAGCTACGAAAATTGGACCGAACTTAGATGGTGCCAGTTTTTCATGCGTAACGCTACTAAACTTCGATCCATTTTTACATAACATGGATCCATAGCTGTGGAATTACATAGGAAAACTGTAAATTTATACTTAAACATATACACACTTATTTTGCGTGAGGATAATCGAAGATAATAAGAAAAGCGTCGATTGTATTTCCAACCTTCAACTGTGTGCAGGGGTGATAATTTATTCGTGTGTATACAAATTGTATGTGTGTGTACGCGTATGGGTGTGAGGAGAAAGAAGAAAGTGAGAGAGAAATAAAAGCGAGAAGGTAATGAAAGTGGTGTAAAGTGGCATGCATTTTGGTGTCTTTAAATAGTGTAAGATTAGGTCTAATCATATCGTGTGAGTATGGTAAAGAATAATCGTTTGTTCTCCCTTAATTTATGTGATATAAGAAATTGTTTTCTTTCTTGTATACACACATTATTCCATATTCGTGCCAAAATATGTGATATGATTTTATACTAATTTTTAATTACTCTTTAAATCTTACATATTCCTTTCCTATTTACATATTTCTTTCCTATTTATATAAATACACATATAAGGAAATTTTATGTATATATATACATATATAATCGGGTACTGTAGCACTCTAAAAAAATATATATATATATTTTTGAAATTATACCGTGGTCCTTCAACTACTTACCACACACCAATAGGTCCTTATACTTTCATAAAGTTTTAAATTCATATTAAATGGCTAGAGACAGTTCCGGATGTTACAATCTACCCCCTTAAAATAAATTTCGTCCTCGAAATTTATCTTGAAATTCTTCAAAGAGTTGTGGAAATTTGGCGCGCATCTCCACTTCTCACTCCCAAATTGCTTCTTTAGTCGAGTGATTATGCTACTGCACTTTTACTAAAAGAATCACCCTGTTTCTGAGTGCTTGAAATTTTTGATTAATGATTCTTACCGACAACTCTTCGTAACTCAAGCCACGTTGTAACTCAATCGACTGATGATTAATTACATAGCTCAAATCAGGTACGTACATTCTGAGCATAGATATGTGAAAAAGTCATGTACTGTTGAAAGTTCTGGGGGTATGGCTAACTGATATGCTACTTTTTCAACGCGTTTCAAGATTTCAAATGGGTCAATAAATTTTGGTCGTAACTTTTCTTTCTTGCTAAAACGTAATATTCCTTTCATGGGCGCAACTTTGAGAAATACTCTCTCAGAAAATTTCAACATTTTCCTTTTCTTATTTGCATAGTTCTTCTGTCTGTCTTGAGTTGTTTTCATATTACTTCGAATTTTCTCGATAGTTTGCACTGTCTGTTCAATGATCTCTGAGCTCAAAATCTTACGCTCGCCAATCTCATCTCAATGAACTGACGATCTGTATTTCCTCTCATACAATGCTTCATAAGGTGCGATGCTAATAAATGAGTGATAACTACTGCTGTAAGCAAACTCAATTAACGATAAGTGCTTCTTCCAATGCCCTCCAAATTCAAAGACAAAGATCCTAAGCATGTCCTCCAATGTTTGAATCGTCTTCTCAGACTGTCCGTCTGTCTGCGGATTGAAGGCTATGCTAAATTTCAACTTAGTCCCCAACGCTCGATGTAGACCCTTCCAAAAATTTGATGTGAACCTTGGGTCTCTGTCTGAAACAATTGAAATGGGAATTCCATGCAATTTTACTATCTCATTCACATATAACTGCGCTAATTGGTCCATAGAAAATGTTATTTGTATGGGTAGAAAATGAGCTGATTTGGTAAGTCGATCCATAATTACTCATATGGCCTCATGACCTCTTGTTGACTTTGGAAAGCCGACAACAAAATCCATCGTCACATGTTCCCATTTCCATTATGGAACTTCTAAGGGTTCAAGCAACTCAGAAGGTCGTTGGTGTTTGGCTTTCACTTGCTGGCAAACTAGACACTTCTCAACATGTTCAGCTATATCTTTCTTCATTTCCTTCCATCAAAACACCGTTTTTAGGTCCCGATACATCTTTGTACTTCTTGGATGCTAGAGAGCAGACTGAGTCTTTTCTAGAATTTCCTTTTTCAATTCCCCGAAGTCTGGGACGCACAATCGCCCTTGATAATACCACGACTTATCTTCGGTTATGGTGAAGTCCTTCTGGTTTTCTGTATCTATTTTAGTTTTAATAAACTCAAAAGATTGGTCGCCTTTTTGATAACTTTTAATCCTGTTACAGAGTGTGGTTGGATCCAAAGTACTTTCATCCGAGCAACGGCGTCAGGCGGGGCAATGATAATTACAAGACTCAATCGTTCGAACTCTTTCCACAAAGGTCTCTGCACGGTCAACATTGCCACTTGACCAGTCGTTTTCCTACTTAAGGCATCAACCACCCCATTCGCCTTGCTGAGGTGATAATAGATTTCACAGTCATAATCCTTCACCAACTCGAGCCATCTCCTTTGCCTCATGTTCAATTATTTTTGAGTGAAAATGTACTTGAGGCTCTTGTGTCCGTATAAATGTCACACCTTCCCCCGTAGAGGTAGTGCCTCCAAATCTTTAGGGCATGGACTACCGCAGCAAGTTCTAAGTTATGTATGGGGTAGTTTTGTTCATATGGCTTCAATTGCCTCGAAGCGTATGCAACCACCTTGCCTTGTTGCATCAAGACGCAACCAAGGTCTTACTTAGATGCATCATTGTAGATTACAAAGCCTTCCGATCTTTCCGATATAGTTAACACTGGTGCACTCACCAACTTTTGTTTCAACTTTTCAAAATTATGCTCGCATTTTTTGGTCCAGTCGAATTTTGCACCCTTACGGATTAGCTGTGTCAATGGTCCAGATATTTTTGAAAATCCCTCAATGAACACCTCCTGTAATATTCGGCTAGGCCTAGAAAATTACGAATTTCTCCTACATTAGTTGGCTTCGACCGATTTAGAACTGTTTCCACTTTACTTGGAGCCACTTCTATTCCTCGTGCTGTGACAACATATCTAAGAAATGCTACTCGTTCTAACCAAAATTCACATTTTTTAAGCTTAGCGTACAATTTCTCCTTCCTCAAAGTTTCTACGATCCTCAAGTGTTCCTCGTGTTCTTTCTCACTTCTAGAGTAGACTAGGATATCATTGATGAAAACAATGACAAAACGATCCAGGTATTCACGAAAGACACGATTCATCAAATCCATGAATACTCCAGGGGCATTGGTCAGACCAAATGGCATAACTAAGAATTCATAGTGACCATATCGAGTTCTAAAGGCCGTCTTCGGAATGTTACTGGTCTTGATCCTTAACTGATGGTAGCTGGATCAAAGGTCGATTTTGGAAAATACTATTGTACCTTGAAGTTGGTCAAATAAGTCTTCGATCCTGGGAAGAGGATACTTGTTCTTAATAGTGACCTTGTTCAGCTCTCGATAATCAATGCACATCCTTATCGATCTATTCTTCTTCTTAACAAATAATACTGGTGTTTCCCCAAGGTGATACATTGGGGCGGATGAAATCCTTCTCTAAGAGTTCTTCTATCTGTACTTTTAATTCCTATAGTTCTTTAGGTGCCATTCTATAATGAGCCTTAGAAATAGGTGCTGAACCGGGAATGAGATCGATTGTGAACTTCACTTCCCGTTCCGAAGGCACGCCTGGTAATTCGTGTGGAAAAACGTCAGGATATTCTTGTACTACTCTAAAATCATTGACAGTCAAATTTTTATCTTCTTCGCAGCATACTATCGACACAAGAAAACCTACACTACCTTCTGATCGTAAAATTCGTCGTGCTTGAAATGCAGAAATTACATGGGGCAAGGATTTCCTATTTGTTACAGATAACCGAAATTTCTCTTCTCCTAGCTTTTGGAAGACCACTTATTTCTTGAAACAACTAATGGTCGTGTGATTTGTAGATAGCCAGTCCATTTCAAGAATAATGTCAAATTCGTGCGAATTTAGTACATACAGCTCCATCTCTAAAGATCTACCGTCAATTTTTATTCTTGCTGCCTTAACTATGTTATCTGTATTCAACAGACTTCTGGATGGGATAAATACTTCTATGGGAGAACTTGCATGTTCAATAATCACATCAAATTTTTGTACAAACTTAAGGGATATAAAAGAGTGGGTGGCACCAGAATCTACCAGTACATAGGCAAGTAAGTTAGATATGAGGACGTTACCGGCTAAAATGTTACGATTTTGCCTCTTTTCTTGTTCTGTCAGCGCGAATATCCTTGCTTGCCCCTTAGATTCATATACCTGCTTTTGTTGTGCATTTCCTTGTTGTTTATTCTTTGGGAAAAACATAGTCACGTGCCCTCGTTCTATGCACCAAAAACACGCATTCATTCCCAGACGACAAATCCCCAAATGGTGTTTCTGGCATTTATTGTAAAGCGGGTAGCTCTTATCTCCACCTTGGGTTGGCTCCATTTTACCCTTGTTTGTATAGTCCTGTCTCTCTTTACCCTTGTTATTTTCTCATTTGTGCTTTTCTACCTGTCCATGATGCTGTTTGCTCTCCCTATTAGCGCAGCCTTTGAAGTCTGCCAACTGTGCCATTGCTAGCACTTCATGGTAGGTCCCCAGCTCCAGCACTACTACCGCCTGCCTTAGGTCATCCCACAAAGATAGGGGCATAACATAATGGGATAGATCTTCAAACCTCTGCTCGTATTCAGTTAAAGATATTGAGCCCTGAGTCAAAGTGAGAAACTCAGCCTCCTTCTAATTCCAAATACTCGTGGGATAGTACTTCTTTAAAAAAAATTCCTTAAATTCGTTCTAAGTCCAGATATGCCCATGGATCCTCGACCTAGCGGTTGAGTCCCACCAGCGTCTAGCACCTTTCTCCAGCATGAATGTTGCGCATGTAACTTTTTTTGGATCTGGACAGTCAATAAGGTCGAAGATCCTTTCTATACCAGCCAGCCAATCCTCTGCTTCTGAGGGTCTATGCTACCCTCAAAAGTTGGGGGATGTTGTTTCCTGAATAACTTAACGATAACCGCAACATTGATCCTTGTGTCCCCTGCTGTAGTTGGTATTTGTGGTTGGGGTGGCAAGGCCAATAGTGTCGGCTAGCGTGGTAGTTGTGGCGGCGCTGCTGCTTGGGTAAAAGTGTGCATCATGGCTAGAAATTGCTGGGCGAAATGTGGGTCTACACCGTTAGGTTGGGGTTGTTGAGGTTGTTCACAGTTGTTGTTAGCTCTTCTGCCTTGAGGTGCCATAGCCTTAATAAACAATATGAAGTTAATTAAGGACTGGAAGAGAAATTTTTTTTATACCTTTTTTTTTTTCCATAGATGCCTAGTAGTTCAACTCAGTTAAGGAGAGAGAAGATAGAACCAATCAAGATTCCTACACCTCCTTAGGTTTTATACAAAAAACTCAGACCATGATCTCATGGAACATTTGGATGCTATCGAAGTAATTCATCGGGGGGCTAGCTTAAATGGTCATGAGCTTTGTAGAGATGAGGCGGTCTTTCACCTCCTAAGAACCTTACAAGATATTGGAGAGATTTTGCTGAACAGCTCGATGTAATGTTTGATCATCAGATGTCTGCCAATATATATATATATATATATATATATATATATATGTTATACATGTTAAAGAAAAATTTCCTTATATGTGTATTTATATAAATAGGAAAGAAATATGTAAATAGGAAAGGAATATGTAAGATTTAAAGGGTGATTGAAAATTAGTATAAAATCATATCACATATTTTGGCACGAATATGGAATGATGTATGTATACAAGGAAGAAGACAATTTCTTACATAACACATAAATTAAGGGGGGACAAACGATTATTCTTTACCATATTTACACGATATGATTTGACTTAACTTTATACTATTTAAAGGCACTAAAATGCATGCCACTTTACACCACTTTCATTACTTATTCTCTTTTCTTTCTCTCACACTTCCTTTTTTCCCCTCATCCCTGCACGCAGTTCAAAGTTGGAAATACAATTGACAATTTTCTTATTATCTTCGATTATCCTCACGCAAGGTAAGTGTGTATATGTTTAAGTATAAGTTTACAGTTTTCTTATGTAATTCCATGGTTATGGATTCATGTTATGTAAGAATGGATCGGAGTTTAGTAGCGCTACGCATGAAAAACTGGCACCATCTAAATTCGATCCAATTTTCGTGTCTCCTTATGTAAGTATGAATTTTCTGTTGGAATATATATGTATGAATGAATGCACACTTATAGGGATTTATTTCTTATCCCTCTTACGTTTTCTCATTACAGATAATTGACGATTCGAGACTGTTGGCACGGGATGGTGTACGGCAGTGGGATTCTCTATTAAGAAATAATAAAAATATGAATAAATTGCCCATGGGGGCTAATTCCTTGTTTTTCTTTTCCCTTTAGAATTTTTAAAACTTTAAGTTGTTAAGAGATGTTTTTCTTTCATGAATTTAAATTATCTAAATTTATTATTTGAAAGATGTATGTTTATTATGATTAAATCCTTGGATTTGATATTTGAATCCCCTCAAAAGGAATTTTAAAGTACATTTGGTGACACTCGAGTCCTTAAGAATTCGAGTAGTCACAGTTGGTATCAGAGCATTTACGAACTTGATTTAAAAAAAATAATAATTTTTTTTTTTTGAGTTTTATACAACAGCAAACGTACTGTTCACGTGAACAGCAAACAATGCATTGTTCACTCGTTATATATATATATATATATATATATATATATATATATTATTACCTTATTAAGTTATGTTTATGAGTAATTTATTATTTTTTTTGTTATGTTTAGAATAAGTTATTAGTTTTAATTTAAGTATTTACTTAAATATATATATATATATAAAATTTAATTGATTTAAGTCACCCCGCTGCACTATACCTCAGGTCACGGCTTTTCGAATCAGGTAACTTGTGTATAACTTATGAAATTTTTGTTTAAATTTTCATCATGTATAATCATGTAGAAACTATGATTTATGAATGTATGTATAGAATATGATAGGATGATATCTTAAATAGTCCAAACGTATAAGTTTAATTGTTTATGTGTTAGCAATACATGTTTAGTCGTCATAACAAAAAAACGCGCATTTTTTTTAAAACCGGGATCTCTCTAATCGAGATCTTAACCTCAATCGCACTCATCCATACTGTCCGCTTTGGGAGGACCTGAGTCCTCTTAACCCCTCACGAATTTCTTTTGCGTCCTTAACCCAAGACCTCTACATATGAGGTACTTAAGTCGAATACTGGTACCAATTGGTTTAAGATCCCGATTAGAGGGATCCTGGTCGTCACAATTTTTCCAGTCTTCCAATCCACTATCTTCTTACAATTTGAATGCCTTCTCTTTTATTGGTTATTTTCCTCAAAATGCTATTCATCAAATTGAGACTCGAGCGATAGCAATGATAGTTCTTGAAAATTTCTATCCATTTTTTGTAATATTTGGAACTTCTAAATTTTTTTATAAGTTGTAGAGCCCCGAGACGTGTAAGGTGGCAAGTTCTGTTTGATTTCAGTCTATAGAGTTCTAAATGCAGAAGTAAAGGTTTCTCTGTTGGTTTACAGCTTGTCCCGATTTTCTGTTTTATAAAAGAGGGCTTTGGTAACTGATTACTTGTTTGACTTAGTATACTTATATTGGAACATTGCATATCTGGCTGTATATGGGCTTTATGTATGTTACTAATATTGCATCTTATCCTTTTCGGTGTCACATTTTGTCTCTCACTTTGCAATTGTGGAAACAGTTTACTTGCAAAATATAAATGTGATATGTCTGCTTGTTAGATTCTGTTGTCAGAATGATTGGCTATTCTGACTCATGCTCATTTTATATTGTGTCTGATCGTTTATGTTTTGAGTTTGTAGGCTATCAGTGTTCTGAATGAAGTAATTCGCCTTGCCCCGAATCTATCCGATCCATACCATACGCTTGGTCTTATTTATAATGAAATGGGTGATAAGAAGAGAGCCTTGAATTTCTACATGATTGCAGCACATCTGACTCCAAAGGATGCATCTCTCTGGAAACCCCTTGTTACCTGGTCAATGTACGATTTTCTCAGGCAGTTTACCTCTCTTCTTTTTGCTACGATTATTGGCTAATTTCTATTCCTTTTTTAGGATCCTTTGTAAGCAATTAACATCTCTTAAATTCTTTACCTACATTTTATTCTTTATTATGTTTCAATGTTGTTGGTTTGATTGGACTCAATTCAACTTAATAAAGCCTTAGTTCATACTTGTATAGGGCTGTCTCCATAATCCTCTTTTTCAGCTTTGTTCTATTAAGTGCCATTTCATATGTTATATGGACTTGGGAAATGGGTGTTGGGCTTAGCTTTAGGGCCTGCTTAGGAGTTTTGGAGTACCAATTATGAGAATTTTTTAAAGTACCTGTTTTGGGCCTTTTTGAGGGGTCTGGTTTTGCGTGGTTTTAGTAGCGGTTTTTAAAATAGTCAAATCTATACTTGGGAGTTTATTGTCTAGTGGTTTTGAAAGTTTTTTAAAAGAATAAAATTATATATATAACTATATATTAAAAATTGTAGGTGTGTAAATAATATGAAATATGAAATCATTTTCTATTGTGTATGGACTAAGTTTTGGATTAATTTTTCTTATTTTGCTAATTAATTACTTGCGCTAAAGTTTATTAAGAAGTTCAGATTTGAGTCATCAATATCTGGAAATGAAAATATATATTTGATTGCAAAAAATTTTAAAAATAATTCAATAGCACATAAAAAAATTATTGTTTGGAGAGAATAGGCAAAATGTGGTTTGGAGAGAAGAGGAAGAATGAAGATGATGTATTTTAGGTTTAGGGTAGATTTGAAAATTGTTTCATAGAAGGTAAAATTGGAAGATGATTTGAAAAACGGCCAAAAAAACACCGGTTTAGGATTGAGAAATACACCTCAAATTATACTATACTGACTAGTACCTCAAAAAACTAACAAGCACCGATTTTCCTAATCTCTCGTAAACGGTACAACCCAAAAACAAAAAGGGTCAAAACCGGTGGAAAAAGAACTCCCAACCAGGCCCTTAGGTTCAAGTGTTGGGTTTGTCGATATTCGATAACATTGTTTAAAATAAAAGCCTTGCAATGCCAAGTGTTGAGCTTTGCAGGGGTACTTGAACCTGGACTAAGTATCCATGTAACAGAGGCCATTTCCATGGTTAAACCATAAAAATTTAGTTTGTATTTAGTACCATGTGATTTAGGTAAACCACAAAGGCCAAAACAATTTATTTACGCCATGGACTCTGGAGAAAGGTTATTAAACCCAATGCGAAGAAGGCATTGAGAACAATGAACTCAGGATGGGTCTGAGAAATGAAGGAAGAGCATGAAAAACCTGAAAGCCTCAATTGGATTGAATACCAACACGGCCAACCCAATTGCTAGGAGAGTAGTGCAAAATTTGCTGCCACAACTTTCATTCTAAGATGTTGGAGACAAGTTTGGGAAACGCAGGAGGACACCAGAAGGTGATAGGGCATTTAAATCCATTTGTAGAATGGAGCCATCATTAAAGTGCATCGTTTTAATGCAGCATTCATGCCATGTGGGTTAAGGTGCTGGACAAGTTATCTATCACTATCTCATAGTTTCTCCCCTTGCTCGTGCCAAATGTTACACCTTGTTTTCTTGTTTTCCAAAATGTCATCTCGTTCTTATATTTTGGTCACTCATGCTTGCACTTGCGCCTTGTTCAATGCATCCGATGTGCAATAGGGTTATGTGTGCCATAGCTTTATCCACATTGACCAAATGATGCTTCGCAAATAGTACATGAGCGTGTGAAGCTTCTCTAATCATTGCAAATAATTTGCCTCGAATGCTTTTGTATTTTGACTTGATTCAGTATGATTGCTTATGCTGTTTATGATGTAATTGTATATTTTCCCTCCTGCTCTCTTTAGATTTTCAGATTGATAGACTGAATTCACTACTGAATAGTGTATATTACCACATGCAGAGAGCAAGATAATAAACGGCAGGCCAATTATTGTCTTAGTAAAGCAATAACAGCAGATCCAGAAGATCTTAATCTTCAGATTCACCGTGCGTCAATCTATGTTGAGCTCGGAGAATACCACAAAGCTGCTGAGTCATATGAGCAAATCTCACGCCTGTGTCCTGATAAGATCGAAGAGCTTAAGACAGCCACACAGGTCCATTTCCCTCCCTTCCTGATCCCTCCATCCCTGTCCCCCAAAAGAAGTTATCTTTTCACCATTCTTTGAGTGCATATTTGATTTGACTGTATAATTCATGTACATTCCCTTAAACACTCTTTATTATTATGTAGTTGATCGGTGTTTGTGCTGTTGTGTTTTTATCAAGTTTATAGAATTGTGTTTGTTGTTGCATCCATTTCTCGTGGGCTCTAGTAGACTGGTACAATTTTTGGAAAAAGTAAAACTTACTTGAGTCTCTTGTTGAAGGAGTGAAGAAGTGTCCGTTGAGGCTGTACGATGAGCATAGCATGAGCTAGCACAAGGACTTACCATATTCTACACCTACCATCTCCACCATAACTCTTTTTGTTAGATGACTAGGAATTTTTCTCATATATCCGACTTATGCCTGGGTTTCTTAGCACGGTCGTGATGTTTTCCTTTCTAACGATTGCTTTTGAAGATTTCACTCATTCCATATCTATAATATTAGAGATTGTTTTTAGTGCAGATGCCTCTAGGAAGACAGTAATGGGATTACTACTTGTTGGCCCTGCATACTTTGAGCAATGAGTAAAATCTGAAAAGATGTCATGGGTTCCTGCTTCCTAGTCTTGAATTTGATTTCACAACTTCACAATTAATTTAAGTTCATTAATTTTTTTCTTGAACTGTATTATTAAATATATACTTTTTTGAGTTGTAAGAAGACAAGAAAGCCATATTAACACAAGTTTCAGGTGTGTGCCACACACACACACAGAGAGAGAGAGAGAGAGAGAGAGAGAGAGAGAGAGAGAGAGAGAGAGAGAGAGAGAGAGAGAGAGAGTTAATCCAATCTCTTCTTTCTCTGACAGTACACTTTTCTAATAACTTTGTTCCTGCATTAATTTTTTATTTCAATCCATCTATCATTCTTCAACTCAGAATACTATCATTCTTCAACTCAGAATACTGTACACCTGATTCTTATCACCCTTGGATTCAATTACATTTCACAAGCACAGCTAACTTAGGTTTGGAAGTAACCACATCTTCACATTACTTGTACTGCCCAAGAGACATTGCCGTCTCATTTCCATGTTCTTGCAACTCAAGTGTGGTATCAATCATGAAGGCTCAAATTATGCTCAGGTCTCATTTTTCCCATATGCAGTTGAACCTAGAGGTGTAAAACGAGCCAGCCTGCTCCACACAGGCCCGACGCTGCCTGTGTTTTTTGGCAGGCTGGACGGCCCATCCATTACAAAATGCGAGGCCCCTTTGCCCATACTGTGTCGGCGGTCCATTGAGTCCAACAGTTTTGTTTTTTCCGTTCTTTTTTTGTTCTATTTTTCTTTGGTCAATTTTCTGAAGGAAACAAAGAAATTAAAAAAGCCCCCACGTGGGCTGCGAACCTCCAGGCACAGAGCAGCCCTCTTCTCTAGATGGGCTGGGCCAGAGCCGGGGGCCAAACAAGGGCAGGTCGCCCAAGGCCAGGGCTGCCTGGTCTTTTTTGACACCTGTATAAATTGGATAACTGATCTGTGTGTATTTGTATGCACTATCCTCAATTGCTTCATCTCACAAGATGTTCGTCTCTCTTAATTGGTTATTTCTTTTCAGCTCATATTCCTGTTCCGTACTTTATTTATTTGATTTTTATGGAGTGGGTGGGTGGTGGGGTAAATTGATTTCTCATGTGCTGTATAAGAGAGAATTTTCACACTTTTCCAGGGGACTTAGTTTCTCATTTTTATTTTCAGCTGTATCAAAAATGCGGCCAACGTGAGCGAGCTATCTGTATTCTTGAGAATTATCTCACAAATCATGTCAATGATGCTGATTTATGTGTGGTCGATCTCTTAGCTTCAGTACACATGGAAGGCAAAGCACATGACAAAGCTCTTGAACATATTGAGCATGCACAGAAGGTCTACTGTTCTGGAAAAGACATTCCACTGCATTTACTTATTAAAGCTGGAATATGTCATGCTCATCTCAGACAGGCGGAGAAAGCAGAGGTTTGTTTGATCAGCATCTGATAATTGTCAGTTGCTTTTAAGAATTCAAGTTATTTTTATTTAGGGATCCTGTTTAGATCATCCTTCATCAAACACTAAAAGGAGATAAATTTATGTAAACATTTGTGATAATTGCAATAAAAGTAGAACTTATTGAGCAGTTTGCAGGGGTGGAAATGTGTGTCTATGCCTCTCTTTGATGTCATAAATTTATGTGTAGATATAGTTTGGGAAATATATGTAGATCTTCTGATTCTTCTGCATGGCTGTTTTCTGGCACATGTATAGATTGTTTAGTTCTGGTTGTTGTGCTTCTGATGGAGTTTTATTTTCCAAATGAATATGTCAGTAAACAAGAAAATTGATGAAGAAATACACTAAATTGCTGGAAAACAGATATATAGGTTGGACAGATATGAGAGGAAAGGATATGCGTGTACTGCTCTTGATTCATGCCTTATTGGTGGGTGTTATTGTAATGGTTTCTTTTGTATCTCTATGAAGCTAGATTCCCTTTCCACAAATCACGCTTTATCATATTCGTCCAGGTGGTCGGGCTAAAGATTTGTGTAAGTCACAGTATTAATATCTAACATATGTTTTTGCACCAAAAAGAGAGATATTTTTCCTGCTGTTGGTCTGGTTGTCACTAACTTTTGATTTGAAGTTTGTTTGCTAGCAGCTTTAATAAAGTCTCAATGAAAATTAGGCATGTTGTTCAGATTCATCTCTGACTTGAAATTTTTATGAATCTTATATTTTTAAGATATTGTGTTAAAGTCAATGTTTATGTGAAAATCTTTGGATCTCTTAGAAGTTAAGATTTCTGTATGTTTTAATCTAGTCCTAATTACTGTGTTTGTCAATAAATGAAAAATAACTATTATTTAGTGTAAACTCGAAACACAACGCATAGTCCTTGTTTTGCTCCTCTATTTTTTTAAGGGCCACAGTTCACAAGCAGTATACCTCGGCATCACAGTAGCAAATTGTGTTGTCTCTGAGATTTTCATTTTGTGCATATGCGACTAGTCTTTTACTTTCAGTTATTGTGTAAACCGTCTTTTACTTTCTGAGTGGGCTTGTTCATAATCTGTTTATTTCAGTTCGGATGGTTCATGTTCAATTGTTTCCTAGTGGAAATGGACTTGGGGCAGTACAAGGAGTGTATTGGTTATTTATTCTTTTCCCTATTGGATGACGTTGGAGCTCATACTTTATTCATATGTCATATGCATATATTGTCATTTCTAAATTATTGACCACATTTTTCTCTTGTTCCTCTCAACCTTTTTTGCATTTTTATCATTTGATATTATGTTAATTGATATTCTTTGTGGCTTTTGGTTGGGACTTGCTTTGCACTTTACCGATATTTTTCTATATTATGTCAGGCTATCTTCAGTGTTTTGAAACAGGAGAATGCATCTACTCATCCTCACTTAATAATTGAGGTTGCAGACTCACTTATGACTGTTGAGCAGTATGAATCTGCACTCAAGTACTATATGTTGTTAGGCGGAGATGGAAATAAGCATAATGTAAGGAAAATGATTTTGTATATATATTATTCTTCCTATTTTTCTCAACGAAGGAATGCACTGTGCACCTCAGAATTTGTTAATACCTTATCTTTTATTCAGTATGTTTCTTACTTGTGGAGATGCCTGAAGTAAATGTTTGTCAGCTAGATGTAGATTGGTGAGGCTTATAGTCCATATTGCAAGCTCAACTGTATCAAACCTATTTGGCTTACAAACTACTTAATTTGTGAAGTATTTCGTTCTTCATCAGTTGCACTCTCTCTAATGTCTTGTGACATTTTCTTGACATCACATCATGCTTTCTATATGTTGACTTGGTGCATTGGCAGACATGCAGTTTTGCATAATCTTCTGCTTCTTTTTCTTCAGTCTGTTGCATACTTTGCAGTCGAGATATGCTACTTATTTCTTTCAGCTTTCTGAGTGGACTAACCTTAGCATCTGCCTTCAGAAGAGTTAACACTAGAAAATTACTCAGAATTGACCATTCATATATTTGGCATACCTTTAGGGATATCTACATTTGAAAATTGCCAAGTGTTATGTTTCTCTGAGGAAAAGAGTACAAGCAATTGAATATTTCTACAAAGGTATGTAAACAAATACTCATTTGATATTTGTACTTTTTAAGTTTCGATATAGTTTCTTTTGTATTGATTATCCCTCATTCTACAATAAGCTACTAAAGTTTGTATCCATTCTTATCGTTCGTCAGCTATTCATCAACTTGATGACAGTGTTGATGCTCGGTTAACTCTATCATCTCTTCTCCTTGAAGAAGGTAGAGACGATGAAGCAATTTCTTTGCTGTCTCCTCCAATGGAATCAGGTATTCTTGTCTTGTTGAATTTTTGCTGTATGTCAGAACTTGGTCACTTTTCTTAATAAGTTCCATATTGTATTCTCAGATTCAGCACTGGACCCTACTTCGCGTATATCTAGACCATGGTGGCTTAATGAGAAGATAAAGTTAAAGCTTTCTCAAATTTATAAAGCTAAAGGGTCATTTGAGGCTTTTGTAGATGTGATATATCCTGTAATTCGTGAGACGTTGTTTCTTGAAACATTCCAACAAAAGGTAATAAATTACAATTCTCTATATCCAACCCACCCCCCACCCCCCACCCACCCGGGTATGTGTTCATGCAAAAGAGCTACACTATTGTTTCGTCTGATATGAGATGGCTATTAATAAAAATTCTTTTGGAGAAAATAGTTCTTCCCTTTAATGGAAATGGAAATTATTAATAGAGCGGAAAGATAATTGCGGAAAATAAAATGTTCTTGTGAACATAACAAAATTAAAAAAGAAATTAACATGACTACCAAAGAAACACGGTCATGAGATGTGTTCAACAACAACAAAAACAAGCAATGCCTTTTTCCTAACGAACTTTTATTTGGCTACGAAGAATTATTTATTTTCCATTATATGCACGTTTTGCTAAGCTTAAAAAATGTCAACTTACTTTTTTTTTTTTTTTAACTTCCAAGAAAAGTATGTTTTTGTACTGAAAATCCAAAAATAACTTGTAGAAAAAAACTCGAACTTGTTTGACAAAAAAAATTCAAAATGCCAAAAAGTTTCAAGCCTAAACAATGTGTTTGAGAAAAAAAAAAAATAACATATCCTTGTTAAATTCTTCTTTTACATATTTACCTATGCTATTTTAATTCATCATTTCACTTTACTTCTTCTATGTATGGATTTAGGTTAAAGCCCGGAAACGGCTGTCAACTAGTGTTCTTCATGAAAGGGCAAAAGTTCTAGATGACCATCAAACTGATAATGTGTTTCAGGGATTTAGGCCTCTTGCTTCGGCTGCAGATCTGTGAGTATCATCTGTTGTTTTTCTGTGTGCTTTCAGGTCTAGATGTCTAAAATTTGAACTTGCTGATGGTCTGGGCATATTACCTCACTAAACTTATGCAGTTAACAGATTCACAATGTCCGGTATATAAATTCAAAATTTTTGGCACCTAATGCTTATAAACCTTGAGTGTGCTTGACGAAGCTGCCCACACAAATGTCATTGCTTCATAAATTTACTGTAGGGACAGAAGTCTTCTATGTATTTGCATGCTAGCCTTTCACATATTTCTCTGTTATTGCAAGTAAACAAATTTTACTCGAAAAAGTATCAGGCTCCCTCACTCCATGCATTCCCCAGCCAAGGCTGTTCAAGATTTATTAAAAATTGTACAGCCCATTCAGATCTAAACACAGTCATCAGCTTTTGCTTTGATTTTTAGTTGGAAGGGAATTCACTTTTAATAGGTTTAAAGAGATCGTGCTTCAGGTTCTAATTTCTTGGGGTCGGACAATGAAGTTGAATTAGGTGGAGGTTGTTGCAAACTCAAGGTGTATTTTTTAAGAGTTGTTTGTCTTACAATAAGGCAGAGAGAAGTTTTGGAGCACACAGTTCCTTACCTTGAGTGTGCATTTGTGAGAGGGAGGCAAATTCTAGATGTAGCGTTCAGTAAAGGTGTAGTGAAAGTTGAAAAGGAGGGATTTTTAAGTTCGATAATGAAACGGCTTATGATCATGTTGATTAGGATATTAAGATTTCTCACTAGGAAATAAAGGTTTTAGCTTGAGGAAGAACATGAAATATATATATGTATAAAAATAGAATACATATCTTGTTTTATTCATATAAAAATTAAAAATCCTGGCTACTCTCAATTCTCGTCTTAGATGTGTATTTGTGATTGTTCTCTTCATAATCTCCTTTTGATTTTCTGTCTTGTAGATGTCAAACCTTTGTCATCAATTGGATTTCTTATGTGTGTGTGTTTTATATAATAAGCCATGTTGAATAGGGAAATGATTCAAGTTTAAGTTAATTACATTTCTGACTTACTATCATTGCATATTGTAGTTTAAGTTCTACAAGCATAACTTGCATTCCTTATTAAGAGACAGTAGAAGTGCAAACTGCACCAGATCCGGACCACAAATAATGTTAACCAAGCCTAGTGGATTAGGATTACAAAATTGGATATTCTGGATCAGATTGAGAAGACGCTTAGAACCACCCAAACCATCCATGACACTTTTATGTGCACTTCCATTTCTAGCCAATGAAGAAAGTCAAGAAAAAAGTGACAAATGTTTCCATATTTGTACAACTCGCATGTTGCACGGTGGGTCAAACACTGTGTCGCAGCACTGTGATCTAACTGATTTGGGAATAGTGTGATGGAACATACATGAAACTATGATATTCCAAACTGAGATACCAGAGGAAATTGAATGATGGTCCAGTGCTTCTATGTGATAACATTAAAATAGGTGGACAAAGTCGCTTGCATTCTATACCATCTAAACATAAACATTTGGTTTTTAAGTTAGTGGAACATGAAGAAGACAATCTTTCAGTCTATGAAGAAGGTACCGATGAGAATTTGGTAGTGGAATGGAAGAAGGATTTTTAATCTTGTGGGCACTAACTCCAAAGAGAAAAATAGATCTATGAGAAAATAAGCTAGTCTCTCAAATTTCTTGCCAACAAGTTTTCTCTTCCTTAAATTCGTGATTATTATTCTGATATAGTATTTAGTGGTGCACTGTAATGCCTCCAATTTGTCAATTTGTTTTTCACCAAGTTGAAATTGTCGTCTTTTCATTCATATGAATTTTTGACAATCCTTTGCTGCGGTCAACTTGTGTTTGGCAATCTTTTCATTAACATAATTTATGATGTTCATTTGCTTATATAGACGGGATAGTGTTCAAAGAGTATTGGCCTTTGGTGTCCATAATTTTTTGTGTTTTGGCAAGTTATAGACAAGTTATTTTAGCTACAGATCCTTTATTAAATGTACTAGAGATTTGAGAAATTACCACTGTTGAACTTGACGTGGAGTTCAGAAGAAACATGCTTCACCTCCTATAACTGTTATAATTTTCAATTTTGTGACCATCCGTAATGCATACTAAGAGTAAAAACTAGGGAGGGAAGCTTTTATTAGGGAACTTAGAGTTGGTAAGTTAATTGGGATAGTAGGGGGATGGTTCGTTAAGTTGCTCTCTCTCTTTCCGTTGGTGAACAAGTGTCAATTCATTTAGCGACACAAAATCAGCTTTGTAGCATTTGCTGTTCCAGCTTTTGAAAATTGTAATTGTACCAAATGTAATGTAGTTGTGATGTTGGAATATGTAACTGTCAATTCTTAGTGTATCATTAGTTTCATCTATTGAAAAAGTGGTGCCATCAGAATTACTTTACACATTCAACGTGTTTTATCTTGCACTCGATAGTAAGATGCCAGTTTCGATATTCTTCTTCTTCTTCTTCATCTTCCATGTATATACTCGAGGGATGATTATCATTTCCTTGTTACAATGTAACAGGTTAAAAGCTGCCAGAGCAAAGAAGTTGCTTCGGAAGAAGGCTATAATAAAGGAAGCAAAAAGAGCTGCAGCATTGGCTGCAGGGATCGATTGGAAGAGTGATGATTCAGATGATGAATGTCCCGTAAGAAGTCAAAGTTTGATGTGAATTGAATCAAAACTATTCACTATTGGATTAACAATATTTGACAGAATCGTCTAATGACTTGTGCAGCAAGATTTGCGGGAGCCTCCATTGCCGGTTCTTCTAAAAAATGAAGAGCATCATCATCTCATCATAGATGTAAGTCTCTCGCTTGTGATTCCCTCTCCCTCTCTCTCTCCATGCATTTGTGTCTTGAATGTTGATGTTGAACTTTTTTCTTCTTGTAAGCTTCTTTCCATTTCATTTTCTTGTATCTTGGAGAGATTCTGCTATAAGGTTGTTACCTAGCTTTTAGCATATTTTTACATGTTGATGAATAGATCGAATCTAATGAAGAATTATCCTTAATAAACATAGGGTTGTTTACAGGAACTTTTTTTTGCCATTTAGTTCGATCCAAGGCTACATATACTTAAAGTTCCAGTAAAGTAAAATCTTTTGCAGCATACAAGTCGCACGTTGCTTTCTACCACATCGTTTCAAACGAAGTTTTGGTCCATTTCTTATTGATCAATTTAAGGGGGAACGCCTGTCCATCTTATTCTCATTCCTACAATGTTTATGTTATAGACATTTTGTTGTTTAGCAATCCAACTCAATTGTCCAAAGCATATAGTTGTCCAATAATTTATACATGGATCTTGTTTTTTTTTACTTGGTAGGTGTTTTCTGAGTATAGAATCCCTGCAACATCTTTGTAGTCCTTACTGAAAATTAAACCTAATTATGTAGAGCAATCGACAGCATGATCCTCTATTGTGATTCCACTATTATCTTTACATGTGCAATGATGAAAGGGAATTATATGGTCCAGTTGCAACTCTACTTAACCTAAAACCTTTAGATTACTAAGTGTTCCCCTAAAGTTCTAATTTATGATTTATCCCGCCTTAATTTCATCACTTAATACTATATCCTTAACTGGTAACATACATTAAGGGACACCAACTTGGATATATCTCTTTCCTCTGACTTTGGGTGGAACTTTAGTGCAAGTCTATATTAATAAGAAAAACTCTACGCCCGCCAGCTCCCAGATTCATGATTGCTCCATTATATATATGTTCTATTAATATCCTAAAGTCCAAAATAGTGTTTCCTTCTTTATTCCCTTTTTCATAGATAAAATGGCCCAATACTATTCTATATCTTGAGTTACCTTTCTCCACTTGATTAATCAAATCTCATCCAACAAAAATCTAAATTCGCTGCATGCTCAGGCTTGTATTCTGATTTAATATTCTATTTTCCGCTGTCTTTGTTGATTTTTTTGTTTAGTTCTTAAATTATCTACAACTGAAGAAATATTTTTATGGTATCCATAGTTATGCAAGTCATTGTCATCCTTGCAAAGGTATTGGGATGCATTACAGATCATTAATTTGAGTCTGAAACTGGCATGCAACACCTTGTCTCCTGAAAGGAAGGAGGAGCTTCAAACTCTTGGAGCTCGTAAGTTTTGAAATTTTAAATATTTGAGGTTCTTTCATTTTCTTCTTCTTTCCTTTATTGCAATGGAAAAAGGATTCAAGATAACTGTAAAGAGTTCTAAAGCATTTGATTATGTTTATATTGTGTAGAAATAGCATATAACATTTCGGATCCTGCACATGGGTGGGATTGTGTGCGTTACATTGTGAGTCGGCATCCTTACAGCTTCTCTGCCTGGAATTGCTACTACAAAGTAATGTCCAGGTTAGTGATCCCGTTTGTGCATTTGTCAATGTTATTTATTTTTTCTTTATTTACCTGGAAAATTAAGAGAATACTTCTTTGTGTCTTACTTTTATGTATTCTCACAATAACACGGGGCCACTCAGACATTGTCCATTAGAATATAGTTTACCCTTTTTAAGATATGCATTAACTTCCATCTTTAAATCATTGTATGAAAACAGAAGCTGGGTCCTAATTTCCAATAAACTTGGAGTAGGCTACACAAATCCCTTTCACCACTCTGTTCTATCCAACAATACATGTACTGAAATGTTCAATGAAATTGTTTTTTTTCTTTTGGCCACCACACTAGACTGTTAGGTTTGGTATACCTCGTCTCTTCTACATGTTTTAGTGGGATCACATTGTTCTTGTGCATGAAAAATTCTTTAGGTCTGCGCTAGACATGTCTTTGCTAGACGTACTCTAACCATCTAGGTCGTGATTCCTTTAATTTATCTTCAGTGTTACTTTCACTTGGTGTAAATATTCATTTCTTTTTTTATCAATTAACGAAGCCAATTTAGTCATTAGTAACGCCAAAGTTAACGAGGGTGCTCCCATGAAAAAAAAAAAGATTAATGAAGAGAGATGGACATTTAATTCCTTCATCATCAGATTTCGAGACTTGCAAGTTCAGAAGAAGGAATGAATTGTAGTTCTAGACCAGAGGTGGCCGTATAATTTCAGTGATCAATGGCACATTTCAGTGATTACTTTCCTCAATACGATGTTCTACCTATGGGCAACAATCTTCTTTGGCACAATAGTATGTTCCAGTGCAACTCAATTCGACAGAACGACATTCCTCTTCAAAAACACGTTGGTGACCACGTTGATGTTCTTCAAAAACACGGAGTAGTGAGAACATGATACCCAAAGAAAGTTTTAAATTTTAAGACTGAAAAATACCCTTCCTGTTATCAAGTTCCACTAGTTAAAAGGGAGTGGAAATACAGATTATGGAGGTATGCAAAATTCCACTTTCTATTGGAAAGTACTACAAAGATGAGATCGTGTATAACGTGGTAGATATGGATGCTTGTCATGTACTTCGGGCGACCATGGTACTATGACAGATGCCACTTGCATAGAGATAATATCTATATGTTTCGGTGGTTTTATAAGAAGATTGCTTTGGTGCCACTTAAGAAGCTATTTGAGAATATCAGCGTAAACAAAGTGGAAGAGATTTCTGAGGCAAACCGTGGGCATGAAAAAGAGCTTGAAAGGGATATTAAAGAAGAGTAAGATGCTATCGATCATGATACCGCAATAGAGATAGAAAAGTACGTACAAGTTGAAAATTTGAAACTTTTACATTCTAATGACATAGAAGTTGACAATAAGTAAAAGCTTGATGTTGGAGAATATTTTGGTAAAGTTGCAATTGTGGATCTCATGCTTGAGTTTGAGCCCAATCAACGAAGGAGTCAAAGATGAGGCTTATCAAATTGAGAATAAAAGTTTCGTTGTCCCTCTTTAGGATCCCAATGCCCAAGAATTGCACAAGCATGAGGGAAATAGTGGTGGAATGGATGAGTCCTCGTACCAATTCTTTTGGATTGAAGAAGGCATCATTGGACATGATAGCAGAAGACGAGAAGCATGAAGAATTGAAAATAACATTAATGGCCTCTACCTAGAGTGGACTCAAGGATGAGAAATTGAAACATGCATTATTTCTAAAGAAATATCATGAAGAAAGTGTCCGTAAGGAAAATAAAATGTGCAAGGTAGGATCAAAGTTGACTTCAAACAATGCAACTACGAAGGATAACGATGTTTATCTACATAAAGAGATGGACATTTCTTTAATATTTGTTAAGGGAGAAATTTTTTAGTGTTTTCCTCCTTATTGATTAGTTTTCTCATTTTCAACCAAACTCGAGGATAAAGTTTTTTGAAGTGGGGGAGATTGATGTAGGACATTCTACTAGAAATCAATTATTACCGCTAGTTTTAGGATTTAATTATTATTGGTAATTAGATTCCTAGTATTTGCAGGATTCTATTAGTTTATTATTTAGTTGATAGGGTTTCTACTTCTATTAGGAGTAGGTTATTAATTTTCTTATTCTTTTAAGAGATTTATTTCTTTTTTTAGGAGATTAATTTCTTTTACTTAGTCTACTACAATTAGGAGATTAGATCTTTTCCAATGCCTATATAAGAAGAGGTCTAGACTTGTTTGGACCACTCATATTCATTATATTCAAGTCTTAAGCTTTTAGCCTTTTCTTGTTTTACCATTCAACTTCTGCTGTCTCACCAAGATGGTTATTGAGATGGAAGTTCTTCATTTTTGGTATTGGTGGGGGGTATCCAGGTCGAGATGGGGTAACTTGGTATTTATTTATTTATGGGGGGATCATAATGTTGGTGAAGAAATTCCCATATCTATTAAGTATAAATTGTAATAGAAATTACGAATTATGTTCCAGAAATGCACCTTTTGACCGCAAAAGTCAAGCCAAATCATTTAAATGCAGACGTAGGGAGTATATGGTGTGTTTCATGGCAACCATATATGTTACATATCATGCTTTAGATCTTCTTAAGTCAAGGAACTACATTTGCATCTTTTGGAATTATGTCCATACTCGATATGGTTTTTCTAATCTATGTTTGCATGTACTTGTATGGGTTTGTTTTACGATCAGTTTTCTTATCTTGTGTAGAATGGATAATCGCTATTCAAAGCACAACAGGTTTTTGCATAATATGCGAGTCAAGCACAAAGATTCTGTGCCACCAATTATGATTTCTGCACATCAGTTTACCATGATTAGTCAGCATCAGGCTGCTGCTCGAGAATATTTGGAAGCCTATAAACTTATGCCAGACAGTCCCTTGATCAATCTTTGTGTTGGTATGAATCTTTTCCTCAAAATGGCAAAAAGGAAGCTGCTAAACTTAGGGAACATTGAAATTGATTATCTTGAAATGTTACAGAGAAAAATTTAAATGCCTTATCTTCTTTTCCTTAGGAACTGCCTTAATAAATTTAGCCCTTGGGCTCAGACTCCAAAACAAGCATCAGTGTATGGCACAAGGACTTGCATTCCTCTGTAACAATTTCCGACTTTGTGACAACAGCCAGGTTAGTTTCTGATTTGAGATTTTCCGAAGTAATTATGCTGTCCAGTACCTCTTACCAAACGTGAACACTGATACTTCAAATTCATTTGCAGGAAGCATTATATAACATTGCTCGGGCGTATCATCATATTGGTCTAGTTTCTTTGGCTACATCATATTATGAGAAGGTATTGGCAATGCGTGAGAAGGATTATCCCATCCCAAAACTTCCAAATGAGAATCAGGATCCTATGGATTATGAAAGGCCAGGCTACTGTGATCTTCGTAGAGAAGCAGCTTACAATTTACACTTAATCTATAAGAAAAGCGGAGCATTTGATCTTGCCAGGCAGGTCTTGAAAGATCATCTTACCTTTTGATATACACACTGGATATGGCCAAAGTTATATTTTGTCAATATCTAGTTATGTATTGAAATTTTGTTAGGGACTCAATTCAATGTATATATACACTGTTCTTCCCTATAATTATGTTGTGGTGATTCACTTGTGTATAATGTAACAGACATCATCATCATTAAAGCCTCTGTTTTGTTCTTTGTACCTTTGCAGTCTTCTTTCATGTTGCATAAAGATAAAAGATCAATGTATTATTTTGAATTGACTTCAAAAGTGTATATTTGTTCAATTTCATAGTGGGTAGGAGTAAGGTTTGGACCCAATTGTTTTGCCTCGCCTTTCATGTTAACCTTTATGTAGAGGTGGCAAATGGACCGATCAGCTTTTGGGCTCACCGGCTCTGTCTATTTAGGCTTGTCCCATAATGAGTTTGGGCTCATCGCAGAACGAGCTAGAGTTTGGGATGAGTCTATTCGAATCGACTCTTGGGTCGGCCCAACGAGCCGGCTCATCAATGCCCACGAGTCGCTCGACTCGTGGTTCGTGGTTCAACGATCACTTTTTTGTGGCCGTTGGATGCTTAATTAATTTTTTTATGTTTTTTGTCATATCCATAATATTTTTCTATAAATATACTTTTAAACTTATTTTTTTCACACTTCAATTTATCAATTTATTATAGTGATAATTGCATTAAAGGTCCTCAATGTTTTAAAATCATTGAGGATATGCTCGTAACTTAAAAAAATAGCATCACACATCTCCAACGTATAAAAACTTGGCGTAATAGGTCCTTTATGACCAAATTGCCCTTCCCTTCAAATAAACAAAAAAACAAAATACAAAAAGAAAAACATAATTGAAAATTAACCATATGTACACCTAAAAAATAAAAAGTACAAAATAACAAATATATCATCTTCTCAAAAAAGTCCTAAAATTTTATTAAATACTATTAGCAATTTTAATAATACTATCGTCATAAACATGTATACATACAAACAAAAATATAAACATGAATGCACACCCATATAGCATATAATAAAAAGTACAAAATAACAAATAGATCACCTTCTCCAAAAAGTCCTAAATTTTTATTAAATACTATTAGCAATTTTAATAATACTATCGTCATGAACATGTATACATACAAACATAAATATAAACATGAATGCACACCCATATAGCATATATATACATAAATACATACATAAATACATATTTGTTCATACCAAAGGCTTCAAAAATTTCCTTGAGGTCAGCTGTGGAAACTTGAGGATTTAAATTGAACATAACAATAGTTCTTTAATTGTTTCCATCGGGGAGGGCAGAGGTCACCACAGAGGTAAACTGGGCCCACACAACACGACCAAAAATAAGGCCACGTGTCGGTGGAAGAAGCGGAGGAAGGGGGATAGGTATTAAAGGGATTGAATTGTTTTGGGCCTACATTAAAGGGATAGGCCACTCCCTCCCTCAGCTGCTCCATTTGTACAACCCTCACATCATCGAACAACTTCAATTCCCGCCTCACCGTAGATTCACTGACATCGGTCGGAACCATGCTGAGAAGCAGAGTCCTTGTCGGCGACGACGGGAAAGGAGGTAAAGAAACTGGCAAGGGTTGTGGTTCAACTGGGCTTAGGTACACTGGTGGCGGTGGGTTTGCGAAATGCTGTTGAGGGTATCTCATGTACGGCGGCAGAGCTTCCTGTGGAAGATAAGGTGGTGGAGAAGGTTGTGGATAGTAAATTTGGAGAGGAAGTAAAGGTAAAGTGGTGATGGGAAAGAATTCTTGAGCCCTAGGGTCAAGATGTCCTGGGAACCTGTGAAAACCGGTGTCATCCATGGCGGTTTTTCTTCGCTAGAAAATCAGTTTCAATAAAAAAGTTGAAAAAGGTAGTGGTTTTCCGGCAAGGAAGATTCAACACCCCAAGAATTAAGAAGAGAATGAGAAAGAAAAAGAGACGAATGGGTAGTTTTTTTGGTGAGTTTGTGGTGTTTTCCGACGAATTTTGTACAAATAAAATTTTAGGACTTTTTGGAAAAAATGATCTATTTAAAGGGATGGGCAATTTGGTCATAAAGGACCTACCACGACAAGTTTTTCATACGTTAGTGATGTGTGGTGCTATTTTTTTAGGTTAGGGACATATCTCCAACGATTTTGAAACGTTGGGGGACCTTTGATGCAATTATCTCTTTATTATATACTCAAATTTAACACAATTCTCAATTCTCATTGTCTCTCAATATTAATTTATAATTATTTATCTCAAATCTCATTATCTAAATATTAATCAATATTTTTAATTTTCTATTTCTTCTACTACATTTTTAAATTTCTACTACATCATCTACTATTCTTTTTATAATTTATTCGAAATGACGTACAATCAAAGTGATAATGATGATTTCAGTGTTCTTAATGATATTTGAATTCCTCACGATATTGTTGATAAGTTTGGAGGTAGCACTGATCCGATTGATTTGGATGGCATTTAATAAGATGTCGACACATATACAAATACAACAATCGGTTCTAGCACTAAACGAAAAATCAAAAAATAAAAGGCTAGGTGCTGAAAGCATTTTGAGTTGGTGCTCACTGGTAAACTAATAGACGGAGTCCTTGAGCACAAATGACAGTGTAAACATTGACATCTAAGTAGACACTTCAAAAGTGTATGTTCAAACACGGAATTGTGGATTTTCCGGAAGTGGCACTCCCGATCTAAACAATTAGGTATATTTACAAGACAGCATGCGTTGCGAATATAGTTATTAAACTCGGACCGACCGGGACCGAAAAATCGGTGACCCAGTGTCCTAACCGGTCCTGTTCTCTTAATTGGACCATCCAACAATTGAACTGTTTATGATCCGAAAAAACCGCTGATTTTTCTAGTAACCCAGTGACCCGGCCAGGTAATTGCATAATAAAAATTTTTAATTTTTTCTATTACTATATTCTATCCAAATGATGCATCATGTACTTCTTCACTCTATTAATGACATGTATGCAATAAATTACAATAATTTATGTTCTTTTTTTTACAAGAATTAGTTGATGATAATAGTAGTTTTATACTTATTTGCTAAATAAATTTTTGATGGTGATGATTTAACAAAAATAAACTTATCGGTTCGACATGAATTGACCCACCGGTTCAACCACCAGATCACCGGTTGAACCAAAAACCCGATGACCCGCCTCCTTGTCCAGGTCGATGTCCGGGCTGGTTCTGATAACTATGCTGCGAAGGAATGCCGTAATTGGTGGCAAGTGTCGAGTTTCTACTGAATTTGGTGAAAAATCCTTATTTCATGAACTTCATACAAAAATATCTTCAACCAATGTACGTATTTGTTGCTAGAAATACTATTCAGAGGACACTATTGTTTTATTTAATAAAAAGAAAGAAACTATTATAAATGATATTAATAATTATCACGGTCTTATGGACCAGTAATAACTAAAAAGAATATATGATTGCAACTGCACACCACATTGATACACTAGATAATGTATAAAAAAATAATAGCATTTAGAATAATTGATTATCCTCATAATGAAGTTAATATTTTTCATGTTTTACTGGGTGTTTTATGAGAATTTAATTGTGAAAAGAAGATTCGTAGTTTTACTTTCGACAATGCTGCCCCAATAATACAGTAATTAAAAAATTAATTCAACATTTTCATCCAGAATTTGATGGTATTTTATTTCATATTCGTTGTGTATGTCATGTTTTTAATTTAATTGTGAAAGATTGATTATAATTCATAGATATACAATTAAAAAAAATTAGATACACTATTAATTATATTACAGTCTTACCAACTAAAAAACAAGTTTTGACTGCTCTATGTGTTGAAGATGGACTTCAAGAAAAATATTTTCACAATGATGTAGGCCATATGTGGAATTCAACATATCTCATTCTCGAATCTTGTGAAGGGTACGAATATAGCATTATTGCATATTTTAACAATCGGCATTCACACAACCCAGAATATGATTTGCAAACCAATGACTGGGAAATATTGGATCATGGTAGGAAGTTTTTGAAAGTTTTTTTGACGCAACAAATACATGTTCATGTGTATATTATTCGACTACACTAGTTCTCAATTATTTCTATTATATTGCTAACAATTTTAAGAAGTATAATGATTTTGCTATTTTTTTATTTAATATTATATATGTAATTGAGGTTAAATTTAGAAAATATTGAAAAGAGTTGCCTATGTTATTTCTATTAGCATCTATTATGGATCCCAGACTTAATTTAGGGGGTACGAAAGTAACCATAATGGCAATTTCACAAAAATTAACGTATGAAAATCCATTAACGTATGATAATTTAGAAATTTTTTTATGTCAAATGTATGAGGTCTACGCTGAAAAGGCTGGTAGGAACGTCATACGACCTCTTGTTCCAACACATGCTTCGTCATCACTTGAAGATAATGACTTATGGAGTTACCTTAGTTCAATCAGGGGTAATCAACATGATATTGACTCTTCTTCTGCTTCTTCCATTTTTTTGATCTAGTGATACACCTTTAGAGTTACCTAAATATTTCGCGCCTGACATGCTAAGTAATTTAAATGATGAAGAGATTTTTTTTTTTATATATATACTATGATGGTGGGAACAAAATGAACGTCAATACCCAATTCTTTCAAGTATGATACGCGTTCTACTAATATCTTCGATATCAACTGTAGCATCAGAGTCTGCTTTTAGTACAGCTGGCAGGATTATGTCTGATTTTAGGTCAACACGTAAAGTCGACATATTCGAAAGTTTACTATGCCTGAAGGGTTGGGATGATGCTAAACTTCGTATCCAAGATAAAATAGACAAAATGATGTTTGAAGAACTTGCAGATTTGAATACAGAATACTTGAATTTGTAGTAAGTATTATTTGCACAAATATTTGATATTTCTTTCGTCTTATTTTAAAAAAAATTGCACATGTAACAACTTGTTCGTGTACAATTTTAACTCTGCATACGTTCAAAGTAGCCGGTCCCAAGTTCGAAAAAAAGGAAGGTTTTCAACTTTTAAGTTTTAACACAAAAATTTCTCATACTTTATTTCATTTTTATTTTTTAAATTCTCCAAAAAAATATTCCAAAAAAAAAAACCACTGAGACAAGTTCGTAGGCCGCTCGGTTCGGCTTGTTCGACTCACGAGCCCATGGGCCAAACCGAGTATCAATTATGGGGACAAGCCGACTGAGCTCGGTGTGTCCCATTGCCAGCTCTAGGTCTATGAGTGAAATTAAAAAGGTTTCCCCAATTACGACGATTTCTAACTCAGTTAATGACCTTGGAAAATGTCAGAGTGGATTATACAATATTGAGCAACAATCAACAAATTACATATATATATATAGAGGAATTACAGAGTAGGAGCTCTTTCAGCGGTTCTAGCAATAACAGTGAGCAAGTTGTCTGAAATTCACCATGAGTGGGAAAATTTTTATCAACACAATTCATATCTCTAGTAATTTTGCTAATGGATAAGAGGTTACAGGTCAGATTAGGAACCAACAACACTAAATTTAAAACAAGGTTCTTTGAGTTGCTAATTGACCTAATTCCAACTACAGTAGATAGAGAACCATCTGCTATTCTTACTTTGTATTTTTCATAACACGATTTGTACTTTTGAAATAAGGAAGCATCCCCAGTCATGTGATCAGACGTTCCAGGGTCAATAATCCATGAAGTTAGATTCTCGGTTTTGGCTCCAAGAGTACCTAAGAATGTACCTTTTGTGTTACTAAACCTGTGCTGATGATTGGTGCTGTCGAACTTGACTGAAGTTGGCTGAACATCTTCTGCAGCATTTCAATCTGTTGTTTGCTGAAGTGTGGAGTTTCAGTTGTTGGTTGGTCATCTGTAGTGGCTATAAAACCACAGTTTTCTCTGTCATGACACAATCTATTTGATTTCCAGTCGGCTGGCTTTCCATGAATTTTCCAGCACGTCTCTTTGGTATGTCCAGGTTTGCGACAGTGATCACACCAAGACCTGCCTTTGCTGGTTCAATTGTCACAGATTGGATTCATTCCACTCATTGCTAGTAACGAACTTTTGTAATATTTGCAACGTTTGGAGTGCTTTGATTTCCCATCATGATCTTTTTCCTGCTTTCTTCTCGACGCACATCTGAAAAGGCTTCTCGGATTGAGGGCAAATGCTCGAACACTCTCTCCCTGACTTCATCAAGGTTTTTGTTTAGACCAAGTAAGAATTTTGAGACTCTCTCCTTCTCAAATATTTCTATGTATTTAGCCGCGTCTCCAGGGCAGTCACAGTCAAGTTCTTCGAAGACATCCAACTGCTGCCAAAAATGGGTAAGAGTGTTATAGTATTGTGTGATGGAGAGATCACCTTGTCGTAAATCATGGAAGCTGCTTTTAATCTCCAGTAGTTCTGTTGTATTGTTATTGTCGGAATACGTCTCCTTCGCTGCATCCCAGACTTCTTTTGTGGTTCCATAGAACATGAAATTCTATCCAATTTCATTGTCCATGGTATTAATCAACCATGACATTACAATGTTATTCTCAAATCTCCTGGTTTGGAATTTTGGATCTTCCTTCCATGGGGTTATAGCAACGCCTGTGAGGTAGTCGTCTTTTCTTTTTCCTATTACAAACATCATCACTGATTAACCTCATTGAAAATAATTATGCCCGTTCAGTTTGTGACCAGTTATTGGAAGTGTGAGACTTTCAATTCCGCCATGGCCGATGTGTGAAGTCTGTTCAGGACTGGTAGAGGTGTCAGATGTGATGCTCTTATCACCGGCCATTCCGTATTTGACCATCATCAGAATTCTTAGGATTTTAGAGGTGTCTCTGATACCATAAAGAATAAATATGAGAGGAAAAATTCTTCTTTTTCACATTGTATTAAGATAGCCAAAAAAACTAAAAAAATAAATAGAAGAGGAAACCCACACAATTAGGTAACTCAACTCCTTGATTCTAGGAAGAAAATTAAGACATAAATCATGGAGATTTGGATACTAATTATCCACCTCTCTTTATTTGGAAACTAACAAAATATGTTAAATAAAGAAATGCAATATGATATTTCTTCTTCTTGCACATCTGTAATTCCACATCACTTCATGTTTGTTCTGATTGCTTGAAAAGACTAGCCTCAATACTTTCTTCTTAGTTATTGAATGATTCTAACTTAATCCCAGCTAGGTTGTGTGCACTATTAAATTTTTCAATATGTTTTCTAAGACTGTTTCTTATTCCAATTTGAGAACCCACTTACAACAAAAGAATCACAACTTGAACTCGAGCTCGAATTTTTTTCGTGGAATTAATGTTCTACCATAGCAAGAATAAAAAAATCTCCAGCTTCAATGGAAAAGGTTGGAGATGAAATCGCAATCAATTTTTTTTTGTGTGTCAAAGGCTGAGACGTGAACGTGAATTATGTATGTGAAGAAGAAGAAGTGATCTTAGATGAATTAATTTTGTTGGACTTTATTTGTTTAGTTCATTCATTGTTGGGTTTGGTAGTATTTTTTGTTTTAGTTAGTTATTGAATTAAAAATTAAAAAATTTCAAAAAAAAATTTCAAAAAGTTGGGGGGTCTTGGGGAATCTCCACCCCTGTCACTGTTGTAAAAAAAAAAGCATATTTGACAATGTTTACGCACGTTGTTAAAACATATACTTTTAGTGCCTTTTGCAACATTTTCTGCCCGTTGTAAAAAGTTATTTTTCTTGTAGTGATTCGCTAAGAAGAAGATGTTCATTCAGGTACAATCGATTTGAAAAGCTCATTGACTCTTCAAGTTTTTTCCTAAATATCATTTACAGCAGATATTCCATGATTATTTTCAAGAACATTATTTGCCGGGAAAAAAATTATCATACTTGCAGCTTTCAAATTCAAATTGTATCAATCCTCACTGCTAATATTGAATTTTTCAACAGCTTTGTCAAAAACAAGGATTGGTCTTCTTTTTAAAGTCTTGTGTAACTCCATTGTATCAACAAATTTTTGAGTTGTATCTCATCAAATTTCTCAACATTGAACTTTATACTTAACATTTATGTTCTGCATTCCTAGCTTAGTAAATGGATATATGAATGGTACCCAGTAGGTAAGTTCACAGAAAAGAGTGGATGGGTCAAAATGGTCCCACTTAAATTATAGCCTCTTCACACAAAACCTCCCTAGACCATATCAATATCTTATCTTGTCTTATCTTATCTTATTAATATATTAAAGAAGGATAGCCGTCAAAATATTTGCAAGACTTTTCCCTCCAAAACTTGTCTCAATTCGTGAGATAATGTAATAAATAATATATATAAGTCAAAATAATAGAAATGCGTGACTCAATGTTTTTTAGTTTAAACTTCCAATGTATTCTTAATCATGTATTAATATATTATTATTGTTTAATTTAATTAATTAATGTGCTTGAACTTTCAATTATTATTAATTACAACTATTCTAGAAATTGACACTACATTTTTTCATAATGTTAACAGTGAATAGTAATATTCTAATGGTAAACTTGGATCATGGAAATGAAAAAATATTAACATTAAATATTGAAAATCCTATAAATACGACAACTAAAAATATTAAATTATGAAAAATATTATAAATATAACAATTTACATTAAATAAAATTATTAAGTTTCTCAAAAACGAAAGGAAAATTTTTCTGACAATTTATTGTTGTATTGAATGCACGTATATTATTAATATGATAGAAAATTATTATCTAAATATTAATAATAGTGATATTGATCGTATATAAAAGATATTAGTTATTAGTATTAGTAATATGATTAAATTAAATTCTTAATTAAATTTTTTAATATATGATTGTGACTGTTCATTTTTTTATTAACATTAAAGTAAGAAAATTATGCATTCAACCTAACAAAAAATCATGTTCTATAAAATGACAATTAATATTTTCAATGCATCATGATACTTTCCAACATGCATTACACGTTTGAAACTGAACAAGTAAATAGGTTTTGTACTTTTTTTTGCCTTTGGCATGATTGAAAACCGTGCTTTGATATATATATATATATATATATATATATATATATATATATATATATATATATATATATATATATATATATATCAGTAAGTTTAGTATTAAGAAACTACAACAAAATTTGTGATTTGTTTGCAGGTATGTTTGTGTTCATATAAGTCTCCATTTGTGTTTCGAAATTGTGTATAAAAGGAAATTAAAATTTTTGCCTTTAATTTTTTCTTTTATTTACATTGGCAGTAACTTCATCTAAAGGAATGGCACTGATTTTTAATTTGGTTGAAGAAATCAATCCAACGAAAAATCAACGGGCTGTGAAAGTTCAGATTGTGCGCATTTGGGAGATACTCAATTATGGAAACAATGAAGAGACCTACATGTTTAAAATCTTTACTATGGTGGAAGAATTCACGTAAGTGTAAAACACAGTTTGGTTAAGACATTTAAGCCATTGATCCACAAGGGACTACTATATGTGATAAGGAATTTTTTGATTAGGTGCAACAGTATGAAGTTCAAGGCCACAACCCACAAGTATAAGCTCAATTTTATACTGAAGACGAAAGTTATAGAAGTTTGGATGATAGTTTTCCATTGTAAATTTTTGTATTCAGGCCTTTCGGTGAATTATTGTCCGCACCAGACGTTAATGAGACTGAGTTGTTTGGTAACAATTGAATAATATTACGTGTTTACATGTTTTTTTTTATTTATCGAATAATTGATAATGTACAATTATTTTGGTCAATGTTTTCTGCCTTAAAATTTTTGTTCAGATATAATCGGTGAGGTTGTTGCCAAGGAAAGCCCTCGGTCTAAAGACATCCGGAAAAACTACCAAATTGATTGACTTTGTGATCGAAGATTTGGAATACGACTTTGCAAATTAATTATAATATTTATTATATGTGGAATTAAAATGTAATTTATTAGTGTATAATTATTAAAATGTGACAATTCAATTTTTTTTATATGCATAATTTGAAAAGGAAAATTGATTATTTTGTACTTTGTGGGATTATTATGCTGATGAAGTTAATAATATTTTGGAATATGATAATTCAGATCCAATTATTATGTAATTACTTCAGATGTGTCGTGCAAAAAAAATCAGAGGTTGGTTTGATGTGTTATTTGTTTTATGTAATAGTTGATTATAATATTTATTATGCTATGACTATTAACAAGAGTCAAGGTCAATCACTATAGCATGTAGGACTTTATCTGAAAAGACCAATTATTAGTCATGGACAACTTTATGTTGCAGTCTCCAAAGTTACAAATAGTGCATGATTGAAGATACTAATTTGTGATAGAGATGGAGTATCATCAATTTCAATCACAAATGTTGTATTCAAAGAAGTTTTCCAGAATTTGAATTAGTTATGTTGAATTTTAAACTTTTATTGAAATAACATTATGTAATATATTGTTATTTATATGATACTTTTGCATTTGATCTGATTATAACCAATTTACTTTTATATTTTTTTTATCGATATGATTATCACAGAACACAAATTTCTGCATCGTACGGATGAAAAACTAGTAATATATCATACCAAAGCACCAAGGACCTAAGACTCTAATACCACTTATAGAGAATCTAGACCAACTCTTAATTCACCTTCCACAATCCTCCTTAAAGAAAATATCAAAATTGTGAATAAATTAATATAATAAAAACACGAGAATTTACGTGCAAAAAAAAAAAAAAAAACCATGGGTTGTAAAAGAAAGAGATCCCACCATGTGAAAAGTGTACAATCACACAACCTCTCTCTCAACCAAAACCCCAAGACACTCAAAAATAATCTACCGCCAAACCTCACAAAATAATATCTAGTTCAATATTTATGAAGAAAAAATATTAATTTTTCTCATCTATAAACTGCCAAGATTGAGTCGTATTTAACTTCTTCCTTGATAAGTATTTTTCTTGAGAAAATGTAATTCCTACATGGCATTGACATTTATTTTTGTAAGGAATTGACGAATACATGCATAACGGAAATTAAATCTGCAATTCCTATAAGTCGAAATCATTGTACTTAGATTGAATTCATATGTTGGTGCGTAAATATCAATTTTCGGATTTTGAAATAAACATATTCGTTTGGTCCAACCATCATGGTCTTCAATCTCACCGTCGTTCTTTGTCTCTTTCGATCTCTCTATCTCCAAGATTCAACAACCGTATTTTGACAAAGGTTAGTTCTTTTTATAGTTCCAATACTCTTTGACTTATTTTAAATTCAAAACGAACTAAAACGCCCTTGGTTTGTATTTAGGAAAATTCTCGAAATTGATCTCGTGGGCCACGATCGGGCCACAGCGAATTGGTTGACCGCGGTTTGCAAATCGCGGTTGGACTGTTGTTTGCCACAGTTCAGAGGCGGTTAGCAACCACGGCTAACAACCCTTCAATATTTGCACTTGAAGTCCTTCTATTTTTGAATGATCTGTACTTTAGTCCTTTGATTTCTTCTTTTATTCAATTTAGTTCTCTTTTATTTGCATTCCAAGTCCTTCATCTTTTGAATGTTTGCATGTTGGTCCCCATTTTCAAGTCTTCATGCATTTTCAGTCTTTCTTTGCCTATTTTTGCCTTGTTTCTCTCCAATTCTATTCGAACTCGGGTTTCAACCTAAAATAATCAAATCATACAATTAAGTAAATATTCACTTAAGAGTACATACAATTATCCACTTTTGATACTACAGATAAGCATAAATCGACACTTATCAAAATCCATATAAATCTAAACAAGGGTCATGGATTGAAAAATCATTTTTCCTATATTAAAGTAAGATAATAGAACTTTTCGATGGTATTTGATTGATCAAAATTTGGAAATTTCAAAAAAGCTATGATTTCTAAGGTTTTACCATATGACTAATGCGTTGTTTTGCAAAAACAATTATAATTATAAACACGGGTCATTGATTGAAAAACCATTGTTATCCATGAAAGTAAACCGATTGAGCTTTCAAATGGTACTTGATCAATCAAAATCTAGAAATTTTAAAAAATAAGTGACTTGAAAAGGTTTTACAATACAATTTTTGCGTTGTTTTGGTAAAATCTTATTAACTATAAACAAGGGTCATGGATTTGAAATTCAATTTTCTTACAAGAAAGTAAACTGATTGAGGTTTTCAATAGTATTTGAAACATCAAAATTTAGAAATATTAAAAAATCAGTGATTTGCAAAGGTTTTACCATACAATTTATGCGTTGTTTTGCTATAATCTTTATAACTCTAAACAAAGGTCATGGAGTGGAAAATCATGCTTTCTCCATGAATGTAAATTGATAGAGCTTTCCAATGGTATTTGAGTCATCAAAATCTTGAAATTTCAAAAAATCAATGATTTGAGAAGGTTTTACCATACGATTTATGCTTAGTTTTGGTAAAATCAATATAAATCTAAACAAGTGTCATTGATTGGAAAATTATTTTTCTTATATGAAAGTAAACTTATAGAACTTTCCAATGGTAACTTATAGAACTTTCCAATGGTATTTGATTGATAAAAATCTAGAAATTTCAAAAGTTCAGTGATTTGCAATGTTTTACCATACAATTTATGCATTGTTTTGCTATAATCTTTATAACTATAAACAAAGGTCATGGATTAGAAAATTGTTCTTTCGAAATGAATATGAATTGATAGAGCTTTCGAATGGTATTTGTTTGATCAAAATCTTGAAATTTTAAAAAATCAATGATTTGAGATGGTTTTACCATACGATTTATGCTTTGTTTTGGTAAAATGAATATATCTCTAAAAAAGGGTCATGGATTAGAAAATTATTTTTCATATTTGAAAGTAAACTGATAGAACTTTCTAATGGTATTTGATTGATCAAAATCTAGAAATTTCAAAAAATCGGTGATTTGCGAAGTTTTACTGTACAATTTATGCGTTGTTTTGCAAAAACATTTATAACTATAACACATGAGTCATGGATTGGAAAATCATTTTTCTCCTTGAAAGTAAATTTATAGAGCTTTCCAAAAGTATTTGATTCATCAAAATCTAGAATTTTGAAAAAATCAGTGATTTACGAAAGTTTTACAATACGATTTGTGCATTTTTTTGGTAAAATCTTATTAACTCTAAACAAGGGTCGTGGATTGGAAATTTACTTTTCCTATAACAAAGTAAACTGATAGATCTTTCCAATGGTATTTGATTTACCAAAATTTAGAAATATCAAAAAATTAGAGATTTGCGAATGTTTTACCATCCGATTTATGCGTTGTTTGCTATAATCTTTATAACTCTAAACAAAGGTCATGGATTTGAAATTGATTCTTGCTCCATGGATTTAAATTGATAGAGCTTTCCAATAGTATTTGATTCACTAAAATCTTGAAATTCCAAAAAATCAGTTATTTGAGAAGGTTCTACCAAACGATTTGTGCGTTGTTTTGGTAAAATCCATATAAATCTAAATAAGGGTCTTGGATTGAAAAATTATTTTTCCTATATGAGAGTAAGCTAATAGAACTTTCCAATGGTATTGGATTGATCAAAATCTAGATTTTTCAAAAAATCAGTGATTTCTGAGGTTTTACCATACGATTTATGAGTTGTATTGTAAAAATCTTATTAACTCTAAACAAGGAACATGGGTTGGAAATTCATTTTTCCTATGATAAAGTAAACTGATAGAACTTTCCAATAGTATTTGAATCATCAAAATCTAGAAATATCAAAAATTCAGTTATTTGAGAAGGTTTTACCATACAATTTATGCGTTGTTCCGCTATAATCGTTATAACTCTAAACAAATGTCATGGACTGGAAAACCGTTCTTTCTCCATGAATGTAAATTCATAGAGCATTAAACGGTATTTGATTCATCAAAAATCTTGAAATGTCTAAATATCAGTGATTTGATAAGGTTTTACCATACGATTTTTGCGTTTGTTTTGGTAAAATCAATGTAAATATAAAGAAGGGTCATGGATTGGAAAATTATTTTTCATGTTTGAAAGTAAACTGATAGAACTTTCCAATGGTATTTGATTGATCAAAATCTAGAAATTTCAAAAAAAATAGTGATTTCTGAGGTTTTACCATACGATTTATGCATTTTTGGCAAAAATTTATAACTATAAACAGGGGTCATGGATTGGAAATTTTTTTTTATCCATGAAGGTAAACCGATTGAGCTTTCCAACAGTATTTGATTAATCAAAATCTACAAATTTTAAAAACCCGGTGATTTGCAGAGGTTTTAGACTACGATTTGTGCGTTGTTTTTGTAAAATCTTATTGACTCTAAACAAGGGTCATGGATTGGAAATTCATTTTTCACATAAGAAAGTGAACTGATAGATAAATTTTCCAATAGTATTTGAATCATCAAAATCCAGAAATATATAAAAATCAGTGATTTACCTTTTACCATACAATTTATGCGTAGTTTTGCTATAATCTTTATAACTCTAAACAAAAGTCATGGTTTAGAATATCGTTCTTTCTCCATGATTGTAAATTTATAGAGCATTCCAATAGTATTTGATTCAACAAAATATTGAAATTTCAAAAAATCAGCGATTTGAGAAGGTTTTACCATACGATTTTTGCTTTGTTTAGGTCAAATCAATGTAAATCTAAACAAGGGTCATGGATTGGAAAATTATTTTTCATATATGAAAGTAAACTAATAGAACTTTCCAATAGTATTTGATTGATAAAAATCTAAAAATTTTAAAAAATCCATGATTGGCGAGGTTTTACCATACAATTTATGCGTTGTTTTGCTATAATCTTTATAACTCTAAACAAAGGTCATTGATTGGAAAATAGTTCTTTCTCCATGAATGTAAATTGATAGAGTTTTCCAATGGTATTTGATTCATCAAAATCTTGAAATTTCAAAAAATCAGTGATTTGCGAAGGTCTTACCATACGATTTGTCCGTTGTTTTGGTAAAATCCGTATAAATCTAAGCAAGGGTCATGGATTGGAAAAATCATTTTTTCTATATTAAAGTAAACTGATAGAACTTTTCAATTGTGTTTGATTGATCAAAATCTAGAAATTTCAAAAGATCAGTGATTTTCGAAGTTTTGCCATACGATTTATCCGTTGTTTTGCAAAAACGTTTATAATTATAAACACTGGTCATTGATTGGAAAATCGTTTTTCTCCATGAAAGTAAACCGATAGAGCTTTCCAATGGTTTTTGATTAATCAAAATCTGGAAATTTCAAAAAATCAATGATTCGAGAATGTTTTACCATACGATTTGTGCGTTATTGTGGTAAAATCCATGTAAATCTAAACATGGGTCATGGATTATAAAATCATTTTTCCTATATGAAAGTGAACTGATAGAACTTTCCAATGGTATTTGATTGATCAACATCTTTAAATTTCAAAAAATAAGTGATTTTCGAAGTTTTACAATACGATTTATGCATTGTTTTGCCCAAAAATTTATAACTATAAACACGGGTCCTATATTGGAAAAAAAAAATTCTCCATAAAAGTAAATGATTGAGTTTTTCAACTTTATTTGATTTATCAAAATCTAGAAATTTCAAAAATTCAGTGATTTTCGAAGTTTTAGCTTACGAATTATGCGTTGTTTTGCAAAAAAAAAATTATAACTATAAACATGGGCCATAGATTAGAAAATAGTTTTTATCCATGAAAGTAAACCAAAGGATCTTTCCAACGATATTTGATTCATCAATATCTCGAAATTTTAAAAAATCAATTATTTGCGAAGGTTTTACAATACGATTTGCGCCTTGTTTTGATAAAATCTTATTAACTCTAAACAAGGGTCTTGGATTGGAAATTCATTTTTCCTATAAGAAAGTAAACTGATAGAGCTTTTCAATGGTATTTGATTGATCAAAATATAGGAATATCAAAAAATCAGTGATTTCCGAATGTTTTACCGTACGATTTATGCGTTGTTTTGCTAATATCTTTATAACTCTAAACAAATGTCATGGATTGAAAAATCGTTCTTTTCTCCATGAATTTAAGTTGATAGAGCTTTCCAATGGTATTTGATTCATCAATAATCTTGAAATTTTAAAAAATTAGTGATTTGAGAAGGTTTTACTATACGATTTGTGCGTTGTTATGGCAAAATACATATAAATCTAAACAAGGGTTATGGATTGGAAAATTATTTTTTCTTTATGAAAGTAAACTGATAGAACTTTTCCAATGGTATTTGATTGATCAAAATCAAGAAATTTCAAAAAAATCAGTGATTTCCGAGGTTTTACCATACAATTTTTGCGTTGTTTTGCAAAAAAAAAAAATTATAACTATAAACACGTGTCATGGATTGGTGATTTGCTAAAAAGTCAGTGATTTGCGAAGGTTTTACCATACAATTTATGTGTTGTTTTGCTATGATCTTTATAACTCTAAACAAAGGTCATGGATTTGAATATTGTGATTTCTACATGAATGTAATCAAAATCTTAAAATTTCAAAAAATCAGTGATTTGAGAAGGTTTTACCATACGATTTTTGCTTTGTTTTGGTAAAATCAATATAAATCTAAACAAGGGTCATGGATTGAAAATTATTTTTCATATATAAAAGTAAACCGATAGAACTTTCCAATGGTATTTGATTGATAAAAATCTAGAAATTTTAAAAAATCAGTGATTTTCGATGTTTTACCATACAATTTATGCGTTGTTTTGCTATAATCTTTGTAACTCTAAACAAAGGTCATGGATTGGAAAATCGTTATTTCTCCATGAATGTAAATTGATAGAGCTTTCCAATGGTATTTGTTTGATCAAACTCTTGAAATTTCAAAAAATCAGTGATTTGAGATGGTTTTAACATACGATTTATGCTTTGTTTTGGTAAAATGAATATAAATCTAAACAAGGGTCATGGATTGAAAAATTATTTTTCATATATTCAAGTAAACTGATAGAGGTTTTTAACAGTGTTTGATTAATCAAAATGTAGAAATTTCAAAAAATCAGTGATTTGCAAAGTTTTACCATACGATTTATGCGTTGTTTTGCAAAAAACATTTATAACTATAAACACGGGTCATGGATTGGAAAATCGTTTATGTCCATGAAAGTAAACTGATATAGCTTTCCAATGGTATTCGGTTCATCAAAATCTAGAAAATTTTAAAAATCAGTGATTTGTGAAGGTTTTACAATATGAGTTGTGCGTTTTTTGGTAAAATCTTATTAACTCTAAACAAGGGTCATAGATTTAAAAATCATTTTCCTGTAAGAATGTAAACTGATAAATCTTTCGAATAGTATTTGATTGATAAAAATCTAGAAATATAAAAAAAAATATGATTTTCGAAGCTTTTAGCATACGATTTGTCCGTTGTTTTGGTAAAATCCATATATATCTAAACAAGGGTCATGGATAGGAAAATCATTTTTCCTATATGAAAGTAAACTGACAAAACTTTTCAATGGTGTTTGATTGATCAAAATCTAGAAATTTCAAGAAATCAGTGATTTTCGAAGTTTTACCATATGATTTATCCATTGTTTTGCAAAAAATTTTATAATTATAAACATGGGTCATTCATTGGAAAATCATTTTTCTCCATGACAGGAAACTAATAGAGCTTTGCAATGGCCTTTGATTCATCAAATCTAGAAATTTCAAAAAAATTAGTGATTTGAGAAGGTTTTACCATACTATTTGTCCATTGTGTTGCTAAAATCTTTGTAAATCTAAACGAGGGTCATGGATTGGAAAATAGTTTTTTTATCTATGAAAGTAAACTGATTGAGCTTCCTCGTGGTATTTGATTCATCAAAATCTAGAAATTTCAAAAAGTCGGTGACTTGAAAAGATTTTACAGTAATTGTCTGTTGTTTTGCTAAATCTTTGTAAATCTAAACAATGATCATGGATTGGAAAATAGTTTTTTATCTATGAAAGTAAACTGATTGAGCTTCTCCATGGTATTTGATTCATCAAAATCTAGAAATTTCAAAAAAATCAATGATTTGAAAAGATTTTACCGTATGATTTTGCTAAAATCTTTATTACTCCAAAGAAGGTTCATGGATTGAAAAATCATTTTTTTCTCCATGAAATTAGACAAATAGAGGTTTCCAACGGTATTTAATTCATCAAAATCAAGAAATTTCAAAAAATCATAGTTTTGTGAAGGATTTACCGTACAATTTGTGCGTTGTTTTGGTAAAATCCTTATAAATTGAAAAAAGGGTCGTGGATTTAAAAATCATTTTTTTTCTATGAAAGTACATTGGTAGAGATTTCGAACGATATTTGATTCATCAAAATCTAGATATTTCAAAAAATAAGTGATTTGCAAAGGTTTTACCATACTATTTGTGTGTTTTATTAGTAAAATCAATATAAATCTAAATAAGGGTCATCGATTGGAAAATCATTTTTTCTATATGAAAGTAAAGTGATAGTGGCTTTCAAATGGTATTTGATTGATCAAAATCTAGAAATTTCAAAAAATCAGAGATTTGCAAAAGTTTTACCGAACTATTTATGCATTCTTTTGCGAAAATCTTTATAACTCTAAACAAAGGTCATGGATTGGAAAATCATTTTTTCTCCATGAATGTAAAATGGGAGTGCTTTCCAACTGTAATTGATTCATCAAAATCTTGAAATTTCAAAAAATCCTTGATTTGAGAAGGTTTTATCATATGATTTGAGCGTTTTTTTTTTTTGGTAAAATACATATAAATCTAAACAAGGATCATGGATTTCCTATATAAAAGTAAAATGATAGAGCTTTCCAATGGTATTTGATTGATCAAAAATCTAGAAATTTCAAAAAATTAGTGATTTGCGAAGTTTTACCAAACGATTAATGCATTGTTTTTCAAAAAATATAACTCTAAACATGGGTCATGGATTGAAAAATCATTTTGTCTTCATGAAAGTGAACTAATAGAGCTTTCCAATGGTATTTGATTCATCAAAATCTAAAAATTTGAAAAAATCAGTGATTTACGAAAGTTTTACAATATGATTTATGCGTTGTTTTGGTAAAATCTTTATAACTCTAAACAATGGTCATGGATTGAAAAATTATTTTTTCTCTATGAAAGTAAACTGATAAATCTTTCCAACGGTAATTGATACATCAAATTTAGAAATTTCAAAAAATTAGTGAATTGCAAAGGTTTTACCATACTATTTGACCATTGTTTTGCTAAAATTTTTGTAACTCTAGACAAGGGTCATGGATTGGAAAATTATTTTTTCTCCATGATAGTAAACTTATAGAACTTCCCAATAGTATCTGATTCATCAAAATCTAGAAATTTCAATAAATTAGTGATTTGAAAAGGTTTGGCCATACGATTTGTATGTTGTTTTGCTAAAATCTTTATAACTCAAAACAATGTTCACGGATTGGAACATTATTTTTTTTCCATGAAAGTAAACTAATAGAGCTTCCCAACGGTGTTTGATTCATTAAAATGTTGAATTTTTTTTTAAAAAAATAGTGATTTGCTGTACGATTTGTACGTTGTTTTGGTAAAATCCTTATAAATGGAAACAACAGTCATGGATTGAAAAATCATTTTTTTCTATAAAAGTAAACTAATCGAGCTTTCGAACATTATTTGATTCATCAAAATCTAGAAATTTAAAAAATTAGTGATATGCGAATATTTTACCATACTATTTTGTGTGTTGTTATGGTAAAATTCATATAAATCTAAACAAAGGTCATTGTTTGGAATATCTTTTTGCCTATACAAAAGTAAACTTATTGAGTTTTGAACGGTTTTTGATTCATAAAAATATAGAAATTTCAAAAAATCAATGATTTGTGAATGTTTTACCACACAAATTATGTGTTGTTTTACTAAAATCTTTATAACTCTAGACAAAGGTCATAGATTGGATAATCCTTTTTTCTCCATGAATGTAAATTGATAAATCTTTCCAACGGTATTTGATTCATCAAATTCTTGAAATTTCAAAAAATCAGTGATTTGAAGAGGTTTTACCATACGATTTGTAAGTTGTTTTCATAAAATCCACATAAATCTAAACAAGGGTCCTAGATTGGAAAATTATTTTAAATATATGAATGTATACTGATAGAGCTTTTCAATGGTATTTGATTGATCAAAATCTAAAAATTTCAAAAAATCATTGATTTACGAATTTTTTCCATACGATTTATGTGTTGTTTTGCTAAAATTCATATAGCTCTAACCACGGGTCATGGATTGGAAAATTATTTATTCTCTATGAAAGTAAACTAGGTAAATAGATATATCTTTCCAATGGTATTTGATTCATCAAAATCTAGAAATTATAAAAATCTGTGATTTACGAAGGTTTTACAATACGATTTGTGCGTGGTTTTGCTAAAATATCGAAAACAATAAAAAATGGGTCGTGGAATGGAAAATATTTTTTCCTATATGAAATCAAAATGAAAGAGCTTTCCAATGGTGAATCTTCAAAATCTAGAAATTTCAAAAAATCAGTGATATACGAATGTTTAACAATACTATTTGTGCGTTGTTTTGGTAAAATCCATATAAATCTAAACAAGGGTCATAGTTTGGAATATATTTTTGCCTATACAAAAGTAAACTGGTAGAGTTTTTGAACGGTATTTGATTCATTAAAATATAGAAATTTTAAAAAATAAATGATTTGAGAATGTTTTACCACACAAATTATGAGTTATTTTACTAAAATCTTTATAACTCTAGACAAAGGGTATTGATAAGTGCATTTTATGCACTTGTTTGAGCCTTTAAACTAAGCTTTTATTACGTCATTTTATATATATTTTTCTTAATTTATTGTGTTATTCTTTATATTTCAGTTTTGGACCTGTTTAATAGCAAATGGAGAAGAATAGATGAAAAATGCGATAAATTGGAAAGTGTCTCAGAAGTACGGGGACTCAATTGCCCTCAATTAGAAACTTGAAGGATCAAATATGGAGATTACAGAAAGTTGGAGGATTGACGAAGACAATATTAGAGTTTGAGGACTAAAATGACCAAGATCGAAAGTATGGGACCAAACATAAAGCTTTGGAGCAAAAAGGACTGAACTTGCAATTAAAAATTGAAGTTGGGACCAAATAATATATATAGGAGCTTTGGGGACCAGATGTGCAATATGGTCATTGGAACAAAATTTTGACAGAATTGTTACTGTTTGCCGCGGTAAAATCGCGATTTGACCGCGACAATGCGGCGATACGCGTCTGCGGCTCATCTGGTTACTTTTTAGCTTATTTTTAATTCTAGTCGAGGTCTTTTTTCGTCTTTTCATGTACACAAGTTTCAAAACTAGTAAAACACTATATAAAGACCAAAGTTAGGTCAAAGAAAGGTGGATTTTTTTTGGGAGCCGAACTTGGAGGAAGACGGAAGAGACAAGAGAGGATAACTACTTGGAGATCAAAAGTTTTTCGAAGATTTCTTCTCCTTAAATCCATGCCGGGTTCTATCAATTCTTTTCTTTTTGATTTAATTATATTCTTCTAATTTTCTTGAGCCAAGGTAGACGTTGAAACCATGTTTAAACAAAGTGATTATTTCTTTATTCGTTTAATTCTGTTTTAGAGCTTTAACGTTCATGGTTTGTTCTTGTTGAATTAATTAGATAAAATTTCTTTCATCTTAAATATCATGTATTCTTGATTGTTAGAAATTGATTTAATTAATTCGTGCTTGGTGCTTAAACATGTTTTATTAATTACTTTTGATTTTCCGTTATCTTTTTATCAGTTTGGGATACACAGAATGCTTATGAACCTTTGATTCTTTGTTTTCTTTTAATTGAATTTGATACGGGGAATGCTTAAGTAATTTAAGTTTGAAGCATAAGGGGAGCCTATATTTGATTTTCTTATTTTGGAATTAACTAATAAATATTTGGATATGACAATAGATTGATTTCGTGTTGTCATTTGTTTTTAGAATTAATTAATAACTGGATAATTGCTAAGTTAAACAATGGTGGATTCCAAAACTTTGGTACTTTAAACAACTTGATTTTTCAACTTAATTGTTTAGCATTTTTAATTAGTCTTTAAGTTAAATTGTTTCAACCAAACTAGCCTACAATAATATTTAATTTGGATTAAATTGGACATTTCTCATTGTAGTCTCGGTGGGATCGACCTCGTTACTACTTTTCTATATTCCAAGAGATTCGTACACTTGCGAGTTAATTAAAATTTGACATCAGTCATGGATTGGATAATCGTTTTCTCCATGAATGTAAATTGATAGATCTTTTCAACGGTATTTTATTCATCAAAACCTTGAAATTTCAAAAAACCAGTGATTTGAAAAGGTTTTATAATTCGATTTGGAGTTTTTTTTTTTAAAAAAATCCATATAAATCTAAACAATGGTCAAGGATTGGAAAATCATTTTTCCTATTTGAAATTAAACTGATAATGCTTTCCAACGGTAATTGATTTATCAAAATCTAGAAATTTTACAAAATCTGTGATTTGAAAATATTTTACCATACGATTTGTGCGTTGTTTTGCTAAAATCTTTATAACTATAAACATGGATCATGTATTGGAAAATATATTTTTTTTTCATGTAAGTAAACTGATAAATCTTTCCAACAGTATTTCATTCATCAAAATCTAGAAATTTCAACAAATCAGTGATTTGAGAAGGTTTTTCCAACGATTTGTGAGTTGTTTTGCTAAAATCTTTAAAACTCTAAACAAAGGTCATGGATTAAAAAATCATTTTTTTCCATGAAACTAAATTGACAGAGATTTCCAACAATATTTGATCCATCAAAATCTAGAAATTTTAAAAAAATTCAGTGATTTGCGAAGGTTTTACCATACGATTTTTTTTGTTGTTTTACTAAAATCTTTATAACTCTAAACACGGGTCATGGATTGGAAAATATTTCTTTATGTAAGTAAATTGATAGATCTTTCCAATGGTAATTGATTCATCAAAATCTAGAAATTTTAAAAAATCAGTGATTTACGAAGGTTTTACTATACAATTTGTGCTTTGTTTTGTTAAAATCTCTATAACTCTAAACAATGGGTCATGGAATGAAAAATAATTTTTCCTATATGAAAGAAAAATAATTTTTCTTATGATAGAGCTTTCCTATGGCGAATATTCAAAATCTAGAAATTTCAAATAATCATTGATTTGCGAATGTTTTACAATACTATTTGTGCATTGTTTTGGTAAAATCCATATAAATCTAAACAAGGGTCATCGTTTGGAATTTCATTTTGCCTATCTGAAAGTAAACTGAGAGAGTTTTTGAACGGTATTTGATACATCAAAATATAGAAATTTCAAAAAATCAATGATTTGTGAATGTTTTACCACACAAATTATGTGTTGTTTTACGAAAATCTTTATAACTCTAGACAAAGGTCATCGATTGGATAATCGATTTTCTCCATGAATGTAAATTGATAGATCTTTCCAACGGTATTGTATTCATCAAAATCTTGAAATTTTACAAAATCAGTGATTTGAGAAGATTTTACTATACGATTTGTGAGTTGTTTTGAAAAAATCCATATGAATCTAAACAATGGTCAAGGATTGGAAAATCATTTTTCCTATTCGAAATTAAACTAATAGAGCTTTCCAATGGTAATTGATTTATCAAAATCTAGAAATTTTACAAAATCGGTGATTTGAGAAGATTTTACCATACAATTTGTGCGTTGTTTTGCTAAAATCTTTATAACTCTAAACACAGGTCATGGATTGGAAAATCTTTTTTTTTCATGTAAGTAAACTGATAAATCTTTCCAATGGTATTTGATTCATCAAAATCTAGAAATTTCAAAAAAAAAAAAACAGTGATTGTGAATGTTTGACTATACTATTTGTGCGTTGGTTTACTAAAATCTTTATAATCTAGACAAAGGTCATGGATTGGATAATCATTTTTTCTCCATGAATGTAAACTGATAGAGCTTTCCAATGGTATTTCATTCATCAAAATCTTGAAATTTAAGAAAATCAGTGATTTGAGAAGGTTTTTCATACGATTTGTGAGTTGTTTTGCTAAAATCTTTATTACTCTAAACAAAGGTCATGGATTGAAAAATCATTTTTTCCATGAAAGTAAACTTACAAGATTTCCAACAGTATTTGATCCATCAAAATCTAGAAATTTTAAAAAAATTAGTGATTTGCAAAGTTACACCATACAATTTATGCGTTTTTTTGCTAAAATCCTTATAGCTCTAACCACGGGTCCTAGATTTGAAAATCATTTTTTCTAAATTAAAGTAAACTAATAGTGCTTTCCAACGGTATTTGATTCATCAAAATCTAGAAATTTTGTGAAGATTTTACCATACAATTCATGCGTTGTTTTGCTAAAATCTTTATTACTCTAAACAAAGGTCATGGATCGAAAAATCATTTTTTCTCCATGAAAGAAAACTGATAGAGATTTCTAATGGTATTTGATCCATCAAAAGCTAGAAATTTAAAAAAAAAATCAATGATTTGCGAAGGTTTTAACATACGATTTTTGCGTTGTCTTGCTAAAATCTTTATAACTTTAAACACGGGTCATAGATTGGAAAATATTTTTTTCTCCATGTAAGTAAACTAACATATCTTTCCAATGGTATTCGATTCATCAAAATCTAGAAATTTCAAAAAAATCAGTGATTTACGAAGGTTTTATATAAGATTTGTGCGTTGTTTTGCTAAAATCTCTATAACTATAAACAATGGGTCATGGAATGGAAAATAATTTTTCCTATATGAAAGTAAAATGATAGAGCTTTCCAATGGTGAATCTTCAAAATCTAGAAATTTCAAAAAATAAGTGATTTGCGAAAGTTTTACCATTCAATTTGTGTGTTGTTTTGCTAAAATCTTTATAACTCTAAACACGGGCAATGGATTGGAAAATATTTTTTTCTCTGTGAAAATAAAATGATAGAGCTTTCCAACGGTATTTGATTCATCAAGATCTAGAAATTTTAAAAAGTATGTGAATTGCGAATGTTTTACCATACTATTTGATCGTTGCTAAAATCATTGTAACTCTAGACAAGGGTCATGGACTGAAAAATCATTCTTTCTCCATGAAAATAAACTGATAGAGCTTTCCAAAAGTATTTGATTCATCAAAATCTATAAATTTAAAAAAAAAATCAATGATTTGAAAAGGTTTTACTGTACAATTTGTGCGTTGTTTTGGTAAAATATTTATAACTCAAAAGAAGGTTAACGGATTGGAAAATTATTTTTTTCCATGAAAGTAAAATGATAGAGCTTCCCAACGATGTTTGATTCACCAAATTGGAAATTTTATTAAAAAAACAATTGTTTGCATACGATTTGTGTGTTGTTTTGGAGAAATCCTTATAAATCGAAACAATTGTCATGGATTAAAAAGATTATTTTTTTTTCTATAAAAGTAAACAAATAGAGATTTCAAACATGATTTGATTTATCAAAATCTAGAAATTTCAAAAAATCAGTGATAAGCGAATGTTTTACCATACTATTTGTGCGTTATTTTGGTAAAATCCATATAAATCTAAACTAGGGCCATTGTTTGGAATATCTTTTTCCCTATATGAAAGTAAACTCAGAGTTTTTGAATGGTATTTGATTCATAAAAATCTAAAAATTTCAACAAATCTGTGATTTACAAAGTTTTACCATACGATTTAAGCGTTGTTTTCTGATATCAAATTTTAATTAACTCGCAAGTGTACGAATCTATTGGAATATAGAAAAGTAGTAACAAAGTCGATCCCACAAAGACTGCAATGAGGAAGGTCCAATTTAATCCAAATTAACTATTATTCTAGGCTAGTTGAGTCGAAAAGAGTTTGGTTGAAATAATTTAACTTAAAGATGAATTAAATATGCTAAACAATTAAGTTAAAAAATCAAGTTGTTTAAAGTACCAAGATTTTGGAATCCACCGTTGTTTAACTTAGCAATTATCCAGTTATTGATTAATTCTAAAAAACAAACGATAACACAAAATCAATCTATTGTCGTCCTAAAATATTTATAAATTATATCCAACAGAAGAAAATCAAATATAGGCTCCCCTTATGCTTCAAACTTAAATTGCTTAAGCGTTCCCCGTATCTAATTCAATTAAAAGAAAATAAAGAATCTAACGTTTCCTAAGCATTCTTTGTATCCCAAATTGATAAAAAGATAACGGAAAATCAAAAGTAATTAATAGAACATGTTTAAGCTCCAAGCATGAATTAATTTAAATAAATTTCTAACAATCAGGAATACATGATATTTAAGATGAAAGAAATTTTATGTAATTAATTCAACAAGAACAAACTATGAACGTTAAAGCTCTAAAACGGAATTAAACGAATAACAAAATAATGTTAAAACAAGGTTTCATCGTCTACCTTGGCACAAGAAAATTAGAAGAACATAATTAAATTAAAAAGAAAAGAATTGATGGAACCCGGCATGGATTTAAGGAGAAGAAATCGTCAAAAAAACTCTTGATCTCCAAGTAGTTGTCTTCTCCTGATTCTTCCGTCTTCCTCCAAGTTTGGCTCCCAAAAATTCCCCCTTTCTTTGACCTAACTTTGGTCTTTATATAGTGTTTAACTAGTTTTGAAACTTGTGTACATGAAAAGATGAAAAAGACCTCGACTAGAATTAAAAATAAGGTAAAAAGTAACCAGACGAGCCGCAGACGCGTATTGCCGCATTGCCGCGGTCAAATCGCGGTTTGTAAACCGCGATTTTACCATGGCAAACAGTAACAATTCTGCCAAACATCTGGTCCCCAAAGCTCATATATATATATATATATATATATATATATATATATATATATATATATATATATATATATATATATATATATTATTTGGTCCAAACTTCAATTTTTAATTGTAGGTTCAGTCCTTTTTGCTCCAACGCTTTATGTTTGGTCCCATACTTTCGATCTTGGTCATTTTAGTCCTCAAACTTTAATATTGTCTTCGTCAATCCTCCAACTTTCTGTAAACTCCATATTTGATCCTTCAAGTTTCCAATTGAGTGCAATTGAGTCCCCGTACTTCTGACGCACCTTCTAATTTATCGCTTTTTTCATCCATTTTTCTCCATTTGCTATTAAACAGATCCAAAACTGAAATATAAAGAATAACACAATAAATTAAGAAGAAAATATATAAAATGATGTGATGAAAGCTTAGTTTAAAGGCCCAAACAAGTGAATAAAATGCACTTATCAAACACCCCCGAACTAAACCTTTGTTCGTCCTCGAACAAAAACAAAAATAAACTACAAATTTAAACTATGCTAAAAGAGTTAACAGAAATTGAGTCTATGTTAGATTTCTTAACATATGCCTCAAGTTCGAAAATAAAGCACACTCTTAGAAAGATATTAAACAACAACAAAAAAAGTTTCACTTATCCGATGCTCGACCTTTTGTGAGTGTGTGAATAGCCAAAAATTAAACTTATACATGTATTAGATCACGACCAATATTGTGTTGTTGATATCTTAGTAATCCCGAACCCTTTGTAGTAATTTATTCCTTACATCTCTCGTAAATTCTCACACTTCCAATGCTTTTCTCTCTAATCTCGAGGTGTTCTAACGAATTTGGTTCCTATTGATCAACACAATACTTTTTCAAATAAAGTGTTAAAATTTAGAACTTGTATTCTTAGAATTAGGATGGTAAGTGATTTCTGAATTCTCATCTTCAATTTCTGAGGTTCTAACCTAGTAATCCTTACCGAGAACTTCTAACTCTTTTTATTTATTTTGCTCATGTTAACAGTCTTACATTCTGTGCAATACTTCTCTTTAACAAGCTTTCTATGTGACCCTTGTAACGAGCTTTGGGCCGATGACTCCCAAGTCAGATGACCATATGGCACCAGATTTTGAAATATCCTAATAGACTTAATTGCTCGAGTCCCACAGACTATAAAAGAAGTAAAGATGTACAATTTAATTTTTTTTACTGACCCATATAGCGAGCTTTGGGCCGATGACTCCCAAGTCAGATGACCATAGGGCACTAGGTTTTAAGATACCCTAACAGGCTTAATTGATCGAGTCAGATATTTTATTTTATCAACAGTGAGTAGTGCTCAGTTTAGATTCCTTGACTATAACCTATTCAACCAAAGATGAGACCAGAAAATCCAAACCACAACATTCTCAAAACACAAGTAGCAACTTTAACACCCCCAAACTGTTCTCAAAACAGTTTGGTCACTAGCTTAAGGATTTAGGAATGGAATTTTTCATAATGATACTCAGTCAACAATATCAACTCATACACTCAAGTCATGTTTCCAATAAATAATAAGTCAATAGTGGCTATGTTCTTCCTTAAGCAGATCTAACATAGATAAGTATTCAAATAAAAGAATGAGTTCAAGTGTTGTCTAATATTCTACTAAAAATGTGCTCGATTTTGAAAAGATATCATCATTGACAGTAGGATATTCAACAGTACTAGACAAATAAACTATAAATTTTTTTTTTTTTTTGAGAAATCAAAATTATTTCAGTTATACAGACTAGAGTGATAAGCAAATTCAAAAGAAGTGATAAGAAAATTCAAAAACACTTAGGTATCCTGATACTTGTTAACCCATCCCAAACAAAAAATATTACATTATCCTCAATGTAATAGCAAAATAAAGCAAATGAAGGAGGGAAGAGATCAGTTACACCCCTGAGGTAGACAAGGAGAAGATGAATTGAACTACCAGAAGGTCCGGTTGAAGTGGGCTCAGACGCAGTGCTGGGACCCTTGGTCAAAAGATGATTGCCTAGATATTATCCAAGCGGCTCGCAAAGTGGGACATCCTGCGCTTGACATGGTGAGGCTTAATAAGTGCATTAAACAATAAATAAAAATAGAAACTACTGAATTATTTAAACTATCTAAAGCTACTATATATAAAGCAAGTAAATAAAAGGGTTAGAAAATGGGTTGCCTCCCATTAAGGGCTTGTTTATAGTCATTAGATTGACTTATTGTCTAGTTGCTTTACGACACTTTGAATAGTGCTTTGGAGGACCTGTTTTGCATGCATTTATTGACTTTGCACCATTTTTTTTTTATCCTCAAAAAGTTGAATATGTGCTCCTCAATTTTCTGTTTCCAGTTAGTTGTATCCATGACAGGTGCTTATTCAAGCAAAACATTCACTTCTTTTATAGCACTATCAACATCAAAATAAGAACCAAAATGAGTTAAGCACATGTTTAAAGCATCATCTCAATTAGTATAAACAAACGAATCATCATCTAATTATTTTATCATGTCAACATCAGCAACATCCTCATTGTCATATGGTTACTTGTTGACATTAAAAACATTCAATTCCATTGTCATGTTGCCAAAAGATAGCTGCATAACTCCATTCCTGCAATTAATAATAGCATTAGATGTTGCTAGAAAAGGACGACCAAAAATTACAGGAATATGTTTTGTAGAGTCTCGTATCGATTGAGTATCAAGTACAATAAAATCAACAGGAAAATAAAACTTGTCATCTTGTATCAAAACATCCTCTACCATTCCACGGGGTACTTTCACAGATCTATCAGCAACTTGTAAAATTACAGATGTTGGTCTTAACTCGCCTAGTCCAAGTTGCATGTACATAGAGTAAGGAAGAAGATTAACACTAGCTCCTCAATCTAGCAAAGCCTTTTAAATCTTATGGTTTCCTATGATGCATGAGATAGTAGGACAACCTGGATCTTTAAATTTTGGAGGGGTGTTGCTTTGAATCATAGAGCTAACTTGTTCAGTTAAAAATGCATTTTTGCACAAATGTAATTGTCTCTTTTTCGTACATAAGTCCTTCAAGAACTTAGCATAAGCAGGAACTTGCTTAATAGCATCAAGTAAAGGAATATTTATACTTACCTGCTTGAAGATTTCCATGATATCATTGATAGAACCACCTTGCTTTACCTTTGTTAGCCTCAGAGGAAATGGGGCTTTTGGAATGTAAGATGGCTCATTGTTCTCCCTGGGAGCTTCTTAGATTGAATCATCAGTTGGGGCATTACCTAGAGAAATTGGTTGAAATGTGTTTTGCTTTGAAATATCCACTTTGTTGTCAAACAGTTTGCCACGTCTCAAAGTCATGATGGATTTAGCCTCCTCCTGTTGGTTGCGTGAATTGGTCCCAATATTGTGTACTCCCTTAGGGTTAGGAAATGGCTGACTGGAAAACTTTCCTTTCTCAATGGTTGTTGCCAACTGTTATATTGATGAAGCCAGTTGTCCCATCATGTTTTCTAGATTGGAGATGGATCGTGCCTGCTAGTTCTGGCTAGTGTTCTTAAACTCGGTAATGATGTGATTCTGGTGCTCTAATGTAGCTTGGGTAGCTTTTGTCAAGTTTTTAATTGCCTCCTCCTTGGTTTTGGCTGTGAAAATTTTTGATTAAATTGTCTGGTAGTTTGCGGAGGGGCTTGACCTGCCGTACTATCATGTTGAACACCCTGTGACCAAGAAAAATTGGGATAGTCTCTCCATCCTGGGTTATATGTGTTGGAATAAGGATTGTAAGGTGGTTTCCTTATCATGTTGAGGGCATTCACTTGATCAGCACATGCATCTGGGTCAGTAGAACTATTGGTTGTCAACGAGGTTAACTTGCAGGAAATATCTTCTATCATGCATTTGACTTCTGTGATTTCTAAGCTAGGTTCATTGCTTCGAATCTCATAGATTCTTTTTTTCTTAGGTTCAGTCCGAGAAGATCGACTCCGCTGTTGTGAATTCTCTGCCTGCTTTTGAAAGAAGCTCCAAATTTCTGTAGCATTTTTAGACATAAGCTCTCCACCACTTGTGGCCATCAACCATTCTTGAATATGTGATAGTAATCCATCTAAAAAATATTGGAACAAGTGCCATTTTTCATAAGAAGCTCATTGAATCTCTCCCAAGTTTTATAGAATGGTTCTTCGTCTCTCTGCACAAACTCTAAAATTTTCCTGCGAATAGCATTAGTTTTGTGAACAAGAAAATATTTATTCAAAAATTTAGCAACCATTTGTTCCCAAGATGTAATACTATTGGCAGATAACGTATTAAACCATGATCTAGATCTATCTTTCAGAGAAAACAGAAACAGACGAAGTTTAACATTATCATGAGAAACATTCTTATATTTAAATGTCTCACATACAGCATAAAACTCTGTCAGGTGATTATAGGGTTCTTCACTATCTAAACCATAGAAAGATGGAAGACAATTAAACACACTCGGTTTTAGCTCAAAATTCCTAGCAGTTACTTGTGGGTATTGTATGCATGAGGTGCTCAAATTAGCCAAAGGACTAAAATAGTCTCTAAAAGGTCTCTCCTCAATTTCATCACCCATAGCGATTATTGCTTAGGTTCCTTCAATCTTATCTAAATTGGTAGATCGTTTTCGTTGGTGAAAAGTTCTTTCAATCTCACTATCTAGAGGTTCTAGCTTAATGTCCAGAGATCTACGACCAAGCATGCACAATAAACCTATTTTTTTAAAAGAAATAAATAAAATCCTAAATATAACTAGTCAAGAATAAAATTAACTAAGACTAAATTTATTGTCTTGTACTGTTGAATATCCTACCGCCAATGATGATATCTGTTCAAAATCGAGCACATTTTTAGTAGAATATTAGACAATACTTCAACTCTTTCTTTTATTTGAATACTTATCCATGTTAGATCTGCTTAAGGAAGCACATAGTCACTATTAACTTATCATTTATTGGAAACATGACTTGAGTGTATGAGTTGATATTGTTGATTGAGTATCATTATGAAAAATTCCATTCCTAAATCCTTAAGCTAGTGACCAAACTGTTTCGAGAACAGTTTGGGGGTGTTGAAGTTGCTACTTGTGTTCTAAGAATGTTGATGGTTTGTGTTTTCTGGGTCTTATCTTTGGTTGAATAGGTTATATTCAAAGAATCTAAACTGAGCACTACTCACTGTTGATAAAATAAAATATCTGACTTGAACAATTAAGCCTATTAGGTTATCTTAAAACCTGGTACCCTATGGTCATCTGACTTGGGAGTCATCAGCCCAAATCTCGCTACATGGGTCAGTAAAAAAAATTAAAATGTACATCTTTACTTCTTTTATAGCCTGTAGGACTCGAGCAATTAAGTCTGTTAGGGTATTTCAAAACCTGGTGCCCTATGGTCATCTGACCTGGGAGTTATCAGCCAAAAGCTTGTTACAAGGGTCACATAGAAAGCTTGTGGAAGAGAAGTATTGCACAGGATGAAGACTGTTAACAAGAGCAAAATAAATAAAAAGAGTTAGAAGTGTTCGGTAAGGATTGCTAGGTTAGAACCTCATCGACTGAAGATGAGAATTCAAAAATCACTTACCATCCTAATTCTGAGAATACAGGTTCTAAATTTTACCACTTTATTTGAAAAAGCATTGTGTTGATCAATAGGAACCAAATTCGCTAGAACACCTCGAGATTGGAGAGAAAAGCATTGGAAGTATGAGAATTTACGAGAGATGTGAGAAATAAATAACTACAAAGGGTTCGGGATTACTAAGATATCAACAACACAATATTGGTCGTGATCTAATACATGTATAAGTTTAATTTTTGGCTATTCACACACTCACAAAAAGTCGAGCATCGGATAAGTGAAACTTTTTGTGTTGTTGTTTAATATCTTTCTAAGAGTGTGCTTTATTTTCGAACTTGAGGCATATGGTAAGAAATCTAACATAGACTCAATTCCTGTTAACTCTTTTATCTTAGTTTAAATTTGTAGTTTATTTTTGTTTTTGTTCGAGTACGAACAAATGTTTAGTTTGGGGGTGTTTGATAAGTACATTTTATGCACTTTGTTTGGGCCTTTAAACTAAGCTTTTATCACGTCATTTTATAGATTTTCTTCTTAATTTATTGTGTTATTCTTTACAGCTTTGGACCTATTTAGTAGCAAATGGAGAAGAATGGATGAAAAAAGCGATAAATTGGAAGGTGTCTCTGAAGTACGGGGACTCAATTGCACTCAATTGAAAACTTGAAAGATCAAATATGGAGATTACAGAAAGTTGGAGGATTGACGAAGATAATATTAAAGTTTGAGGACTAAAATGACCAAGATCGAAAGTATGGGACCAAACATAAAGCTTTGGAGCAAAAAGGATTGAACTTGCAATTAAAAATTGAAGTTGGGACCAAATACTATATATATAGAAGCTTTGGGGACCAGGTGTGCAATATGGTCATTGGAACAAAATTTTGGCAGAATTGTTACTGTTTGCCGCGGTCAAATCGCAGTTTGCAAACCGCGATTTGACCGCGACAATGTGGCAATACGCATCTGCGGCTCGTCTGGCTACTTTTTAGCTTATTTTTAATTCTAGTCGAGATCTTTTTCGTCTTTTCATATACACAAGTTTTAAAACTAGTATAACACTATATAAACATCAAAGTTAGGTCAAAGAAAGAGGGAATTTTTGGGAGCCAAACTTGGAGGAAGACGGAAGAATCAAGAGAAGACAACTACTTGGAGATCAAGTGTTTTTTCGAAGATTTTTTCTCCTTAAATCCATGCCGGGTTCCATCAATTCTTTTCTTTTTAATTTAATTATGTTCTTCTTATTTTCTTGAGCAAAGGTAGATGATGAAACCTTGTTTTAGCAAATTAATTATTTTGTTATTCGTTTAATTCCGTTTTAGAGCTTTAACGTTCATGGTTTGTTCTTCTTGAATTAATTACATAAAATTTCTTTCATCATGTATTCTTGATTGTTAGAAATTGATTTAATTAATTCATGCTTGGTGCTTAAACATGTTCTATTAATTACTTTTGATTTTTTGTTATCTTTTTATCAATTTGAGATACATAGAATACTTAGGAAACCTTTGATTCTTTGTTTTCTTTTAATTGAATCAAATACAGGGAACGCTTAAGCAATTTAAGTTTGAAGCATAAGGGGAGCCTATATTTGATTTTCTTTTGTTGGATATAATTGATAAATATTTTAGGAAGACAATAGATTGATTTCGTGTTGTCGTTAGTTTTTGAGAATTAATCAATAACTGGATAATTGCTAAGTTAAACAACGGTGGATTCCAAAACCTTGGTACTTTAAACAACTTGATTTTTCAACTTAATTGTTTAGAATATTTAATTCGTCTTTAGGTTAAATTATTTCAACCAAACGTTTTTTGACCCAACTAGCCTATAATAATAGTTAATTTGGATTATATTAGACCTTCCTCATTGTAGTCTCTGTGGGATCGACCTCGTTACTACTTTTCTATACTCCAATAGATTCGTACACTTGCGAGTTAATTAAAATTTGACATCAAGTTAAACTCGCAAGTGTACGAATCTATTGGAATATAGAAATGTAGTAACTGATAGCCCAAGAATAACTAACCAAGAGGGGGGTGAATTGGTTTTCTCAAACTTTTTCGAAAAATATTCTTAAAAATGAAATTTAAGAAATAAAAATTGATTCACTCAAATATAAGCACAATATAAGTAAATAAAAGAGAAGAGAGAGTGCAAACGATTTTTATGGAGGTTCGATCCAACCAATGATCTACGTCCCCCGTTACCAAGCTCTCCAACACGAGCACGGCCTTTCCACTATTTTGATTGACTTATGGTGCAATCCAAACCCTTACAATGTATCCAGTGACTTACAAACAAGGAGCACCGATCCTTATACAATATTGAGCTTTTCACGGGACCTCAATATGACCCAAATATATGAAGAAATTGATTTGAGTATTTCTCTCTAGATGAATGATAGATACAAGTTTAGTTCTAAGAGAGACTAACACTTTAATGAATAGCAATGAATAAGGAAAGCTCAAGTGTTAGAACAAAACTTTGTTGAGAAAGATGAATCAAATGTTTGATTTAATCAAACAAAGTTTTTCAATATGAGATATTGAAGATATAAATACAATGAAGCTTTGGATGAAGTTTTTCAATATGATTCTCTCTATAAATGCTCTTATAAGTGTTGTTGAATGATAATAAATGAAGTGGTATTTATAGAGATGAATTTTCGTCACTTTCTGACCAAACGGATGACCAAACGGTCGACCAGTCAGATTGGTCAGAACTAGTCGTTGAACTGCAAAAAGTCAGAACGGACACTTTTTGGACAGTGGCAGTCAAACGGTCGACCGGTTCATTTCAAACGGATGACCGGTTCAAACGGATGATCCAAACGGATGACCGTTTCCACAGTTTTGAAAAATGATTTTTGGCTTTGATACAAATATTTTATGCAAGTAATAATGACATGTGTTTTGTGCATAAAAATATTTTGAGCTTTCATTCATTTAATTGCTAAGGATTAAAGAGTTAATACCTTTACAATTTTATCTAAAAAATCTATTCTTCAATCTTGATCTTCGAATCTTGAATTTCGGCGGATCTTGAGATGCTTGAACTCTTGAATTGATTTTGACTTTGAACTTGTCATTGCATGAGAGTTCGATTTGTAGCGCTTTGAATTTTGCTTGAAAATAAAATGTTAGAAAAACATAACCAATTTGTTTGTAATAATCAAAACATTAAGGTTTAAAGTTAACCTTAGGTCAACAATTTTCCCCTTTTTGATTATGACGAACAATGTGAGAATATATGATAATAATATACAATAAAGCATATATATTCCCCCTTTCTTTTTCAAGTAAACATGATTTGATGAATTTGATGAATTTGTATCACATTATATCGTTTTCATTTGATTTGCCAAATTTATCATATATGTCATTTCATGATATCAATTCCATTTGATCACATCACATATTTCATGCCAAATCCATCACATCACACATTTCATGCAAAATTCATCACATCACATATTTCATCATATTTCATCACATAGTTATTTTCCCCCTTTTGGCATAAACAAAAAGGCAAAAAGATAAAACATTAAGGTTTAAAATAATTTCCCCCTAAATGAAACAAAATATGCCATTCATTGATAAACTTAAAAAAAAAAAAGCATAGAACATAGACTTCGTTTCCAAAACATAGCTACAAAAACAAAAGTAATAAATAGACTAAGGCTCCGGTGGCGGAGGCGGAGGAAATCCGGTGCCGAGACGGGAGTGAAGAGCATGAAGCAAGGATGTGATGCCGTCTACCGAAGTTTGCAGTCCACCAACCGTAGTTTGAATGCTAGCCGCCGTTTGTTTGAGGTCACTCACGGCATGTTGTAGGCCATCGACGGTAGATGCAAGAGAATCGATCCGGCCATTAAGAAGATTAAACTGGTCCTCGTTGAAGCCGGAGGTGGAGGATGACGGCCTTTGAGATGATCGGGGTCGCCGTGGAGGCGGAGCATCTTCGGCATTGCCACCTTCGTCCATTTCTTCCTCATCCTCAAATGGCAAAGTCGAGGGGCCGGACTCATCGTCAAATCCCTTGGATTTTGCCACCCATTGCCCATTTTCTTTGACAATTTTCATACGGCGAAGGGTAAGAATATTTATGGTGTCGGTGGGTTTGGGAAGAGTGGCAACCGAGTTACGGAAGGAAACTTCAAAATGTTGAAAAATCTTAGTGAGAAACATTCCGTAGGGAAGCCCCTTAGCCCTAGTGCCGTTAAGAACGGATGACATGTGTTGGATCATTATGTAAGGAAAATCAAGTTTACGCCCACGGAGGATAGAGTCGAGAAGAAATACATCATAGTGATTGACCTCATCCAAGTGGCCTTTACGAGGAACAATTATATGTGCGATGATGTTATGGAGGACACGACACGGAAGAGTAAGTTGGTTCGTGCGAAGACGTACGGCAGCCTCAAATTGCTTGTCGGTGACATGACAACAAGCCTCGATTGGGTCGTATTCTTCAGTATGAGGAATGGTTTTTGTGGTGTACATGCGAATACCGCCTTCCTCAAGATGAAGAAGTGATCGAATAAGATCTTGAGTGATCTTAATTCGTTTGTCCCGAACTAGACAAGAAATTTCAGACCTTGGAGAGGAAGACATATTTTTATAGAAATCTTTGACAAGGGAAGGGTAAACTTTGTCATTCAATGTGAGAATACTAACCCAACCCATACCTGTGAAAAGATCTTCTATATGAAAGGAAGGGGCTTCAAAAGTAAAAGAGGCAAGGTCTACGTTCTTACCAATGAGGACAGGACATTTGGCAATCCGAATTTCCGAGGGAGAATCCTCTTCTTCAGATGATGGAGTAGGTAGCCTATCCCTCCTAGGACGTTTGGCCGCCACTTTCATTCGAGGCATGGTGTTGAAACGGAGGAATTGAATTTAGGGCTTAGAGATCGACCGTTTGGGTGGAATGGGTAGAATTTATGGACAAAAATTGGGGATCTTTCGGTTTTTGGAGTAAAAAGATATGGGTTTTGTGATTTTGAGTGTAAAATGGAAAGATTAGGAGATGGGAAGATGATTGAGAGAGAAATGAACGGAAAAACCCTAGGGCGCGCAAAGATGAAATGAGGAATTTTGAAAAAGAAAGGGGTTAAAACCCTGATTTGCGCGCATACGGTCGACCGTAAAGCCCAAAAGGTCGTCCGTTTTAACTGAAAGTTTGATAAGTTAAATCTCTGCTCAAACGGACGATCCTACGGATGATCATAAGGTCGTCCGTTTAAGATAAAACGGTCGTCCGTTTAATCTACACGGTCGTCCGTTTAAAAACGTTTAATTTTGGCAAAAGTCTCTGCTTAGACGGATGATCATAAGGTCGTCCGTTTAAGATAAAACGGTCGTCCGTTTAATCTACACGGTCGTCCGTTTAAAAATGTTTAATTTTGGCAAAAGTCTCTGCTTAGACGGATGATCAATGGTTCATCCGTTTGACATGAAACGGTCGACCGTTTAATTTACTGGTCGTCCGTTTGACACAAAAACATTATAAACTTTGCTTTTTGGTCTTATTATCAATCTTTAACACATATTTGTCACATAAAGTGCAATCAATCATAAAAATGCATAGAGTTTAGCCACATATTTCACCTTCATCAAGTATGCCTAAATTTCGTCGAATATATGAAAATCTTTCAAGTGCTAGAGGTTTTGTGAGAATATCGGCCAATTGTTTTTCGGTGTTTACAAACTCCAAAGTTATATCTCCCTTTTGTGCATGGTCTCGTAAAAAGTGATGTCTAATCTCGATGTGTTTGGTACGAGAATGCAAAACGGGATTGTTAGATAAGTTGATCGCACTTGTATTATCACACATAATAGGAACTTTTTCAAATGAAATGTGATAATCATTTAGAGTTTGCTTCATCCATAGGATTTGAGCACAACAACTAGCGGCGGAGATATACTCGGCTTCGGCGGTTGACAAGGCAACGGAATTTTGTTTCTCACTAAACCATGAAACTAAAGCAAAGCCTAGAAAATGACACGTTCCACTAGTGCTTTTACGATCAATTGTGCAACCGGCCCAATCGGCATCCGAAAAACTAAGTAAATCAAAGTGAGTTTCTTTGGGATACCAAAGACCTAAAGATCTAGTTCCACTAAGATAACGGAAAATGCGTTTTACGGCACTAAGATGGGAATTCTTAGGATTAGATTGATATCTAGCACATAAGCATACACTAAACATAATATCGGGTCTACTAGCGGTTAAATAAAGGAGGGATCTGATCATACCTCGATATTTTGTTACATCAACGGAAGTACCTTGCTCGTCTTTGTCTAGTTTGATTGATGAGCTCATTGGAGTGTTCATTGGCTTCAACTCTTCCATTTCAAACTTTTTGAGCATATCCAAGATATACTTAGTTTGACTAATGAATATTCCATCATTGGTTTGTTTGATTTGGAGACCAAGAAAGAACTTGAGTTCACCCATCATACTCATCTCAAATTCCCTACTCATGCACTTAGAAAATTCTTCACATAGGGAGATGTTAGTAGCACCAAAAATAATATCATCAACATAAATTTGAACAACTATCATATCATTCTTTTTGGTTTTTATAAATAAAGTTGTATCCGTTTTACCCATTAAAAAATCATTTGATAAGAGAAATTTACTCAATCTCTCATACCATGCTCTAGTAGCTTGTTTTAAACCATAAAGGGCTTTTCTAAGTTTGAAAACTTTGTCCGGATACTTATGATTTTTAAAACCGGGTGGTTTGATGTCAAATTTTAATTAACTCGCAAGTGTACGAATCTAGTGGAATATAGATAGGTAAAAACGAGGTCGATCCCACAGAGACTGCTATGAGGAAGGTGTAATTTAATCCCAATTAACTGTCATTCTAGGCTAGTTGAGTTCAAAAGATTTGTTGTTGAAATTGTTTAACTAAAAGACTTAAGAAATAAGCTAATAAATGAATTGAGAATTCAAGTTTAAAAACACCAAGGTTTCAGAATCCACCATTGTCTAATTTAGCAATTATCCAATCATTCATTAATTCCCAAGAAAAACACATACGACAACCCGAAATCAATCTATTGTCGTCCCTAAAGATTTATCAATCACGTCCAGAAGAAGAATATAAAATATAGGCTCCCCTTATGCTTCAAACATAAACCACTTAAGCGTTTTTCGTATCAAGCTCAATTGAAAGAAAACAAAGAATCAAAGAAGTTCTAAGCATTCTATGTATCCCAATTCGAATAGAAGATGACGAAAAATCAAAAGCAATTAATAGATCATATTATATCACCAAGCATGGATTAATTAAATCAACATCTAACTATCAAAAATACATGATATTTAAGATGAAAGAAATCATATTTAATTAATTTAGTCAAGAACAAGCCATAAACGTTAAAGCTCTTAAGAAGGAATTAAACGAATAACGGAATAATCACTTAATTAAAACAAGGTTTCATCGTCTACCTTGGATAAAGAAAAACTAGAAGAACATGATTAAACTAGAAAAATAATAAATGATAAAACCCGGCATGGATTCAAGGAGAAGGAATCTTCGAAGAAGTCTTGATAGTCGAGGAGTCTTGTTCTCTTGATCTCTTCCGTCTTCTCTTGATTTGCTCTCCAAAAATCTCCCTGGTGTTATGAGAATATATCTCATATTTATACTACCCTAATTGTGCCCCAAAATATCTCCAAAGAATACAAAATTCGTGGGTCAAACATTACCTATTGAAATTAGGGCTAAAAAAAGGAAAGAAAATAAGAATTAAAAGCGCAGACAAAACATTGCACTGGGCGATCGCCCAGTGCTTTCCCGGGCGATCGCCCAGGTTGGCTGATTTGGCTTCTGCTTTGTGCCTCAGTTGCTGGGCGTTCGCCCAGCATTAAGCCGGGCGATCGCCCAGCTTGTCCCTTTTAAAGATTTGCACTTTGGTCCTTTAACTTCGGGTCTTCGTCATTTCAGTCCTCCAACTTTTTATAACATCAACTTTGGTCCTTCAACTTCACATCATCTCCAGTTTAGTCCCTCAACTTTGCATCATCTCCAGTTTAGTCCCTCAACTTTGGGTTGAGTGCAATTGAGTCCTTGAACTTATGAGATATCTTCTAAATCGTTGCTCTTTTTGCCCAAACTTCTCCAATTGTTCACCAACAAGTCCAAAACTGAAATAAAACAATAATAAACTAGATTAAGTAGAAAAGCAACTATTTGACGACATAAATGATTAATTAAAAGGCCAAAATAAGTGCATAAAACGCACTTATCAAACACCCCCAAACTAAACCTTTGTTCGTCCTCGAACAAAAACAAAACTAAAATAAAAATTAAAACTACGCTAACAGAATCATGGAAAATTAGTCAATGTTAAACTCCTTACCATATGCCTCAAGTTCAAAATAAAGCAACACTATTAAAAGGATATTAAACAACAGCACAAAAATTTTCACTTATCCGATGCTCGACCTCGTGTGAGTGTGTGAATAGCCAAAAATTAAACTTATACACGTATTAGACCATGACCAATATTGTGTGGTTGACATTTCAGCAATCCCGAACCCTTTGTAGTCATTTATTTCCTTGCACCTCTCGTAAGTTATCACACTTCTAAAGCTTTTCTCTCAAATCCCGAGGTGTTCTAGCGAAGTTGGTTTCTATTGATCATCACAATGCTCTTTCTTTTCAACGAAAGTGGTAAAACTTAGCACTTGTATTCTGAGAATTAGGATGGTGAGAGGTTTCTAAATTCTCATCTTCAGTCTCTAAGGTTCTAATCTAGCAATCCTTCCTGAGCACTTCTACTTTTTTTTTTATTTAACTCCTGTTAACAGTCTTACATCCTGTGCAATACTTCTCTTTCACTAGCTTTCTGTGTGACCCTTGTAGCGAGCTTTGGGTCGATGACTCCCAAGTCAGATGACCATAGGGCACCAGGTTTGAAAATACCCTAGCAGACTTAATTGCTCAAGTCCCACAGGCTAATAGAGTAGTGAAGATGTAAATTTGTAAATGTCGCTCTCTTTTCTTTTTTTTTTTTTTTTATTTTTTTTTTTTTGATACAGGACTCATGTAGCGAGCTTTGGGCCGATGACTCCCAAGTCAGATGACCATAGGGCACCAGGTTTTAAGATACCCTTACAGGCTTAATTGCTCGAGTCAGATATTTCATTTAATTTTTATCAGCTGCAAGTAGTGCTCAGTTCAGATTCCTTGACTATAACCCATTCAACCAAAGATGAGACCTAGAAAACCCAAACCATCAAAAGTCTTAGAACAAAAGTAGTAACTTTAACACCCCCAAACTGTTCTCAAAACAGTTTAGTCACTAGCTCTAAGAATGTAGGAACGGAATTTTTATCATGATACTCAGTCAATAATATCAACACAAACACTCAAGTCATGTCTCCAATAAATGATAAGTCAAAGTGGCTATGTGCTTTCTTAATCAGGTCTAACATAGATAAGTAATCAGATAAAAGAATGAGTTCAAGCGTTGTCTAATAGTCGACTAAAAATGTGCTCAATTTGAACAGATATCATCATTGGCGGTAGGATATTCAACAGCAACCAGACAAATTATTTTATTTTATTTTTTTTATTTTTTTTATTTTTTAAATAATTCAGTCATACAGATCAGAATGATAAGCAAATCAGAAGTTCTTAAGTAACATGATACTTTATAACCCACCCCCAAACAAAAACCTTACATTGTCCCCAATGTAAGAATAACATAAAGCATAAAGCACAGAGTATGAGGGAAAGGATCAGTTACTCCCCAGGGATAGATGTGGAGAAGAAGCATCTGGCAGGCTGAAAGATGTTGAACACCGTGGACACCGCAGGATCAGTTGCACAAAAGCAGTCCTAAAAGAAAAAACAGAGAAAACAACAAACAAAAACAACGAAAGCAAAATTTTTTTTTTCTTTTTAATAAAAACGATTTTCAAGTTTTTTTTTTTTTTTTTAAATAAAAACGATTTTCAAGTTTTTTTTTTTTTTTTAAATAAAAACGATTTTCAAGAAAGAAGGGCAGGATCACCCAGATTAATTTCTTCCTCCCCCTCGCGAGAGTGAAACTCCAAGTATGGTTTTAAACGTTGGCCATTAACCTTAAAAATATCACCATTTGTTGGGTTTTCAACCTCAACAGCTCCATGGGGATAAACAATGCGAACAATAAAAGGACCTGACCATCTGGAGCGTAGTTTACCTGGAAATAAATGCAGGCGAGAATTATATAAAAGTACTTTCTGACCTGGACTGAATGATTTTCTGACTATGTGCTTGTCATGAAAGACCTTCATTTTGTGCTTGTAAATCTTAGCATTCTCATAAGCATCATTTCGAATTTCTTCAAGTTCAGCTACCTGCAATTTCCTTTTTGACCCTGCTTCCTGCATATCAAAATTGAATTTCTTAATGGCCCAATAAGCACGATGCTCTAACTCAACCGGAAGGTGACAGGCTTTCCCATACACCAATCTAAAAGGGGACATCCCAATGGGTGTTTTAAAAGCTGTCCTATATGCCCATAATGCATCAGTGAGTCGTAAAGACCAATCTTTTCTATCAGGTCGAACTGTTTTCTCTAAAATATGCTTGATTTCACGATTTGAGACCTCAACCTGACCACTAGTCTGTGGATGATATGGGGTGGCCACCTTATGTGTGATGGAGTATTTTGCTAGAAGGGTTTGAAAATGTTTATTGCAAAAGTGAGATCCCCCATCACTGATAATGGCTCGTGGAGTGCCAAAGCGAGAGAAAATATTGCTTTTCAAAAATGCCACTACGCTTTTGTGATCATTGGTCCTACAAGGAATTGCCTCGACCCACTTAGAAACATAATCGACCCCAACTAATATGTAAAGATAACCAAAAGATGGAGGAAAAGGTCCCATGAAATCAATCCCCCAGACATCAAAAAGTTCAACTACGAGAATAGGATTAAGCGGCATCATGTTTCTTTTTGAAATGCTTCCCATGCGTTGACACCTATCACATGAAGAACAAAAACTATGAGTGTCACGAAAGAGAGTAGGCCAATAAAAACCACATTGCAAAATTTTGGAGGTAGTCTTTTTAGCACTGAAATGGCCTCCACACGCGTGGTCATGACAGAATGACATAACACTGTGGAATTCACTTTCTGGGACGCATCTCCTTATAATTTGATCAGCACAGTATTTAAACAAGTAGGGATCGTCCCAAAAGAAATTCCTCACTTCAGCCAGAAATTTAGTTCTATCCTGTTTAGTCCAATGTTTTGGAAGTTTGCCTGTAACAAGATAATTAACAATATCAGCAAACCAAGGCACAACATCAATATTCATGAGTTGTTCATCTGGAAACAACTCATTTAATGGTAATTTATCCTGCACAGAGTCAAGCACAATTCGAGATAAGTGGTCAGCCACAACATTTTCAGACCCCTTTTTGTCCCTAAATTCAATGTCAAATTCTTGCAAAAGCAAGACCTACCTAATCAATCTAGGTTTAGCATCTTTCTTAGTTAGAAGATATTTGAGGGCAGCATGGTCAGAAAAGATAATAACTTTACACCCTACAAGATAAGATCGAAATTTATCTAAAGCAAATACTACTGCTAGCATTTCTTTCTCTGTAGTAGAATAATTTAATTGTGCATCATTAAGAGTTCTACTAGCATAGTAAATAACAGAAGGTAACCGATCTAATCTCTGTCCTAAAACTGCTCCTACAGCATAATCAGATGCATCACACATAAGTTCGAAAGGCAAAGTCCAATCAGGTGGTCGAATAACAGGTGCAGTGGTCAGCACTTTCTTAAGATGTTCAAAAGCCTCTAAGCACGAATCATTAAAGATAAAAGGTACATCCTTAACAAGTAAATTGCATAAGGGTCTAGAGATTTTACTAAAATCTTGAATGAAACGTCTATAAAAACCAGCATGCCCAAGGAAAGATCTTACTTCTTTCACTGATTTTGGAGGTGGAAGATTGGAGATAAGATCAACCTTGGCTTTGTCAACCTCAATACCATTGCTGGAAATAATGTGGCCAAGAACAATACCTTGTTTCACCATGAAGTGACATTTTTCCCAGTTCAGTACTAAATTCTTTTCCTCACATCTCTGCAAAACTAATGTTAGATGGCGCAAACAATCATCAAACGAGTCACCATACACAGAAAAATCATCCATAAACACCTCAAGAAACCTCTCAACCATGTCAGAAAATATACTAAGCATGCATCTTTGAAAGGTAGCAGGTGCATTACACAAACCAAATGGCATTCGTCTATATGCAAAGGTTCCAAAAGGACAAGTGAAAGTAGTTTTCTCTTGATCTTCTGGAGCTATGGGAATTTGATTGTAACCCGAATAACCATCTAAGAAACAATAATAATCATGCCCTGCTAGTCTATCAAGCATTTGATCAATGAATGGAAGAGGGAAGTGATCTTTTCTAGTGACTAAGTTCAATTTCCTATAGTCAATGCACACACGCCATCCTGTAGTTACTCTAGTTGGAACCAATTCATTGTTTGCATTAGTAACTACAGTGATACCTGATTTTTTTGGGACAACATGCACAGGACTTACCAATTTGCTATCAGAAATAGGATAGATAATTCCAGCAACTAACAACTTAAGGACTTCAGTTCTCACAACATCTTTCATGTTAGGATTTAACCTACGTTGCATCTCTCTAGTGGACTTAGAATTTTCCTCAAGATGAATATAGTGCATGCAATCTACAGGATTAATACCTATTATGTCAGCAATGGTCCAACCTAGCGCCTCTTTATGTTCAGTTAAAACACCTAACAACTTACCTTTTTGTGCATCATCAAGGGCAGAAGAGATAATTACAGGTAAAGTTTCTGCCTCTCCTAAGAATGCATACTGCAAAGTGTCAGGCAATGCTTTGAGCTCTAACTTGGGCGGTTGTTGAACTGATGGGATGTTCTTCTTCTCACTTATTGGAAGTGGCTCAATTTTCTGTCTCCACTTACTTGTATCCATGACAGATGTTGACTCAAGCAAAGTGTTCACCTCATCTATAGCACCATCAACATCAAAATCTGTACCAAAATGGGTTAGACACATCATTAAAGCATCATCAAAGTTAGTTGAAATACAAGACTCATCAACCAATGCTTCTATCATGTCAACATCAGCAACATCCTCGTTGTCATGTGGTTGCTTGTTGACATTGAAGACATTCAATTCAATTTTCATGTTGCCAAAGGACAACTGCATGACTCCATTCCTGCAATTAATTACAGCATTAGATGTGGCTAGAAAAGGACGACCAAAAATCACAGGAATATGCTTAGTGGAGTCTCGAATAGGTTGTGTATCAAGTACAATAAAATCAACAGGAAAATAAAATTTATCAACCTGTATCAAAACATCCTCAACAATGCCACGAGGTACTTTCACAGATCTATCAGCAAGTTGTAAAATAACAGATGTTGATTTTAACTCGCCTAGTCCAAGTTGCATGTACACAGAGTAAGGCAGAAGATTGACACTAGCTCCTAAATCTAACAATGCCTTCTCAATTTTATGGTTTCCTATGATGCAAGAGATAGTAGGACAACCTGGATCTTTAAATTTAGGAGGGGTGTTGCTTTGAATTATCGAGCTAACCTGTTCAGTTAAGAATGCCTTTTTACGTACATGCAATTGTCTCTTTTTAGTACAGAGGTCTTTCAAAAATTTAGCATATGCAGGAACTTGCTTAATAGCATCAAGTAAAGGGATATTTATGCTTACCTGCTTGAAGATGTCCATCATGTCATTGATAGAATTACCTTGCTTTACCTTTGTCAACCTCTGAGGAAATGGGGCTTTTGGGATGTAGGATGGCTCATTGTCTTCTTTGTGAGCTTCTTGGACTGAATCATCAGTTGAGGTATTACCTGGAGAAATTAGTTGAGGCGTGTTTTGCTTTGAAAGATCCACTTTGTTGTCAACCAGTTTGCCTCGTCTCAAAGTCATGATGGCCTTCGCCTCTTCATGTTGGTTGCTTGAATCTGTTCCAATATTGTGCACCCCTTTAGGATTAGGAAATGGCTGACTAGGGAATTTACCTTTTTCGATGGTTGTTGCCAGCTGTTGTACTGATGAAGCCAGTTGCCCCATCATGTTCTCCATATTGGAAATGGATTGTGCCTGTGAGTTCTGGCTAGTGCGCATCTCCTTCTTGAACTCAGTGATGGTGTGATTCTGATGCTCCAAAGCAGCTTGTGTAGCTTTTGTCAAGTTTTGAAATGCCTCTTCCCATGGTTTAGGCTGTGCGAAGTTTTGGTTGAATTGTCTAGGCTGCTGAGGGGCTTGACCTGCTGTGTTATCCTGTTGATTACCCTGTGACCAAGAAAAGTTGGGGTGGTCCCTCCAACCTGGGTTATAGGTGTTGGAGTAAGGATTGTAAGGAGTCTTCCTCATCATGTTGAGGGCATTAGCTTGCTCAGCACCTGCTTCTGGTTCTGGAGGACTATTGACTGTCAATGAGGTCAATTTGCGAGAGATGTCCTCTATCATGCACTTGACTTCTTTGATTTCTGAGCTAGGTTCACTGCTGCGAATCTCATAGATACCTCTTTTCTTTGGCTCAGTTCTAGAGGATCTGCTCCGCTGTTGTGAATTGTCAGCCTGTTTTTGAAAGAAGGTCCAGATCTCTGTAGCATTTTTAGACATAAGCTCTCCCCCGCTTGTGGCCATCAACCATTCTTGAATATGTGGCAGCAATCCCTCCAAAAAGTATTGGCATAAATGCCATTTTTCATAGCCGTGGTGTGGACATTTCATGAGAAGCCCGTTGAATCTCTCCCAAGTTTCATAGAATGGCTCATTGTCTCTTTGCACAAACTCTGAAATTTCCCTGCGAATAGCATTAGTTTTGTGAACAGGAAAGTATTTGTTCAAAAATTTAGCAACCATTTGTTCCCAAGAAGTAATACTATTAGCAGGCAATGTATTAAACCAAGATCTAGATCTATCTTTCAGAGAAAAGGGAAATAGACGAAGTTTAACATTATCAGGAGACACATTCTCATATTTGAATGTTTCACATACAGCATAGAAATCAGTCAAATGATTATAAGGTTCTTCACTATCTAAACCATAGAAAGATGGGAGACAGTTAAGCACACTCGGTTTAAGCTCAAAATTCCTAGCTGTGACCTGAGGGTATTGTATGCATGAGGTGCTCAAATTAGCCAATGGACTAAAATAGTCCCTGAAAGGTCTCTCCTCAATTTCATCCCCCATAGCTACTATTGCTTCGGTCTCTTCAATTTTATCTAGATTAGTGGCTCGTTTTTGTTGGTGAAAAGTCCTTTCAATTTCACTATCTAGATGTTCTAGCTTAAGTTCTAGAGATCTACGACCAAGCATGCACAATGCAGATTTTTGATTTTTTTGAAATTTTTTTTTTTAAATAAATAAAAAAAAACGAAAATAAAATAAACAAAATAAAATCCTAAATTATAACTAGTCAAGAATGAAATTAACTAAAATTAAATTAACCTTCAGACGCAGTCCCCGGCAACGGCGCCAAAAACTTGATGTCAAATTTTAATTAACTCGCAAGTGTACGAATCTAGTGGAATATAGATAGGTAAAAACGAGGTCGATCCCACAGAGACTGCTATGAGGAAGGTGTAATTTAATCTCAATTAACTGTCATTCTAGGCTAGTTGAGTTCAAAAGATTTGTTGTTGAAATTGTTTAACTAAAAGACTTAAGAAATAAGCTAATAAATGAATTGAGAATTCAAGTTGTGTAAAAACACCAAGGTTTCAGAATCCACCATTGTCTAATTTAGCAATTATCCAATCATTCATTAATTCCCAAGAAAAACACATACGACAACCCGAAATCAATCTATTGTCGTCCCTAAAGATTTATCAATCACGTCCAGAAGAAGAATATAAAATATAGGCTCCCCTTATGCTTCAAACATAAACCACTTAAGCGTTTTTTGTATCAAGCTCAATTGAAAGAAAACAAAGAATCAAAGAAGTTCTAAGCATTCTATGTATCCCAATTCGAATAGAAGATGACGAAAAATCAAAAGCAATTAATAGATCATATTATATCACCAAGCATGGATTAATTAAATCAACATCTAACTATCAAAAATACATGATATTTAAGATGAAAGAAATCATATTTAATTAATTTAGTCAAGAACAAGCCATAAACGTTAAAGCTCTTAAGAAGGAATTAAACGAATAACGGAATAATCACTTAATTAAAACAAGGTTTCATCGTCTACCTTGGATAAAGAAAAACTAGAAGAACATGATTAAACTAGAAATATAATAAATGATAAAACCCGGCATGGATTCAAGGAGAAGGAATCTTCGAAGAAGTCTTGATAGTCGAGGAGTCTTGTTCTCTTGATCTCTTCCGTCTTCTCTTGATTTGCTCTCCAAAAATCCCCCTGGTGTTATGAGAATATATCTCATATTTATACTACCCTAATTGTGCCCCAAAATATCTCCAAAGAATACAAAATTCGTGGGTCAAACATTACCTATTGAAATTAGGGCTAAAAAAAGGAAAGAAAATAAGAATTAAAAACGCAGACAAAACATTGCACTGGGCGATCGCCCAGTGCTTTCCCGGGCGATCGCCCAGGTTGGCTGATTTGGCTTCTGCTTTGTGCCTCAGTTGCTGGGCGTTCGCCCAGCATTAAGCCGGGCGATCGCCCAGCTTGTCCCTTTTAAAGATTTGCACTTTGGTCCTTTAACTTCGGGTCTTCGTCATTTCAGTCCTCCAACTTTTTATAACATCAACTTTGGTCCTTAAACTTCACATCATCTCCAGTTTAGTCCCTCAACTTTGCATCATCTCCAGTTTAGTCCCTCAACTTTGGGTTGAGTGCAATTGAGTCCTTGAACTTATGAGATATCTTCTAAATCGTTGCTCTTTTTGCCCAAACTTCTCCAATTGTTCACCAACAAGTCCAAAACTGAAATAAAACAATAATAAACTAGATTAAGTAGAAAAGCAACTATTTGACGACATAAATGATTAATTAAAAGGCCAAAATAAGTGCATAAAACGCACTTATCATGGTTGCTCAACAAAAACTTCTTCTTGAATGACTCCATTCAAAAATGCACTTTTGACATCCATTTGAAAGAGAGTAAAATTCTTATGACATGCAAAAGCAAGAAGCATACGAATTGACTCTAATCTAACAACCGGGGCAAAAGTTTCTTCGAAATCGATACCTTCTTCTTGATTGTAACCTTGAGCCACTAATCTAGCTTTGTTACGCACAATTATACCATTTTCATCTCGTTTGTTTCGAAAAACCCATTTTGTGCCAATTACGGTTTGTGAATTTGGTCTAGCAACTAAATCCCAAACATGATTTCTTTCAAATTGATTTAGTTCTTCTTGCATAGCTAGAATCCAAAATTCATCAAACTCGGCTTCTTTAAAATTCTTTGGCTCGATTTGTGAAAGAAATGCAAAATTGTTATGAAAATTTCTAAAGGTATTTCTTGTACTTACTCCTTTTGATGGATCACCAATGATGAGATCTTTTGGATGAGAAGGGACAAACCTCCATTCTTTTGGTAATGATGAAGTGTTGGGATCTTCATGAGGTTCTTCTTCATTTTGTTGCATAATTGTTTCCTCCTCTTGTTGAATTTCAATGTTATTTGGATTCCCTTTGTCTTGATTTTGAACGCTTAGTTGCTCAAATGGGATTTCCAAATCTTCATCATCAATGACTTTTTCTTGCCCAATTGAGTTAGTTTCATCAAAAACAACATGCATAGATTCTTCAACTACTAAAGTTCTTTTGTTGAAAACTCTAAAAGCTTTGCTAGTAGATGAATATCCAAGAAAGATTCCAATATCGGATTTTGGATCAAATTTTCCCAAGTTTTCTTTTGTGTTTAAAATAAAGCACTTGCAACCAAAAACTTTAAAATATCCAATATTGGGAATTCTATTTTTCCAAAGCTCATATGGAGTTTTGGTTTTCTTTCGACTTACCAAAACTCGATTTAAGATATAACATGAAGTGTTTATAGCTTCGGCCCAAAAGTACTTTGGTAAATTGTTTTCATTCAACATGGTCCGAGCCATTTCTTGCAATGTTCGATTCTTCCTTTCTACTACACCATTTTGTTGAGGAGTTCTAGGAGCCCAGAAATTATGTTCATATCCATTGGATTTGCAAAAATCATCAAAGGCTATATTTTCAAATTCTCCACCATGATCACTCCTAATTGTGGTAATGGTGTATCCTTTTTCATTTTGGACTCTTTTGCAAAAATGTTTAAATGCATTTAAAGCTTCATCTTTTAAATTCAAGAAAATGACCCAAGTATATCTTGAAAAATCATCAACAATAACAAATGCATAATGTTTTCCACTTAAACTAGCGGTTCTAGAAGGTCCAAATAAGTCCATATGAAGAAGTTGTAAAGGTCTTGAAGTAGAAGAGTGTTGTTTAAGTTTGAAAGAACTCTTTACTTGTTTTCCAAATTGACAAGCATCACAAATTTTATCTTTTTCAAACTTTATATTTGGCAACCCTTTTACAAAGTTGTTTTTGGAGATTTTTGAAAGTAAGTCCATGCTAACATGACCTAATCTCCTATGCCATAACCAAGAATCATCCTTTATACTTGAAAGACATTTTATTTCCTTTTCAAGTTCAAATTCAATAGATATGATGTAAACATCTTTACTTCGGCTCCCCATGAACAATACCTCTTTAGATATAGCATCCTCAATGAGGCAATTGGAAGAATCAAATTTAATGAGATAACCTTTATCACATAATTGACTTATGCTAAGCAAGTTATGTTTGAGGTTATCAACTAATAAAACATTTTCAATAGATGGAGAAGAACGATTACCAATATTTCCAATGCCTATGATTTTTCCTTTGGCATTGTCTCCAAACGTCACATGACCTCCATCTTTTCTTTTGAGATTTGATAGCAAGGATCGATCTCCCGTCATATGTTTCGAACACCCACTATCCAAGAACCAATTGCTCTTGACTTTTTGTGGTACCTACAAAAATAATTTTAATTTTTGATTTTTGGTACCCACATAAGTTTGGGTCCTTGATAGTTAGAGCTTGTGGATTCTTTTATCCACTTGTGTTTCCTTTCAAAGAATAATTTCTTTTTAGTTAAGCAATTATAAGCAACATGACCATCTTTCTTGCAAAAACTACATGTGATGTTTTGTTGAGAAAACTTGGATGATTTTACAAAAATGGTTTCAAGGGATTTTTGTTTCAAGAGAGGTTTATATCCAATCCCTCCTTTGTTAAACACACATTTTTGCTCACCAAGCATTAATTCAAAATTTTTCTTTCCTTGGGTAAATTTGTGAACAATGCTTGTTAAATCAACCACTTTTTCTTTCAATAAAACATTTTCTTTAATTAAGGACTTATGATCATCTTTCTCTTTTTCAAAGTCCTTTTGAGCAATAAAAAGCTTCTTGACTACATTTTTCAACAAAGAGTGTTTATTGTTGAGAATAGAGTATTTTGACATAAGTTTCTCAAACTCTTCAAGAATTTCATCATAAGAAGAAGATAAGTCAATGTAAGAGTTATTGTTATTTGTACTTACCTCATCCTCAATAGCCATGAAGCACATATTAGCGATTTCTTCTTGAATTTCATCTTCTTCTTGATCATCTTCATCACTATCATCCCATGTAGCTTGAAGTGCTTTCTTTTTGATGAACTTCTTCTTGTTTGGGCATTCGGTCCTCTTGTGACCGGGTTTGTCACAATCGTAACATATGATCTTTTTATTCTTTTCTTCACTTTTGTCTTCTTTCTTTTGAAATCGCCTATTGTTTCGAAATCCTCTCCATTTCTTGACAAGAAGAACTAAGTCATCAAGTTCTTCATCACTCATGTTTGTATTGGAGGATCCTTCATCATTTGTTGATTTCAAAGCAATTTGCTTCTTGGGAAGCTCCTTCATCTCTTCTTTGCTTCTCCTCGTTTTCTCCTTTGTTTCGGCATTGTTGAGCTCATACGTCATCAATGTTCCATATAGCTCCTCCAATGGATAAGTGTTGATATCTTTTGTATTCTCTATCAACATCCTCAAGGAGTTCCAATCTTCCGATAAAGACCTAAGCATTTTGCTCACAAGTTCACCGTTAGTAAACTTTCGATCAAAGCCCTTAAGGCCATTAATAATATCGGTGAAACGAGTAATCATATCAACAATAGGTTCATCTTGTTTCATAAAGAAATTTTCAAAATCTTTTGTCAAAAGATTTATTTTGGTTTCTTTAACCTTGTTGGTACCTAAGTGAGTTATCTCTAATGCATGCCAAATATCATATGCGGAATCACATGTGCTAATACGATTAAACTCATTTTTGTCTAAAGCACAATAGAGTAAATTTTTGGCTCTAGCATTCAAAGACAACTTTCTTTTATCCTCTTCATCATATTCCTCTCTAGGCTTAGAAGTAGTTTGGTCCGGTTTATCATCAATTTTGATAATTTTTGTAGGCACATATGGACCAAACTCAATGACTTCCCAAATATTATAATCAATTGATTGAATATAGATCATCATTCTAGTTTTCCAATAATTGTAGTGAGAGCCATTAAAGAAGGGAGGACGATTTGTAGAATGACCCTCAAGGTTTTGAAAATTTTGGTTAGCCATTACTCAAGATTGTGAAATCAAAAAAATGAGCACCTTGCTCTGATACCAATTGATAGCCCAATAATAACTAACCAAGAGGGGGGTGAATTGGTTTTCTCAAACTTTTTCGAAAAATATTCTTAAAAATGAAATTTAAGAAATAAAAATTGATTCACTCAAATATAAGCACAATATAAGTAAATAAAAGAGAAGAGAGAGTGCAAACGATTTTTATAGAGGTTCGATCCAACCAATGATCTACGTCCCCCGTTACCAAGCTCTCCAACACGAGCACGGCCTTTCCACTATTTTGATTGACTTATGGTGCAATCCAAACCCTTACAATGTATCCGGTGACTTACAAACAAGGAGCACCGATCCTTATACAATATTGAGCTTTTCACGGGACCTCAATATGACCCAAATATATGAAGAAATTGATTTGAGTATTTCTCTCTAGATGAATGATAGATACAAGTTTAGTTCTAAGAGAGACTAACACTTTAATGAATAGCAATGAATAAGGAAAGCTCAAGTGTTAGAAGAAAACTTTGTTGAGAAAGATGAATCAAAGGTTTGATTTAATCAAACAAAGTTTTTCAATATGAGATATTGAAGATATAAATACAATGAAGCTTTGGATGAAGTTTTTCAATATGATTCTCTCTATAAATGCTCTTATAAGTGTTGTTGAATGATAATAAATGAAGTGGTATTTATAGAGATGAATTTTCGTCACTTTCTGACCAAACGAATGACCAAACGGTCGACCGGTCAGATTGGTCAGAACTAGCCGTTGAACTGCAAAAAGTCAGAACAGACACTTTTTGGACAGTGGCAGTCAAACGGTTGACCGGTTCATTTCAAACGGATGACCGGTTCAAACGGATGATCCAAACGGATGACCGTTTCCACAGTTTTGAAAAATGATTTTTGGCTTTGATACAAATATTTTATGTAAGTAATAATGACATGTGTTTTGTGCATAAAAATATTTTGAGCTTTCATTCATTTAATTGCTAAGGATTAAAGAGTTAATACCTTTACAATTTTATCTAAAAAATCTATTCTTCAATCTTGATCTTCGAATCTTGAATTTCGGCGGATCTTGAGATGCTTGAACTCTTGAATTGATTTTGACTTTGAACTTGTCATTGCATGAGAGTTCGATTTGTAGCGCTTTGAATTTTGCTTGAAAATAAAATGTTAGAAAACATAACCAATTTGTTTGTAATAATCAAAACATTAAGGTTTAAAGTTAACCTTAGGTCAACAGTAACGATGTCGATCCCACAGAGACTGCAATGAGGAAGATCCAATTTAATCCAAATTAACTATTATTCTAGGCTAGTTGGGTTGAAAAGAGTTTGGTTGAAATCATTTAACTTAAAGACGAATTAAATATGCTAAACAATTAAGTTAAAAAATCAAGTTGTTTAAAGTACCAAGGTTTCAGAATCCACCGTTGTTTAACTTAGCAATTATCCAGTTATTGATTAATTCTAAAAAAACAAACGACAACACGAAATCAATCTATTGTCGTCCTAAAATATTTATCAATTATATCCAACAGAAGAAAATCAAATATAGGCTCCCCTTATGCTTCAAACTTAAATTGCTTAAGTGTTCCCAATATCTAATTCAATTAAAAGAAAACAAAGAATCAAATGTTTCCTAAGCATTCTATGTATCCCAAATTGATAAAAAGATAACGGAAAATCAAAAGTAATTAATAGAACATGTTTAAGCACCAAGCATGAATTAATTAAATCAATTTCTAACAATCAAGAGTAAATGATGAAAGAAATTTTATGTAATTAATTCAAAAAGAACAAACCATGAACGTTAAAGCTCTAAAACGGAATTAAACGAATAACAAAATAATTACTTTGGTAAAACAAGGTTTCATTGTCTACCTTGGCTCAAGAAAATTAGAAGAACATAATTAAATTAAAAAGACAAAAATTGATGGAACCCGGCATGGATTTAAGGAGAAGAAATCTTCAAAAAAACTCTTAATCTCCAAGTAGTTGTCTTCTCTTGATTCTTCTGTCTTCCTCCAAGTTTGGCTCCCAAAAATTCCCCCTTTCTTTGACCTAACTTTGGTCTTTATATAGGGTTTTACTAGTTTTGAAACTTGTGTACATGAAAAGACGAAAAAGACCTCGACTAGAATTAAAAATAAGCTAAAAAGTAACCAGACGAGCCGTAGAAGCATATTGCCACGGTCAAATCGCAGTTTGCAAACCGCGATTTTACCGCGGCAAACAGTAACATTTCTGCTAAAATTTTGTTCCAATGACCATATTGCACATCTGGTCCCCAAAGCTCCTATATATATTATTTGGTCCCAACTTCAATTTTTAATTGCAGGTTTAGTCCTTTTTGCTCCAAAGCTTTATGTTTGGTCCCATACTTTTGATCTTGGTCATTTTAGTCCTCAAACTTTAATATTGTCTTCGTCAATCCTCCAACTTTCTGTAATCTCCATATTTGATCCTTCAAGTTTTCAATTGAGTGCAACTGAGTCCCCGTACTTCTGAGACACCTTCCAATTCATCGCTTTTTTTAATCCATTCTTCTCCATTTGCTATTAAACAGGTCCAAAACTGAAATTTAAAGAATAACACAATAAATTAAGAAGAAAATCTATAAAATGACATGACAAAATCTTAGTTTAAAGACCCAAACAAGTTCATAAAATGCACTTATCATTTTGCTAAAATTCTTATTGCTCTAACCACGGGTCATGGATTGAAAAATCATTTTTTCTCCATGAAAGTAAACTAAAAGTGATTTCCAATGGTATTTGATTTATCAAAATCTAGAAATTTTTAAAAATTAGTGATTTGCGAAGGTTTTATTGTACAATTTTTGCGTTGTTTTGCTAAAATCTTTATAACTTTGAACAAAGGTCTTGGATTGAAAAGAAAAATTTCTCCATGAATGTAAATTGATCGAGCTTTCCAATGGTATTTGATTTATTAAAATCTTGAAATTTCAAAAAATTCGTTATTTGAGAAGGTTTTACCAAACGATTTGTGCTTTGTTTTGGTAAAATCCATATAAATCTAAACAAGGGTCATGGATTGAAAAATTATTTTTCCTATATGAAATTAAGCTAATAGAAGTTTCCAATGGTATTTGATTGATAAAAATCTAGAAATTTCAAAAAATCAGTGATTTATGAGATTTCTACCATACGATTTATGCGTTGTTTTGTAAAAAAAATTATAACTATAAACACGGGTCATGGATAGGAAAATCGTTTTTTATCCATGAAAGTAAACCGATTGAGCTTTCCAACGGTATTTCATTCATCAAAATCTAGAAATTTTTAAAAACCACAATACAATTTGTGCGTTGTTTTTGTAAAATCTTATTAACTCTAAACAAGGGTCATGGATTGGAAATTCATTTCCCTATGAGGAAGTAAACTGATAGAGCTTTCAAATAGTATTTGAATCATCAAAATCTAGAAATATCAAAAATTCAGTGATTTGCAAAGGTTTTACCATACAATTTTTGCGTAGTTTTGCTATAATCTTTATAACTCTAAACAAAAGTCATGGATTGGAAAATATTTCTTTCTCCATTAATGTAAATTGATAGAGCATTCCAACGGTATTTGATTCATCAAAATCTTGAAATTTCAAAAAATCAGTTATTTGAGAAGGTTTGACCATACGATTTTTGCGTTGTTTTGGTAAAATCAATATAAATCTAAACAATGGTCATGGATTGGAAAATTATTTTTCATGTATGAAAGTAAACTAATAGAACTTTCAAATGGTATTTTATTGATAAAAATCTAGAAATTTAAAAAAATTCGTGATTTGCAAGGTTTTACCATCCATTTTATGCGTTGTTTTGCTATAATATTTATAACTCTAAACAAATGTCATGGATTGAAAAATAGTTCTTTCTCCATGAATGTAAATTGATAGAACTTTCCAATGGTATTTGATTCATCAATATCTAGAAATTTTAAAACATTTTGTGAAGGTTTTACAATACGATTTGCGCGTTGTTTTTGTAAAATACATATAAATTTATACAAGGGTTATCGATTGGTAAATCATTTTTTCTTTATCAAAGTGAACTGATAGAACTTTCCAATTGTATTTGATTGATCAAAATCTAAAAATTTCAAACAATTATTGATTTTCGAGGTTTTACCATACAATTTATGTGTTGTTTTGCAAAAAAAAATTATAACTATAAACACGTGTCATGGATTGAAAAATCGTTTTACTCCATGTAAGTAAACCGATAGAGCTTTACAACCATATTTGATTCATCAAATTTTAAAAATCAGTGATGTGCGAGGGTTTTACAATACGATTTTCGCATCGTTTTGGTAAAATCTTATTAACTCTAAACAAATGTCATGGATTGGAAATTCATTTTTCCTATAAGAAAGTAAAGAGATAGAGCTTTCCAATGGTATTTGATTGATCAAAATCTAGAAATATCAAAAAGTCAGTGATTTATGAATGTTTTACAGTACGATTTATGCGTTGGTTTGCTATAATCTTTATAACTCTAAACAAATGTCGTGGATTGAAAAATCCTTCTTTCTCCATGAATGTAAATTGATAGAGCTTTTCAACGGTATTTGATTCATCAAAATCTTGAAATTTCAAAAAATTAGTGATTTGAGAAGGTAAACCATACGATTTATGCGTTATTTTTGTAAAATCAATATAACTCTAAACAAGGGTCATGGATTGGAAAATTATTTTTCCTATATGAAAATATGCTAATTGAACTTTCCAATGGTATTTGATTGATCAAAATCTTGAAATTTCAAAAAATTATTGATTTATGAGGTTTTACCGTACGATTTATGCGTTGTTTTGAAAAAATAAATTTATAACTATAAACACAAGTCATGGTTTGGAAAATCTTTTTTCTCTATAAAAGTAAACGATAGAGCTTTCCAACAGTATTTAATAAATCAAAATCTAGAAATTTTAAAAAATCAGTGATTTGCGAAGTTTTACCATACGATATATGCGTTGTTTTGTAAGAACATTTATAAAACACGGGTTATTGATTGGAAAATATTCTATCTCCACAAAAGTAAACCGATATAGCTTTCCAACAGTATTCGGTTAATCAAAAGCTAGAAAGTTTTAAAAATTAGTTATTTGTGAAAGTTTTACAATACGATTTGTGCGTTGTTTTGGTACAATCTTATTAACTCTAAACAAGGGTCATGGATTTGAAAATCATTTTCCTATAAGAATGTAAACTCATAAAGCTTTCCAATAGTATTTGATTTATAAAAATCTAGAAATATACAAAAATCCGTGATTTGCAAAGCTTTTACCATACGATTTGTCCATTTTTTTGGTAAAATCCATAATATGTAAACAAGGATCATTGATTGGAAAATAATTTTTTCCTATATGAAAGTAAAATGATAGAACTTTTCAATGGTGTTTGATTGATCAAAATCTAGAAATTTCAAGAAATCAATGATTTCCGAAGTTTTACCATATGATTTATCCATTGTTTTGGCAAAAAAATTTATAATTATAAACACGGGTCATTGATTGGAAAATCCTTTTTCTCCATAAAAGTAAACTAATAGAGGTTAGCAACAGCCTTTGATTAATCAAATCTAGAAATTTCAAAAAAAAAAAAAAAATCAGTGATTTGAGAAGGTTTTACCATACCATTTGTCCGTTGTTCTGCTAAAATCTTTGTAAATCTAAACAAAAGTCATGGATTGAAAAATAGTTTTTTTTATCTATGAAAGTAAACTGATTGAGCTTCTCCATGGTATTTGATTAATCAAAATCTAGAAATTTTAAAAAATCAGTGATATGAAAAGATTTTATTGTACTATTTGTCTGTTGTTTTGCTAAATATTTGTAAATCCAGACAAGGGTCATGGATTAGAAAATAGTTTTTTTTATCTATGAAAGTTAACTGATTGAGCTTCTCCATGGTATTTGATTCATCAAAATCTAGAAATTTCAAAAAAATCAATGATTTGAAAAAAATTTACCGTACGCTTTTTGTGCGTTGTTTTGCTAAAATCTTTATTACTCTAAATAAGGTTCATGGATTGAAAAATCATTTTTTCTCCATGAAATTAGACAAATAGAGGTTTCCAATGATATTTAATTCATCAAAATCAAGAAATTTCAAAAAATCATAGTTTTGTGAAGGATTTACCGTATGATTTGTGCATTGTTTTGGTAAAATCCTTATAAATTGAAACAAGGGTCGCGGATTGAAAAATCATTTTTTTCTATTAAAGTACATTGGTAGAGCTTTCGAACGATAATTGATTCATCATAATCTAGATATTTTAAAAAATCAGTGATTTGCGAAAGTTTTACCATACGATTTGTGTGTTTTATTAGTAAGATCAATATAAATCTAAACAAGGGTCATTGATTAGAAAATCATTTTTCATATATGAAAGTAATGTGATAGTATTTTTCAAATGGTATTTGATTGAACAAAATCTAGAAATTTTAAAAAATCAAAGATTTGCGAAGGTTTTACCATACTATTTATGTATTGTTTTGCTAAAAATTTTAGAACTCTAAACAAAGGTCGTGGATTGGAAAATTGTTTTTTCTCCATGAATGTAAACTAATAGAGCTTTCCAATTGTAATTGATTCATCAAAATCTTGAAATTTCAAAAAATCCGTGATTTGAGAAGGTTTTACCATATGATTTGAGCGTTGTTTTGGTAAAATCCATATAAATCTAAACAAGGATCATGGATTGGAAAATTATTTTTCCTATACGAAATTAAATTGATAGAACTTTCCAATGGTGTTTGATTGATAAAAAATTTAGAAATTTCAAAATATTAGTGAATTGAGAAGGTTTTACCATACAATTTGTGAGTTGTTTTGATAAAATCCATATAAATCTAAACAAGGGTCACGGATTGAAAAATCATTTTTCCTATATGAAAGTAAACTGATATAACTTTCCAATGGTATTTGATTGATCAAAAATATAGAAATTTCAAGAAATTAGTGATTTGCGAAGTTTTACCATACGATTAATGCGTTGTTTTGCTAATATCTTTATAACTCTAAACACGGGCAATGGATTGGAAAATAATTTTTTCTCCATGAAAGTAAACTGATGGAGCTTTCCAATGGTTTTTGATTCATTAAATTCTAGAAATTTTTAAAAATCAGTGATATGAAAAGATTTTTTCGTACGATTTGTGCTTTGTTTTGCTAAAATCTTTGTAACTCAAAACAAGGTTAACGGATTGGAAAATTATTTATTTCCATGAAAGTAAAATAATTGAGCTTCCCAACGATGTTTGATTCATCAAAATGGAGAATTTTTTTAAAAAAAACATGATTTGCGTACGATTTGTGCGTTGTTTTTGTAAAATCCTTATAAATTGAAACAACGGTCATGGATTGAAAAATCATTTTTTTTTCTATAAAGTACACAAATAGAGCTTTCGAACATTATTTGATTCATCAAAATCTAGAAATTTCAAAAAAACAGTGATATGCGAATGTTTTACCATACTATTTGTGCATTGTTTTTGTAAAATCCATATAAATCTAAACAAGGGTCATCGTTTGGAATATCTTTTTGCCTATATGAAAGTAAACTGATAGAGTTTTGAACGGTTTTTGATTCATCAAAATATAAAAATTTCAAAAAAGCAATGATTTGCGAATGTTTTACCACACGAATTATGTGTTGTTTTACTAAAATCTTTATAAATCTAGACAAAGGTCATGGGTCATGGATTGGATAATCGTTTATTTTTTCCATGAATGTAAATTGATAGATCTTTCCAACGGTACTTGATTCATCGAAATCTTGAAATTTCAAAAATCAATTATTTGAGAAGGTTTTACCATATGATTTGTAATTTGTTTTGATAAAATCCATATAAATCTAAACAAGGGTCCCAGATTTGAAAATCATTTTTATATATGAAAGTAAACTGATAGAGCTTTACAATGGTATTTCATTGATCAAAATCTAAAAATTTCAAAAAAAATCAGTGATTTACAAAGTTTTACCATACAATTTATGCTTTGTTTTGCTAAAATTTATATAGCTCTAACCACGAGTCATGGATTGGAAAATTGTTTTTTCTCCATGAAAGTAAACTAAGAGAAATTTCCAACGGTATTTGATTAATCAAAATCTAGAAATTTTTAAAAATCAGTGATTTGCGAAGGTTTTTCCATACAATTTATGCGTTGTTTTGCTAAAATCTTTATAACTCTAAACAAATGTTATGGATTGAAAAATCATTTTTTTCCATGAAAGTAAACTGATAGAGATTTCAAATAGTATTTGATCCATCAAAATCTAGAAATTTTAAAAAAAATCAGTGTTTTGAACGGTGTTTGATTCATCAAAATATATAAATTTTAAAAAATCAATGATTTGCGAATGTTTTACCACACGAATTATGTGTTGTTTTACTAAAATCTTTACAACTCCAGACAAAGTTTGTGGATTCAATAATTGTTTTTTCTCCATGAATGTAAATTGATAGATCATTACAACGGTATTTGATTCATCAAAATCTTGAAATTTCAAGAAATCTGTGATTTGAGAAGGTTAAAACCATACGATTTGTAAGTTGTTTTGATAAAATCCATATAAATTTAAACAATGGTCAGGGATTGGATAATCATTTTTCCTATATGAAAGTAAATTGATAGAGCTTTTCAATGGTATTTGATTGATCAAAATATATAAATTTCAACAAATCAGTGATTTACGAAGTTTTACCATACGATTTATGCGTTGTTTTGCTAAAATTCTTATAGCTCTAACCACGGGTCATGAATTGAAAAATCATTTTTTCTCCATGAAAGTAAACTAAAAGCGCTATCCAATGGTATTTGATTTATAAAAATCTAGAAATTTTTAAAAATTAGTGATTTGCGAAGGTTTTACCATACAATTTATGCGTTATTTTGCTAAAATCTTTACAACATTAAACAAAGGTCATGGATTGAAAAAATATATTCTCCATGAAAGTAAACTGATAGAGATTTCTAACGGTATTTGATCTATCAAAATCTAGGAATTTAAAAAAAAAAAAAAGTGATTTGCGAAGGTTTTACCATATGATTTTTCGTTGTTTTTCTAAACTCTTTATAACTCTAACACAGGTCATGGATTGGAAAATATTTTTTTCTCCATGTAAGTGAACTGATAGATCTTTTCAATAGTATTTGATTCATCAAAATCTAGAAATTTTAAAAAATCAGTAATTTACGAATGTTTTATAATACGATTTGTGCGTTGTTTTTCTAAAATCTATATAACTCTAAACAATGGGTCATAGAATGGAAAAAAAATTTTCCTATATGAAAGCTAAATGACAGAGCTTTCCAATGGTGAATATTTAAAAAATCTAGAAATTTCAAAAAATAAGTGATTTGCGAATGTTTTACCATACAATTTTTGCGTTGTTTTGCTAAAATCTTTATGACTCTAAACACGGGCAATTGATTGAAAAATAATTTTTTCTCCATGAAAATAAACTGATAGAGCTTTCCAATGGTATTTGATTCATCAAAATCTAGAAAATTTAAAAAGTCTGTAATTTACGAAAGTTTTACAATACGATTTGTGTGTTGTTTTGGTAAAATCATTATAACTCCAAACATGGAATGGAAAATTATTTTTTCTCTATGAAAGTAAACTGATAGAGATTTTCGATGGTATTTGATTCATCAAAATCTAGAAATTTTTAAAAATCAGTGAATTGCAGAGGTTTTAACATACTATTTGACCGTTGTTTTGCTAAAATCTTTGTAACTCTAGACAAGGGTAATGGATTGGAAAATCATTTTTTCTCCATTATAATAAACATATAGAGCATCCCAAAAGTATTTGATTCATCAAAATCTAGAAATTTCAAAAATTCAATAATATGCGAATGTTTTACCATACTATTTGTGCGTTCTTTTGGTAAAATCCAAATAAATCTAAACTATGGCCATTGTTTGGAATATCTTTTTCCCTATATGAAAGTAAACTCATAGAGTTTTTGAATGGTATTTGATTCATCAAAATCTAAAAATTTCAACAAATCTGTGATTTACAAAGTTTTACCATACGATTTAAGCGTTGTTTTGCTCCATGAATGTAAATTGATAGATCTTTCCAACGGTATTTGATTATTCAAAATCTTGAAATTTCAAAAAATCAGTGATTTGAGAAAGTTTTACCATATGATTTGTAAGTTGTTTTGATAAAATCCATATAAATCTAAACAAGGGTCACAGATTGAAAATCATTTTTCATGTGTGAAAATATACTGTTAGAGCTTTTCAATGGTATTTGATTGATCAAAATCGGAAATTTCAAAAACTCGGTGATTTACGAAGTTTTATCATACAATTTATGCATTGTTTTGCTAAAATTCTTATAGCTCTAACCAAGGGTCATGGATTGGAAAATTGTTTTTATCAAAATCTAGAATTTTTTTTTAAAATCTGTGATTTGTGATGGTTTTATCATACAATTTATGCGTTGTTTTGCTAAAATCTTTATAACTCTAAACAAAGGTCATGGATTGAAATAATCATTTTTTATCATTGAAAGTAAACTGATATAGATTTTCAATGGTATTTGATCCATCAAAATCTAGAAAATTTTTAAAAAAAATCAGGGATTTGCTAAGGTTTTACCATACGATTTTTTTTGTTTTGCTAAAATCTTTATAACTCTAAACACGGGTCATGGATTGCAAAATATTTTTTTCTCCATGTTAGTAAACTAATAGATCTTTCCAACGGTATTCATCAAAATCTAGAAATTTCAAAAAATCAGTGATTTGCGAAGGTTTTACCAAACTATTTGTGCGTTGTTTCGCCAAAATCTTTATAACTCCAAACAAGGGTCATGGATTGGAAAATCATTTTTTCTACATGAGAGTAAACTCATAGAGCATTCCAACGGTATTTGATTCATCAAAATCTATAAATTTCAAAAAATCATTTATTTGCGAATGTTTTTTTGAGTTGTTTTGCTAAAATCTTTATAGCTCTAAACAAGGGTCATGGATTGGAAAATTATTTTTTCTCCATGAAATTAAACTAATAGATCTTTCCATCGGTATTTGATTCATCATAATCTTGAAATTTCAAAAAATCAGTGATGTGCGAGGTTTTACCATACAATTTGTGCGTTTTATTTTATTTTTGTTAAAATCCATATAATCTAAACAAGGGTCATGAATTGGAAAATAATTTTTCCTATATGAAAATAAACTGATAGAGCTTTCTAATGGTATTTGATTTATCAAAATCTAGAAATTTCAAATAATTAGTAATTTGCGAAGGTTTTACCATATGATTTATGCGTTGTTTTGTTAAAATCTTTATAACTCTAAACACATGTCATGGATTGGAAAATCATTTTTTCTCCATGAATGTAAAATGATAGAGCATTCCAATGGTATTTGATTCATCACAATCATGAAATTTCATAAAATCAATTATTTTAGAAGGTATTTCCAGTAACGCATCGGATTTTTTCTCAACCCGGAGGATCACTAAAATAATATTTAATTAATATTTGACAACTCTAAATAATATTTCTCGTGCGCTTGAAGAGTTTTAAAAAGGTAACTATCGCAGAAAATAACAAGTGCGTAAGGTAAAAAGGATTTTTCTGCAAATTTTCATGGTTTTGCTTATACCATTATAGGTGTCGCCAAACTTTATTTGACCATTCAAACGAACTCCAAGAATTACGAAAATTTAAATGTAGATATATGGGACTACAGACTACAACATGTTAAAATTTAAAACCTTATCTAAGTTGTTTGGTAGGTGAAAATATTAGCCAAAATTTCTTGAAAATTTGTCCCGAGTGCCTTAAGGCTGCCAGCTAAAACGTTCATAATAAATTCATATGATGGAATTTTTGAGTGATTCCAATTGCTGCCATTTGAACACATATAAGGCTTTCTATAGCTACTAATTTCACTCAAAAAAATCAAACTTATAAAGAGTTATGATTTTTCAAAAAAGGGATAGTAAGCTGAAAATTCAAAAAAATGAAACTAAGCAATTTCTAACTTTAAACTTTAAACGGCAAAAAAACCAACATCTCGTTTTTCGTACATATTACATAATTAAATACTGAAAAAACAATACTTAAAATATCTTATTTATATCATGATTGACCCAATCATCTCGACGTCAAAACTTAAATAAGGAAATTACACGTCATGCTCGCTAGCCTACGCCATAGCATCAACACCAACCAATTCAATCTGAAAATTTGTTCATTTTGGGGTGAGTATTTCATAAATACACTCAGTAGCAATACATACTAACATGTGGAAAAAATTATAAGGAAACATAAATGCTCATGCCATCATTTTAAACGTACATAGGAACAACATAAATTGGTAACTGGCACTATTAACTTAAATGTGATTTCCTTCAATCACCGTCATGCATATGTGATTACCTTCAATCAAAATTATAATGTTCCTTCATAGATAATTTTCATGGAATTTATATAACATAATAATTTTTTGAGCATCATTTAAAAATTATTGCAAAAGTAGTAAGTAAAACTAACTCGAAATAGAGTTTCAGGTTGAAGTTGTAATGGAGAATGATTTGCTACTGCACCTTTTCCAAAATAAATCGGTACCTCTGCCTTTTTGTTCTACCAAAATATAGTATGGTCACAAGCTTTAAATGAAGTTGAAAAATAGAGAATTATGGGCAGAATTTCAGAGATGAAAATGGCTGGAATTTTTTTTTATAGAACACTGCAACAACTTACTGCTGGACCAGAAATTTGGTGACGAAAGAGAGAGAATAAGACTTATATATATTGGTTGATAAATGAGGATAATTCTAGCGACTTTTCTGGGCACTTTTGGTGGCTGAAAATGAAGATGAAAGTGACTAAAAAGGTAAAGAAAAAACACAGCAAACACTTACTGCTGGGTTGAAAACGAAGGGAGAGAAAGTGTGGTTTTTTTTTTGCCAAATTTGTGCAGAAGAAGCAAGGGTAAAGCTTCTAATGATGGCCAAAAATCTGGAAAGAAAATGGGACTTGCTGCTGTATTTATGGGGCTAAAAATAGAGTGAATTGCTGGAGTTTATGTGGGATTGAAATGAAGGGAATAATGAGGATTATGGGGAATGAAATTGAGGACTTTTGGGAGGGAGAAATAGCTGTTAGGTTGGTGGCTGAAATGTGAGGGAAAAGGGGGTAAAAAATGGGGCTAAAAACTAGGAGACGGAAAACCATTTTCTTTAGGTTAGGGGGCTATTGTGGACGGTTTTGGAGTATTTCAGATGTAATTCAAGTGGATTAGAGGGTGTGAAAATGGTTAGGTAGTTGACAGTTTTTGGCAGGAAACATGGGTAATGTAGCTGATGGAAATATGGGACCTAAAATGTGGTTTTCAACAGTTTTGGAGGGGAAATATGGGGGCTGTTTTCATCAAGTTTAGGAGAGGATCAAGGGGACGTTTTCAACAGTTAGATTAGGGGTTAATTATTTGCAATAGGTGGGTAACAAGGTGGGTAAAAAGTGTTGATCAAGGGGGGAAAATGGCTTAAGGAAATGGGAGAAGTGGGTGGTTTTACTTAGTCATTAGGGGCTGTTGGAGTTATAAATTGGCTGGGTTAATGGGCTATTTGGTGTGTTTAATTTGGCAAGAAATAAGGGGTTCTTTGGTAAAGTCTTTAATTTCTTGCAATAGAATAGCACAATAATGAAGTTATTCTAAGTGAAAAGTTGACTGAAAAATTGTTGAAACTAAGATGAATGAATTGACCGAAAATGGGTAGAGAAGATGTTTTATTTTATTTTCGTTAGTTTTCAATTTTTCGGTTGGTCTAAAATAAATCTAAAATTAACTAAAGATAAATTATCGGGTTAAAAAAAATTAATTAGTCTCGGTGAATAATAAAATTTCATGCACGTCATATCAAATAAAAGGCAAGCTCGTGCAAAATAATCACTACTAAAATATTTTAAATCATATTCAGAAGATCGTAGTGACGCTGGAAGTTAAAATTTTATTTCCTTGAAATTAAAAGACGAAAATTTTTTCATTCGTCACATTTCCATATGATTTATGCGTTGTTTTGGTAAAATTCTTATAAATCTAAACAAGGGTCATGGATTGAAAAATTATTTTTCCTATACGAAAGTAAACGGCTAGAGCTTTCCAATGGTATTTGATTGGTCAAAATCTCAAAATTTCAATAAATTATTGATTTGTGAAGTTTTACCAAACGATGTATGCGTTATTTTGCAAACAAAATTATAAGTCTAAACACGGGTCACGGATTGGAAAATCATTTTGTATATATGAAAGTAAACTGGTAGAGCTTTCTAACGGTATTTGATTCAACAAAATCTAGAAATTTCAAAAAATCAGTGGTTTGTGAAGGTTTTACAATACAATTTGTGCATTGTTTTGCTAAAATCTTTATAATTCTAAACAAGGGTCGTGGATTATAAAAACATTTTCTCCATGGAAGTAAACTAATAGAGCTTTTCCAACGATATTTTAATCTTCAAAATCTAGAAATTTTAAAAAATTAGCGATTTGCGAAGGTTTTACAATATGATTTGTGTATTGTTTTGCTAAAATCTATATAACTCTAAACAAGGATCATCGATTGGAAAATCATTTTTTCTCCATGAAAGTAAACTGATAGAGCTTTCTAACGGTATTTGATTCAAAAGAAACTATAAATTTTCAAAAAATCAGTGATATGCGAAAGTTTCAATATGCGATTTGTATGTTGTTTTTCTACAATCTTTATAAATCTAAACACGGTAATAGATTGGAAAATAATTTTTTCTCCATGCAAGTAAACTGATAGATCTTTCCAACGGTGTTTGATTTATCAAATTCTAGAAATTTTGAAAAATCAGTGATTTGCGAAAGTTTTACCATACGATTTGTGCGTTGTTTTACAAAAATCTTTATAACTCTAAACACGGGTCAAGGATTGGAAAATAATTTATCCTATATGGAAGTAAATTAATAGGACTTTCCAATGGTATTTGATTTATCAAAATCTAGGAAGTTCAAAAAATCAGCGATTTGCAAAGATTTTCACCATACGATTTGTGCGATGTTTTACTAAAATCCATATAACTCTAATCATGGGCCATGGAAGGAAACAAAAAATTTCTCCATAAAAATAAATAGATAGAGCTTTAAAACGGTATTTGATTCATCAAAATCTAGAAATTTCAAAAAATTAGTGATTTACGAAGGTTTTATCATACGAATTTTGCATTGTTTTGCTAAATTCTTTATAACTCTAAACACGGGTTATGGATTGAAAAATAGTTTTTTTCTTCATAAACGTAAAATGATAGAGTTTCCAACTATATTTGATTCATCAAAATCTAGAAATTTTAAAAAATTAGTGATTAGCGAAGGTTTTGCCATACGATTTGTGCGTTGTTTTGCTATAATCTTTATAATTCTAAATAGGCATCATGGATTGGAAAATCATAAAGTTTAGGAGGGGATCATGTGGATGTTTTCAATGGTTAGATTGGGGGTTAATTAGCTACAATAGGTGGGTAACAAGGTGGGTAAAAAGTGTTGATCATGGGGAGAAAATGGCTGAAGGAAATAGGAGGAAGTGGGTGATTTTTGCTTAGTCATTAGGGGATGTTTGGAGATATAAATTGGCAGGGTTTAAGGGGCTGTTTGGTGTGTTTAATTTGGCAAGAAATAAGGAGTTATTTGGAGAAGTCATTATTGCAGTAGAATATCACGATAATGAAGTTGAATCTAAATGAAAATTTGACTGAAAAATGGTTAAAACTAAGATGAAAGAATTGACTGAAAATGGGTAGAGAATGTGTTTTATTTTCGTTAGTTTTCAAATTTTCGCTTGGTCTAAAATAAATCTAATAGTAACTAAAGATAAATGATTCGGGTTAAGAAAATTTAATTAGTCTCAATGATTAATAAAATTTCATGCACGTCATATCAAATAAAAGGCAAGCTCGTGTAAAATAATCGTGACTAAAATATTTTAAATCGTACTTGAAAGTTCGTAGCGACACTGGAAGTTACAATTTTATTTCCTTGAAATTACAAGACGAAATTTTTCCAGTTGTTACATTTCCAAACGATTTGTGAGTTGTTTAGGTAAAATTCATATAAATCTAAACAAGGGTCGTGGATTGAAAAATCATTTTTTCTATATAAAAGTAAACTAGTAGAGCTTTCCAATGGTATTTGATTGATCAAAATCTAGATATTTCAAAAAATCAGTGATTTTTGAAGTTTTACCATTTGATGTATGTGTTGTTTTGCAAAAAAAAAAAATTATAACTCTAAACACGAGTCATGGATTGGAAAATTGTTTTGTCTCTATGAAAGTAAACTGGTAGAGCTTTCCAAAGTATGTAATTCATCAAAATTTAGAAATTTCAAAAAATCAGTGGTTATCGAAGGTTTTACAATACGATATGTGCATTGTTTTGCTAAAATCTTTATAATTCTAAACAAGGGTCGTTGATTAGAAAATCATTTTTTTCTCTGTGGCAGTAAACTGATAGAGCTTTCCAACGATATTTTAATCGTCAAAATCTATAAATTTCAAAAAATAAGTGATTTGCGAAGATTTACAATACGATTTGTATGTTTTTTTTTTCTAAAATCTTTATAATTCTAAACAAAGCTCATGGATTGAATATGAAAGTAAACTGATAGATAATTCCAGCGGTATTTGATTCATTGAAATCTTTAAATTTCAAAAAATCAGTAATTTACAAAGGTTTTTTTGGCGTTGTTTCGCTAAAATCTATATAACTCTAAAAATGGTCAACAATGGTCATGGATTGGAAAATCATTTTTTCTCCATGAAAGTAAACTGAAGAGCTTACCAACGGTATTTGATTCATCAAAATCTAGAAATTTCAAAAAAATCAATAATTTGCGAAGGTTTTATCATACGATTTGTGTCTTCTTCTTCTTCTTTTTTTTTTTTTTTTTGTAAAATCCTTATAAATCATAACGCATGTCATGGATTGGAAAATAATTTTCTCTATATTAAAGTAAATTGATAGAGCTTTCCAATTGTATTTGATTTATCAAAATCTAGAAATTTCAAAAAATCAGTGATTTGTGAAGATTTACCATACAATTTGCGCGTTGTTTTGGTAAAATCTATTTAACTCTAAACAAGGGTCATGGATTGGAAAATAATTTTTCCAACATGAAAATAAATAGATAGAGCTTTCCCATGGTATTTGAATCATCAAAATCTGGAAAGTTCAAAAAATCAATGGTTTGCGAAGGTTTTGCAATACGAATTGTATGTTGTTTTGCTAAAATCCATATAGCTTTAAACACGTGTCATGGATTAGAATATCTTTTTTTTCTCCATGACAGAAAACTGATAGAGCTTTCCAATGGTATTTGATTTATCAAAATCTAGAAATTTTAAAAAATCAGCGATTTGCGAAGGTTTTACCATATTATTTGAGCGTTATTTTTTGCTAAAATCTATATAACTCTAAACCAGGTTCATGGATTAGAAAATCGTTTTTTCTCCAAGAAAGTAAACTAATAGAGCCTTTTAACGATATTTTCAACAAAAACTAAAAATTTAAAAAAATAGTGATTTGCAAAAGTTTCACCATGCAATTTGTGCGCTATTTTGCTAAAATCTTTACAAATCTAAACACATGTCATAGATTGGAAAATATTTTTTTCTCCATGTAAGTAAACTGATAGAGCTTTCCAACGTTATTTGATTCATCAAAATCTAGAAATTTTGAAAAACCAGATATTTGCAATGGTTTTACCATACAATTTGTGCGTTGTTTTGCAAAAATCTTTATATCTCTAGACACGGGTCATGGATTAGAAAATAATTTTTCCTATATGAAAGTAAACTGATAGAGCTTTCCAATTGTATTTGATTTATCAAAATCTAGAAATTTCAAAAAATCATCGATTTGCGAAAGTTTTACCATATGATTTGTGCTTTACTTTTGTAAAATCCTAACAACTGTAGACAAGGGTCATGGATCATAAAATCATTTTTTTCTAAATGAAGTTAACTGATTTAGTTTTCCAACGCTATTTGATTCATCAATTTCTAGAAATTTCAAAAAATCAGTGATTTGCGAATGTTTTATCATACGATTTGTATATTGTTTTGCTAAAATCTTTGTAACTCTAAACATAAGTCATGGATTAGAAAGTAGTTTTTTTCTCCATGAACGTAAAAAAAATAGAGCTTTCCAACTATATTTGATTCATCAAAATCGAGAAATTTTAAAAAATTAGTGATTTGCGAAGGTTTTACCACATGATTTGTAAGTTGTTTTGCTAAAATCTTTATAACTCTAAACACGCGTCTTGGATTGGAAAATCATTTTTCTCCATGTAAGAAAACTGGTAGAGCTTTCCAACGATATTTGATTCATCAAAATCTAGAAATTTAAAAAAATCAGTGATTTGCGAAGTTTTACCGGACGATTTGTGCATCGTTTTGGTAAAATCTTTATAACTCAAAACAAGGGTCGTGTATTCGAAAATTATTTTTTCTCCATGAGATTAAACTAATAGAGCATTCCAATGGTATGTGATTCATTAAAATCTTGAATTTTCAAAAAATCAGTTATTTGGTAAGTATTTCCATACAATTTGTGTGATGTTTTAGTGAAATCCATATAAATTTGAACAAGAGTCATGGATTGGAAAATCATTTTTCCTATATGAAAGTAAACTGATAGAGATTTCCAATGGTATTTGATTGATCAAAATTTACAAATTTCAAAAAATCAGTGATTTGCGAAGTATTACCATATGATTTATGCGGTGTTTTGCAAAAATAAAATTATAACTCTAAACACAAGTCATGGATTGGAAAAACATTTTGTCTCCATTAAAGTAAACAGATAGAGCTTTCCAATGGTATTTGATTCATCAAAATCTAGAAATTTCAAAAAATCAGTGGTTTGCGAAGGTTTTACAAAACAATTTCTATGTTGTTTTGCTAAAATCCTTATAAATCTTAACAATGGTCATGGATTAGAGAATAATTGTTTCTATGTAAAAGTAAACTAATAGAGCTTTCCAACGGTATTTGATTCTTCAAAATCTAGAAACTTCAAAAATCAATGATTTGTGAAGGTTTTACCGTACGTTTTGTGGGTTGTTTTACTATATCTATATAAATCTAAACAAAGGTCATAGATTTGAAAATCATTTTTTCTCTATCAAAGTAAACTGATGGAGCTTTCCAACAGTATTTGATTCAACAAAAACTAGAAATTTTAAAAAATCAGTGATTTGCAAAAGTTTCATTATACGATTTGTACGTTATTTTGCAAAGATCTTTACAACTCTAAACACGGGTCATGGATTGGAAAATATTTTTTTCTCCATGAGAGTAAACTGATAGAGCATTCCAACATCATTTGATTCACCAAAATCTATAAATTTCAAAAAATTAGTAATTTGCGAAGGTTTTTTTGCGTTGTTTTGATAAAATCTATATAAATCTAAACAAGGGTCATCGATTGGAAAATCATTTTCTCTGCATCAAAGTAAACTGATAGAACTTTCCAACGGTATTTTTTTCATCAAAATCTAGAAATTTCAAAAAATCATAGATTTGTGAAGGTTTTTACCATATGATTTGTGCGTTATATCAATAAAATCCTTATAAATAAGAACACGGGTCATGGATTGGAAAATAATTTTTCCTATATGAAAATAAGATAGAGCTTTCCAGTGGCATTTGATTTTTCAAAATCTAGAAATTTCAAGAAATCAGTGATTCACGAATATTTTACAATACGATTTGCGCATTGTTTTGCTAAAATCTATATAACACTAAAGAAGGGTCATTGATTGGAAAATTATTTTTTCTCCATAAATGTAAATTGATATAGCTTTCCAAAGGTATTTGTTTTATCAAAATCTAGAAATTTTAAAAAAATCAATAATATTTGAAGGTTTTATCGTATGATTTGTGCATTGTTTTGCTAAAATCAGTATAACTCCAACCAAGGTCATAGATTGAAAAATCATTTTTTTCTACTTGGAAATAAACTGGTTGAGCATTCAAATGGTATTTGATTCATCAAAATCTTGAAATTTTAAAAAATCAGTGATTTGATAAGGTTTTACCATACTATTTGTGTGTTGTTTTGCTAAGATCTTTATAACTCTAAACACAAGTCATGGATTGGAAAAATTTTCTTTCTCCATAAACTGATAGAGCTTTTCAACGGTATTTTATTCATTAAAATCTAGAAATTTCAAAAATTCAGTAATTTGCAAAAGTTTAACCAAACTATTTGTGCATTGTTTTCATAAAATCTTTTTAACTATAAACAAGGGTTATCTATTGGAAAATCATTTTTTCTCCATGAGAGTAAACTGATAGAGCATTCCAACATTATTTGATTCATCAAAAGCAATAAATTTCAAAAAAATTAGGGATTTGCGAAGGTTTTTTGCATTGTTTTGCTAAAATCTATATAACTCTAAACAGGGGTCATGGATTGGAAAATCATTTTTTCTCCATCAGAGCAAACTGATAGAACTTTCCAACGGTATTTGTTTCATCAAAATCTAGAAATTTCAATAAATCAAAGATTTGAGAAGGTTTTACCATATGATTTGTGCGTTATATTGGTAAAATCCTTATAAATAAAAACACGGGTCATGGATTGAAAAATAATTTTTCTTATATGAAAGTAAACTGATAGATATTTTCAATGGTATTTGATTTATCAAAATCTAGAAATTTTAAAAAATCATTGATTTGCCAAGGTTTTACCATACGATTTGTGCATTGTTTTGTTAAAATCTGTATAACTCTAAACGAGGGTAAGGGATTGAAAAATCATTTTTTCTCCATTAAAATTTAACTGATAGAGCTTTTCAATGGTATTTGATTTATCAAATTCTTGAAATTTCAAAAAATCAGTGATTTGCGAAGATTTTACCATACGATTTGTCCGTTATTTTGGTAAAATTCTCACAAATCAAAACACGGATCTTGGATTGGAAAAAAAAATTTCTCCATGAAATTAAAATGATAGAACTTTCCAACGGTATTTGATTCATAAAAATCTTGAAATTGTAAAAAATAAGTGATTTGAGAAAGTTTTACTATACGATTTGTGCAGTATTTTGGTAAAATCCTTATAAATCTAAACAAGGGTCATGGATTGGAAATAATTTTTCCTACAAAAAAAATAAACTGATAGAGCTTTTCAGTGGCATTTGATTTATCAAAATCTAGAAATTTCAAGAAATTAGTGATTTGCAAAGACCATACGATTTGCTCGTTGCTTTGCTAAAATCTATGTAACACTAAACAGGAGATTGGAGATCATTTTTCTCCACAAAGGTATACTGATATAGCTTTCCAAAGGTATTTGTTTTATCAAAATATAGAAATTTAAAAAGAAAAAAATCAATGATTTGAAGGTTTTACCGTATTATTTGTGCGTTGTTTTGCTAAAATCTATATAACTCTAAACAAGGTCATAGATTGAAAAATCATTTTTCTCCATGAAAGTAAACTGATTGAGCATTCAAATGGTATTTGATTCATCAAAATCTTGAAATTTTAAATAATCAGTTATTTCCGAAGGTTTTACCATACGATTTGTCTCTTTTTTTTATATAAAATCTTTATAACTCTAAACACAAGTCATGGATTGGAAAATCTTTCTTTCTCCATGTAAATAAACTGATAGAGCTTTCCAACGGTATTTTATTTGTCAAAATCTAGAAATTTCAAAAAATCATTGATTTGCAAAAGTTTTACCGAACGATTTGTGCATTGATTTGATAAAATCTTTTAACTATAAACAAGGGTCATCTATTGAAAAGTTATTTTTTTCTCCATGAGAGTAAACATGTTGAACATTCCAACGTATTTGATTCATCAAAAGCTATAAATTTCAAAAAACCAGGGATTTACGAAGGTTTTTTTTGCATTGTTTTGCTAAAATTTATATTACTCTAAACAAGGGTCATGGATTGGAAAATCATTTTTTCTCCATAAAAGTAAACTGATAGAACTTTTAAACGGCATTTGTTTCATCAAAATCTAGAAATTTCAATAAATCATATATTTGCAAAGGTTTTTACCACATGATTTGTGCGTTATATTGGTCAAATCCTTATAAATAAAAACACGGGTCATGGATTGGAAAATAATTTTTCCAATAATTTTTCCTATATGAAAGTAAACTGAACTATTTGATTTATCAAAATCTAGAAATTTCAAAAAATCAGTGATTTGCGAAGGTTTTACTATACAATTTGTACGTTGTTTTGTTAAAATCTTTTTAACTCTAAACAATGGTCGTGGATTGAAAAATCATTTTTTCTCCATGAAAATTTAACTGATAGAGCTTTTCAATGGTATTTGATTTATCAAAATTTTGAAATTTCAAAAAATCAATGATTTTCAAAGGTTTTACCATACGATTTGTCCGTTATTTTGGTAAAATCCTCACAAATCAAAACACATATCTTGGATTGGAAAATCATTTTTTCTCCATGAAAGTAAAATGATAAAACTTTCCAACGGTATTTGATGCATCAAAATCTTGAAATTGTAAAAAATCAGTGATTTGCGAAAGTTTTACTATACGATTTATGTAGTGTTTTGGTAAAATCCTTAAAAATCTAAACAAGGGTCATGGATTGGAAAATACTTTTTCATACAAAAAAATAAATTGATAGAGCTTTCCAGTGGTATTTGATTTATCAAAATCTAGAAATTTCAAGAAATCAGAGATTCGCGAAGATTTTACCATACGATTTGCGCGTTGTTTACTAAAATCTATATAACACTTAAGAAGGGTCGTTGATTGGAAAATCATTTTTTCTCCATAAAGGTAAACTGATATAGCTTTCCAACGGTATTTTTTTAATTAAAATCTAAAAATTTAACAAAATCAATGATTTGTAAAGGTTTTACCATACGATTTGTGCGTTGTTTTGCTAAAATATATATAACTCTAAACAAGGTCATAGATTGAAAAATCATTTTTTTCTCCATGAAAGTAAACTAATTGAGCATTCAAATGGTATTTGATTCATCAAAATCTTGAAATTTTAAAAAATCAGTGATTTGCGAAGGTTTTAACCATACGATTTGAGTGTTGTTTTGCTAAAAAATTTATAACTCTAAACACAATTCATGGATTGGAAAATCTTTCTTTCTTCGTGTAAATAAACTAATAGAGCTTTCCAATGGTATTTGATTTATCAAAATGTAGAAATTTTCAAAAATAAGTGATTTGCAAAAGTTTTACCAGTCAATTTGTGCATTGTTTTGATAAAATCTTTTAACTATAAACAAGGGTCATATATTGGAAAATCATTTTTTCTCCATGAGAGTAAAGTGATAGAGCATTCCAATGTTATTTGATTCATCAAAAGCTTTAAATTTCAAAAAATCAGTGATTTGCGAATGTTTTTTTCATTGTTTTGCTAAAATCTATATAACTCTAAACTGGGGTCATTGATTGGAAAATCAGTTTTTCTCTATCAAAGTAAACTGATAGAACTTTTCAACGGTATTTGATACATCAAAATCTTGAAATTTCAAAAATTTATAGATTTGCGAAGGTTTTACCATATGATTTGGGCTTTATATTGGTAAAATCCTTATAAATAAAAACACTAGTCATGTATTGGAAAATAATTTTATCTATATAAAAGTAAACTCATAGAGCTTTCCAACGATATTTGATTCTACAAAATCTATGAACTTCCAAAAATCAGTGATTTGCGAAGATTTTACCCGTACGATTTGTGGGTTTTTTTACAAAAATCTATATAACTCTAAACAAGGGTCGTAGATTGAAAAATCATTTTTTCTCCATCAAAGTAAATTGATAGAGCTTTCCAATGGTATTTGATTTATCAAAATCTAGAAATTTCAACAAATCAATGGTTTGCGAATGTTTTATCATACGATTTCTGCGTTGTTTTGCTAAAATGTATATAACTCCAAACAAGGGCTAAGGAATGGAAAATCTTTTTTTCTCCAAGTAAACTGATAGAGCTTTCTCCATGTAAGTAATTTGATAGAGCTTTCCAACGGTATTTGAATCATCAAAATCTAGAAATTTAAAAAAATCAGGGATTTGCAAAGGTTTTACCATACTATTTGTACGTTATTTTGCAAAAAATATTTATTACTCTAAACACGAGTCATGGGTAGGAAAATAATTTTTCCTTTATGAAAGTAAACTAATAGAGCTTTCCAATGGTATTTGATTTATCAAAATCTAGAAATTTCAAAAATCAGTGATTTGCGAATCTTTTTACCATATGATTTGTTCGTTGTTTTGCTAAAATCTTTTTAACTCTAAACACGGGTCATTGATTGGAAAATCGTTATTCTCCATGAAAGTAAACTAATTCAGCTTTCCAATGGTATTTAATCTATCAAAATCTAGAAATTTCAACAAAGTAGTGATTTGCAAAGGTTTTACCATACGATTTGTGCGTTATTTTGCTAAAATGTCTATAACTCTAAACAAAGGCCATGGAATGGAAAATTGTTTTTTTAATTAAAATAAAATGACAAAGCTTTCCAACGGTATTTGATTCAACAAAATCTAGAAATTTCAAAATATCATTGATCTTCGAAGGTTTTACCATACGATTTGTGCATTGTTTACGTAAAATCCTTATAATTCTAAACAAGGGTCATGGATCGGAAAATTATTTTTTTCTCTATGAAAGTAAACTGATAGAGTTTCTCGATGGTATTTGATTCATCAAAATCTTTGGCCGTGGAGCCTCGTCACCCGAGGTAACACAAGACTCAGCCTAAGACTCTATCTCAAGATCCTTCTCTGGGTAATCCTCGACCTAGATAACTAGATGGGCCTTAAACACTAACACTGGCTCCAGCTCTGGCTCGACTATTGGAGCAAGCTCGGGAATGGGCTCAACTACTGGAGCTGACTCAGGGATATGATAGAGACCTGCACCATATAAAATGTACTCCTCCCAGTGTATAATGAGCGCTTCACAATACACGTCATATTCTACCTCCGGGTGGTAGATCTCCTCCAAATCCCTAAAAATATCCATGGAAACCAGTTGTTCCGGGCCAATCAGTGAGTCAATCACATGAGCAATAGACTCGACATCGATGGTTACTAAATCATAGTTCATCGCCCTGATACGTGTTGCCCTATGGTTACCGATATGATGGCCAATTTACCATTTGAGATCCGAAGCAAAAAGTATATAATCGTTCCTTGCCGCTTCGGCACGTTCTATGAAATCATCACTCAGTGGAACCATGTCTGAGATACAAATTATGAAGGGTTCGATTATCATCTTTTAATTTAAAATAAAGGAGTAATATAAATTTTCATCTTAACTTAACATATCATCGTAAAGGAAACACTTAAAATTTTCTATAAATAAGTGTTCCATTTATCATACTTAACCACATAAAAATAAAATTTTAATTACCCACATTTTAACTCATAACTGGCGTAGCGCGGCAATGCCGAGTTGCAATACCCATATTATTTCTACTTAGAGCATCCGCGACTACATTTGCTTTACCTGGATGGTAAAGGATAGAGTAGTCATAATCATTTACTAATTCCAACCATTGTCATGCCTCATATTCAACTCTTTTTGGGTGAAAAAGTACTTGAGACTCTTATGGTAGGTGTAAATTTCACACTTGCTTTCATAAAGGTAATGACACCAAATTTTCAAGGCGTGAACTACCGTCACAACATGTCCAAGGAATTCTATTCAGTCCAACCAAAATTCACATTTCATGAATTTGGCATACAACTTTTCTCTCTGCAAAGTCTCCAATACTATTCTCAGGTGCTCTTGATGTTGTTCGGGATTCTTGGAATAAATCAAGATGTCATCGATGAGCACAATGACGAACTGATCTAAATATTGATGAAAAACTCAGTTCATTAAATCCATATATACCGCTGGAGCATTTGTCACTCCAAAGGGCATTACTATAAATTCATAATGCCCATAGCGAGTTCGGAATGCTGACTTTGGTATATTCGATGGCCTGATTTTTAGTCGATGATAGCCCAACCTCAAGTCAATCTTCAAAAATACAAAAGCACCCTTCAATTGATCAAACAAATCCTCAATTCTTGGAAGTGGATATTTGTTCTTAATCGTCAATTTATTCAAGTCATGGTAGTCAATGCACATTCTCATCTATCCATCTTTCTTCTTCACGAAGAGTATTGGAGCTCTGTTGTGAAAATAACGTGATTGCAAGTGTACAATATCGTTAACAAGTAATAAAGTGGACTTTTTGAGTCCAGATTATCGTTCCCACGAAGACTATCTTATTTAGATACTAGTTAAATTAATCAAAGTGCTAGTCTATTGAAAACAATTTAAAATCAATTGAACTTAAATATTTAAGCTAGAACTTTGGATTTTTCGAAAATAATAATAAAGCGAAAATCAAGAATTAATAAAATATGATGGTTGAAGCGTTTGGACAAACGAATTCACCTAGTTGTCATCTCTAATTCCTCCTCTCAAGATTTGTTTTCTAAAGTTGTATTCGGTCGAATTCACAAATTTAACCTAATTTACCTCTCTCGAGTTCAAATTAGTCCTATCTAATTAAGTCAACTTAGGCAGTCAGAATGGTCCTTAATTAGATGCATGAAATCTCCTAGGAATTCAATTCAGACCGGAGCAATAATAAAAGGGTATCTCTACCTTTCATCCAATTGCCGGATTTTACTACGTGATCTAGATCAATAATTCACTTCTCAGTTCATTACAATCCATAAAATCAATGAAATAATGGCCAATCATTCAAAGCATTAAGAAAAGAAGTAAAATCAAATACTTAATCAATTTATAAATCAAAACTTGAGATTCGAAATTAGAGAATTAAACTTAGGCTACATCGTTCATCCAAACATTAAATCTAGCTATTCATGACTCGGGAGAAAGAAAAGATGAAGAGAATTGTAGACATAACCGGATCTTGAAAATAATAGAAGAAGAACCGCTGAATATCTTGCACCAAGAAATCTTTGTCTTCAAGCTCCAATCTTCAATTCCGCCTTTGTTCTTCGTCTCTTGGTATCTCCCTCTCTCAATATGACTTTTTACAAGAATTTCAACAACCCTTGTTATGAGTGTATAAGTCCTATTTATAAGTCTCTCAAGATGACCTAAAAGATCCCTCAAAATCCTCAAAATCGTGGACTACAAGTTTCTTAATTGTTTTTTAACTCAAATAAGGAAATAAAATAAAATAAAATTCGCATGCCAAAAAATGGCCTGGGCGAATGCCCAGGCATGCTGAGGGCGAATGCCCAGGCTGGGAAAACAGCCTCAGTCGTTTGCTGCTTCAGCTGGGCGCACGCCCAGCTCATTTTTTGTCCATTCTGCGCTTGTGGTCCTTCAACTTTTGATTGTAGTCATTTTAGTCCTCTGATTCCTTCTTATATTTCAATTCAGTCCTCTTTTATTTGCACCCCATGTCTTTCAACTTTTGGAGGTTTGCAAGTTGATCCCCATCTCCAAGTTTTCGTACACTTTCAGTCCTTTTCGCCTATTTTGCTTTGTTTTTTCTCCAATTCCATCCGATCTTGGGTTTTGAACTGAAATAATTAAATCAACACACAATTAAGTAGAAAAGTACTTATGAGCACTTACAATTGTCCACTTTTGATAGTCTAGATAAGTGTAAAATCACACTTATCAAATACCCCCAAACTTGAACATTTGTTCGTCCTCGAACATAACTATTAACTTCAATAACCAAACAAAATATATTATAACAGATAGTTTACCGTATTTGCCTCATGTTTTGAACAATCAAACAATTCATAATAAAACTTCTAAATCATGCTACCAAAATCAATCATTTTGACTTATCCGATGCTTGACAGATATCAGTGTGTACACATAGTCAATTCAATCACCATGAGCCTTTAGGTCGATGATATTATGCCCCCCAATGGTCAAATATTTCCTTTCTCGCTCGTAAGAATACACACCCCCAAACTGATATTCAATTTTCTCACCCCGGGTATTAGCTCTAAAGGGACTCTCAAGACACTTATTCTTTTACTGCTCAAAATTTGGTTAGGTCTAGCCAATCCATTAGCTATCTAGATCTGTGATCATTCTCCCTTCATTGAGTGCTTTGACCATCAAGTTTTCACTAAGTAAGTCAAACCCACTAGTAATCTATATCCCCAAGTTATGCGCAAAATGGTTCAATCTTGCTTTCTTTTTTTTTTTTTTTTAATCTTATGTGTAAGACCTCACTCCCTTAAGCTTTCTAGATGACCCTTGTAGCGAGCTTTAGGCCGATGGCTCCCAGGTCTGTTAAACCTTAGGGCACCGAGTTTTGAGAACTCCAGTGGACTTTATCACTCGAGTCAACTAGGCTACGAAGAGAGGTATAAGATAATGCAAGTGCCATTTTTTTTTTTTGGCAAGATAAACACGCGGGGATTAGATTTCTAGCATCCGGTCAATACCTAGATTCCACTTGGTAGCCAAAATACACCCCACACAACTATTATTCAAACACGGAATCAACACCTATCTAAACAGCTTCTACACTGGTTTAACCACCCCCAAACTAACCTTTTACCCGGTTAGGTAATTGAGTAGTCAATTGGTAGAATTGGTTTTCTCAACTAGGATTCCCTACGCTTTCACTGTATTCTATTCAATATACCAACCCAGCGTAGTGAAATTCATGACCATAAATCACACTTAATCATATCTCACATGGATAAGTAAAGTTTATAAAACAGGCACAAGTAGCATAACCTAGTCATAATTCATGAATTGACATCAGTTTCAAATAATATCCTCATAGGCCGGCAAGGCTATCCAACATACAAGCACACAAATTTTTTTTTTTTTTTTAGCATACACAAACATAATGAAAGTAATTAAAGTCTAATTAAAGTCACCCCAAACTTAAAGTTCACATTGTCCTCAATGTAAGAAAAACGTAGAGCAAAAGTAAAAACTAGGAAAGGATCAAGAACTTCCCGGGGGTAAATGTGGAGAAGATGCATCCGGCTGGTGGAGTGGTCCCACCAAAGTAGAGGGTCGAAAAGAAGCAAGCTGCTGTGAAAAACTAGAGACAGTCTCCGTTATGTGCGCGACATTCTCATCGAGGGTTTCCATACGGCTCCCAATACGACTCACCTGATCGTGCATTGCATGGTACTGGTAATCCAGGGTACGCTGATTGGATCGAGTCCGAGCGTCAGTTTGCTGCCAATCCCTCACCTGACTGGTCACATAGCGCAAGTCACCAAGCATAGCCTCCTGGTTCTGATGTATGTGTATCATCGCATTCTCAATGGCGCTAACAGCTCGACCCATCTCTGTCTGAGCCGCCATAAGCTGCGCGAACTGAACGCTGAAGTCGGAACCAGCAGCTGTCGGTGGTGGGGGAGGTGCCTCATCTTGAAAATCCTCATCTGCATTCCCGGCCCTAGCAGGGTGTGCTCTAGCACCTCCGGCTGCCAACTTGGTCTCCGAGTTCTCAACACTACGGGCATTGAATAAGGGGGCAGGGGGGTCGGCTTCCTCGCTGGGGAAAATGGGAACTCTCTGAGTGAGATAGATCCCGCTTATAAGACAAGAAAAATGAATGGCGCGCTGGGAGTCCACCTCAGTAGCTAATTCTTTGATGAACTCAAAGATGTGAGTCCCCAAGTCGAACTTACGGAGCCTTGCTAGATGATATAACAGGATGGCCCAGTGCTCATTAAATTTCGTCCTCTGTCTAGTGGGACTAATGTTGGAACTGACAAAAATATGTAAGACGCGCAATTCCCTGGTAAGCTGATCATGCATGAACCGAGGGGTGTCCAAAGGCCAAGCATCATCCCGACCATATAAATAACGGGCCACCAACGCCATGTCAATGGTGGATTTTGCCGTTGGGAAATCCTCAACATAGTGTTTCACTCTCTGGCCATTAACTTTGAAATTTCCTTTGGTTGGATGAGTCAATTCAACCGTGCCATACGGAAAAACCTTGGCGATTGTGAATGGTCCGGACCACTTTGATCTCAGTTTTCCAGGGAACAGTTTGAGTCGCGAATTGTATAACAGAACTTGATCCCCAACCTGGAATACTCGGTGCCGAATGTGTTTATCATGCCAGTTCTTAGTCCTTTCTTTATAGATCACCGAGTTTTCATAGGCATCCATTCTGAATTCATTCAGCTCGTTCAACTGCAGCAGCCTAGTTTCTCCGGCCTTGTCCAAATCCATGTTCAACTTTTTAAGTGCCCAATAGGCCTTGTGCTTGAATTCGACTGGTAGATGGCAAGCTTTTCCAAACACCAAACGATAAGGAGACATGCCAATAGGGGTTTTGAAAGCTGTGCGGTATGCCCAAGTGCATCATCAAGCTTCTTGGACCAATCTTTTCGAGTTGAATTAACAGTGAGCTCGAGGATTCGTTTCAACTGTCTGTTAGATGTCTCCACTTGCCCACTAGTTTGTGGGTGATAAGCTGTGGCAACTCGATGCTGTACCCCATATTTGTTGAGGACCGATTTAAATAAACGGTTGCAAAAATGAGAACCACCATCACTTATAATAGCTCGGGGAGCTCCATATCTGTTGAAAATATATTTCTTGATGAACCCAACCACCACTGTTGCATCATTAGTTGGTAATGCTTTTGCTTCCACCCACTTGGTCACATAATCAACCGCTACAATAATGTACTTGTTGGAATAGGACGGTGGAAATGGTCCCATGAAGTCGATGCCCCAAACATCAAATAATTCTACTTCAAGGATATTGTTTAACGGCATTTCGAGACGGGCGGAGATGTTACCTATTCGTTGGTATCGATCACAGGATCGACAAAAACTGTGCACATCTTTGAATAATGTGGGCCAGTAGAAACCACACTGTAAAACCTTAGCAGCGGTTTTGGTAGGACCAAAATGACCACCATAAGCCGAAGAGTGTACACGTGCAAGTATCGGTTTCATTTCTTCTTCTGGAACACATCTTCTGATAATCTAATCTGGGCCTCTCCGGTATAGATAAGGTTTCTCCCAAAAGTAGAATTTAGCCTCATGGACTAGTTTTTTCTTCTGCTGATAAGAAAATTCTGGTGAGAGAATTTGACTGACCAAATAATTGACTAAGTCAGCATACCACGGTGCATTCCCAATCTGCAAGATTTGTTCGTCTGGAAACACTTCATTTATGTCAACATTATAGTGGACTCTCCCCGCTCCAGTCTAGATAAGTGATCTGCCACCTGATTTTCTGTCCCCTTTTTATCACATATTTCAATGTCAAACTCTTGTAACAACAAAATCCACCGAATTAATCTAGGCTTGGCATCTTTCTTCCCAAACAAATACTTAAGAGCTGCATGGTCGGTGTAGACAATTACCTTTGACCCAATGAGATAGGAACGGAATTTGTCAAAGGCAAAAACTACAGCGAGCATCTCTTTTTCAGTTGTTGCATAGTTGATTTGTGCATCCGTTAATGTCCTGCTTGCATAGTAAATGACATGTAGATTTTTGTCCCTGCGTTGTCCAAGTACCGCGCCTACTGCAAAGTCGCTAGCATCACACATAAGTTCAAATGGTAAACTCCAATCCGGTGCAACAATAATTGGTGCAGTTGTCAGTTTTGCTTTCAAAGTGTTAAAAGCAATAAGACACTCATCAGAAAAGTTGAAAGGCATGTCTTTCTCCAAAAGGCTACTGAGAGGCTTTGTAATTTTTGAAAAATTACGGATGAACCTCCTATAAAATCCTGCATGTCCAAGAAAACTTCTAACCCCCTTAAATGAATTCGGTGGCTGTAATTTCTCAATCACTTGAATTTTTGCTTTGTCGACTTCTATTCCTTGAGCTGAAATTTGGTGTCCCAGAACTATTCATTCTTTCACCATAAAGTGACATTTCTCCCAGTTGAGTACAAGATTAGTTTCCTCACATCTCTTCAACACCTTAGATAAATTTGTCAAGCATACATCGAAAGAGTCTCCAAAAACTGAGAAATCATCCATAAATACCTCAATGTATTGCTCCACCATGTCTGAGAATATAGCCATCATGCAACGCTGAAAAGTGGCAGGGGCGTTACACAATCCAAAGGGCATTCTTCTAAAGGCAAAGGTCCCGTAAGGACATGTGAAGGTGGTTTTCTCCTGGTCTTCTGGAGCAATGGGGATCTGATTGTATCTTGAATAGCCATCCAAGAAACAGTAGTGAGAGTGGCCGGCAAGCCTTTCCAGCATCTGATCAATAAAGGGTAAAGGGAAGTGATCTTTCCTTGTGGCATTATTCAGTTTTCGATAGTCAATACATACTCTCCACCCTGTGACCAATCGTGTCGGAATGAGCTCATTGTTATCATTCTTCTCAACTGTGATTCCTCCCTTTTTTGGCACTACGTGAACTGGACTTACCCAAGAACTGTCTGAGATCGGGTAAATTATTCCCGCATCGAGTAATTTCATCACTTCAGCTCGGACCACTTCCTTCAAAGTAGGATTCAATCTCCGCTGGCTCTCCACTGATGCCTTGAAATTGTCCTCCATACGGATTTTATGCATACACAGAAGGACTGATTCCTCTAATATCTGCAATAGTCCACCCAATAGCTGTTTTATGTTCCTTCAGTATTCTGAGCAATTTTTTCTTCCTCCAATTCTTAGCAATAATAACTGGAAGAGTAGTAGAAGTCCCTAGGTATGCGTATCGAAGGTGAGATGGCAATGGTTTCAACTCAAGAGCAGGAGCCCTCTCTATGGATACTGGTCTTTGTAGGCTTTCACCAAGTGGTTCAAAATATCTCGTTCTCTTGTAAGAGACTGGTGGAGATGCTTCTAGTTGCAAGTCTCGTGCTTGTATAGCTAGATGTTCTGATTTTGTTGATTCAGAACACATCATACAAATTACGAGTTCATCTGGTGGATATTCTATTTCAAATGTTTCTGCAATTAATTTGTCCACCACATCGACTTGAAAACAAGAATCTGAAGAAGCTGGATATTTCATCGCCTTAAAAACATTGAATATAACCTGCTCATTGTCCACCCGAAAAATCATTTTTCCTTCACAAACATCGATTAGCGCTCTCCCTGTAGCTAAAAATGGTCTTCCAAGAATAATGGGGATATCGCTGTCTTCCTCTATATTAAGAATGATGAAGTCTGCTGGAAATATGAATTTATCGACCTTTACCAATACATCCTCAATGATACCTCAAGGATGCTTGATAGATCGATCTGCCAGCTGCAACGAGACAGTGGTTGGTCTTGCTTCTCCCAATCCTAGTTTCCTATACACAGATAAAGGCATGAGATTAATACTTGCACCCAAATCACACAAAGCATGATCAAAATAATTTGAACCTATAGTACAAGGGATGGTGAAACTCCCTAGATCTTTTAATTTAGGTGGAAGCTTTTTCTGAAGAATTGCACTGCACTCTTCCGTCAGACAAACTGTTTCATGCTCTTCCAGTTTCTGTTTGTTTGAAAGAATGTCCTTCATGAACTTTGCGTAGCTGGGCATCTGTGCTAATGCATCGGCAAATGGGATGTTGATATGGAGTTTTCTGAAAATTTCAAGAAATTTTGCAAATGGTTTGTCGAGCTTGTGCTTCTGCAACCTTTGAGGAAAAGGAATCGGTGGCACATAAGCTTTGACAGGGATTGGTGTCTCGACTTTGGATGATTCTGCATCTTCTTTTAGAACTTCTTCTTGTGGATGCGCTGAATGCGTCTCAACTATCTCATCCTCGGCTACCAACTGTTTGTCCCTCTTCTCAGGTCATTTCACGTGAATTTCTAGTAATTGTACTCCACTCCTTGTCGTGATTGCTTGTACTTGCTCTTTTGGATTTGTTACAGTATTGCTAGGAAGTGTCCCTGGAGTTCTATCTGATAGTTGTAAGGCCAGCTGGCCAATCTGAGTCTCTAATTTCCTGATAGACGCCTGTTGATTCTGATAATTTGTGTACTGCCTCTCCATTAGTTTATCAATCTTTTGCATGTACTGTTGGAACATTTCCCCCAAACTTGGTCTTCTCTCATGCTGAGCATTGCCAGTATTACCACTGTTCTGATTATCTGACCATCTAAAATTTGGGTGTTGCTTCCAGCCAGGATTGTATGTTTGAGAGTAAGGGTTATACTGCTGACGTGTGTTATTCTGAACAAAATTTACCTGTTCATCTGGAGAGGCCAACAGCATACAATCTGAAGTTGAGTGGTTAGCCCCACAGTTTTCGCACATCATAGTGGTTAGCACTGCATTTACTCCTTGTGTTTGTGTTCTAACCAAGAGCTCCACCTGTTTCGTCAATGCGGCAATTTTTGCATTGGTAGCTGACAGATTGTCTATCTCATGTATCCCTGCTACTTTCTTCGAAGTGGTTCGATCAGATGAAAACATGGTATGAGTGTTTGCTATCAGCTCATATAAATCCCAAGCTTCATTGACATTTTTATTCGCAATGGACCCATTTGCTGAGGAGTCCACTATCGATTTGGATTGAGAAGAAAGTCCGGAGTAGAAATATTGAGCCTGAAGTCCCTTTTTAATACCATGATTTGGACATTTTCTGAGCAACTCTTTGAATCTGTCCCAAGCTTCATGATACTGCTCTCCATCAAGTTGTTGAAAAGTCGAAATTTCCAACTTCATTTTGGCCACTTTAGCTGGTGAAAAGTATTTGTTGCAGAATTTTCTAGCCAAGTCATCCCAGGTGGCGATACTAGCATGTGGTTCGGAATCTAACCATTCAAGAGCTCCATCTCTCAGTGTATAGGAGAATAACCGAAGTCTGATGGCATCCTCATTCACTCCTTGAAACTGAAAGTTACGGCACATCCGTAGGAATCGAGAAAGATGAGTATTCGGGTTTTCATTCGCTCTGCCATAGAACTGCAGGTTATTGCTGAAGAGATTAATAAGATCGGCTCTTAATTGAAAATCATTCCCACCAAAAGCTGGATAGACTATGCTTGAACGATCAGGAGCTGCTGCTGGAGTTAAGAACTAAGCCATTGGCATATTCCCATCGTCATCTTCTTCTTCTTCATTGTGTAGCTGAATTTGCTGAGCTGCCAATCTGGCTACTTCTGCAGTGGCTGCTCTTGCTGCTTCTTCAGCTTCTCTTCTTATTGGTGCATCTGCCATTAGAATTTGCTGCTGATCTCTCTGTTTTTGGTTGTGTTTTTTGCGTCTTCGTCTGAAGGTACGTTCAATCTCAGGATCAAAGGTCTCAAGATCGCCGCCTTGCGCACGGAGCATGCAACAAACACCCTTTTCTGTAGTATATAAAAGAGAAGAAAAAAGTATCAAGATAAAAATAAATTAACTATAAAAATTAATCTAAACTAATATTAAATAAGGATAGTCCCCGGCACGGCGCCAAAAACTTGTTGTGAAAATAACGTGATTGCAAGTGTACAATATCGTTAACAAGTAATAAAGTGGACTTTTTGAGTCCAGATTATCGTTCCCACGAAGACTATCTTATTTAGATACTAGCTAAATTAATCAAAGTGCTAGTCTATTGAAAACAATTTAAAATCAATTGAACTTAAATATTTAAGCTAGAACTTTGGATTTTTCGAAAATAATAATAAAGCGAAAATCAAGAATTAATAAAATATGATGGTTGAAGCGTTTGGACAAACGAATTCACCTAGTTGTCATCTCTAATTCCTCCTCTCAAGATTTGTTTTCTAAAGTTGTATTCGGTCGAATTCACAAATTTAACCTAATTTACCTCTCTCGAGTTCAAATTAGTCCTATCTAATTAAGTCAACTTAGGCAGTCAGAATGGTCCTTAATTAGATGCATGAAATCTCCTAGGAATTCAATTCAGACCGGAGCAATAATAAAAGGGTATCTCTACCTTTCATCCAATTGCCGGATTTTACTACGTGATCTAGATCAATAATTCACTTCTCAGTTCATTACAATCCATAAAATCAATGAAATAATGGCCAATCATTCAAAGCATTAAGAAAAGAAGTAAAATCAAATACTTAATCAATTTATAAATCAAAACTTGAGATTCGAAATTAGAGAATTAAACTTAGGCTACATCGTTCATCCAAACATTAAATCTAGCTATTCATGACTCGGGAGAAAGAAAAGATGAAGAGAATTGTAGACATAACCGGATCTTGAAAATAATAGAAGAAGAACCGCTGAATATCTTGCACCAAGAAATCTTTGTCTTCAAGCTCCAATCTTCAATTCCGCCTTTGTTCTTCGTCTCTTGGTATCTCCCTCTCTCAATATGATTTTTTACAAGAATTTCAACAACCCTTGTTATGAGTGTATAAGTCCTATTTATAAGTCTCTCAAGATGACCTAAAAGATCCCTCAAAATCCACAAAATCGTGGACTACAAGTTTCCTAATTGTTTTTGAACTCAAATAAGGAAATAAAATAAAAGAAAATTCGCATGCCAAAAAATGGCATGGGCGAACGCCCAGGCATGCTGAGGGCGAACGCCCAAGCTGGGAAAACAGCCTCAGTCGTTTGCTGCTTCAGTTGGGCGCACGCCCAGCTTTGGTCTAGGGCGTTCGCCCAGCTCATTTTCTGTCCATTCTGCGCTTGTGGTCCTTCAATTTTTGATTGTAGTCATTTTAGTCCTATGATTCCTTCTTATATTTCAATTCAGTCCTCTTTTATTTGCACCCCATGTCCTTCAACTTTTGGAGGTTTGCAAGTTGATCCCCATTTCCAAGTTTTCGTACACTTTCAGTCCTTTTCGCCTATTTTGCTTTGTTTTTCTCCAATTCCATCCGATCTTGGGTTTTGAACTGAAATAATTAAATCAACACACAATTAAGTAGAAAAGTACTTATGAGCACTTACAATTGTCCACTTTTGATAGTCTAGATAAGTGTAAAATCACACTTATCAAGCTCCCCACGGGAAAACACTTGGTCTGATGAAACATTTATCCAAAAGTTTTTCCAATTGTATTTTTAGCTCTTGCAATTCCTTTGGTGCCATCCGATACGGACCCTTTGATATGGGTGGAGCTCCATGTATTAGATCTATCGTGAATTCTACTTGTCTATTAGGCAGTATGCCTACTAGATCATCTAGAAACACATCGACGTACTCTTGAACTACTAGCACATTATCTAAAGATACTTCTTCGGATGGGTGCCAGTGCGATTGACCAGAAAACCTTGGCAATCTCTCCTTTTTAGCGACTTTTCCACCTATAAAGCTGAGATGAGACGGGAAAATGCTTTAATCTTCGACCCATAAAATTTGAACTCCTTCTCTCCCGGTCTTTGAAAGATTACTTCCTTCTCAAAACATACAATAGTAGCATGATTACTACCCAACCAATCCATCCCCAGGATAATGTCAAAATCTCTCATACTTATAGCATGCAGGTCCGCTGAAAAAACTCACCATAAAAATCTATATGAACTGCCCTAGCTAATTTATTTGTCTCTATAGTTCCCCCAGATAGCATACTAACCTCTACTACACTATCACTTTTCTGACGTAAAATGTTAACTTTAGCTAAGCATGCTTCATTTATAAACGAATATGTCACACCAGAATCAATAAGAACGTAAACATGTATGCTAGAAATAGATAACATACCCGCAATAACGTCTGGATTCTGGGTGGCCTCTTCATGAGTCATGGCAAACACTCTAGATTTTTCTTTGTTCGCTTGATCATTAACCTTTGCTGACTCTGCCCGACATTGCAACACGTAGTGTCCTGGTTCTCTGCACCTATAGAAGACGTTCTTGCCAAAGTAGCAATCACCACTATGATTCTTCTTACACTTAGAGCACTAAGGAATAGAATTACTTGATTGACCCTTGTTGGGACCTTGATTCTGTCTCTTGAACTGGCCTGAATTTTGGTTCCTATTCTGATCCTGCCAATTTCTCTTTCTTGAGTCATTATGTTGTCATGAACTTTGACCTTTAAACCCGAGAAGGACACGGTCTGAGCCATCTTGACCACTGCTCTAAAAGTAGAAAGTGCATGGGAGCTAACAATCTCTCTGACCTCTGAGCGCAACCCTCTTTCATAATGTCTTACCTTAATTAATATAGTGCCAACCAAATATGGAGCATAGCGCGACAATTTCTTAAATTTTCGCTCGTACACGGTAATTTCCATCATTCCTTGAACCAAATGCAGAAACTCTGATTCTTTATAATCTCCCAGAGCCTACAAAAATATTTTTCCATTAGCTCGACCTTGAACTGGGCCCACGAGAGATTATTCTTTTCTTCCTCAGTACAGGTATGGGATGCAGTCTCCCACCAGTGACCTGCTCTGCTGATTAGCATGAAGTTTGCACAAAGGACTTTTTTATTTTGAGACAAGCGATGTGCCAAAAAAATTTCTCGATCGTCTGTAACCATTCTTCAACTGCAATAGAATCATTCTCACTGTCCAAAGTAGGAGGTCAGAATCGACGAAATTGCTCAATCACCAGCACAGCAGGGGCCGTATGATTTGCCGGTGGAGCCTGATGTGCTTGGTGTACTTGTAGTGCCTGTGGCACGATTAGCGGCTGCGGCACTAGGGGTGCCTTCTGAGCTGCCAACGCTCTTCTCATTTCCTCAACATCTAGTTTTAGGTCTCTAATAGCTCTTGCTTGCGTAGTTGGTGACATTTTCTTTAGAATAAACAAAACAAAAAGAGTTTTTAATTCATTAAAATAAACACTGTACATAAAGCCATGAATATATAAAAAACTATCAATAAAGGAGAATTTAAATAACATATTTTATATATTTAAATCATCCTTCAAGAGGTACAACTAGTAAAAACATCTAGTGCTAACCAACAGTAAAGTAACTATACATGGAAAACTGAAATATTGAAAGAAAAATATCTTACTACTATAATATCTCTAAGCATCTTCGTCGCTGATCCATCCTCCGTGTACTCTAGGCCTCTTCGTCCGTGGAGCCTCTTCAGCCGAGGTAACACAAGACTCAGCCTCATACTCTATCTCAAGATCCTCCTCCGGGTTATTCTCGACCTCGATAACTAGATCAGCCTCAAACACTAACACTGACTCCATCTCTGGCTCGACTACTGGAGCCGTCTCAGGGATAGGATGGTGACCTACACCATATAAATTGTACTCCTCCCAGTGTATAATGAGCACTTCACAATACACGTCATATTCTACCTCTGTGTGGTAGATCTCCTTCAAATCTCTTAAAATCTCCTCAGAAATTGGTTGTCTCAGGCCAACCAGTGAGTCAATCACATAAGCAATAGACTCGGCATAGGTGGTTACTAAACCATTGTTCATCGCCATGATACGTGCTGTCATATGGTTACCGATATGATGGCTAATTGACCACTCACGATCCAAAGCAAAAAGTATATAATCGTTCATTGCCACCTCAGCACGTTCTAGGAAATCATCACTCGGTGAAACCATGTCTGAGATACAAATTATGAAGGGTTTGATTAGGTAGATTTCTATCATCTTTTAATTTAAAATAAAGGACTAACATAAAATTTCATCTTAACTTAACATTTCATCGTAGAGGAAACACTTAAAATTTTGCATAAATATGAGTTTCATTTATCATACTTAACCACATAAAAATAAAATTTAAATTAACCCCACATTTTAACTCAGAATTGGCGTACCGCGGCGATGGCGAGTAGCGATTCTTAAATTCTAAAATTCTCAACTTCTAAAATTTTATCTTGACATATCAAAATGAAGACCAAAATGAAATATAATAAATGAAATAAAATTTAAAAAAATTCGCGAGTCTATAGAAAAGTGAAACCGCGCTCTGATACTAAGCTATAATGCCCCAGATTTTCTCGACCTGGAGGGTCACTAAGATAATCTCTAAAATGTATTGGACGACTCTAAATAAAATTTTCCGTGCCCTTGAATAGTTTTAAAAATATAACTTTTTCGGAAGATAACAAGCGAGCAAGGGAAAAATGATTTTTTTTCTTTAAGTTTCTATGGTTTCGCCTATACCGTGATAGGTGTCGCAACAAATTATTTTTCCATTCAAACGAATTCCAAAAATTTCAAAATTTGAATTGTAGATACTATGGAGTATAGACTACAACATGGTAAAATTTTAAATCTTAACTACGCCGTTTGGTAGGTAAAAATGATATCCAAAGTTGCTGGAGAAACTGTCCCAGGTGCCTTTAGACAGCCTGCTAGCTAAAACGATCATAATAAATTCATACAATGGAATTTTTGATTTATTAAAATTTTTGTTATTTGATCACATATATAGCTTTCCATAGCCACTGACTTCACTCAAAAACTCCTACCATAGCATGAGTTATGACTTTTCAAAGTAGGAAGAGTAAGCTGGAAATTTCAGAAAAATGAAATTATGCACTTCTAACTTGAAACTTTTAACGACAAACGAAACGACATCTCGTTTTCCAGAAAAATTACATAATTGAACAGTGAATCAAAGACTTAAAAATATTGTATTTACATCATAATTGACTCGATCATATCAACGTCAAAATTTAAACTAGAAAAGAAATTCCATGACAAGCTCGCTAGCCTACGCCATCGCATCAACGTCAATCAATTCAATCTGAAAATTTGATCATTTTGGGGTGAGTATTTCATAAGAAACACTCAGTAGCAATACATACAACATGTGGGAAATTATACGTAAACATAAATACATGCCATCATTTTTAAACGTGCATAGGAACATAAAAATTGGTAGTCGGCACCACATAATGTAATACGTGATTACCTTCAATCACTAACATGTTAAAGTGATTACCTTCAATCACTATCATAAAGTTCCTTCGTAATTAGGTTTTCATGGCATTTATATCACATCATAATTTTCCAAATGTCATTTAAAAATTACAGTAAAAGTAGTAAGTAAAACTACCTCGAAAATAAGTTTTCGGTTGAAGTTTTGATGGACAAAATTTCGTTCCTGCAACTTCCAAAATCAAGACCTGTACACTATATATATAGATGTATATATATAAGTAACTTTAGTGAATTAAAAAGCAAGGTTAAGGCCCTTTTTCTGCTGGCCAAAATTTGGAACGAAAGTGATGAAAAATGCTAGAAAAATGCTCACTGCTAGACTAAAAATCATGAAAGAAAAGGATGGATAAATTCTATAGTATTTTTGGTGATTGAGACTAAGGTTTCAAGGTTCCATGCTGCACGAAATTGAAGGGAAAAGAAATGATCTTTTGCTGGAGAAAAGGGGAAGGAAAAATGAGGGAAAAAGTCAGTCAAAACTTGCTGCAATCTGGAGTTCAGGGACTTTTTTTCTTCCTAAAATATGGGCTGATATTAGGAGGGAAAATGAATATATTCTTCCGGGAAAATAAATAGAAAACACTGGTGCTTAATTATATATGGAGGATGAAATTTTAAAGAGGAAGAAATCGAAGTTTGTGCTTCAGTTGAACGCTAATTTTGGAGGGGGAAATATACACACTGCAGGGGCAGTATTTGGGAGGAAATTGGGGAAAACCAATGACCTTGTGCTGATTAATGAGGTGGAAACTTTCAGTCACTTGGTGATGGAAGAGTGGGAGAGAACATGGGTAGGTGGAGAGGTTAAATGCTGGAAATGGCTGCTAGATTCTTGAGTAAAAATACAGAAGTGATGGACCCTTTATGTGATTTAAAATAGAGGGAGAGAGAGAGAGGGGTTGTGCTCGCCAAAAATTTGGATCTTTTTAGGGGATAATTCTGGTTAATTAGTTAGGGAATTTTGTGGAGGAAAAATGGAAGGAAATGGGCTCTTAGATCATGGGGAGTTATTTTTGTTGTGCATGGGGGCTGTTTGGTTGATGCAAAATGGTAAGGGTTTAAGGATTGTATGGCTAGTTTTTTTTTTTTTTTTGGATTCTAAGGTATTGTTTGAGTAGGGTTTTTGGTTAACTTTTGAGTCGAAAAGTAAATCGAGTTTTGGCTAAGAACTCAAAAATAAATGGCCAAAAATTTTTACATAGAACTGGAGAACAAATTTTTTAAGATTTAGGCTAACTATAAATTATTTCTCGTTCAACTCGAAATTCGAAACTTACCAAATGAAAATAGAAAAAGGTTCGTTTTCATATTAATTCCATAGTCGTCGACCGAAAAAATTTGAAGCGAACACGCGCAAAATTTTAACGTGACCAAATATTTAAAATGAACCATGAGGTACGAAGCGACGCCGAAAGTAAGAAATTTTATTTACTTGAAATTAACGAACGAAAAAATTTATGGTTGTTACATCAGTGATTCGCGAAGGATTTACCATACGATTTTTGTGTTTTTTGCTAAAATTTTTATTACTCTAAACATGTTTCATAGATTGGAAAATTATTTTTCCTCTATGAAAGTAAATTGATAGAGCTTTCTAACAATATTTGATTCATCAAAATCTAGAAATTTCAAAAAATCAGTTATTTGCAAATATTTTACCGTACGATTTGTACGTTGTTTTGTTAAAATCTATACAACTTTAAACAACTTTCATGCATTGGAAAATCGTTTTTGTGTCCAAGAAAGTAAACTGATGGAACTTTCCAACGGTATTTGAAGTAATTTCAAAAAATCAGTGATTTGCGAATGTTTACCATACGATTTTTGCATTGTTTTGCTAAAACATTTATATCTCTAAACATGGGTCAAGGATTGGAAAATCGTTTTTTCGCCATGAAAGTAAACTGATAGAACTTTTCAATGGTATTTGATTCATCAAAATCTAGAAATTTCAAAAAATCAATTAATTGCGATGGTTCTGCCATACAATTTGTGCGTTGTAATAGTAAAATCCTTATAAATCTTAACACGGGTCATGGATTGGAAAATCATTTTCTCTCTATGAAAGTAAATTGATAGAGCATTCCAATGGTATTTGACTCAAAAAAATCTAGAAATTTTAAAAAATCAGTGATTTGTGAAAGTTTTACCATACGACTTGTGCGTTGTTTTTCTAGAATCTATACAACTCTAAAAACGGGTCATGGATTGGAAAATTATTTTTTCTCCATGAAAGTAAACTAATAGAGTTTCCCAATGATATTTGATTCATCAAAATCTATGTATTTCAAAAAATCAGTGATTTACGAATGTTTTACCATACGATTTTTGCATTGTTTTTCTAAACTCTTTATAACTCTAAACATGTTTCATGGATTGGAAAATCAGTTTTTCGATGAAAGTAAACTGATAGATCTTTTCAACAGTATTTGATTCATCAAAATCTAGAAATTTAAAAAATCAGTGATTAGCGAAGGTTTTACCATAGAGATGGCAATGGGCCGAGCCGGCCCGTGCCATACCGGGTCCAACTCGGCCCATCCTAAAAAAGGTGGTCCGGACCGGATACTGTTTTTTTTAAAGTTTAAAAAAATAAGAAATAAGTTAAGATAAAATTTTTAATTCAAACTCTCCTCCTTTTTTCGGACTTGGGACCGGCTACTTTTAGTGTAGGCGGAGTTAAAATTGTACACGAACAGGTTGTTACGTGTACAATTTTTTTAAAATTTAAATATCAAAAGTAAACTTACAAGTTAAAATGAATAAAAATGAAATTAATTTATACAAAATATACTTACATTTTATGTACTCAGTTCGTCCATCTCTTCAGCCAATATCAGGCTTACTTTATCTTGGATTCGAAGTTCTGTATCCTCCCAATCTTTCAAACACATTAAACTCTCTAATATGCCTGGTTTAAGTCTTGACCTCAAATCATTAAGAATCTTACCACATATACTAAAAGCAGACTCCGATGCTACAGTTGATACCGGAGGTGTTAATAGATCACGTGCTATAATAGAAACAATTGGGTATTGACGCTCATTTTGTCTCCACCACCTAAGTATATCAAAATTATTCATCTCATCTTCATCTAATAGATTAAGCATGTCGTGACCAAAATATCTAGCTAACTCTAACGGTATATCTCTAATATTAGTTTCTACATTTGTGGCACGGGAAAGCGAAGAAGAAGAAGAACTAGGGTTTTGAGTACCCTTATAAATAAGGAAACTCCAATAATCATTAGGATTAGGGTTATTTGAAGAAGAAGAAGGGTTTGGTGCAGGAGGGCTTCTAACGTTCCTTCCGCATAAATTTCGAACATTTCACATAATGTTTTTTCTAAATTACAGTAAGTTAATGGATTACCGTAACTCAAATTATTAGAAATTTCTGAAATAGTATTTTTAGTACATTGTAAATTTATTCTAGAGTCCATAATTGACACTAGCGGGAACAACATAGGCAGGTCTTCTCAATATTTTCTAAACTTCATTTCCATTGTTTCAACAATATCAGAAAAAATTGCATACGTCTTATATCTATTTAAATTATTTGCAATAAAATAAAAATGATTTAAAACTAATGGACTAGTAGGGTAGTATACACCACCACATGCATTTGTGACGTCGTAAAATACTTTAAAAAATTTCGAACATAAAATGCAATTTGCCAATCATATGGTTGCAAGTCATATTGTGGACCGTGTAAATGTCGGCCATTATAATAAGCAATTACACAATGTTCATAACCTTCACATGATTCAAGCATTAAATAAGTAGAGTTCCACCAATTACGTATGTTTGTACATATACATTTAGTTGGAAGAGAATTTTCAACGCATAATTCATCAAATACTTGTTTTCTAGCAGATAAAGCAGTAATATAGTTTAATGCATACCTAATTTTTTCTAATTGTGGGCCTATATACTTTAAACCATCTTGGACAATTAAATTAAAAATATGGCATACACATCTAACATGAAACAAAATTCCACCAAAATCCGGATGTAATTCTTCAATTAATTTTTCTACTACAATATTGTTAGGCGGAACATTGTCAAATGTGATACTGCGAATTCTAGATTCGCAATTAAATTCTCCAATAATTGTCAATAAATAATTAAAAATGTGTATGCCATTAGGAGGGTAGTCAATTACTTTAAAAGTAATTATTCTTTTATGCATAATCCATAGTTTATCAATATAATGTAAAGTAGCCGCAATATATCCTTTATAATTTAGACTGGACCATAAGTCCGAAGTGAATGATACAACACCAGCATATTTACTTAAATTATTTTTTATATTTTGTTTTCTTTTATTATATGCAGCAATAGTATCAGAACGAAGAGTGTTTCTAGCAAATAGCAAATACCTTGGTTGAAGATACCTTTGTACAAATCGTGTGAAGTGAGGGCTTTCCACTATGCTAAGCAGGAACTCACTACTGGCCACCAACTGACACATGCCTTCTCGGTGCATAGAGTCTTGTGAATAAATCCAATTGTTAAGATTGGAAGAAGAACTAGTAGATCCACCCAGAGATTTGAACTGCAGTTGAGCTTGGTTGGTATCAACTCCTCCGTGCTTTTGCATACACTTTGGAAAATGACGGTTAAGATGGCTCGTTCCACCACCTTTTTGCCATGCAAACTGTTGTTTACAATATTTACAAACTACCTTGAAAATTGGTTGCCCGCATGTAGATGCACCGGTCTGCACTAACTTGAAATGATCCCAACACCGAGCCTTTTGTTATACAGCTCTTTGTTTAGTAGTCGATTGAGTAGTGTTGGTTGTTTCTAACTCTTTGTCAATATCATCTAAATCGAAACTTGGATCAGTGTTCCCAACTCCAAAATCATCACCAAATTCTGGAATTGGAACATTATTTAAACCACTAAAATCATCTTGAATTTGGTTTTCGACGGACTCGGCACTTCTTTGAAAATTGTATTGATCCATGAAGAATTGTAGATAATAGAAATGTAGAAGTAGAAAAAAGAAATGTAGAATGTAGAATACTAGAATGTATATTGGGCAATTGTAGGAATGTAGAAGATTAGAAATCTAGAAGTTCAATAATAAATTTCAATATAATTTTTTGGATTGTTGTATGAATGTAAGATTGTAAGTTGAGTGATTTGTGAAGAATAGAGATAATTTATGGGGTATTTATAGGGGAAAAAATTATAGCCGTTTGAAAACAAAATAAAAAATTTTTGGGGACCAAATTGCAACAGTCAGAAATATGACCGTTGCAGTTTGCAACGGTTGGTCCCCGGCTTTAAGCTAGGGACCAATTTGGTCACAAATGGACCACGGACCATGGACCTGGTTCGTGGTCCACGGGCCTGATCCATGGACTTCACGGACCTAGCCAGGCTTGGTCCGTGTTCTATTTTATGGCCCAGGCCAGCCCGAGTCAATCTTTTTAGGGGCAGTCCGATCCGTTTGCCATCTCTATTTTACCATGTGATTTGTGCATTGTTTTGCTAAAATCCTTATAAATCTAAAAGATGGTAATGGAATGAAAAATCGTTTTTTCTCCATGAAAGTAAACTTATAGAGCTTTCCAATGGTATTTGATTCATCAAAATCTAGAAATTTTAAAAAATCATTGATTTGCGAAAGTTTTACCATACGATTTGTGAGTTGTTTTGCTAAAATCCATATAACTATAAACAAGGGTAATTGAATGGAAAATTATTTTTTCTCCACGAAAGTAAACTGATAGAGCTTTTCAATGGTATTTAACTCATCAAAATTTTGAAATTTAAAAAAATTAGTGATTTGCGAAAGTTTTACCATACGATTTGAGCGTTGTTATGCTAAAATTTATAAAACTCTAAACAAGGTTCCTGGATTGAAAAATTATTTTTTCTCCATGAAAGTAACTGATAGAGCTTTCCAACGGTATTCTAATCATCAAAATCTAGGAATTAAAAAAATCAGTGATTCGCGAAGGTTTAACCATACGATTTGTGCTTTGTTTGGCTAAAATCTTTATAACTCTAAACACAGGTCATGGATTGAAAAATCATTTTTTCTCCATGAAAGTAAATTGATAGAGCTTTCCATATGTATTTGATTCATCAATATCTAGAAATTTTTTAAAATCAGGGATTTGCGAAGGTTTTACCATTCGATTTGTGCGTTGTTTTACTTAAATATATATAATCGTAAACAAGGGTAATTAGATGGAAAATTGTTTTTTCTCCATGAAAATAAACTAATAGAGCTTTCCAACATCAAAATCTAGATATTTCAAAAAATCAGTGATTTGCGAAGGTTTTACTGTACGATTTGTGCGTTGTTTTGCTAAACTCATTATAACTCTAAACAAGTTTCATGGATTGGAAAATTATTTTTTTTCCATGAAAGTAAAGTGATAGAACATTTCAACAGTATTTGATTCATCAAAATCTAGAAATTTAAAAAATCAATGATTAGTGAAGGTTTTACCATGTGATTTGTGCATTGTTTTGCTAAAATCCTTATAAATCTAAACAATGGTAATGGAATAGAAAATCATTTTTTCTCCATAAAAGTAAACTTATATAGCTTTGCAATGGTATTTGATTGATCAAAATCTAAAAATTTTAAAAAATCAGTGATTTTCGAAGGTTTTACCATACGATTTGTGCGTTGTTTTGTTAAAATCTATATAATTGTAACCAAGGTTCATGGATTGGAAAATCGTTTTTTCTTTGTGAAAGTAAACTGATAGAGCTTTTCAATGGTATTTGATTCTTCAAAATCTAGAAATTTTAAAATTTAAGTGATTCACGAAGGATTTACCATACAATTTTTGGGTTTTTTGCTAAATTATTTTATAACTCTAAACATGTTTCATGGATTGGAAAATTATTTTTCCTCTATGAAAGTAAACTGATGGAGCTTTCCAACGATAACGTTATGATAATGATTGAAGGTGATTACTTTAATATGTTAGTGATTGAAGGTAATCATGTATGACGTTATGTGGTGCCGGCTACCAATTTATGTGTTCCTATGTACGTTTAAAAATGATGGCATGAGCATTTTTGTTTACGTATAATTTTTCCCACATGTTAGTATGTATGGCTACTAAGTGTTTCTTATGAAACACTCACCCCAAAATGAATCAATTTTTAGATTGAATTGGTTGGCATTGATGCAATGGCGTAGGGTAACGAGCATGACGTGGAATTTCCTTACTTAGTTTAAGTTTTGATGTCGAGATGATCAAGTCAATCATGATGTAAAAATGATATTTTTAAATCAAAATATGATATTTTTAAGTTTTTCATTCAGTATTTTAATTATGTAAGAAAAACGAGATGATGTTTCTTTGCTGGTAAAATTTTCAAGTTTGAAATGCCTAGTTCCATTTTCTGATTTTTTTTCAGCTTACTGCCCATATTTTGAAAATTCATAACTTTTCCTAAAATTGAACTTTTTGAGTGAAATCAGTGGATGTGGAAAGCCATATATGTGTTCTAATAATAGAAATTTGAATCACTCAAAAATTCCATTGTATGAATTTATTATAAATGTTTGCCTTAAAGTACTCGGGACAGTTTTTAGGCAACTTCGACTAATATTTTCACCTACCAAACGAAGTAGTTAAGATTTAAAATTTTAACATGTTGTATTCTGTAATCCCAAATATCTACAGTTCAATTTTTGGAATTTTTGGAATTCATTTGGATGGTCAAATAAATTATGGCAACACCTATCACGATATAGGCAAAACCATGGAAATTGTAAGAAAAATCATTTTTTCCATGCACGCTTGTTATTTTTTGCAATAGTTACCTTTTAAAAACCAATCAAGGGCATGGAAAATATTATTTGGAATCGTCATATATATTTTAGAGATTATGTTAGTGACCCTCCGGGTTGATAAAATCTGGGGTGTTACACTAAAAAATTAAAAAAATCGACGATGTGAGAAAGTTTTACCATACGATTTGTGCGTTGCTTTGCCAAAATCTATATAACTCTAAACAATGGTCATGGAATGGAAAATTATTTTTTCTCCTAGAAAGTAAACTCATAGAGATTTCCAACGATATTTGATTCATCAAAATCTAGAAATTTTGAAAAAAAAAATTAGTGATTTGCGAAGTTTTACCATACGATTTGTGCATTGTTTTGTGAAGTTTTACCATACGATTTGTGCATTGTTTTGTGAAGTTTTTGCCATACAATTTCAAAAATCAGTTATTTGTGAAGCTTTTGACATACGATTTATGCGTTGTTTTGCTAAAATCTTTATAAATTTAAACACGTTTCATGGATTGGAGTATCATTTTTTCTCTATGAAAGTAAACTGATAGAGCTTTGCAACGGTATTTGATTCATCAAAATCTAGAAATTTACAGAATTATGTGATTTGCGAAGATTTTACCGTGCGATTTGTGCGTTGTTTTGCTAAAATATATATAACTCTAGGCAAAAATCTATATAACTCTAAACAATGGTAATGTAATGGAAAATTATTTTTTCTCCATGAAAGTAGACTGGTGGAGTTTTCCAATGTTATTTGATTCATTAAAATCTAGAAATTTAAAAAAATCACGAAAGTTTTACCATACGATTTGTGCGTTGTTCTGCTAAAATCTATATAACTCTAAACAAGGGTAATTGAATTGAAAATCGTTTTTTCTCCACGAAAGTAAATTGATAGACTTTTCCAATGGTATTTGATTTATCAAAATCTTGACTTTTCAAAAAATATGTGACTTGCAAAGATTTTACCATACGATTTGTGCTTTGTTTTGCGAAAATCTTTATAACTCTAAACTCGGGTCATGGATTAGAAAATTATTTTTTATTCATGAAAGTAAATTGATTGAGCTTTCCTACAGTATTTGATTAATCAAAATTTAGAAAATTTAAAAAAGTCAGTGATTTGCAAAAGTTTTACTATATGATTTGTGTGTTGTTTTGCTAAAATCTATATAACTCTAAACAAGGGTCATGGAATCCAAAAAAAAATTTCTCCGTGAAAGTAAACGATAGAGCTTCTATCAATATTTAATTCATCAAAATCTAGAAAATTTAAAAAATCAATGATTTGCGGAGATTTTACCATACGATATGTATATAATTCTAAACAAGGGTATTGGAATGGAAAATCGTTTTTTCTCTACAAAAGTAAACTGATAAAATTTTCCAATGGTATTTGATTCATCAAAATGTAGAAATTTCAAAAAAATCAGTAACTTGCGAAGGTTTTACCATTTGGTTTGTGCATTGTTTTGCTAAAATCTATATAACTCTAAACAAGGGTAATGGAATGGAAAATCGTTTTTTTTTTTTTTAATGAAAGTAAATTGATGGAGCTTTCCAACGGTACTTGAATCATCAAAATCCAAAAATTTCAAAAAATCGTAAATTTGCAAAGGTTTTTAACATACTATTTGTGTTGTTCTGCTAAAACCTGTATAATTGTAAACACGGGTAATGGAATGGGAAACCTTTTTTTCTCCATGACAGTAAACTGATAGAGCTTTCCAACAGTATTTGATTTATCAAAATCTATAAATTTTAAAAAAATTATTGATTTGCAAAAGCTTTACCATATACGATATGTGTGTTGTTTTGCTAAAATCTATATACCTCTAAACAAGGGTAATGGAATGGAAATTATTTTTTCTCCATGAAAGTAAACTAATAGGGCATTCCAACGGTATTTAAATCATCAAAGTCTGAAAATGTCAACAAAAAAAATGCAAAAGTTTTACCGTTGTTTTGTAAAATCTTTATAACTCTAAATACGGGTCATGGATTGAAAAATTATTTTTTCTTCATGAAAGTAAACTGATAGAGCTTTTCAATAGTATTCGATTCATCAAAATCTAGAAATTTAAAAAATCAGAGATTTGGGAAGGTTTTACCTTATGATTTGTGCGTCGTTTTGCTAAAATCTTTATAACTCAAAACACAGGTCATGGATTAGAAAATTATTTTTTCTCCATGAAAGTAAAATGATAGAGATTTCCAAAGGTATTTGAATCATCAAAATCTACAAAGTTCAAAAAATTCGAAGGTTTACCATACGATTTGTGTGTGGTTTTGTAAAATCTTTGTAACTCTAAATACGAGTCATGGATTTGAAAATCATTTTTTCCCCATAAAAGTAAAATGGTAGAGCTTTCCAACGTTATTTGATTTATCAAAATCTAGAAATTTCAAAAATAGTGATTTGTGAAGGTTTTACCATGCAATTTGTGCATTGTTTTGGTAAAATTTTTACAACTCAAAATAAGGGTAATGGATTGAAAAATCATTTTTTCTCTATGAAATTAAATTGATAGAGCTTTCGAACGGTATTTGATTCATCAAAATCAAAAAATTTCAAAAAATTAGTGATTTGCGAAGGTTTTACCATACGATTTGTACGTTGTTTTGCTAAAATCTATATAACTCTACACATGGGTCATGGAATGGAAAATTAGTTTTTCTCTTTGAAAGTAAACTGATAGAGCTTTCCAAGTGTATTTGATTCATCAAAATCTAGAAATTTTAAATAATTAGTGATTTACGAAGGTTTTACAGTACGATTTGCGCGTTATTTTGCTAAAATCTACATAACACTAACCAAGAGTAATGGAATGAAAAATCGTCTTTTCTCCTTGAAAGTAAACTAATAGAGCTTTCTAACAGTATTTGATTCATCAAAATCTAAAAATTTCAAAAAATTAGCGATTTGTGAAGGTTATACCATACAATATACCATACGATTTGAGCATTGTTTTGTTGAAATCTTTATAACTCTAAACGTGGGTCTTGGACTAGAAAATTAATTTATCTCTATGAAATTAAAATGACAGTGCTTTCCATCAGTGTATGATTCATCAAAATGTAGAAATTCCAAATATCAGTGATTTGCGAATGTTTTACCATACGATTTGTGCATTATTTTGCTAAAATCTATATAACTCAAAACATGGGTCATGGAATGGAAAATCTTTTTTTCTCTTTGAAAGTAAAGTGATAGAGCTTTCCAACGGTATTTGATTCATCAAAATCTAGAAATTTAAAAAAATCAAAGATTTGCAAAGGTTTTACCGCACGGTTTGTGCGTTGTTTTAATGAATCTATATAACTCTAAACAAGGGTAATGGAATATAAAATCGTTTTATCTCCATGAAAGTAAACTGATAGAGCTTTCCAACGGTATTTGATTCATCAAAATTTAGAAATTTCAAAAATCAGTAATTTGCGAAGGTTTTACCATACGATTTATGCGTTGTTTTGCTAAAATCTATATAACTCTAAACAAGGGTAATGGAATGGAAAATCATTTTTTCTCCATTAAAGTAAACTGAAAGAGCTTTCCAACGGTATTGATTCATCAAAATCTAGAAATTTCAAAAAAACAGTGATTTGCAAAGGTTTTACAATACAATTTGTGCGTTGTTTTGCTAAAACCTATATAACTCTAAACAAGATTAATGGAATGGAAAATCTTTTTTTCTCCATGAAAGTAAACTAATAGAGCTTTCCGATGGTATTTGATTCATCAAAATCTAGAATTATCAGAAAATCAGTGATTTGCCACGGAAGTGCTAAATCCATCGTCAAACTTTAGTTCATGTCAATATAGTCAGCCTTAGGAATTGGCCATAGGCTTTATTGTTGTGCTGCTTTCTGTATCCGAGATCTAGAGTGTGTGTAATATAAAAAAGGATAAATTAATAATAGGATCAAGAAGGGCAGTTTTACTCATGGCGGCCTTCTCAAGAAGTTGTTTTACTCATGCATATTCACGACTAATGGTAGCAACACAGTGTGGATGCCTTTCATATCTGATCAACTTATCATGCCTGCATTCGACAAATTCTAAGCTTTCTTCTCAACCCCTAGGAGTTCACCAGGTATAGGCTCAAGAAGCAAGCAACAACTACTTCCTCTGCAGAGCAAACTCTTCTATTGTCTTGCATTTTCTCTGGTAGGGTCCCCATTTCCATCGTACTAAAGCGATTTAAGAAGAACAATTAAGGTAAAAAAATTCCGTTTCTGCCAAAAATACACTGGGCGATCACCCAGTGAAAACCGGGGCGGTCACCCAGGCCAAGGAAAAACCGTTCTGCTATTGAAAAATAGGGTTGGGAAATTGCCCAGATTTAAGCCTGGGCGATCACCCAGCTTACGCTGTTTCCTCTGCGGCGGCTGTTTTTCAAATGGACATAACTTCTTGTAGGAAATTCCAAATTGAGATCCGTAAAAAGTGTTGGACTCGTAATTCAATTATCTTTCCAATGGTATATCATTTGCCTTTTGGAGATTTTAATATCAAAAGTTGTGCTCGAATTTCTCCACATACTTCGGTAGGTAGTTTCTCAATTCGGTTCTTTGGATTTCCGGTGTTTGATCCATTGATTCAACTCTTCATTGTCACTCCAACACACTTTAAACTTATTGATTTTATCTTCTTTCTCATCCTCCAATGTTTAGCTCTTGATATTCACTTCAAAAACTCAATTTAGTTGTCGATTTCACCAAGTTGTTGCTCTTTCCGTCCATTCTTCTCCATTTATTTATAAACAGATCCAAAACTGAAATAAGAAGAATAATACACTAAACTAAGTAAAAAAATCAACAAAATGCACTTATCAGTCATGTTTTATCCTTTCTCCAAGTCTGCTCTTTCCTTTCTATTTCTCCACATTCAGGGATTGATTTAATAGCTGCGTTTAGGCCTTTAGACTCTTCCTACTGTCAAGCTACTATAGGACAGGACCCTCTCACAGCCATCTCTTTAGCATCCTCGCCCAAAGAATACTATCATGGGTGAAAGTGCAATCACAATTGTCTAATCTCGTGCTTAAACGTTCCAGCAAGAATCGCTACAACCGTTGTTCTTTAATTCAGTTATTTAATGGATGGGGAATGGTCGCCGGTGGGTCATTCGCTTGATCGAGATCGTAATCAACCACATTGCATGAACTGCGTCATAGATAGAGATCGAGATACCAACAAAAGGGGTCGTCCTCTTGGTCAATCCTTTCTAAGGATCTTAACTTCCCAACCATTGAATCGAACAACCCGATCATAATAAAGTTTACAAGTCATTTTCATATGTAATTGAAAGCAAAGAGATAAGATTATGTGAGACTCTGCTTGGAAAACGAGTCGATTATTCATGGCCTTTCGTCATTGTCGTGGGTCCTTCACTTTCATTACATCGATGGCAGCGAGCAAGTGGTTAGTGGTCAATAGTGCCCTAGTTGATGGCATTCTTCTCTGCGGCTGGCACTCGAGGAACCACAGGACACTCCATATAGAGCAAGCAAGTCTTAGGGATGGTCTACCCGTGCAAGGACCTTAATAAAAAAAGACTGTATCGACCAGTATTTTGGTACTGCACTAAATCGATAGGTGGTAAGCATCCATAATAGCTTCAAATGATGGTAATTAAAAAATCAAAATGGAAAGAAGAGAGACTCAAACTAAGGCACTAAATCGATAGGTGGTAAGCATCCATAATAGCTTCAAATGATGGTAATTAAAAAATCAAAATGGAAAGAAGAGAGACTCAAACTAAGAAGCCAATATCACAACGATTAGGAATCTCCAACGATAGATCAGAGATAGAGATCCACCATCAAAAGGAAATGGCGTAAGCTCTGCATTTGTCACATGGTTCTAGAGATGGCAAACGGACCGAGCTGCCCGTCGACCCGGTGGCTTAGTCCGTAAAAAAAGAGACCCGTGCCGGCCCGGGCCTGTCGAACGACGAACCCGGTTCCAGACAGGGTCGTAAAATAACTTACGGGCCGAGCTTGGCTCGACTCGTAAAGTCCACGGGCTAGCCCGTGGACCAGGCCCGTGGTCCATGGTCCATTTAATATAAATTCATTTCATTTTTAATATAAAATGTAAGTATATTTCATAATTTGTATAAATTCATTTCATTTTTATTCATTTTAACTTGTAAATTTTGATATTTAAAATTTGCAAAAATTTGTACACATAACAACTTGTTTGTGTACAATTTTAACTACGTCTGCGCTAATAGTAGTCGGTCCCAAGCCCGAAAAATGAGGGTTTGAATTTAAAATTTTATGATTTATCTTAACTTATTTCTTATTTTTTTTAAACTTCACAAAAAAAAAATCGTATTTCACGTGGGTCTGCGGACCGGCCCGTGGCTCGCGGACCACGGGCCGGTCTGGACCAAGTTTTTTAGGACGGCTAAGCTTAGGCTCGACCCGTCTCTTCATGGACCGAGCTCGGCCCGTTACAAGGGCCGAGCTGGACCCGTTATGACACGGGCCAAGCCGGCCCAGTTCGACCCATTACCATCTCTACATGGTTCTATAGTACAGGGCCTTTTCAATAAGGCTCGCGTGGGGGCGCTCACCTTTTTTGGCTACGCTAAAATCGAATATTTTGAAGTTGGTAAAGACCTGCCCCTTGTTTCAATCAGAATCAGTCCTCGGGACCCCGAAACATTAGCTTCCGCCAACAATGAACTATTAAGGATCGCATCGCGCGCATGTTCAAGTAACAATGGTGCCAGACCCCGGAACTTCAAAACAAAGCAAAAATCTTTCAAAAGACATATGGAGCCCTCACATCCCACTCTGTAGAGAGTTAAGTCCCTTTCTTCTTCGGCCAACCTTTGCGTTTGGCCGAAAAACCATTCATGTGTTTAGGTCCTTAAATTGTTCGGACTTGGTAAAGGTTGTCACGGCACCTATAGTAGACAAAAGACTTATTGCGATGCCCGCGGACCAATTTACAATGTCTCCGTCGCTGACATTTGTCAAGCAGGCCACGCGGATTGGACATGGTCTTCTTCAACTAATTGTCCCTTGGGAGAAGTTGAATCAGGGCAGAGGGCCTATTTCTATTTGATTTGAACATCCGCTGCCGAATTTATTCCAATGCCAAGATCTCAAATCGAATCGGTATTGATGTACTGATATCCCCTAATAGGTGTTCCCTCCGCTGTTTCAAGGGTGATCTGTGCGTAACAAACGGGTTTATTCATTATAGGGTTGGATTCGGTCTAGGGCGTTGTTTTGCTAAAATCTTTATAACTCTAATCACGATTCATGGATTGGAAAATCGTTTTTTTTTTTTCATGAAGTAAAATGATAGAGCTTTTTAACAATATTTGATTCATCAAAATCTATAAATTTCAAAAATCAATTATTTGCGAAGGTTATACCAGACGATTTGTGCGTTCTCTTGATAAAATCCTTACAACACAAAACTAGGGTCATGGATTGGAAAATCATTCTCTCTCTATGAAAGTAAGAGCTTTTCAACGTTATTTGATTCATCAAAATCTAGAAATTTCAAAAAATTAGTGATCTGCAAAGGTTTAACCATACGATTTGTACGTTGTTTTGCTAAAAACTATATAACTCTAAACATGGGTCATGGAATGGAAAATCATTTTTTCTTTGTGAAAGTAAACTGATAGAGTTTTCCAACGGTATTTGGAATTGAAACGAAATTCAGATCTCTTGTTAATCTTGACCCTTGAGAGTGCATAAACACAACTTACGTATTGTAATATGTGTGGGCTCACGTCAGGCCTGATTTTGGGCCGAGGCGAGTGAGGCAACCGTCTCGAGCCCAAAATCAAATGGGGCCTATTTAAAAAAAAAAGGCACAACCTTACCGTATTGGCCCAAAATCCAAGGAGATTTTTAAACCAAAAAAAAAAAAAAAAAATTAGAAGCTCACAGCGCCCAGCTCAACAACAATTTAATTAGAAGCCCATTCATGAATTAAATCATTATCCATCTTTGCAATCTGCCTCCAGCCTTCCCTTTTCCGTTCATTTCGCATTCAACAGACGTCTCAATTCTCACACAAAGGAGAAAAAAGAAGTAGTCGGCTGCACCGTCTTGCTCTCTCTCTCCGTCTCGATTCTTGGCTTGCCAGAACCAGAAGAATCATATCTCCCTCCGTCTTTGTCAATCGTCTCTTTCTCCCCGTCTCGGTCTCAGTCAAGTAATGTACTGTACATTTAAAGTTTTTTTTTTTATTTTTTCTTCATCTTTGTTAATAGTTAATGACTTAATGTTCATTGAAACTTGAAATTTTTTATTGGGTCAATTTTTGCGTTGAGTCAATTGAAATTCTGAAATATTGTGAATTGTGAATATTGTAATTGAAGTCAATTTATGAATTGTAAATATGATTAAGTTGTGAATATTATGAATTGTGATTGAATTCAATTTATTGAGTCAATTTATAAATTGTGAATGTGATTGTGTATTTGTGTTGCAAATGTTATGAATTGTGATTGAAGTTGATTTCATCTTAAATTTTGGTTCATTTTTAGGTTTAAAACCTTCAAGAAGAAGAAGAAATGGTTTTCACATTCGGTCATTTCAAGATTGCCGCTCAAGTCTCGCTCACGAGTAAACAATGGTTATCCCTCGTGTATTTATTGACTTATTAGAAATAGTTGAAACCCCGCTGGCTTATATGATTGTGGCATTATCAGCTTTAATAATGAAATTATTAAAATATTTTATTATTTTTTTAGGTTAATCATGCCTCCTAAATATAAGTCAGGGGCTCAAAAAAGAAAACGAAAATGAAAGGAAATGACATTAGTTAAAAGTCAAACAAGAGATATGGATAAATATGTGATCGAACAAAAAAAAATACATAATAAGATTAGTTCGATGTCATAAAATTATATACGCCATTTTATTATTTATTTAACTTAATTTTTATTCAAGTTTTTCATATCACATGGCAAATGTATCGTACCTATTTGCACATTTTGCAAAAGTTAGATATCCAATTGTAATTTTCTTTAATTAAAAGTAAAGGTATTTTTGTCTTTTTTACCAAAGATTATGAACCATTTGCGCCAAATTCCCTATTTAATATGGTAGTAAGTAGATTTATACTGTAGCAGCATGGAATAAGAACATTATCCCACAAATAAATTTAAATTAGCAATCGTGTAGAAAAAAGCAGAAAAATCAGTGCAGCAACATATAAATTCTAGCATACCTTATTGCACCACCAGGTATATCCATGATAAAGAATTAACCAAACAATTTCATAAACCCATGTCAGAAAACTGTGTTCTCAGATAAAGCATGAAGTGGTTTAAATAGGGACTAAAAGAAGAAAAAAAGGAAACCAAAAATATTTCTTTCTAAAAGGGCTAACGAAACTGTTCACATTTTCTAGAGAAACTATCTAAAAATATAAATCGAAGTCCTATTGGAGCAAAGAACATCACCAGATACATTGCAAAGGAAGATACCAAAATTCAAGTGCTTCCTTCGGGTTCATCGGATATCAGCCCTGTCAAAAGTGGGGTATGCGGTTCTGGATCTTCAAGTATGTTCACCTTGCTGTTGAAACAACAAAAGGCAGGGAATAAGAGAGAGAAAGATTGAAAAGAATGCTATTCAATTACAGAAATATAATTAGATAAATAACAAATGTAACACGTAGCCTTGTCTTAACAAGACCTTTTTGTTTAAGTGTTTCTTCAGAATACGGAAAATTTCCAAAAACAATGTGCTACTTAATAATACTGGAGCAAAAAAATGTCATCACATGACTTTCTGTTCATAATAATTAGATCAATCATTAATAACAATTATTCTTTCCAGCTATAAGGTGAGAGGCTATAATGGCATCCATTAGGCACAAATAAAGATGAGTTAACATGTGAATATGTAAAAAAAATTGAATAGCCCCATGTAAGACTGTCTCAGATATGCTTCATGAGAAGTATTACAGAGAAACTTACTTGCACGTTTTCTTATTGTGGCCCAGACCCTTGCACTTGCTACACTGGAGCTGGCGTTTAATGAAGTCCACCGACTCAGCTGATTTCAGCTTTGGTCGACCTGGTGGACGTTTAGTAGGTGGTGGAGTTACAATAATTCCTATCTGCAGTTCTGGTTTCTCCACATTTGGTATTGGGTTGATTGACTCTGTATAAGTTAATCGGTAACTTTCGGTCATCAAGTATCTGGAGCAATAATCATATGGGCTCCTACCAATACATTCAAGAACAGCAATAGCATGACAGCAAGGCAATCCAGTAAGCTGCCATCCTTTGCAACTACAGTCCCAGTTATCAATGTCAACCATTTCAACAACGGATTCACCACGAACCTCAAATATGCTACCATGTGAGAGTAATACATGAAGTGAATGTGCTTTCGACATCTCATTCTGAAGCTTCTCCTCCATACAAGGGGTCAAATTTGTAACCCACTCGTTGGATTCAAGTCGTCTTCTATAGATCAATTCCATAATTTTACCACGTAATACATCAACCATCTGAGTTATTGGAAATTCATCCACCTCAGACACCCAACTGTAGAACTGTTGACCAAAGTTGGATGTCATGTGATTATATCTAGCACCACCGAAAAATGCATTAGCCCAGTGGTCTGGTTCGCTTCTAATGACCCAATCATAAGCTTCAGCCGAGATAGCTTTTATATTTTCAGCACAACGCTCAAAAGCATCGAGTTTTGGTGCGTAAGCAGCAGCATAGAAATCTTGAACCAATAGACGTCTTGCGTCGTGTGAAAGTCCGTTCAGATCTTTATTAAGTTTTTCAGCAAGATAACGTAGACAATAACCATGATAGCACTCTTTGCCAAATATATCAAGCAACGACTCTGTTATACCTTTCTGGAAATCAGAAACAAAAGTAATATGTTCCGATGTTGAAAAAGTAGATTTCAGTTGTGACAGAAACCAATGCCAGTTCTCATCAGTTTCTTCATCTACCACAGCAAAGGCTACAGGAAAGAAATCATCATTTCCGTCTGCAGCTGTTGCAGCTAATAACATTCCTTGATATTTTGAGTAAAGAAGAGTGCTATCAAGAAAAAGAAGAGGACGGCATTGATGAAAACCAGATATTGAGGCATGAAATGAGATAAAAAGACGACGGAAGCTCGAATCCTCCTTGGTGCTGAGTGTAGCAAGACTACCTGGATTAGTCTCCATTATCTTCTCGCAGAAAAATGGTAACTGAGAGTATGCTTCTTTATAAGACCCCTGAAGCTGCTCCCGCGCAATCTCCTTTGCGCGCCATGCCTGAGTATAGTTCAATTGAATGCCGTAATCACGCTTGATTTCACTGGCTATATCCTTTGGCTTGTAATTTGGAGACGCTTTCAATTTTTCCTTTATGATACTTCCTATCCATCCCCTAGTTGCCCTATATCCTGCTTTTATGGTAGCTCCTTCACACGTATGCTTATCATTCATTTTCTTAATACATATTAGTTGGGTGGTAGCCAACCTTGATGCATATATACGCCATGGACAGCCTTCTGTTTTGCACTTGGCAGTTACCCGATGGTTGTCATTTTTTTTATATTTGTAAGCAAATCCATGGGCAATTGAGTATTTATGCAGTGCTTCACGGAATTCGGTGAAACTATTAAATCTTTGGTCCACACCAGTGATGATGTTCTCCCACTGGGTAGCTGCTCTCCGATGCTTCTCTTCATTGCTAAATGGAAATACGCCCAGTGGTGCAGTTTCAATAGGTTCGTTCAAAACAATTGCATCGTCATCTTGCATAACATCCATAGGGTCATCAGAAGGAATTACTGCATCTGATGCAGTTGTTCTGATTGACCTGCAAAATAATGCACATATATGTTTCTAAAGCATTCAATTTATGTCCCCTTTGGTATCACAATTGCAAACTCAATTTGTTCATGATCTCATGGCACCAAACAAAAGCACATTGCTGGAAGGCAGACCTTTAAATTATTTTTTTCGTTTTCCTTCATATGAAACCGGCATTGATAATTTATTAAATTGCACATCTAGAACTTGGGTGTCAGAGCAAATCGGACGTATCCAGTAAAGCAGTGAGTTAAGACTATTTACATGGAAAAGGGACTGCACGTTATTCAGTGAAGTCAATAACATAAGTTAGCTTCATCTTCCTTAATTTGTAACAATCTATGAATCATGGATACAAACACGAGATGACACGGACACACTGACACATAATATTCACAAAAGTAGATAAGAACAGTGCAAGTACCTACAGGCAGACAATCAAAAGTCTAAGAGTTTGGGCCATGCTAAGACAATCAAAAGTCTTAAGAGTTTGGGCTATGCTAAGGATAACATATTAAGTACAGTGCAAGTACCTACTGGCAGGCATGTTGGACATATTTAGCACAGCAGCCGCTTCTTCTGTGATTACAAATATCTCGACTTGGTCAGAATCCTTGAAGAAGTTGACCATACGCAGGAAGTCCTTATCTTTGGATATGGTAATCAAGGTCTTTCTGTTTCCAGGAAGAAAATACTTGATTGTCATGCCATTAACTTTGCATTGAAAAGTCTCGGAGATTTCTTGCTTGAAATCTTTCAATTGTGTCTGTTGATCGAGGTCCAGAGCATAAGCTTCCCCACCAGTGTAAGACAAAGACCCATCATCTTTGTTCGCCACAAATTCACCTCCCGATTGGCATATGGCTATGATTTTCTTACTCTCCATCAGCAAAAGACAAATGTATATGGTATAATTTGCAGAGATTAGATCAAATTTCAGTGCAACGCAAGCCAAGCCAAGCCAAGCAGTAACTGTCTATGATAAGGTGACTTACATCATAAATTCAACCTTCATTCATAAATTAAATGAAAATAAAGATTAAATATCGGAAACATCATAGTCTTCAAAAATCAAAAGGTGAAAAAGTCCCGCAAGGAAAAAAAACCCTAAAAGTAGAACAATACCCAAATATACAGATGACCATAAGAAGTGAATAAATCAATAAATAATTGAAACCCATATAAATTCCAAGTAAAAGATTGTAAATTGACTAGCAAAACTTAAACTTACCCAGGAAAGCAAAATTCAAGATTCATAAATATTTTATAGATAATTCACAATGAGTGTATTGCATATGTGGGCAGTTCTAACAATAATGTTTGTTTTTACCTCTAACGTTAAAAATTAACAGTAGTCTGGTGTCAAATTAAGCTCAACTTTCTTCAGCTGACAGAGGGGTGCGAAATATGTTTGCCTTCGCACAGGTATCAAGAAGAGGAAGAGACTTCAGAGAAAGGAGAAAGTGACGCGGACCGCATGCGGGTATATTTTTAACTACGAAAATTGCAGTATTAGTTCCTATTTATAGCCCTTGTAGTAAATATGTCCTCAACTTATTATTTTTGACAATATTCTACTCAATTTTTTAATTATTCTACTCAATTTTTTAATTTTCATTGCACGATTCATCCCTCATAAGTCATAGATGAAAACTGTACATTTTATAGTCAACGAGGCATGTGAAATGCATGTAGAGTATTCATATTATTGCACCAGCATAGATGAATTATATGTTGGTGAAGTCGAAACCTGCATCGTCTACGTGTCAAGAGATTTCCAATCACTCATCTGTCAACTTGTATGTTACTTGTATACTCGAACAATCATTAGGCACCAAGATCTCTAGAGAAAAAGGATCTGGCGATCATTAGTACTCCGACGATCAAGTCAACGGCCAGTATATAGAGTAATACACGGGAGGTGAAAGTAATTGGGTGTGGGATGGACAAGCAAACAGATATTTAAATAGAGTTTATGGTAGAATTCAAGTGCAAAAAGAGCGTCAAGAGTGCGTAATAAAAATCATGCGTATCTTAGAATAACCAGAGTCATTGTATTTATAGCTGCAGAGTCCTAATTATTCTATGTTAGCAATCAATTAGAACTCTGATTGGATTCTCCTTACTTATATGATAAAGGGTAATTGGATATAGACACAATCTCTCAGATTTCGGTCCTTATCTGATTGAATTTCTTTGTGAGAATCCTTATGATAATCAAATACAATATTTCTTTAATTACTTCTCTGGTTGTGCCAAAACATCAGACTACGAGAATGCGAAGACCAGCGAAGCACTCTAGAATGGCCAAGGGTGTCAAGGCCCTTCTTGGGCTTCGCTGTGAGGGATTTAAGAGTGCTAAAATGTTCGATGGGCCTTCGAGGCTTTCTGAGATTTTATGAGGCCCTTGCTGGGCCCTCGAGGCTTTCGTCGAGTCTATAGGGTATTTGTTGGGCCTTTGGGGCCATATCAAAATCGGATGGTAACAATAGTCCCCCAAGTCCAAGCCTGTAATTTATATTAGGCGTGGGACTTTAAGAAGAAGTATTAAATGAGGACGAAGGTTTTTAGAAATCGAACCTCCAATGGAATCTGTGGGATCACCTCTCCCATTATATTTCTCCTTAGGAGGCATTTTGAATCCTACGGAGAGTTTTCTAACCTTCAACTCTTTGGAGAATGGGAGGTCATCATCGTCGTCGTCGTCAAGGTCTTACGACTGTTCTGGTCTTTCATCTTCGGGCTTCACATCCGCAGCCCTGGAGTCCCTTCTCTTCTCTTGGTGGTCATTGTTGGGCTCGCTACGTCGGCTACTCAATGATTGAGGTCGAGCCACAGACGACCCAGCCCTCAACCTGTCCAATACGCTGGCAGAGGTGACTGACTTTTCCACTTGCGAGGCACAAAGTCTCTCCTAGTTATTGGGAGTTCGCCCGTTGAGGATTGGCGAATCATCTTGAGACCGACGGCTTTCGATCGAGCCAAACCTCAAAGGGCTTCGCTGGGCACAGCTACGCTTGGCTCCATGTTGAAGAGATTAGTTCTCCAACAGTTCAAGCGCTGCCTTCATCAGGGCATTGTCCAAGTTCAGGTCCTGGTTCTCCTGCTCGACCGTCTACTTTTGTCGTTGTCTTCTCCTCTTACGGCGGGTGTCAGCGATTTTATGTCTTAAATAATTTCGCAAGTGCACGGATCGCTCAAATAATAAAGTGGATGTTGAGTTCAAGTATCGTTCCCGCGAAGATTTAGATAATTCAGTTCAATTTTACTAACCTTAATCGAATCTAATGAACTTTTGAAGATTTTGTGATTGAAAACTAATTAGAATTTGAACTAAAAACAATAAAATAATTATATTGATACTTGCACCGAATCTGAAGATTGAATTTTGCAGGTTTAACTTCACCAATCCCTAATTGAGAGGGGCATTAAATTGATACTTGCACCGAGATCACATAATGCCTTATCAATCACGAGATTACCGATGGTAATTGGAATTGTGAAGCTGCCTGGATCATGTCTTTTGTCTAGTAGTTGCCTCTCCATTATAGCATTTACTTCTCCTGTAAGTTGAATTATATCCCCTTCTGCCAATTTTTTCTTATTTGAAAGCAGCTGTCTCATATACTTGGCTTAGTTGGGCATTTGAGTCAGGGCCTCCACAAATGGTATGTTGATATGAAGCTTCCCTAGATGATTGATAAGTGCGTTTTATGCACTTATTTTGGCCTTTTAATTAATCATTTATGTCGTCACATAGTTGCTTTTCTACTTAATCTAGTTTATTATTGTTTTATTTCAGTTTTGGACTTTTTGGTGAACAATTGGAGAAGTTTGGGCGAAAAGAGCAATGACTTAGAAGATATCTCATAAGTTCGAGGACTCAATTGCACTCAACCCAAAGCTGAGGGACCAAATTAGAGATTATGCAAAGTTGAAGGACCAAATGAGATGTTATGAGAAGATGGAGGACTGCAATGATCAAGATCTAAAGTTGAAGGACCAAGCTGGTGGCAATTGCAAACTAAAAGGGCCAAATTGCAAAACAAGGAAAACTACAAACTGGGCGATCGCCCAGATTATAGCTGGGCGAGCGCCCAGCAGATGAAATCACAAACAGGGACCAAAACGAGTCACCTGGGCGATCGCCCGGGAGAGCACTGGGCGATCGCCCAGTGCAATTTTTGTCTGCGTTTTTAATTTTTATTTTCTTTCCTTTTTTAGCCCTAATTTCGATAGGTAACGTTTGACCCACGAATTTTGTATTCTTTTGAGATATTTTGGGGCACAATTAGGGTAGTATAAATAGGAGATATATTCTCATAACAAAGGGTGGGATTTTTAGGGAGCAAATCAAGAGAAGACGGAAGAGAACAAGAGAACAAGACCTCCTCGACTATCAAGACTTCTTCGAAGATTTCTTCTCCTTCAATCCATGCCGGGTTTTACCAATTATTGTTTTTCTAGTTTAATTATGTTCTTCTAGTTTTCTTTAACCAAGGTAGACGATGAAACCTTATTTTAATTAAGTGATTATTTTGTTATTCGTTTAATTCCCTTTTAGAGCTTTAACGTTTATGGTTTGTTCTTGATTAGATTAATTAAATAAAATTTCTTTCATCTTAAATATCATGTATTTTTTATAGTTAGAGATTGATTTAATTAATTCATGCTTGGTGCTTAAACATGTCTATTAATTTCTTTTGATTCTCCGTGATCTTTTGATTCAACTTGGGATACATAGAATGCTTAGGAGAACTTTGATTCTTTGTTTTCTTTCAATTGATCTTGATACGGGGAACGCTTAAGCAATTTATGTTTGAAGCTTAAGAGGAGCCTATCTTTGATTTTCTTCTTCTGGACTTAATTGATAAATCTTTAGGGTCGACAAGAGATTGAGTTCGTATTGTCGTATGTGTTTTTCTTGGGAATTAATGAATGATTGGATGGTTGCTAAGTTAGATAATGGTGGATTCTGAAACCTTGGTATTTTACATAACTTGAATTATCAATTCATCTTTTTATCCTATTTCTTTAGTCTTTTAGTTAAACAATTTCAACAACAAAACTCTTCAATTCAACTAGCCTAGAATAACAGTTAATTTGGATTAAATTACACCTTTCTCATAGCAGTCTCTGTGGAATCGACCTCGTTTTTACTTATCTATATTCCACTAGATTCGTACACTTGCGAGTTAATTAAAATTTGACATCAATGATCTAGAAATTCTGCACATTGCTGGTCCTGCTTCTTCCTTTTTGGATTTAACCTTTGTGGATAAGAAATGGGAGGTTCATATGATTGGACAGGAACGGCTGCCTTAGCCTGTGGTGTAACTGAACTTTCTTCAATATCTAATGGTTGCTCGGTCTGTTCCACTTGCTCCCCATTAGTGGAAGGTACATGTTCTTTATCTGCAACTGGTCTTTTTATATGGATTTCTAGCAACTGAACCCCGCTTCTGGTAGTTATTGCATGAACTTGCTCTCTAGGATTGACCTCGGTGTTGCTTGGCAAGGTACCCTGTGGTCTACTGGATATAGCAACTACCATCTGACCCATCTGTGTTTCTAAATTTTTAATTGAAGCGTCTTGATTCTGAAAGTTGATTCCTATCTGTCTCATTAACTAATCAGTTTTTTCTATGAATTTATTAGTTCTCTCGATGAATTTACCGAGTGCATCTTCTAATGAAACTCTATTTTCTGGCTGCTGAAACTGATAATATTGTGGTCTGTTGTTATTCTGATTATCCCTCCAGGAAAAATTTGGATGATTACGCCATCCTGGATTAAATGTATTGAAGAATGGATTATTTTGTGGGTATTGACCACCTTGAACATATTCGACTTGCTCTGGTTGCTGTGAGAGAATAGGACATTCTAATGTGCTGTGATTTGCCCCACACTCTTCACATGTTGATTTCTTTGTTTGCATCACATATGTTGATTGTGACATGTTCTCTACTTTGTGTGCCAAAGAGTCTATTTTTGCAGATAACGCCGAGACAGTGTCTATTTCATGTACCCCTGCAGGCTTCTTGTGTATGACTCTATCTGATGCCCACATAACAGTGGTGGTAGCTACTCTTTCAAACAACTCTAGAGCTTCAACAACGGTTTTGGTAGATAAAGAGTCGTTAGAGGAAGAGTCGATCATACTTTTACATAAAAGGAGTAGTCCAGCATAAAAGTACTGAATTTGTTGGCCCTTGCCAATGCCATGATGAGGACACTTCCTTAGCATGTTTTTGAATATGTTTCACGCTTCATCAAAGGGTTCTGTTTCTGACTGTTGAAATATTGAAGTCATGCTTCAGCTTCGAAACCTTTGCTCGAGGAAAGAATTTTGTGCAGAACTTTTGGGCTAGATCATTCCAGATGGTTATGCTATCAATTGGTAATGAGTCCATCCACTCAAGAGCTTTGTCCCTTAGAGTATGTGGGAACAAACGTAGCTGGATGGCGTCGTCTGAGATTCCTTGATATTTGAAGTGTTGACACATTTTCAAGAATCTTGAAACGTGTGTATGTGGATTTTCATCAGTCCTGCCATAGAATTGATGACCATTCTGGAATATATGAATGACGTTAGTCTTCAACTGAAAGTTCGGCTGCCCAAAAGGTGGTAGACAATGCTAGATTGGTTCTGGATAATATGTGGAGTCAAAAAGTCTCCAACTAGCATATTGTCTTCATCAATCTCCTATCTCGCCTGAGCAATTTCGTTGTTGTTCATTTTGCCTTGCTGTTTTTTGTCTTTTTGGTGTGTCATTCTTGTCTCTCTCTACCTACGATGAAAAGTGTGCTCAATCTCTGGATCAATTAGAATTAGAGACCCGTGTCTCACACTTCGCATGCAATAGCCTGAAAAGAAACAAAGCAGACACTGAAATAACTAAAGAAAAAAATAATAATAAAAACAATTAAAGCAATTAAATAAGTTTGAATTAGTGTCAAAATAATTGAAAAGAACTAAAACTAAATCCCCAGCAACGGCACCAAAAACTTGTCAGCGATTTTGTGTCTTAAATAATTCCGCAAGTGCACGGATCACTCAAGTAATAAAGTGGATGTTGAGTCCAAGTATCGTTTCCACGAAGATTTAGATAATTCAGTTCAATTATACTAACCTTAACCGAATCTAATGAACTTTTGAAAATTTTGTGATTGAAAACTAATTAGAATCTAACTAAAAACAATAAAATAATTATAATTCAAATAACTAAAAATTAGATTGATGAAAATTACTTTAGTTTGAAGAAAGAAGAGTCCTAGGATCCCGAATCCACTTATAATCGTTAATTCATCTATCTTGATTCTTGGTTTTGACAAAATATATCAGTTATGAAGATCAATATCTCTAGATTGTTTAACAGTTTCTCTCGAATAAAATTAAACATATTTATATACATGACTCGACTATATCTCTATGACGAATGCGAATACAATTGAAAGCATTAAATTTCTGTAGATAATTAAAAATCACCTAAAGCATAGCGGTATATTTATATCCCCTATCGGACTTTAAGATAATTAAAATAGCATCTAATATGCTTTTGATCTTTCGACAGTAAAACACCACAACAATCATACAATTATTGCGCATATAATTGTAGATTCATATAAATCAAAATTAATTATTCAAAACTATAATGAAATAAATTGTTAAAAACCAAATGTCAAGATAGAAGAATTTAGATTACAAGCTTCATCATAATCGTAGCACAAAATAAACTAGCCTAACATACTAATAATAAGAGAAAAAAGGGAAGAAGAAACTATGGAATTCATAACCTGGAAACGAAGAAATCTTGAGCGAGAAGGAATCTTGATTTTGATCTTGATCTTCGTTCTTGAAGAGATGAATCTTGATCTTCCGTTTTGTGTTTCTTGTAATGTTTTCTTCCCCAAAATTCTACACACTATTATGAGTTAATAACTCAAATATATAATACCCTAATGGTGCCCTAAAAGATGCCAAAAAAGACCTAAAAACGTGGGCCAAAAGTTACCTAATCGGGTTGGAATTGAAAAAGGAAAAAATCTCCCGCAGCCAAATTTAACACTAGGCAATCGCCTAGTTGATGGTTTTTGTTCACTGCTGTTGGGTTTGGATGTTGGGCGCTCGCCCAGCTATAAGCTGGGAGATCGCCCAACTTGGTTTTTCTATTTTTTTGCGGCTTTTGTCCTTGAACTTTGCAATAATTCCCATTTGGTCCTTCAACTTTCAATCATCTCTGATTTGGTCCTTTAACTTTCAATAATCTTCAATCTGGTCCTTCAACTTTTGATAATCTCCAATTTGATCCTTCAACTTTTGATTGAGTTCAATTGGATCCTCATTCTTTCAAAATATCTTCTAATTTATTGCTATTTTCATCTATTATTTTTCAATTGCTATTAAACAGATCCAAAACTGAAATATGAAGAATAAAATACTAAATTCAGTATAAATTCAGTAAAATGACAGAATAAAAGCTTAGTTTAAAGGTCCGAATAAGTACACAAAATGCACTTATTAGTGGGTTACGTTCTGGAGATCTTGAATGCTTTCGTGCCATAAGTCAGTGTGGTGGGACTCAACTTCTTCTATAGAGTGTTCGGTTGCCATGCTCTTCCTGGTAGAAATCACATTTTTACTACAAGTTTTAGGTTGTGTAATGTTTTTCATTTCCCACAGACGGTGCCAATCTCTTGACATCAGAACATGCACCGTCCATGTGTCAACAGATCTCCACTCAATCTTCTACCAACTTGTATGTTACCTGCACACTCGGACAATCGTTAGGCACCAAGATCTCCAGAGAAAAAGGGTCCAGCAATCATTGGTACTCCGACGATCAAGTTAACAGCCGGTATATAGAGTAATACACGGGGGTGAAAGTAATTGGGTGTGGGAGGGACAAGCAGGCAGCGATTTGAACAGAGTGTAGGGTGGAATTCAAGTGCAAAAAGAGCGTCAAGAGTGCGTAATAAAAATCGTGCATACCTTAGAATAATCAGAGTCCTTGTATTTATAGCTGCAGAGTCCTAATTATTTTGTGTTAGGAATCAATTAGAACTCTGATTGGATTCTCCTTGCTTATAGAATAAAGGGTAATTGGATATGGACAAAATCTCTCAGATTTCGGTCCTTATCTGATTGAATTTCCTTGTGAGAATCTTTATGATAATCAAATACAATATTTCTTTAATTACTTCTCTGATTGTCCCAAAACATCAGACTACGAGATTGCGAAGACCAGCGAAGCACTCCAGAATGGCCAGGGGTGTCAAGGCCCTTCATGGGCTTCGCTGTGACGGATTCAAGAGTGCTAAGATGTTCGATGGGCCTCCGAGGCCTTCTGAGATTTTACGAGGCCCTTGCTGGGCCCTCGAGGCTTTCGCCGGGTCTATGGGGTCTTTGCTCGGCCTTTGAGGCCGTACCAAAATCGGGTGGTAACATATGTTTATAAGAGTTATTCATAAATTCAATCTATGTTACAATATTTATATCATAATAAAAAAGAATTTTTTTTTTTTTTTGTATATTTCGTCTCTAATCTTTCAACAAATAAAAGATATATTTCTATCCAATTTCGAATCAGCTACTGCTCATTACCTTTGTAAGCTATTACCTCACAGTAAAACCTTATCAGAAAACAGACTTTTTGCGATTGAACCATCTCACTTGAACATGTTTCACTAAAAATATTCTTGTTATTGTTGACTCATATATCTCAAAAAGTGGATCCCGTATTTGGGCACCAAAACGAAGTCGGCTATGGTGGTGGTGAGGCTATAAGCTCTCATTTTCCTCGCTAATCTGACTCTTATCCTTACATAAAACTAAATTATCGCAATTCATCTTCAATCTTTTGAAAATAGACAGAGTTCGTTCTTATTGTTGATTTAGTGTTATGATGGCAACAAATTTATCCTCTTTTTCAAATAAATAAAAAAAATTACAACGAAAATCTCAAACCTTTTTAGAAAATACAAATAGGTCCCACTTAAAAATAGAAGAAAGGAAAAACTTTCAACTTCCCAGCGAATCCCACATGACCACCACCACCCCTAAGCCCTAAAGTCGTCGTCGCCGCCATTAATCATAACCACCTACAATCTTCCCCAAAATTTATCGAGTGGCAACCTGTGGTCTGATATCTAATGCATCTTCAATTTCCTTTTCTATGCAATAGATCCTACAATTTTCCAACAATACTTCGCAATTTTCAAGATTGGCCATTTTTCATCAAAATCACTTTTCCACTCACGGGCATTAATGGTATAGCAGAAATTTTCCTTCCAATTCTCATTAGGTTAGTTTATAATTTCATCATCTCTGCCACCAGAAATCAATGACAAAAGTGCTAGAAATAAAAATACTAAAATTCTTTATTTTTACCTCAAAATCCGATAGAACTTGGTTGCCAACAAATATTTACCACCTTCCCGCTCACAAGTATATGACATGTACACATTTACATCATTAGATTGCAAAGGCATCCGTTTTAAGGGGTAATTTGGCGATTGTTTGCCCTCTAATAGTCAATTCATTTGTCGAAAAATAGAAATATAAACTAATCAAGTGTGAGAGAAACAAATGATCAAAAATTTAGTTAGAGTTTGATTTTCTCGTACTTATTTTCTTCATGTCACATGGAGTATCTATAGGAAAAATAAGGTTAAAGTATTTTAGACCTTTTGAATCCTTCGGATACATGTCGCCTAATGATTAGTTCGATCATTGATATTAAATAATTATTTTTTTATTATGTTTCATAATTCTAACACTTTCTGCGCACGTGGCAATCGTCCGTCACCACGTGGCAAAAAGAATATTTTAGTGCTCCCTCTTTTTTGTAGCTTTTGTAACAAAGAATCAGGAGTCGCATGATTTGCACATTGTCGTAAGCTCTCCCTCATATCGAAGGCGAAAGTAAGAGAAATGATCCCTTTTAGTTGAGCCATCAACTGCTTCATCCCTAAACATGACGAGATCTGGAGTCGCATGATTTGCACATTGTCGTAAGCTCTCCCTCATATCGAAGGCAAAAGTAAGAGAAGTGATCCCTTTTAGTTGAGCCATCAACTGCTTCATCCCTAGACATGACGAGGTTTGGGTTCACCTTCTTTCTACTAGCCAGAAGGTTTGCATAGTGAACCACATTGGTGAACTCTCTTTGTTGTGGAGTAGATGTGGAGCTTCGGTTCTGCTAAAGCAGGCAAGGTACATTATGGTTTGTTAGTGTTATGAGGTACACGATGACGTGATCAAAATGTGACACGTAGCCTTTCGACTTCCAAGTAGATAAATCAATAACATTAGTTTCCAAAGTCCAAAATTAATATTTATGTAAGGTTATGGATCTTTTGGTTTTCTAGTTCGCTTGGATAATGTCTGGGTTAACGAATGTGGGCCTCGCAAGTTCTTAGCTCTCCTTTTGGATTTAAATAAGATAAAGCCAACATGGGCAAGTTATCATAGGCACCCATGTAAGGTGATTGGCTCCCTTACCGAGGTAACTTAAGTTTGACCTAAATGAGTTAACTGTAGATAGTTCCCGTAGTTTTCCTATTTGGTTTATATTCAAAGGATTTCATTATTGCATGTTAACGGTAAGCGGTCACCATAAGGTACATTGTAATGCCCCGAAAATTTAGAAATTTAATTCGGACTAAGTAAAATTCTTAGCAAGTATTTGTGGCCACATGTCCGTCCAAAGTCCAAACGAGGTCCAATAATAATAAACGGTCCAAGTTTACTAGAGAAAATATCCAATTAGTTTTTAGATTTATTAATTAATTAATTAATTATAATTATTTTCTATAAAATGCAATATTGGTAGAATGTTTTAAATTATGACAATTTGCACCATATCAAAGACTTACCAAATTTCAAATAGGTCGGTTCCTTGATGTGCATGCAATATGAAGGAAAGAAGCCAAAAACCCTCATTTTTTCCTCCCTCTCTCCTTATAACACATAATGAAGCCAATTTTGCAAAGAAAGAAAAGAAAACAAAGTAGGAATTGTGTATATTATGCGCTAAAGAATTGAATTTTGTGACCATCTGGATATGAAAATAGTTTATTCCATTGGAATGAAGAAAAAAGAGATTCATCCTATTTTGGATGTATAAGAACGAATGTTCATGGTTTTAAATCCCTCGAGATAAACCTAAGAATGAATTTGGGGTTTCGACCCTTGAACTCATCGAAAATTAAAGTTTGCATTGTTTATTTACATTAATTGCAATATATAAATTGGAATTTGCATTATTATGTTGATATTCCTATTGTGTTTTTCCAAACTCACCCTTCTCACATTCATACATTAATTGTAGGGTTGAAAAATGCTTGATGATGAAGGGATTAACCCATGAGATAAGACTTTTGACAAGAAAATGAATAATTGGCAGTTTGTTCTTTTTATTGATGTTTTATATTCTAAAATTATTTATGTTATGGGATAATTTTTGTTAAGTTTGTTAATTGATATTTGCTATATACTTGCTCGGGACTCTATAATATGATATTTCTAATTTAATAATGACCAAAATGAAAACTATCCAAAATTTTCAGCTTGCAAGTCCAGTTTTAAACGGACGTCCAAAATTTTACTCTTCAAGTTTTGAGATGAAAATTTAGTAGGATTGATGACCTATCAATTTAGGTCCTTTGAAACTTGGAATCACATCGTTCAGATGTCTTTAGAACAAGATATGCAAGTTTTAGTAATGATTGACAGTTCTACTCGAGAATCTACCTTTCATGTTTTGGAGGTTAATTTGGAGACCTTACGAATTTTATTAAATACTGAATTTTGGATATGAGTTAATAAATTGTGTGGCATTTTATCTACGAAAATATTAGAATTTTTCAAGGTCTTTTGATAAGGAAAAATCGGGATTAAAATTGAGTATTGAAAGGTGTCTAGTTTCTATTTTTCGTGTATTTTGTATCCTTTTTAGATGACTTTAACCATTTCATAAAATTATGAAATTTTAGTATGTGTTAAAAGGATAAGTTGTGGTTATTTGGTTAAAGCTTCATAATTTTTTTTAACCGTTAGGTTGTTCGTTTTATGCATAAGAAATCAAAGGGCAGTAAACTTATATAACTAGAAGTTTCAACTTTAGGAAAATCCATTAAATATTTGTAACCTCAACTTTAAAGTCCTTGTAGTTGATAAGTCACTTTGGTAAATTTTTAGAATAACATCTAGAATTCTGCATTTTTAGTTCCCTTTTGAGTTTTAAAATATACGTGTCGGAGCTTCGTAGATAAGGTTTTGGGAGAGAATAGCCAGAACAAAGAGAAGAATTTTGGGGGAACAAGATACAAGAAGAGAATCGAAGATCAAGGCATGGGATTGAAGATTCTTCAGCCAGAGTCACGGGTTTTATTTATTTTCTTCTTTTTCTTTCTCCAGATCATGATAAATTCAATTATTGTCATAATTGACGAAATCATGTCCGGCTAAATTTACTTTTTCTAGGATTAACGATGAAACCTCATGATTTTAATTAATTAGAAGTTTTTCTGTTTTAGTAGGTAATTGCTTTTGGGTTGATTATTCTTTATTCATTATTTCTATTATTTTAATGTCTGATCACCATTAGAATATACTATGATCTATATTGAAGTCGAGAGATTCAATATAGATTAAGCACGTGGTATTGAATAACATAGGGTCCAATAATAGATAGAAATTACTATTATGCTTTATGAAATCTATTTAGGTGTTCTTGAGATTTTAATGCATATGTTTATGTTCGAAGTTTAATTAGAGATAATTACGTTCCCATATCGTATAGAATTAATTGACCATCGAGAGAGGCTTTTGATTATTTTAGGATCACCGATTTTCAATCCAAGGTAATTATAAGCTAAAACGGTTAAACAGATAATTGATTAAGGAATGTGTTGGTAGATTCGCGAATCCAAGTGTTAGTACAATTCGAATTCGTTCTCATAAATTTACTTTAATTGTTTGATAATTTAGATTTAATTGAAATGTGTTTAGATTCACAAACAAAATCAAATATGTGTTTTTCCTTGTTGTTAGAATTTAAGTTATAAATTAATTGGTTAAATTGATATCTAGTCCTCGTGGGTTGGACACTCTACACATCACTTTATTACTTGTAAACGATCCGTCCACTTGCGAGATTATAATCGCACAAAAAATTTTTAGCACCGTTGCCGGGGACTAGTTTTATTAATTACTACATTAATTGATAATTTAGTTTTAACAATTTTTTAGTATTATTTATTTTTATTTTTAACTTATTTTATTTTATTTTTATTTTTATTTTCAATTCTTCGTGATACTGCTGAATTTTATCTGTTTTTTAAATTTTCAGGTGTTAATTGTGTATGCACCATACAAAAGATCTTCATCTATTTGATTTAGATCTAGAAATTGAACGGAGCTTTCACCGACGACAACATGAAAAACGAGAAAAGACAAGACAGCAAAAAGACACTATGGCAGGAAATCAAGTACATGATCAATTACCTGCAGGTGTGATAAATAATCAAGCACCAATAGCTCGACCAGTTAAAATTAGTGAACGAGATATTCTTATGAGTGAGTATATGATGCCACCGATTGTTGAGAATCGATCCAGCATAGTCTATCCGCCTTATGGACACGATAACTTCCAGTTGAGACTAGATGTGATGAATTTGTTCTCGAACAATCTGTCGTTTTATGGGATGACAGATGAAAATCTTCACTACCACATTTCTCGCTTCGATGAATTCTGTGGCAATTTCAAATACCAAGGTGTTAATGAAGAGGCACTTAAAATGAGGCTATTTCTACACACACTGAAGGATAAAGCTAGAGAATGGTTAGATTCTATACCGCCTGGGAGCATTACTACTTGGACAGATCTGATTCAGAAATTCACACTGAAATATTTTTCCCCTGCCAGAGTAAATAGACTGAAATATGAAATTTCCAATTTCCAACAATCTGAGTTGGAAAACTTTCACGAGGCATGGGAAAGATTCAAACAACTGCTCCGAAAGTGTCCAAGTCGTGGTTTCCCCTTAGCAGCTCAGAATCATTATTTCTACTCTGGATTAGCTCCAACCAGACGTTCTTCAGTAGATTCTGCAGCAGGTGGCTCTATCCAAAATAGATCCCCCGGTGACCTTTACGATCTATTTGAAACCATGAGTGAATAGTTTATTATGTGGCCAGAAAGAGGATTGCAGAAGAAAGTAGCAAGAATACACGAAGTGGACACTAATTCGCTTGTACTGGTAAAAATTGATGCATTGGCAAAGCAGATGGAAGCAATGAAATATTCTATTTCACATGTCCTTACCAATATGTGTAACATGCGGGACAAACCATCAATCATCAGAATGCCCCTTAACCAAAGTTGCTATGTCATCACCTGAACAAGCTGCATATACTCAGAACTTTCAGCGACAGCAGAATAATCCATACTCACAGACTTACAATCAAGGATGGAGAAATCATCCAAACTTCTCCTATGGCAATACCCAAAACATTCAAAATCCGCTAAATCAGGGAAGACCCCATGAAAGAGAAAGAGGATTAGAAGAGACAGTTGCTAAATTGTCAGAACGCATGGATTCTGCGCTAAAGGAAATGCAAAAAAAGACAGATGTCTCGATAAAGAATATAGAAAATCAAATGGGACAATTGACTAAACTGTTGACCGAGCGACAACCAGGCACATGGCCAAGCAATACAGAGGTCAACCCAAAAAAGCAAGTCAATGCAATCACCATGAGAAGCGGAGCTGAGTTGCTAGAGATTTATGTGACTAGACCAGGTGTAGAAAAGAAAATTGTGTCCAACAAAGAGAGAGAAAACAAATTAGATGCAGAAGTTGCACAAGAAAAATGGGACTCTCCACCAGATTATATTCTACCACCGGCTTACGTCCCTCCAATTCCATTTCCTCAAAGGCTGCAAAAACATAAGCTAGACCAGTAATTCAGGAAATTCTTAGATGTATTCAAAAAGCTTCACATCAACATACCATTCGCTGATGGCTTAGCTCAAATGCCTAGCTATGCCAAATTCATGAAGTAAATTCTTTCAAATAAGCGAAAGTTGGAGGAGCACGAAACAGTTACACTTACTGAATAATGCAGTGCCATATTGCAAAACAAGCGACCACCAAAACTCAAAGATCCAAGGAGTTTTAATATTCCTTGCATTATTGGTAGTTTATTTTTTGACAAAGCTTTATGTGATTTGGGTGCTAGTGTAAATCTAATGCCTTATTCTATTTTTAAGCAGCTCGGTCTGGGAGAAGCAAAACCAACAACAGTATCGTTGCAGCTTGCAGATAGGACAATCAAGCACCCAAGAGGAATCATTGAAGACATATTAGTGAAAGTGGACAAATTCATATTCTCTGCAAATTTCATTATATTGGTTATGTGCAAAGACAGGGATGTACCACTTATTATAGGTCGACCTTTCTTGGCTACTGGTCGGGCAGTAATTGACGTTCAAAAAAGAGAACTTATGTTGAAAGTAAATGATGAACACATTACATTCAATGTGTTCAAATCAAATTATTTTTCAAACTTCTCCAGATTCCTGTTTTGAGATTGATGACATTAACCAGAAGACTGAGAGCTTAGATGAAAAAGCTGTTACCCAACATCAAGATGCACCACTTAGAGAAGAAGAGTATGTGGAGAAAGAGAAGTTACATCCATCTTCTGTGATCAAAGCCGACGAGGACAACGAAATTTTTTTAGTTGAGTTCGAGCAGGACGGCAAAACAAAATCATATCAATATGATAAGGAAAAATCAAGCTCTGGAAGGTAAACAAAAATTGGTACGAAGTCGATCAAAGCAAGAAAAGCAAGTCTTCCAAAGATCTATTCAAAGTGTCTTGAGTGATCACTACGACAAAATCAAGCTAATGACTTTAAAGAAGCGCTTAATGGGAGGCAACCCATCTTTCTACCCTTTTATTTAAATTTTCGTATATTTTAGGATTTCAATTGTCGTTTTGCACGTTTTAGGCTTTTAGAATTTTTAAAGTAGGCTTTCAATTCTTAGGCAATGAGGCTATGATCATCGTCACTCTGCTATTTTAGAAAATAAAAATCGATTTTAACAAATTTTGTACCATGCGATCGCATGGCCTGGGCAGAATACTTTCTGCCCAGATTTTCATATATTTGCGATCGCAGGACTTTAAGTCCTTGCGATCGCAAGGACAACCAACAAAAAAATTTTAATTTTAAATTAATTTATTTATTATTATTAATAATAATTTTTTTTTTTAGAGTTACAAACTGCAGGCTATCTGGATGACATTCAAGCAAAGATTTGCTGACCAACCTATTCAGATTTCTCCACCAGTTGATCTTATCACACTTTTTCTTCCAGCACCATCTGATCTGCCTCAGAGAAGTCTCTGATCTTTTGACTTTAAATTTTACATTGAAGACAATGTTTCTTTCAAGTTTGGGGGTGATGGACTAAAATGAAAAATTTCGATAATTGATAATTGATATTTGATTGTCAACTTATTTTTCGTTAAAAAAAATTTATTTGCTTGCATATTTATGTGATATGAATAGTCTTACCGGCTAATGATGCAAATTTTTATTTAATTATTTTGTTTTAAACCATGACTTGTGAACAGATTATTACTATTGGTTAAATGTGAAACTATTTGACCATGTCTGATATTGTGTTGTGTCAGCCAGTTAAGATGATTTTTAGCTATATTGGTGCACTTAAGTTGAAAACAATAAGATACCCTGTTTGAACCTAAGAATCATTAGTATCTCAAACAAGTAACCAATATAGTGAGAAAGAGTGGTAGATAAGTTGTGATGGTGGCTATCTAGGTTGTGATTGATTCCATGTATGTTGAAAAATTGTGTGGAGCACTTTATACCAGTTAGATGAAACTAAGTAATGACCGAATGTTAGAAATCTAATCCTCACGCATGAACTTATTGCACGCAAGGAGCAAAATTATTATTATTATTATTTAACTCTTTTCGTAGCCTATTTGACTTGAGTGAAAAGGTCCGTAGGGCTTTCTCAAAACCCGATGCCCTAAAGTTCGAAAGAGCTGGGAGTCATTGACCTCAAGCTCATTACATGAGTCATTTAGAAAGCTTAATGAACTGAGTTTTGCACACTATTAATATCTTATAACTCTTTTCGTGGCCTATTTGACTTGAGTGGAAAGGCCCGCAGGGGTTTTTCAAAACCCGATGCCCTAAGGTTCGAAAGACCTGAGAGTCATCGACCTCAAGCTCGTTACATGAGTCATTTTAAAAACTTAATGGATTGAGTTTTACACATAAGATCTATATAAAAAAATTTATTTATTTATTTAAATTTAATTTTTATTCCTGTCCAGTGAAAAAATCTTTTGCAAAGTAAATTTGGAGATTAGATAACTAATAGGTTTGACTTACTTAGTAAAAACTTTATGGTCGAGAGTGCTCAGAAATTGGAGAATCTTCATAAACCTAGATGTCACGATCATCAGCTTTCAACCAGCTTCGAACAAGAAAATAATGAGTGAACTGTAACCTTTTAACTAAAAATCTCATGATTTGAGAGAAAACATCATTTTGGGGGAAGTGTATCTTACGAGAGGGAAATGAAAAGTTGACCAAGTGGTTGGGCTATCACCACCATAGAACTTGCGGAGATCGGATTAACTACTATCACACACATCTCAAGTATGGTTTAAATAGAATCACGTTTGCAACTGTATTACTTGAACACTCGTAATGAATTATAAGTTTTTCTTTTTCCAAAAGCTGAAGCAAGAACGGGAAGCTGTTTATGTTGTGAATTGTGTTATAGCTTATTTCATTAATTATTTCATTAATTGCATGATTATCTTTAGCTAGTTTATTCGAGTACGAATAAAAGTTCAAGTTTAGGAGTGTTTGATAAGTACAATTTTGTACTTATTGGAGCTCACAAAAAGGGACGATTATGAGTCATATTATTTGATTTCAGTTTAATTGCATGTTATTTTCTTATTAATTTAGGAAATAATCAAATTCAAGTGTCAATCGGATGAAAAGAGAGCAAATAGAAGAAAAGGGGATTAAACTACTAAGAAAAGATACTTCAGAGGCTTAGCATGCAAATATCAAAGAAAGGAATCCAAGAAATCATCAATGGTAACCATGCGATCGCATGGTTGTTTATATCTGCGATCGCAAGTCCATATTTTCAATTGAAGAACGTGAAATAACTGAGCCATGCGATCACAAGGTGTTACACCATGCGATCACAATGCTATACGCGGCAGAATTTAGGCAGTTTCCTGATAGAATTGAAACACTACCAAGTCCAGATTAATACAACTACCTAAGCCAAGTTTTGAAGAGGTTTTGAGAACATTATAAAAGGAAGAGAATAGCCAGAACAAATAAAGGAATTTTGGGAGAACAAGATACAAGAAGAGAATCGAATATCAAGGCAAGGGATTGAAGATTCTTCAGCCAGAGTCACGAGTTTTATTTATTTTTTCTTCTTTTTCTTTCTCCGGATCACGATAAATTCAATTATTGTCATAATTGACGAAATCATGTCCGACTAAATTTACTTTTTCTAGGATGAACGATGAAACCTCATGATTTTAATTAATTAGAAGTTTTTCCGTTTTAGTAGGTAATTGCTTTTGGGTTGATTATTCTTTAGTAGGTAATTGCTTTTGGGCCTGATCACCATTAGAATATATTGTGATCTATATTGAAGTCGAGAGATTCAATATAGATTAAGCACGTGGTATTAAATAACATAGGGTATAATAATAGATACAAATTACTATTATGTTTTATGAAATCTATTTAGGTGTTCTTGAGATTTTAATGCATATGTTTATGTTCGAAGCTTAATTAGAGATAATTAGGTTCGCATATCGTATAGAATTAATTGACCATCGAGAGAGGCTTTTGATTATTTTAAGATCACCGATTTTCAATCCAAGGTAATTATAAGCTAAAACGGTCAAACGGATAATTGATTAAAAAATGTGTTGGTAGATTCGTGAATCCTAGTGTTAGTACAATTCAAATTTGTTCTCATAAATTTACTTTATTTGTTTGATAATTTAGATTTAATTGAAATATGTTTAGATTCACAAATCAAATCAAATATGTGTTTTTCCATATTGTTAGAATTTAAGTTATAAATTAATTGGTTAAATTGATATCTAGTCCTCGTGAGTTTGACACTCTACACATCACTTTATTACTTGTAAACGATCCGTCCACTTGCGGGATTATAATCGCACAACAGTATCAGAGACCAGAGTTTTAAATCGGTTCTGTAGACTAAGAAAAGTTTAGGAACCTATAGAGAACGAACCAAGTTTTAAAAAAAAGTTTTTTGACCCTCGAGCAGACAAAATTTCCTCTCTGTCCGCTCGAGCGAATACTACTCACTATTTTTAAAAAAATTCTCCTAATGTGTATTTAATAGAATGTATGATGATTTCATGATTTACTGAAATATGTTACATGATTACATAAAAGTTTGTATTCTATTGGTAATTGAGAAAGTTGAAAATGTAACGGTTCTCCATAGCTATCCTATTTTGTCTGACGGCTACCATCCTCAATCCCTAAGGTACAATTTTACTTGAGACATGAAATAATTATTTCAAAATCTTCTAGCATTAATTTTTTGTTAAGTTGAATTGCATAAAATTATTTTTGCAAACTATAGAATGCTATTTATTCTGAATGAAAGTTTCTTAAACTTTTGGACTTATGTTAGACATGACTTATGATAAAATGGCTAAAGTGAGACATACCGCTAGAAAGTATACCAATTTACCGCATCACCTAAAACCAAAAGCCTTAGCAAAACAAGCCTATAAAAACTTCGATTCCTTCATGCCCCTGCCTCAACACACTGAGAGATTCCTTCAATTGTGACGAAATGCGATGAGTTATGGGAATAAAATTAGTAATGTTGAGTCTATCGATCATATTTTTGTGTACCTTTACCCCATATGGAGTAAAGATGGGTGATAAGTGCATTTTGTGTACTTATTTGAGCTTTTAAACTAAGCTTTTATCCCGTCATTTTATTGAATTTTTACTTAATTTATTGTATTATTCTTCTTATTTAAGTTTTGGACCTGTTTATAAGCAATTGGAGAAGAATAAACAAAAAGAGTAATAATTTGGTGAAATCGACGAATAAATGATATACCATTGGAAAGATAATCGAATTACGAGTCCACCACTTTTTACGGATCTCAATTTGGAGCTTTCTACAAGAAGTTATGGCCGTTTGAAAAACAGCCGTCCAATGTTAATTTGGCTGCGGGATTTTTACTTTCCTTTTTGAGTTCTAATCCGATTAGGAAACCTTTTGGCCCACGAATTTTATAATATTTTGAGATATTTTGGGGGCACAATTAGGTAACTATAAATATGAGTTATTAACTCATAATTTGGAGGGCCGTTTTGAGGGCCGTTTTGAGAGCCGAATTTAGAGTCGGATTAGAGACGAATTTTGGGAACAAGATACAATAGGAGAATCGAAGATCAAGGCACAGGGTTGAAGATTCTTCAACCAGAGTCACATGTTGTATTTATTCTTTCTTCTTTTTCTTTCGTCGGATCATGATTAAGACAATTATTGTCATAATTGACGAAATTATGTTCGGCTAAACTTATTGTTTCTAGGATGAAAGATGAAACCTCGCGTTTTTAATTAATTATAAGTTTTTTCCTTTTTAGTAATTGATTGCTTGGGTTGATTATTCTTTATGCAGTTTTTTCATTATTTTAATGTTTGATCACCATTAGAATATATTGTGATCTATATTGAAGTCGAGAGATTCAATATAGATTAAGCACGTGGTATTGAATAACATAGGGTCCAATAATAGATAGAGATTACTATTATGCTTTATGAAATCCATGTAGGTGTTCTTGAGATTTTAATGCATGTGTTTATGTTCGAAGCTTAATTAGAGATAATTAGGTTCGCATAACATATAGAATTGATTGACCATCGAGAGAGGCTTTTGATTATGTTAGGAACGTCGATTTTGAATCTAAGGTAATTAAAGGCTAAAAAGTGATTAACGGATAATTGATTATAAAATGTGTAGATGGATTTGTGAATCCTAGTGTTGGTAAATTTCGAATTCGTTCTCATCTTTCATAGTTGCTTATTGTTAGTTTCAATTTAATTAAAATAGTTAAATTAGTTTTAGAATCACAAAACAAAAATTTAAATCTGTGTTTCTCTATTTTATTAGAATTTAGGTTATAAATTGATAGGTTAAATTGATATCTAGTCCTTGTGGGTTCGACACTCTATTTATTACTATATTACTTGTCAACGATCCGTCCACTTGCGGGATTTAAATCGCACAACAATGGGTAATATGATCAAAAACGAAACGTTGAAAGAAGACCCAAACCATATCGATGTCGAGTCATTTTGGTACACTCTAATTCACTGTGACGAAGATTATATGAATTTGAAATTTCCAAGTAACAAAGAAAACTCAGATGAGGAATCAGAGACTTCGTCAATCAACCAATGCCCAATCGGGGAAAAAGATTCAGACTAGGCGCCATTTACTTAATTTTCATTATGTTATTCTCCTTCAGACTTTCATTTGAGAGCAATTTCTAGATTTTCAGTTGTTATCTAATTTTTCTCTTGCTACTTTCCGTATTATAATTACTTCCCAAACAATTGCAGTTTTTCGACATTTTGTCGAAGATATTTCTAATAAAAAAATTCCAACTTTTCTTATTTCATTTGAGATAGTGGTTTTATTGTTGCCTGATAGACATCCTTTATTTTGTCTAAAGAAAACGGCACCCCTAACTTAAAACAACCTGATTAGAGATTTTCTAAGAGCAATGCAGGACCTGGCCAGACAAAGTCGAGCTCCTCCCCCTCCACCTCCTACCCAATCTACAACTCCAACTATTGTCAATCATGCTACTATGATAGAATAGTTTCGTAGGCACAAACCCCCTACGTTCGATGGCTCTTCGAGACCATTAGCAGTAGAGGAGTGGCTGCGTAAGTTGGAGCACATCTTCCGATTGCTGACAAGCACTAATGCGCAGAAAGTTAAGTGCGCGAAATTTATGTTCGCCGATAATGCTAGTCACTGGTGGAAATCTATGTCCCGCACTAGGAGCGAGGTAGAGCAGGACGCTCTAACTTGGAACAAGTTCAATGAGGAGCTGATGGAGAAGTATTTCCCATAGGCACTGAGGGACAGTTGAGGCAAGGCAACATGTCACTACCAGAATATGAGCGGAAATTTGAACAATTACCAAAGTATGCACCTCACCTTGTTGATACTGAAGCTAAAAAGATCAAAAGGTTTGAGCAAGGATTGAGCACATATATAAGCTTAATTCTCTTGTCACATAACTTTACTTCTTACCAGAAAATGATAGCTTGGGCCAAGACAGTTTGGTACCGTAAGGCCAATTCAGATCAGTCTGCTCCTCAAAATAAAGATTTTTATGAGAAGAGAAAGTAGAGTGGACATGACAAAGGAAAAGAAAAATGGCAAGAAAAGATGCCAAATACCGGATCCAACAACGTCAAGCCAGAAGCATACGCTCCTCTCTACCCAAAATATAACAAGACTCACCTAGGAGAGTGCTTGTATGCTATCGATGTGGAAAACCGAGCTGAATGATCATGAATTGTCGAGAACCACCCAAAAGAAGAGATGGAAATGAGAAAGAGAGAAATAGAAACAAGAATAAAAATGAAAAATGGCGAGTGTTTGTCCTTCCCCAGCAAGAAACAGACGAGAATCCCAATGTGATAGCAGGTACCCTTCTATTGTCACATTTTCTTGCTTACATGTTTTTCGATTCTGGAACAACGCATTCTTTTATTTCTACATCTTTTATTACTAAGGCTAGGCTTGCTTGTGATAAATTGGCTAGTACATTAGAGGTTAGCATCCCTTCAGGCGAGTCACTTTTTATGAATCAACTAGCTAAATCAATTAAGATAGAAATTGGAGGGAATGTACTAGAAGCAAATTTGTATATCTTAGAAATGAGAGACTTTGACGTAATTCTAGGCATGGATTGGTTGGGACGTAACCATACGTCTATCCAATGCCACGAAAAGGAAGTATTACTTCATAAACCAAGAGAATAGAAGTTTTGTTTCTCAGGGATAAAAAGGTCAGGTAAAGGAAAATCTTTCAGTGCCTCAGGTAAACCACAACTAGATGTTGAAGACGTAGAGACTATTGAAGACGTAGAGGTGATATGGGAGTTTTTTGACGTTTGTCCTAAAGATCTACCCAGAATTCTATCGGACAGGCAACTAGAGTTCACGATTGACTTAGTTGCTGGAACGGCATCGAAAGAATTACAAGAACTAAAGTCTCAACTTCAAGCATTGTTAGATATAGGCTTTATCTGACCAAGTTTGTTACCGTGGGGTGCACCAGTTCTTTTTGTAAAGAAGAGTTATGGATAGATGAGAATGTGCATTGACTATCGAGAATAAATCATCTGACGATAAAGAATAAGTACTCTCATCCAAGGATTGAAGATTTGTTTGATCAATTGAGAGGAACAAAAGTGTTTTCTAAGATTGACTTGAGATCCGGGTACCATTAATTGAAGATTAAGACTAGCGACATACAGAAAACAACTTTTCAAACACGTTATGGGCATTACGAGTTTGTGGTCATGCCCTTCAGCTTAACCAATGCACCAACAATGCTCATTAACCTAATGAACAGAGTGTTTCAGGAATTCTTGGACAAGTTCATCATAGTTTTCTTCAATGACATCTTGGTATATTCTGAGAATCGTGAACAACATGAAGAACACCTCAAAATAGTGTTGAAGATATTAAGAGATGAGAACTTGTACGCCAAATTCAAGAAGTGTAAATTTTAGCTAGATCGAGTAGGTTTCCTTGGGCACGTAATTACGGCCCAAGGGATTGAAGTCGACTCAGCCAAAGTAGAAGCAATAACAAATTAGAATTGACCAACCAATGCTGGAGAAGTGCGTAGTTTCTTAGGGTTAGCCAGTTATTACCGAAGATTTATAGAAAGTTTCTCTAAAATTGCTAGATCGATGACTCAGTTAACCAGGAAATGAGTAAAGTTTCAGTGGGATGACAAATGTAAACAAAGTTTTCAAGAACTTAAGCAACATTTAGTCACAATTCCAGTACTGGCATTACTAGAAGGAATGGAAGATGTTGTCATTTACAGTGATGCATCCAAACAAAGTTTATGATGTGTGCTTATACAGCATGGGAGAATGATCGCCTTTGCTTTGAGACAACTAAAATCGTATGAACAAAATTATCCAACGCACGACCTAGAATTGACTGGAGTAGTTCACGCCTTGAAGACATGGCGTCACTATCTGTATGGTGGCAAGTGTGATATTTATACGAACCATAAGAGTTTCAAGTATTTCTTTACTCAGAATGAGTTAAATATGAGACAACGAAGATGGTTGGAATTAGTAAAGGACTACAACTGTACAATCCATTATCACCCAAGTAAAGCCAGCGTCGTGGCTGATACCTTAAGCAGAAAGACAGTAGGGCAGTTGATATCGATAATCACAGTTCAAAAACAACTAGTAAGGGACTTCGAAGGACTAAAGTTAGAAGTTTTTGCACCATCAAGTCAAGTTAATACAAGAATAACGACCTTAATGATTTGACCCACTCTTAGAGATTCATTTCGAGAGGCTCAAGGACCCTTTTGTGCAAAAGATCAAGGCCGAAATTGGTACAGATAAACGCAAAGATTTTAGATTGAATACAAATGGTGCACTCATGTTCAAAGAAAGATTATGTGTACCCAAGGATGAGAACTTGAGAAAAAAAATTGAAAGAAGTTCACTCAACCCCTTACACAGCACATCTTGAAGGAACGAAGATGTATCGTGACTTTCGAGACATATTTTGGTGGAGAAACATGATGAGAGGTTTATGGTCGTTTGTGAAAAAAAAATGTTTAGTCTGTCAACAAGTCAAAGTAGAACATCAAAGGCCATCAGGGCCTTTTAATACATTAGAAATACCATAATGAGAATGAAAGTGACTACACATAAACATGGACTTCGTAGTAGGTTTTTTGAACTCAGCAAGAGTTTACAATGCCATTTGGGTAATAGTGGACCGATTAACCAAATCAGCCCACTTCTTACCAGTAAAGATGACTTTCAACATGGATCAATTAGCTCAACTATACCTTAGAGAAGTTGTCAGGTTGCACGGAACCCCCTTATCAATAGAGTCGGGTAGGGATCTGAGGTTCACATCAAAATTTTAGAAGAATTTGCAGATAGCTTCAGGCACCAAGCTTAACTTCAATACTGCATATCATCCTCAGACAGATAGACAGTCCAAACAAACTATTCAAATTTTAGAAGACATGCTTCGGGCATATGTTTTAGACTTAGGCGGCAATTGGAAGTCCCACTTGCCGTTAGTGGAGTTTGCTTACAACAACAGTTTCCAAGACACAATAGGGATGGCCCTTTACGAAGCACTTTATGGCAGAAAATGCAGATCTTCAGTACATTGGGATGAAGTTGGAGAAAAGAGAGTGTTAGGCCCTTAAATCGTTGAACAAACAGTTCATGATATCGATACAACAAGAGCTAGAATAAAATCTGTCCAGGACCGACAGAAAAGTTATTCAAATAAAAGAAGAAAAGTTTTGGAATTCGAAGTTGGCAAAAAGATTTTCCTCAAAGTAGTACCAACGAAAGGCGTTCTCCGTTTTAGTAAGAAATGAAAATTAAGACCTAGATTCATCAAACCTTTTAAAATACTTGAGAGAATTGGTAATGTCGTTTATCGTCTCGTTTTGCCTCTAGAAGTCTCAGTAGTGTATAATGTCTTTCATGTGTCTATGATTAGAAAATATGTTCATGATCCCGGACATATGGTAGACTACCAATCTTTGGAAATGCAAAAGAATCTAACATATGAGGAGACCTCAATCTGTATTTCAAACAGAAAAGTTCATGTTTTGAGAAATCGAGAAGTTTTGTTAGTCAAAGTTCAATGGCAAAATCATGGAGTGGATGAGGCCACTTGGGAGAAAGAAGAAAAGATCAAAGCCAAATACCCCTTTCTGTTTTCATCATAAGGTAAATTTCGAGAACGAAATTTTTCTAAGGAATGGAAGATGTAACGCTCCAAAAATTTAGAAATTTAATTCGGACTAAATAAAATTCTTAGCAAGTATTTGTGACTACATGTCCATTCAAAGTCCAAACGAGTTCCAATAATAATAAACGACCCAAGTCACTAGAGAAAATATCCAACAATTTTTGAGATTTATTAATTAATTAATTATAATTATTTTCTATAAAATGAAAGATTGGTAGAATGTTTTAAATTATGGCAATTTGCACCGTATCAAAGACTTACCAAATTCCTTGATGTGCATGCAAGAAGAAGGAAAGAAGCCAAAAACCCTCTTTTTTCCCTTTCTCTTTACCCATTTCTTTTCCCTCAAACTCGGCTCCCCCTCCCCTCATAACACACAATTAAGCCAATTTTGCAAAAGAAGAAAATAGAAGAAAAAGAAGGAAGAAGAAGTTTTCAAAAAGCTTTTCATCATTTTTTTATCAAGAAAACAAGGTAGGAATATCTATATGGAAGTTGATTTAATCCCTTTTGTATATTGAAATTTTGTGTATATTCTATGCTAAAGAATTGAATTTTGTGGCCATCCGGATATGAAAGTAGTTTATTCCATTGGAATTAACAAGAAAAGAAATTCATCATATTTTGGACGTATAAGAACTGATCTTTATGGTTTTCAATCCCTTGGGATTAAACCTAAGAATGAATTTGGGGTTTCGAACCTTGAGCTCACCGAAAATTGAAGTTTGCATGATTTATTTATATTAATTGCAATATATAAATTGAGATTTACATTATTATGTTGATATTCAAATTAAGTTTTCACAAACTCACCCTTCTCCCATTCATAGATTAATTGTAGTGTTGGATGGATGCTAGATGAATAAGGGATTAAGCTATAGGAAAAGACTTTTGACAAGGCAGTTTGTTCTTTTTATTGATGTTTTATATTTTGAAATTCTTTATGTTATGGGATAATTTTTTTTATGATTGTTAATTGATATTTTTTATAGACTTGTTCAGGACTATGAAATGATATTTCTAATTTTGTTGAGTATTAGAGGATGTTTAAATAATTTAATAATGACCGGAATAAAAACTATCCAGAATTTCTAGCTTGCAAGTCCAGTTTCAAACGAACATCCAGAATGGTACACTTCAGGTTTTTGGATAAAATTTGGTGGGATTGATGAAATATCAATTTCGGTTCTTTGAAAATTGGAATCACCTCGTTCAGATGTCTGTAGAACAAGATATGCGAGTTTTGGTAATGATGGACAGTTTTACTCGAAATCTGTCTTTTATGTTTTGGAGACCTTACGAATTTTACTAAATTTAGAATTTTGGATATGAGTTAATACATTATGTGTTGTTTTATCTCTGAAAATATTAGAATTTTTCAAGGTCTTTTGATAAGGAAAGATTTGGACTAAAATTGAGTATTAAAAAAAATATGTCATCAAATTCCAAAATTTCTAATTATATTCATCGAAAGGTAATTTGGAGTCTCTACAGATTTTGTCCAGTAGTCAGTTAATTGACAGACAAATTATACTCGTGACCTAAATTTGACCAATTTAACAAAGACAAAATAGTTTATTACATTTTATTATTCAAAATAATTTTTTAAAATAACATCATCTTTCCCACCCCATATCACCTCACTTCCCTAAATAGTCGCAATCGATTGGGGGAGGGATGGGAGAATTTCTCCTCCCAGTTGCTGGCACCTGTGGTAAAAGCAACCATATTAATTGGATAATAGAAAGAACTATTAGGAATCGGAGATGCATGCCTTAAAGGTGTCTGAGATGGGATATGAAACTCTGCGCATTTGGGTTAAATTTAAATTCCTGTGAAACAATCAAGTGGAGTGACAGAGTTAAGAAAGATGTATTAGCCACATAGCTGAAATATAACTGAAAAGAAAAGAGAAATCAAATGTGGGGTGGATGATATTTTTTAAATATATATATATATATATATATATATATATATATATATTGAATAATAGAATGTAATAAACTATTTTGTCCTTGTTAAATTGGTCAAATTTAGGTCACGGGTATAATTTTTTTGTTAATTAACGGACCACTAGACGAAATCAGTAGAGACTCCAAATGTCTTTTCGGGGAACATAATTAGAAATTTTTGGTCTTGATGACACATTTTTTATTATTTTAAGTAAAAATTTGTAAAAAAAAAATAAAGAGATTTAAGATTTATTTGTACTTTTGAAAATGTTAGGGTCTCAATTACAATTTTTTCATTGTATTTTTTTTTTCTATCATTTTAATTTATTTAAGATCAAGGGCAAACTTTGTCAAAAAGTCATTTGGGTACCATCTATGCCAATAAAATAAAAAAATGAAGACAATATCTGCGAATAAGATTGAATAGGAATAATATTGTCACAAAGCTGAAAGAATAGAGACTGTCAGTGTAGTTAACCCTTTTTTATAATATAAAAAAAAAGTTTTAGTGTAAAAAAAAAAATTAGTAACATTATGGTCTTGAAGTGCAAATTTTATTTTATTTTATTAGCAACTCGGTCTCCAAATATTCCTGGTTTCGCCCCTATGCACGTGGTAATGGGCCCCACCACGTAGCAGAAACAATATTCTATTTTTCTCTATTTTGAAAATGTGTAGTTGTAATTTGCACCTTGTCAGCTTGTCCTCGGATTGAAGGAAGGATTAAGTACTCCTTTTAAGTTGAGTAGGTTTTCCATCAATTGCTTCATCTTTAACAATGACGATGTTGGGATTAATCTTCTTTCTCCTAGCCAGTAGGTTCACAATGGCAGACCACTAAACCACCTTGGTGAGCTCTCCTCTGTTGGTGGCGCGGATGTGGCGTTTCAGTTCTGCGGAAACAACATTGGCGATGTACTTTATGGTTTGTTAATGTTAGGGTGGTTCGTGATGACGTACCCAATAAGGGTGTGTTTGATTCATTGCCATGGAAAAGAAAATATTTTCCATGTAAGGTGGAAAATCAATTCCACCAAATAGGTAAGAAAATATTTTCCAACTTTTCCTTCTTAACCATGCTTTAAGTGATTGTACCTTGGAAATCATTTTCATTTTCCATGTGCAATCAAACAGCCAAAGGTGGAAAATATTTTCCACTGACGTGACATTATTTTCCATGGATTAGACATTTTCCATGGAAAATACATGAATCAAACACACCCTAAGTGACACGTGACGTTTCCAACCCTAACCCTATACATTATGTACATGTGGCATCCACATAAAATGAAACGGTAATATTCAAAATAATTAACATTTTTATTGTTTACTACCTCAAAAAGAAGTATGAAAGAGGTAACCAAAAAACTATATTTAGTGCTTGTTTGGTCTAGTTTAAAAAATAGTTTTGTAGCACAAAATGGTCAAATATTTTATGCTATGAAGGCAAAATAATGATCAAATAAATTATTTTAAATTGAAAAACTAATTTTTAAACTAGACTTACTTAACAATTTTTTTGTCAAATTTAATTCTATATTGTATTAGAATCAGTTTATAATTATATAATTTCTACCAGTACTCATAGCATGTTTTGAATTTTTTTGTAAATACTTATAAATTATTAACATTATTATTATCGATAGGATTTTAAAATTTTATCTTATTTATAATTTAAAAGAATTTTACCGATTAGTGTAATTTAATGATTTTCATTTAAACTTATGGTTCGGTGTAGATTTTTTTTAAAAAAATAAGTTTTTTTATCCACATTTTTTAATTTTTTAAATTTTTTTATTGTGTAAAAAATTTGAAAAGTTAAAAAATAGACAAAAAATTAGATTTTTTGGGGGGAAAAATGATAACCAAACATGCCCTAAAGCGGACCGACATGTGATGCCATTGAACAATAGCGTATTAGGTGGAAAAAGGGCAGAATGTTGTAGAATACGCCTATTCGGTAAACAAGTGATTATAGACTGCCAGCACGCGACACGCGTTGAATTTCAGGGAAAAAAAAGCCATGCATGGTCGCCACGTCTCATGCCACTCGTCTCATATCCCACGGACAACTCCTCTTTCCCTTGGCTACAAAAGCCGTTACTACCGACTGAGCAACATCTTCATTCTTGTCGCTTTTGCAGACACGATAATCGGAATTTAAATATCTGTTTGTTTTCTCTAGATTCAGTCTTAAATTTGCTGATTTATACGTGTTCATTGAAAAGATATGGGTTCTAGAATCAATTGTAGTCGATGGAACGAAGTTTTCGCACTTGTGCTTGTGGTGCTGCTGGTAGGCAGAGCCGCTGCCATTGGTTGCGAGGGAACTGACGAGAAGTGCGAGGAGTCGAATATAAAGTGTAAGGATGCCAGAGAGAAGGCGGCGGAAACTGTGGAGGAAGCTAAGGAGAGTTCTGAATCGTGGACTGATTGGGCGAAAGAGAAATTATCTGAAGGGTTAGGGTTTAAGGCTGAAGAAGCAAAGGAGAGTGCTAAGCAAACCTCTGATGCAACCATTGATGCTGCTAAAAGGAGTAAAGATAAGGTCACCGAAACAGATACAGGTAATTATTTTCTAAATTCTAGTCAGATTCAGAGGAAATACAATTTTAGTGATTAGTGTGAATTTATATTAAAGGTTAGTGTTTTCAATGTTACCAGTTGCAAAGGAGAAGGCTAGTCATGCCAAGGAAATGACATCAGACAAAGCGTACGAGACCGAGGAGGCAGCGAAAGAGAAGGCTAGTTATGCCAAGGATACAATGGCTGACAAGGCAAAAGAGGCGAAAGACAAAGCGTATGAGGCTGCAGGGCAGGCAAAGAAGAAGGGGGGGGAAGCTTATGAAGAAACTGCTGAGGCGGCAAAGCTAAAGGGTGAGGAAGCTGTTGAGAAAGCCAGGCAGGCACAAGATAAGGCGGCCGAGAAATCAAGGGAAGCAAAGGAAGCAGCATCTGAAATGGGGAAGAGAGCCGTGGAGGAAAGCAAGAAAAAAGAAGCTGAAGCAGAGGAGCATTTGAGTTGGGCCGAGGAGAAGGCTAAAGAGGGATATGAAGCGGCGAAAGCCAAAGCTGGAGAGACTTTGGAATCGGCCAAGGAAAACCTTGCATCGCATGTCGAAGCTGCAAAGGAGAAATCACGTGAAATAAAGGAAAGTATTGCGGGTCGACATCGGGATGAGGAACTATGAAATCTGTAATTATATATGTTCATATTTATGTTTTAAAGTATTATGGTATAGTTTTTGTTCCCAATGTAGAATGTCTTTTGCTGTTCCAATTTCAATAAAAAGTCAAGTGGCATATTTGAATGGTTTGTGTCACTGTAGAGATCATGGAGATCTTCAAAAGAGAGAGCGACTCTTCAATATCTCATCAAAGTCATCTATTTCTTTAGCAAAGGTAAACAAGAATGTTTCATATCTCAAGAAACAAATATCTCATCAAAGTCATCTATTTCTTTAGCAAAGGTAAACAAGAATGTTTCATATCTCAAGAAACAATAGAGCTGCCGATATCATTAATACACAGAAAAATGTAAATATCTATTTTGTCTTTTAGGCCAATATATTTGTTTTTCAACTTATTTAAAAAATATTAACATTATGTCATTAGGTTTGAAAAGGAAAGTGTTTTTGTTTGGTGTAAATATTAAAGTTGTGGGGTTGTTAGTGCCCAAGAGATTAGGCACTTGTATTAAAATATCTTGACTTTCTCTGTCTCTTTCACTAAAATATCTGTGTCAAAATCCATCCTAAGAAACACAGTTGAATAGGATAAGATCTCCTGCCTAGTTACAAGAATTTAAAATAGAAGACTCATGTCTAGTCATTAATGGTTGATGGAAACAGAGTCCTATATACCTGCTACTTGACTACAAATGCAAGTGAGTTTGCTTTCGTATTAATTATCTAGACATGGGATATCCTTTTGATTAGTAGTGACTATTTTCTATAGCATCTTGGACCACAAATCTTTATTCAGAACATTTACTTGCCTGGTCCTGCTTTCTTCTCATCCACTCTCAAATAATACACCAACTCTTTTCGTGTTGTACTAAACTTGCATTCTAAATCTAACAAATGTACAAATTGCACAGCATAACTAGAAAAACAGTGATTTATACAAACATATTGATTATGATGATAGCAATCATGATTTAAATGCTTGAACTCAAGTATCTGCATCATACATGGTGTGTGATATTGGATAGAAATAGAATTGGACAGTACTTCTTTAGCAATGTCTTATATTGTTTAGTCCACTTTAGGAAACATGCTATCAAGGCAGAGGTTCTTGCGAATCTCCCAGCCGTGACAAATGAAGGTAAGCATCTGTGCCTGTAATAAAAGTCTACTAGTAATTTCTTTCTCAACTGCAAGATATTAAAATAACTACCATTGGAATTTATAGGATTTTACTATTTGTACCTCCACACTTATACCCCATTTACACTTGTTTATGTAGCAGTAATATTTAATGGAAAAAAAAAATTAAAAATAATATTTTGGTAAAATATTTCAGACATAAATCTTACTACCACATAAACAAGTGTAAGTGAGGATGTACAAGTAGCAAATTCCTAATTTATAATTGGCTTCAAACTATCTAATCACGTGACTGTTAGCTAATTGGAAGAAACTGCCTATTCATCTAGTAAGGTGAGGAAACTGGAGAAAATAACATACCATATCCTTCCATGGAAATCATTTGCAAATCCCCTCCGAAATACCTAGCATACAAACGGCTTATTGGAAGTCCATATCCATAACCGGCCATAGTTGTCACTGTTTCAAGGTCAATTTCCGACTGCTCGTCTAGAGGGTTCTTTGCAGTACTATAGAGATATGTGAAAATTTTAGGGAGACCACTTCTTCGTATTCCGCCTCCTTCATCAGAGACCTACAAAATTTAAGTGTAGGGACGGGTTCTAAATCGGAATCAAAGACTAATGATTTAAAGGGATAAAGAGCGTGAGAATGTGCCTTAATGGTGACATCCTCCAATCCATCAGCAACTATGATCCGGATAGGAGGTGCAACCCTGTCAGACTCCATAAACCGCTCTTGAGCAGCCCGGAGGGAGTTTTTGACCAACTCAAAGACCATCAAATGCAAGTGTGTCGGTACATACCTTCCATAAGAGCAGAAGCTTCCAATAATATATAGCAGATGAAAGAAGACACTGCATGACTGAAATCTATGTACATTGAGATAAAGACTAAAATAACTTACGGAAAATTAAAGTTAGGATCCCCATAGATATTGACATCCGGTGCACTACCATACTCTCGCGAACAAATTGAACGGGCATCCTCACTACCCCATCTTGCAACCTCAACAGGAGACATTTTTGTATGAATATAACCTACACAATCCCGGGGTGGATTTGGATCATGCAATGCCACATGCTGCCCTGAGGTCACCATTTGAAGCAAATAGAAAGTTGTTTAGCAGCATACATCTCTGGTGATACTACAAATAAGTATTGCAATACCAGTACTGGATGTGCCTATTAAAAAGGAAGCAGGCAAACAAAAAAGGTCTAACCAATTAGCATCCGGATCCCAATTCTCGACATATAAAATCGATCCAGAAATTGATGAATTTCATCGAGATCCTCATAATCAATTTTAGGATCTAGATCTTTCTTCAATTGTTGAACTCCTAAAGCCATCATAGGGACCACATTGTTGTGCCTGACTTTGATCATCTTAATCATTTGCGTGAATTCTAACTCGTCGTTCTTATCCTTAATAACCGGGAAGGATCTAAGGTCACGGAAAGAATCCAAATACCAATCTCTTACCTAGTAAGAGAAGACAAATTAGAAACCAACGTGTATTAATCGTTCTTACAACATTACAATCTTTTCTCGAAAATGAATCATCATGTAATAACTACCTCAACATTGAGCAGAATCCAGTTCTTAGCCCTATTGCACGTCCAGAATTTCTCACGCATATATTTTACAGATAAAATAGACACAATCATTGGACGAAAAAGATGCTGATGAAAGGTGCACATTCTACTTAACAGCAATCCACTGTCCAATTCATGCCAAAACAGCATATGTCATTTGAAAAGCAAACTTGCAAATCTAAATTGAAGAACATGCTTATACCTAAATCATGAATTGAAAATCTTTGTTGTGAGGCATAGAAGTACAAGAAGAATCTTCTCATCCATGAGTGAACAATTTGTTGGCAAAATAAGTGATTTGTGTAATAAATTAATTAGTATATAATTAACAAAAAATAAATAAATAGAGTTAGAAATGGCTGGCCTTAGAGAGTCGCGAAAGTCGCTGTCCTAAAGTCGTGTGGCCTTCCCTTCGTGTGAGTATTGTCAGCACTACACGGCTCCAAGATAAAATCCTTTTAGCTCACAGCCGATTCTCCTTCTATGGGCACGACCAAAGGGAGATAAGAACGAGCTTTTTTACTAGTTGTCAAAAACAAGAAAATAAGTATAGTGTAGAGAGTATTTTTCTAATCTTGTTGGTTTTTGTATGTGTCTAAAAACATGAAAACTACACCCCTTTTAGTAGAAAATTCAACCCCCATTTTGATTTATATATATATATATATATATATATATATATATATATATATATATATAATAGCAACATTATACTGTGCAATAGGTGTAGGTGTCTTCAGGATTTGAACCTCACTTAGTGATGACAATTTCCATTTGAGGGAGCCATAATGGACTAAACCTTGAATTAGGTCCTTTTGTCCAAACTTCAATTGCCCCACACACAGTATTGAATTAGGCTCAGTTCATAGCGGGTAGCGCTATTAATGGCCATGCGCTCTTATCTTGATTCTAGTAAGAGTCTCTAGGGAATAGCCCAATCCCATAGCCACGGCCTCATGGCAACTCTTACATAGATGAGTCCTCCAAAGGCACGTGTGACCCGCACCTCGCGAGAGTATTCCCGCCTCGGTACTCATTCAGGGTTAAACCCTTTTTAATATCACATAATATAGCACTATCACTATAAGGATGAGCACAATAATATAGTACTATCTTAAGTCACGTAGTACAGGTTGTTCTACCCATTGAACCTTCTTCATGGAATCTCCAATCATAAAGGTTGGGTTACTCCCATAGGTGACTCCCTTGTGGGCTTAAGCCCATCCCCCTCGATGATTCATCAACACCTTTTTTGTGTAAACCCTTTGTTAGGTCATCTGCCAAATTCTTTTCAGATCTTACAAAATTTAGAGAAATCACACTTCTCTTTAATAAGGCCTTAATTGACTTATGTCTTGCTTGTATATGTCTATTTACCTTCTTATTCGAATGAGATTGATTTACAAGTTCTATTACAGCTTTACAGTCACAATGTATAGAGATAGCTGGAATAGGTTTATTTATTAAAGGTATATCTAGTAACAGATCTCTTAACCATTCAGCATTGGTACAAGTAGTATCTAATGCTATTAATTTCGATTCTAGAGTACTTCTCGATATAATAGTTTGTCTTTTTGAACCCTAAGATATAGCCGCACTACCTAACATAAATACATATCCAGTAGTAGATTTGATATCCACATTGTCAGTTATCTAATTTGCATCACTATATCCTTCAACCACATTTGAAATTTTTTTATAACATATAGAATAATCTAACGTACCTCGAAGATATTTAAGAACTCTTTCTAGTGCATACCAATGTTCCTTATTTGGATTGTTAGTATATCTACTAAGGCTCCCAACAGCAAATGATATATTTGGTCTGGTCATATTTGCTATATACAACAAAGACCCAATCAATTGAGAATACTTCAACTGTAAAACTGGTTCACCTAAATTTTTTTTCAAGTGCACATTAGAATCATATGGAGTAGATACTTGCTTAATATCATAATACCCAAACTTTTTTAACATCTTCTCAATAGCACTTGACTGATTCAATAGAATTCCTTCAGATGTTTTCTTTAATTCCATTCCTAAAATTATATGAGCTTTTCCCAAATCTTTCATCTCGAAATTCTTAAACAAATATTTCTTCACATCATTAACAATACCTATATTTGTCCCAAATATTAATATGTCTACATATAAACAAAGTATCACATGCTCATTATTATATTCCTTGCATTACACGCACTTGTCATGTCTATTGACTTTAAATCCATATCCTAATATAACTTTGTTGAATTTTTCATGCCACTCTTTAGGAGCTTGTTTTAACCCATCTAATGACTTCATCAATTTACATACCTTATGTTCTTGTCCTTTAACTTTATAACCCTCTGGTTGATCTACATATATTTCTTCGTTTAAGTCACCATTCAGAAATACAGTCTTAACATCCATTTGATGAATGATCAACTTATGAACAATAGCTAATGTTAATATAGTCCTAATAGTAGTTATTCTAGCAACAGGAGAATATGTATCAAAATATTCAACTCTTTCACTTTGAGTGAATTCCTTTGCTACTAACCTAGCTTTATATTTATCAATATTACCATCTAGTTTCAACTTCTTCTTGAATACCCACTTACATCCTATAGCCTTACTTTCTTGAGGTAAATCACACAAAACCCAAGTATTATTTTGTATAATTGACTCATATTCATCATTGATAGTTTCTTTCCAATAAAGTGCATCTATAGATAACATAGCATCTTTATAAGTTTTAGGTTCACCTTCAACTAAATATGTGAAGAATTCTTCTCCAAAAAATTTCTCCGTTCTACTCTTTTACTTCTCCTAAGTTCAGCTTCAGCTTCTAAAGATAAACTAGATGGAGTACTATTTAGAATCACATTCCTAGATGTAGAGGGTTCACTTGGAATCCTAGTCTTAAAAGGATAAACATCTTCAAAATAGGTAGCATCCCTAGCTTCTATAATAGTATTGTTCGAAAAACTACCAACTTCAGAATTTACAATTAAAAATTGATTTGCAGTACTATTTTGAGCATATCCTATAAAGATAGCATCTACAATTTTCGGTCCTATTTTCTTCTTTTTAGGATCAGGTATAATAACTTTAGATAAGCACCCCCACAATTTTATGAAACCTAACTTAGGAAACCTCTTTTTCCATAACTCATATGGAGTTTTAACATTGTCCTTAATAGTCACCCGATTCAATATATAACAAGAAGCTAGAACAGCTTCACCCCACAAATTCTCAAGTGCTCCAGAACTTATTAACATAGTATTAACCATGTCCATTAAAATTCTATTCTTTCTTTCAGCAATCCCATTAGATTGCGGTGAATAAGGAGACGTAACTATATGTATTATATCCACTATCTTCACAAAAAACATTAAGACCATAAACAGTATACTCTCTTCCTCTATCAGATCTTAAGACTTTTATCTTACTCTCTAATTGATTTTCAACCTCAGCTTTATAAATTTTGAACTTATCAAAGACTTCATCCTTAGTCTTTAATAGATAAACATAACAATAATTAGAATGATCATCTATAAAAGCTACAAAGTACTTATTCCCAGCTCTAGTTGGAGACCTATTTGAATCACAAATATCACTATGAATCAACTCTAAGAGATTTGTATTTCTTTGAACCGATTTATAAGGTTTCTTAGTTTGTTTAGCTTGTACACAAACTTCACACTTTCTATTATCAACTTAAGTTTTTGAAATCAAGTTTAGATCCATTAATTTCTTGATCTTCTTATGACTAACATGTCCCAATCTTTTATGCCACAAACAACTAGATTCAATATTAAGAACAATTTTCATAATTTTCATCAACAACATTCAACTTAAACAATCCATCACTAATATAGCTTTTTCCAATAAATACATCATTCTTGGTTATTACAATTTTATTCCACTCTATTACAACCTTAAAACCTCTTTGAATAAGATAAGATCCACTAACTAAATTTCTTCTAACTTCAGGAATATGCCGAACTTGATCTAACTTCAAGAACATGCTGAACTTGATCTAAAACCAAAGTCTTTCCAGAAGTCATTTTAAGCTCAATTCTTCCAATTCCCAATACACGAGCAATCATATCATTTTCCAAAGTTACGCTTCCTCCACTTGAAGTGTGATAAGATTTAAACAAACTTTTATCAAAACAAACATGGATATTTGCTCCAGAATCTAACCACCAATCATTACTTTTATAAGTAAAATTGACTAAAGAGATTAATGATTCACACCTAATAGAAAGTTCACCGTCTTCCAACATATTCACTTGATCTTTTTAAGATTTAGACTTAGGCTTGTACTCCTTAGTTTTCCTGAAGTAACATTCTTGTACTACATGATTCGTCCTTCCGCACACAAAACATGGCTTTGGTTCTCTTTTTCCTTTGTCTTTGCCATCTCTAGTGTAATTATTCTTTGACTAGAAATTTTTCTTATTATGGTGAAAGTTCTTCTTGAACCTAATATTTTGAGACTTGAACTGTTTCGAAGTATTAATAGAATTTTTGAAATTTTAAACCAAGTTTGCCTTAGCTTTTCATCCCATCACCCTAGCTTAAAACCTTTCTATGTTGTTCTTTTACTCTCAAAGAATTAAATACTTAGTTTAATGTCATAATCCCTTATTTATGTCTAAGATCTTTAGCAAAGTCCGACCAAGAGTGTGGAAGTTTATCTATAAGGTATGACACCTTATAATCTTCACTAAAATTTGACCCTTTCTCTTCCAAAAGTCGTAACAAATCTTGAAATTCATGAATTTGTTCATTAATAGATTTTCCATCAACCATAAAATATTTATTAAAGGTTGATGCATTAAACCTATTTATGCCAGCATCATCAATTCCATATTCATCCTCTAAAGTTTTCCAAAGTTCTTTAGAACCAGTGATATTTTGATAAATATCATAAAGCCTACCAGAAAGAGCACTAAGAATTCGATTACGACAATGGAATTCAATTTGTTCAAGAGTTGAACCATGATGTGGACACTCCGCCTTCATTGATTTCTTCTATGGCAGAAATTAACCCAAGAACAGTCAACCAATATTTCATTTGTTTTTGCCATCTCTTAAAGTTTTTTCCATCAAAATTTTCAGGCATAACATTAATTGTATCTTCACGAGATGTCATTTCCTACACTAGAAATTACTAAGGCAAAGAAAAGAAAACTGTATAGATATAAGTTTGTCGATATAACAATTAATTTAGTCAAAGTAATGTATATAACAACAATGATAAATATCACAATTAAGCCAATGAAATATTTAGTTAAATCAAAATTAAAGTTTCAAATAAAACCATAACGTCCACTTTAAAGAACAATTCTAAATGGCAAATAAATGCAAATAAAACCTCTATTAATTTACTAATATACAAACATCTTTAAAACAGATTGCAATATTTTTTTATATTTTTTTTTATTTATATTCTTTTAAGAAACTAATAATTTAAACCAATTTGTTGCTTTTGTATTATATTTATTGCAAATCCAATACGTACAAACACTAAGTTAAATAATAAAATAAACTTAATAACAAACTCTCTTCTTTTCAAATATTGTGCCAATAATTTGAAATTGAAATTGATAACACAATTAATTCAAAGTTAGATAAAAATGATTGAAGAACTTTTCCGCACCAAGTTTTTAAAATAGAAATATTTGCTCAACTTACAATATTGACGGGAATGCAATATTGTAAAAGAAAGTTTATATAAGTTTTCACAATATAAAAATTTATGCAGTAAAGCAATTAAAAAATTTCCAACATTCTGAAAATTGATAACTTATCAAAAATGAATTTTACTACACAAATCACCCACATGACTTTAGATTGTTGGTAAAATAAGTGATTTGTGTAATAAATTAATTGGTATATAATTAACAGAAAATAAATAAATAGAGTTAGAAATGGCTGGCCTTAGAGAGTCGCAAAAATCACTGTCCTAAAGTCGTGTGGTCTTCCCTTTGTACGGGTATTGTCAGCACTACACAGCTCCAAAATAAAATCCTTTTAGCTCACAGTCGATTCTCCTTCTATGGACACGACCAAAGGAAGATAAGAACGAGTTTTTTTACTAGTTGTCAAAAACTAAAAAATAAGTATAGTGTAGAGAGTGTTTTTTTAATCTTGTTGATTTTTGCAATGTGTCTAAAAACATGAAAACTACACCCCTTTTTATAGTAGAAAATTCAACCCTCTATTTTGATGAAAATTTATGTCATTCAAATCGATTTTAATCATGAAATTAAAGAGTTTTGAATTTGTTTAAAAACTGAAAATTAAAACTAAAACTGAAAATTAAATCAAATTAATTTGAATGTTTAAATCTTTATTTTAGGTTACAACACAATTTGTCTGTAAAATTGACGGGAACAATCGAGAAAACAAAAACGCATAAATGTAGAAATGAGATGAAGAGAGGTATGCCATTGCAAATCTCATTAAGACAGATTTCGTCCCTTGTAAAAGTATTAACATGATCAAAAGACGTCTGTCTCTCAAGATACAACGCTTCTTCCAAAGTTGGTATTGCACTATACCACCCTTGCCGGTCGAACCAAAGAATGACTGCACTCTTCTTAAAAAAAAAAAGAAAAAAGAAAAGAAAAAAAGAACAACGATCTTTTGAAAAAACTTCAGAAATTTTAAGCATAATTTTGGAGAGAACAATGGATTTAAAATCAATTAATTCAGAATTGATTTGGTGTATAAAAAATTGAATGTAGAGGTCCATATTTATAGATTTTGAAATGTTTTTTTGAATGAATGTATGCATCTTTATGAATAGGTGCACCATTTGGTCTATAATTAATCTGAGCATTTAGATTGCATCATTACATAAAAAATAAAAAAAAATATGTAACTTGATGGTTCAGATTAAATCTTGAATGAACGTGTCTATTTATCATACATATTCACCAATTATAAATGAATGTGTCCATTCATCATACTCATTCACCAAATACATACTTTTTATTGGATACTTTTTCAATTCACCCAAAATTAATTATAATGGCCCACATCATTAAATATATTTAACGATTCAACCCGATAAAATTCAATTAATTCCAACAATCTCCCACATGAGTGGAAGAAGTCGAATAAAATCAAGAAAAACAAAAGAAGAGTACAATTTGAAAGATAACGCATCAAGATAAGTAGCTTTCGCTTTGAACCTTCTTTAACAAGAATCTATCGAACTCAATTGGCTAATCAGTGAATGCAACATTTTGAACTGTCAGCCGTTATTGCAAGCCCAAACAACAGATCAAACACATCATCTTTCATATCAACCTTGGTTCTCTATTTGAGTCCTGCAAGTGCTTTTAGAGAATTCGCCTAAGTAAAATTCTTAAAAAACCAGCCACGTTCTCACTAACCTAGGTGATGTTCTATAAAGAGTATCCTACAATACTCTACTTGTACCTTTACAAGATATAGTCATCATTAAAAGTAAAGCTTATCCTTAACAATCTTTGTAGTTAGCACTTTCGCATCATAGAAATGGGAATGAATAAAACTCCGAAGTACTTCTCATCAAGTCATTCATAACTATTTTTCCTATTGAACCTAGTTTGTGGGATCTCCAGTCGCCAGGCTAGGTTTCCATTAAGTTGACTCATTAGAATTTAGACTTTAAACCTATTTCCCTTTAATGCACAGTATATTCTCTCTCTAGATAACCCTTTTATAAACGGATTCACTAGGTTATCTTTTGACTTAACAAAATCAATTGATATTGTTCTATTTGATAGCAACTGCCGAACGGTATTATGTCTACGATGTGTATGTCTTAACTTTCCGTTATAAACAAATTTTTCTACTCTAGCTATAATTGCTTGGTTATCGCATTGAATACATATAGCAGGCACAGGCTTCGACCATATAAGAATATCTTCTAAGCAGTTTCTAAGCCATTCCGCTTATTCTCCTGCTTTATCTAAAGCAATAAACTCAAATTCCATAATTGACCGAGATATACAAATTTGTTTAGAAAATTTCTAAGATATAGCACCAGGAACAGTAAATACATAGTCACTAGTGGATTTAGATTCTCAGTTGGCATCACTATATCCTTCAACAACTGGAGCATATTTTTCATAATGTATTGAATACTCTTTGGTACGTTTCAAATAGCTCAACACTCTAAGTAATGCATTTCAATGCTCATTACTAGGATTACTTGTATATCGACTTAGCTTACTTATCGAGTAAGCTATGTCTAGACTTGTACAATTCATCAAGTACATTAGGTTTCTAATAATTTGTATTGACATAAATGTCACTTATGTCAGATTTATGCACAAGAAATTTATAAGCACTACTATTAATTGCATATCCGATAAAAATGCAATCAATAGTTTTAGGAACTAATTTAATCCTTTTAGAAGCTGGAACAGTCATTTTTGTAAAACACCCCCACACTTTCAAATATTTGTAGGATGGCATTCTCCCTTTCCATAGTTCATAAGATATCGAACCATTTTTCTTGTGAGGAACTCTATTTAGAAAAAGTTAACACTTAGAATTGTTTTCCTCCACAAATTTTGTGGTAACCCATAACTGACAAGCACATCATTTACTGTTGCCATCACTTGAAGGTCGTGCCATTGAATTTCTCCGATTTTTCATGTCCAATCATTCTATTAGTATGCTCAATACTAGTCATTTACTATAAAACAACAAAATAGAAAATATGATAAAATTAAATAAAATAATGTAAATAAATTACCTACCATAAATAAAAGATCTGTCTTTAAGATTGTTGGCAAAATTGACAAAAACAGTCGAAAAAAATAGAAACACAAAAATGTAGAAATGAGATGAAGCGAAGTATGCCGTAGCAAATCTTTTTAAGATAGATTTCGTCTCGTCCCTTGTAAAGGTGCTAACAGGTTCAAATAACGTCTGTCTCCTAAGATACAACGCTTCTTTCAAAGTCAATATTGTACTATACCAACTTGTCAGTCCAACCAAAGAATGACTGCACCCATCTCAAAAAGAAACAACAACGATCTTTTGAAAAAAATTCAGAAATTATTTAAGCATAATTTTGGTAAAATTAATTAATTCAGAATTAATTTGATGTATAAAAATTTGAATTTAGAGATCCCTTCATTCATCGTACCCATTCACCAAATACGTACTTTTTATTGGACTTTCTCAATTCACCCAAAATTAATTATATTGGCCACATCATTAAATATATTTAACGATTCAACCGATAAAATTCAATTAATTCCAACACAATTAAATAAGATAATCACAAAAAATATATTAAACAGTCAGTTAATCCACATGGTCTGTTTGCTAACATAATTCCGCAGCCAAACCAGAAAACACGATCTAGTAACATAATCTATCCTTAATTCTCAAAAATTATCCACCAAGATAAGATGTGTATAAAATAACCCATATTAAAGAAAAATGTAAAATTGAAAACCCAATAATAAAACATTAAAAAGAAGGAAAAATATACCTTCAAAACAGCGGGTTTATGGGACAAGCCATAAGGGAGCGTCTCCAACTCAATAGCCCGGCGGGCGATCCGAATAGGAAGCTCCTTGTGGAGGAATTGAGCAGAAATGAGCAAATTACGGTCGGTGGGTCGGGACCCGAATTCCATCATGTAACGGAGGCTGACACCAGTCTGTTTCATGGCACCCCATTTCTGTACTTCTTGTATCAGCCCCTTGGAGAATCCCTCCGCCGCCTTCTTAGCCGCCATGAAAACAGCCTCGAAATTCTTGTCGTGAGCTCCAATGAAATTCTATATTGATCAGTGCACAAACAAGGAATGAATTGGGCGGTGTTTACAAGGCCAGACTGACATGCGTATTGTGCTAGTACTACATATGCATGCACAAAACAGCCAATTGTTGCGTTTGTATATGCAGTAATTAAAAGTTAGAACACACGGAAACAAGCCAACAAGGCGGCCATTAGAGAGAGAGAGAGGGGGGGATTGCAAGAGTGTGGAACATGGATTGAGTATATGGGAAAAAGGGCTTGGACATGGTTTGAGGTGTGGGTCTAGTTTAATTTGAGTCCTTGTGAATTTGAGACTTTAGAGTGAAAAAGGATTGAGGGTGAGAGAGAGAGGATGGGGTGAAATTATAGGCTAGGAATTGGACAGGTGTTAGAAACTTAGAATTTGAGTGAAAAGCTAGGGACATCTGATGCTAGTATTTTCCATCACGAGCACGTAGAATTTGTGCATCTGTACAATACAACTGATTTTGATGCGACATTGATTTAGAGTACGGTTTGGTAAAAGTTTTTTAATGAATTAAAAGTAATTGACCTAACGAAATATATAAATAAAAATTAAACTAGTGTACTATTTTTTTACAATAAGATTCGATCGTAAGCTTTATTATGATGGAGGATTAAGTCGGTGAACAGATATGGTCAATTGAGGGAGATGAATTGAGTAGGTGAGCTGATTTTGGAGATAATCGGTTAAGAGAGATGGTCGAATCTGAGAGTTGGATTGAATCATTGAAGCGATCAGTAAATTTTGGAAGAAATGAATTTGTGAGGAAAAAATTGAAGACGGTGACACATGGGTGTTTTAGTACTTTTTTCTTTCCATAGTGGATAAAACTGTATACGGTCGTGATAAAATTTGTAGATCTTATAAAATATGTAGATAAAAATAATATTTGACCAGTTTATAAGTACTTATAAACACTAACAAACATATTCCCACATTTTGTTGAAGATAATATATATAAATAATATGTATATAGTTATATTTAATAATTTAAATTTGTAAATAAAATGGCTCAACTTTATATCAAAACAAATAAATGTGCTCAGTTAAGTCTAGCCTCCACTCATTTATTAAAATTTGCGAATTTATAAGACTTAAATGGAATAAAAATGAATCTTGATGGTGCGTATTGAAAATAATATATAAATAATATAAATACAATCATATCTTAAATTTTTAAATCGACATTTAACATGTCAATTGTCATAATTTTGAAAAAGACGAAAGATTTTGCGTTTGATTTTGGGACTTCAATTTGTGTAGGAATAATACCCTCGATGGAATGCACTTGGACATATTTGGGAAAATGGCTGCCGTGGAAGCTTTATCATTATCACTTGCAAACTATATATATCTCTATATCCTATATAAATGCCTAACTTCCACGCCTAATGCCCAAATTATCTTAGCAACACATATTGTGAAAATCTTAACCACAAATTATACTTCCATCTGCCTTATCTTATATCAAAGCTACGTGTCGAGCTTTGTGAGGCTCCAAACGAGTCAACATATGTAGGTGTTGATGATGCAGCAAAGATTTGGCTACTACGGTGGCGCAAGGGGTCGGTGGTTGTGGAGTCAACGATGGAAGAGGACTCCAACGGCAATAATAACTTTTTCGCTTCTTTTAATCTTGAGAAGCAAATGCATGTTGATTCAAATAAAAATTATGATGATCCGCTCATTGTTTACATTAAGGTAGACAAAGATGTATAAATAGCAAGTAGAGAAAGATATGACGTCTAATACTACAATTCTAAAAGATCCTAACGGTCGCGATCAGCCAATATGATGCCAACACTAAATAGTACATATGGAAAGTTACTGCATAAATATAGATAGCTATCTTATGACTTCAAAGAGTCATTAGTAGTTTGAAGTCATTAGTAGACAAGTACCAAAATTAAATTGTTAATCAATAGGATGTTGTGGATTGATACTGCCACACAATATTTTTCCCAACCTCGTCAATTTTTGAGATAGTATTGATTTTGACCGTAAACAACTCTTGATTTCATAAATACTTGAAAGTAATCTTTCGAATTCTTGTGTAATTTTTTTTTGTAAATAGCCCTTTTTTCATGGCAAAAGTAAAAAAGAGTCCTCTAACATTCAAAGAACCCCTTTTCATAGATTCCACCTCTCATTTCTGGCCATCTTCTTCACTTACCAGCCTTCTCCAAACCAAAGTTTTGGTAGGAAACTCAAACCAGAGAATGCAAAGACTTCTTTAGCATACTTGGCAGAGTTTTGTGCATAATTTGAAAGTAATCTCTATCAAATATCAATTCCATTGAGTAATATTCTGGTCAGCCCCACAAGCAATATAAGGAATTCTTACACAAGTCTAAAAATCTTAAAATATTGAACTCGGGGTTTTGGTAAGAAAAACCTTAACACATTCAAGATAGGCACAACCCTGCCACTCTAGTAGAATGATTTTATGCATTGTACTGACAGTAAGTTTCATAGGTCTCTTAACACAGATGGGTAAAGTGTGGAGGCACGGGAACTTCGGCAAACTATTTAAGATAAATCTAAATTTGAATGGAATCTTGAAAAATACAGGTGAGAGGGAGAAAAAGAATTCACAAGCTTGACGTTTCATTAGGAGGTCCAGACCGAGTATTTAACAGAGGCTGGAGTGCTTTAACTACAATGCTCATGTTAGGACGGAAATCAGCTTCATATTGCACGCACAAGGCAGCAACCGCAGCCATCTGTAATATCAATGGTGGCTCAACATTAACCAGTGAATCATGATAATAGAAATAAATGCAACAAATTACAAATCTTTATCAGCTAGATAGTCGTGTACGAGCTTGGATAAATATAGTTGGCGAGAAATTCACATAAAAAACAAGTCAGTGAAACTATTTTACATTCATTCAGTTCAATACAAGTGTGGAAAGTTACATGTTTTGTTGACACAAGGATAAGGGAGGTATGAAGTTTAGTTCAATAGGAGAGTGACATAATTGCTTTCAAATTTCAATTATTCTGCATTTTGATTTCCAATTATTGTCTCTAGGATTTCTGGTAAGTGTAAAATCTCCTAGCTTACACTGTCTTATTTACTCAAATAACAAAAAGAAAAACAAAAAAGTTGAAGAGAGGGAATGATAAAGGAAAAAAATTGGTGACTAATGCAACAAGCATCGACGCACCACATAAAAGTGTTGGAAACTATATGGGAAGCATGCAAATCTGAATAATTAAATGATTTCGAAAGAAAGACTGTTCGTGGTCTTCAGGTTGTTCGAGGAAGATCTAATATTGCTGACTCTCAACACTTCATGAAGGTTCTAGAGCAAAATCTAAGTTTATAACCTAGTATAAATCAACCCAAAAACCTACATTCTCTGATTCTTTACATCTCTTCGTCCAAAAGTTTTTTGCTGCAGATTTGCATTGTCTTTATTCATGACAAAAGTAAGACCCTAGAGTTAGCAAATGTGTTTAGGGGTTACTCACCTATACAAAGAGTATAAATACTGTCTAAAAGGTTTTTCGTGACGATGGATATGACATTCTTTGAAAATCAATCATTATTTACCCAAACTCCTACTGAAGGAGAATTTCATACAAGATCAGTGTCGAGGATAAATTCCTTTCCAAGTACTCCTAGTCATTCTTTTTCTTGTGCTCCTGGTGATCCCTTTTCTTTTACAAGTAATCTTATTTGTGTTCCAGATGGTACTACTGTTCACGCTTCAAAATCCACTAGTATTCCATCAACTAACATATGAATCAAATATTAGAAGAAGTTCAGACTCAAAAGCCTAAACCCCATGTCTACTCTAAAGCACAGTCGAATCTCAAAGAGTCAAAACATAGACTACCTAAATATAGTTGATCCTCAAACCAGAATCCTGAGGTAATTAAAACTTAGCATCAGTTTTGGACCTCTAACCTTCTTGTGCAGAGATTCCTAAACACGTTAAGCGTTTAAAGTTCTACAACAGGAAAATGCTGTCATAGAGGAGATAAAAGCTTTGATGAAGAATGAGAATGGAAACTGTGCATTTATCAAAAGGGAGGAATTTAATTGGCTACAAGTCAATATTCACTGTATAAAACTAAGTTGATGAACAACCAAAAGGTATAAAGCTAGACTCATGATAGTAACTATTACAAGAGATCATTTTTATTGCAGCAAAGATACACATTACTCTCTCTAGCAGCAAACTTAGACTGGTCACTCCATCATTTAGTTGTTCAAATGCATTAAAGTGAGCTTAGATATGAGCTCGACGTGAACTTACCACATAGAAAAGGGTTGCTATTCAAGAAATGTGATCAGTCACCAGTAAAACAAGGTCAACTTCAGGCTTATGTACGTTTACTGGAGAAAACTAATGACTTGCCAGAGAAAGAGAAGGTCAGTTGTTGCTAGTAGTGCTAAGACAGAATTTACAGTCATTGCTCAAGGCACATGCAAACTATTATGGTTGAAGAAGCTCCTGAAGAGCTAAAGGTGAGTTTTGATACTCCTGTGAGGTTGCCCATCAATATTGCTCATAATCACTTACAACACAACACTAAACATATTGAGCTGGATCGACATTTTATTACGGAGAAGCTCGGAAAAGAGCTAATTTGTATGTCATTCATCCGAACAACAAAGCAACTGAAGCAACTAGTCGATATTTTTACTAACGGTCTGCATAAGTTAGTATTTGAGCAGTTGATAAACAAGCTACAATAGTTGATATCTTCAGACCAGCATCAGGGTTAGCGTCAAAAGTTACATGTGTGTGTTGAGATAAGGACAATGGAGTACGGAAGTTCAATTATATTAGGATTGTGAGATCAAAACTAATCTGATTTGTCCTGCACTATGTTTCAGAATACTTGTGTCTTTAGCATTCCAGAAAAGTGTAAAATCTCTTTGTTTAATTGGAGTCTTATGTACTCTATATGTGGTTATATTCTCTATATCTGAATGATTAATGTATGTTTTCACTTTTCCCATACTTGCTTTCAACATGAATAATTTAGAATAAGTACAAAGTTACCTTTGCAACTGCCTTAGGAGGGTACTCTCCATTTAGTCTAGCATCAACGCACTGCTTCACCTTATCTTCACTGAGCTTTGGTGTTGCCTGATTCCATTTTGCATGTAAACCATTTATTAAGGGAAACAATACAATAGCAAACATTCTCTATAGACCTTTTCCGAAACAAATGATTGCTAGCCACTACAAAGAATGACATACCCATGTCACAAGACTCTGCTGTCCCCTGGGCAATGTATGATCAACAGGTTTACGGCCAGTCAAGAGTTCCAGAAGTACCACGCCGAAGCTGTAAACATCACTCTTTGAACTTAACTGGCCAGTCATTGCATATCTACCAACCAGAATCAAACAATTCAGGCTCATAGCAAGAAATAATCTTAGAGTTGAGATGTTAAAGGACTTTCAAGTAATTAATTTATTATTGGTAAAAATTAGTAAATTTAAGGGTGTGTTTGATTGGATTCCATGGAAAGGAAAAAAAATTCCATGTAAGAAGGAAAAAAACACCACCAAATTGGTGAGAACATTTTCCAACATTTTGGCCAAATGCATGCTTTAAGTTATTGTACCTTAGAATTCATTTTCATTTTCCACCTCCAATCAAACAGTCAAAGTTGAAAAATATTTTCTTTTGATGTGACATTATTTTCCATGAATGTGACATTTTCCATGGAAAATTGGCCAATCAAACACACCCTAACTATAAGTTGTCTTCATTGCTATAGACCATTCAGAAAAGAGCATACTCAGGGGCATGATAACCAAAAGTCCCAAGAACACGGGTAGAATGAAGACGAGCTGCCGCATCAGGGGCTTGATTTGACAAATCAAAGTCGGCAATCTTGGCAATATCATCATCGAACAGCAAAACATTGCTGGACTTAATGTCACGATGGATGATGTGAGGACTTGCCTTTTCATGCAAGTATTCTAGTCCTTTTGCAGCCCCGACAGCAATCTTAACTCTTTGGGCCCATTTCAGCACGGGACCTGGTTGAGCGCCTTTGACACCTTTTCGTCCTTCATTAAGACATCAAAATTTTATTTTGTATGACAAAGAAAAAGTACCTGCCCCCATAACAGCATATCGCAAGAGCTCAATACTTAATATATTAAAATAAAAACCTTCTATGTGCAAAACCAACTTGATGAAAGTAAAGTTGTTAACATATATTGCGCCAATATCCATGTTGGGCTTTAATTTAAGGATAACAGTCTCAGGATCACATGATGCACACACACACACGGAGAGAGAAACAACTTCAAAACACCAACAAATTATTCGTAGTCACTACAAAAGTATCACGTAGTAGATGTTATATCGAAGATTCTTTCATATGTGGCAATGGCGAGAAGTGATGTCACCAAAACAATCTGGGGTAACTGACCATGAAGAATATCGTGTAGAGATCCATTGGCAGCATACTCATAAGCCAGGACACGAAGACCGCCATCCACACAGTAACCAAGTAGCTCAACCAGATTTTCATTCTTTAGTCTTGAAACCATGGAAACCTGCAAAACCATGAATTAAAGAATAGAATCTTACAATGGAAAGTTATATTACATGCAGCTCTACAAAGCACACTTTTATTGGCCTAACCTGTGCTAAAAATTCTTGGTCTGGCTGCTTGCTGGAGTCTAACTTTTTAATTGCTGCAGCATGTCCACTTCTCAAGACTCCATGGTATACCCTTCCATACGAACCCTCACCGATCAAAGACTTTGTACCAAAATTATCCGTGACGTCCCTTAATTCATCAACAGGAATGGCAGGGACGGAAATCGGCAGGACAGTAATAGTCTGCTTGTCCTTTTGTGCAGTTTCAGTGGCATGATAACCCGCAGGGTTGCCTACGGAATAATCTTGGTTAAGTTTCATTATGATAAAATTAGAAGCCTGTAGAGATCTTTTTTTCCTCTCTTTAGAAAAAACTTTATTAATAATGATGAAGAAGGCCAGCCATAAGGGGGGAACGTGAAAATATGAAATGGAAGTGAACTTTTATGACCAATTTAAAGAAAACTGTGAAAAATAGCTGGTCTTATTCAGCCCCTTAACCCCTTTTAACCTAAACTTGGTTGATACAGGGACATCTGTCTATAATCAATTGTCTGCAAGTAAACTGAGGAAAAGTAGTCCACTTCAGTCCAACGAAGATATTTTATCCTCATTTAACCGATGGAGGAAAAGGTATTTATAATAACTAAAGACTGTAGACGAGTATAGAAACCTCACCTGCTGAGTGAGCTGTCATGTAAGGTCCATTATCAGCAGCCTTTTGCATGTAATCGTCTTCACAACAACCAAAGCAGCCCATTGTTTTGTTCTCCACAAAAGATCTGGAGAAAAAGCCATTAGAAGCCAATCAGAAATACAGTTGCCTCCATGGAGTATCAGCAGCAACAATTGATTATAAGAGATTATGTAGCAAAGGGGAAGCAAATATGTTTAAGAAATAAGAAGCACCAAGTTTTGCCAATTGCTTAAATAGTCTTTCATTGTCGAGTATTTGTTTCCTGTATTGATCTTCAGTATGATATGTAAATATAAAGAGCTTCAAGAAATAACACAATAGCAGAAATTGGGACTCAAGCCAAAAAAGTAACATAAACTGTGTGCCCAATATAATTGCAACGGACAAAATGTACACATCTACCAAAAAACTCAGTGCACTTGAATATGAAAGATAAAATGATTAAAGCACGAAGAAACTCCACCTAAGGCATTTCATTTACAACAGAAGTTGCGGTGTTAGTTATAATTCCATCCATCTTCACCTCTCTGGATTAGTCTAATGTAAGGAGTAGATTTCTTTGCCATTTACATCAATCAACATAGTACATACTAACAGATGTTGATTTACAGCTCACAAATGTTTTCGAACAAATGACAACAAATCAAAGTTTTTCAGCCCCCTAAAGTTGTCAAATATAAACTTTTCCTGGAGTCAAACTTGGTAAATTGAAGATGTACTGACTCTAGTGCAAATTTAGCACATCTTTTTCCATTTATAGCAAATAAATGAAATTTAGGAAGAATTCCATGAAGCAGACAACCATCGGAAGCATAAATTAACAGGATATTATTACCGTAACCATAACCAGTCAATCAGAATCTACTTGATCTACCAGAATCCGTGAATGATTACAACACAATAAGATTAATCTAAGAAAAGTAGATAATCCAATTAACACCAAGAATTCACATTAATAAAGGCAATTCCCATAAGAAAGGCAGAAGAGGAAAAGCTTCAGTCTTTCACACCGAATTATCCAATAAAGATACAAAAGACAAAACCAGAAGAAAAAATGATGAAATAAACAAAATACACAGAAAATAGTCCAGAAATTTCAAAGAAGTAGTTAGATTGTTGGCCCAAAAACAAATAAATAAAAGAAAAAAGCAAGAATAACGATTGATCTGAAATTATGGGCAAGAAAAGTTGACCTTTTTCTTGTTTATAAATATGTAACTGTTGCAGATGCTTGAAAACACAAGTCCTTAACTAAGCATCAACTGATCCTTTGCGAGGAATAGGAGGATTGTATGAGGGTTTGAAGAGCAAAGATTGACAAAACGCGTGGGTTTAGACTATAATTATTCATAAATGACGCGAAATCGCCAAGAGAAATTACAAGTTTTGGCTAGTTGCTCTGTCTCTTTCCTTTTGACTGCTAAGCTAGCTGTACAATAGGGAATAAGGTTTTAAGAAAATGAATAAGTTGGTCAATCAATAATCACTTCTCCATTACCCAAACAATTAATTGTCACGCAGTCCGATCTTAGTTGAAGAAAAACTTAGTTTTATGAAATTTGACATAGATGGACCACGTGATAATTTGATAGCGATTTGTATGGTTTTCATCATCGAGATTGATTATATTGCGATAATCAATTTACTTCTTTTTAATGATTCGATCTATCAATTCAACTCAAACACTGTATAAAACGAAAAGGTAAATATTGAAAATTAGGACCCATTGAAGTAATTAAAGGATCGTTCAATTCATATTCTAAATTGACCAATTTGCGATTAAAAACGGACAATTGATTTAGAGGTTAATATATTAGTTTGCAACTTTGATACGATACTTTGACATTTCTCTTTACTCTTTTCGAATTAATGTCCAAATTAATTTTTAAATTGTGGATTGTCACGATATGTTGAGACCAATAATGCATATTTTCTATTGTTACAGACAATCTCTTACTTTGCTTGTTTTGCCAAGTCAAAATTGAGCTGAGATCTACTATATTATTAGTTGTTCTTTTATTATATTTTTTATATTTCAACACATCACTTTATTTTAGCAAATAGATATACTCCAAAGTATAATTTGTCGAAGTGTCAAAAAATATGTTAGTGTCTATTTAAAAAGAGTTTATATATCGAAATGTTAAAAATGCATTATAAATTTTTCATTGCAATTAGTAGCATAATTTACAAATATTTTTGGCACATACCAATTTACAACTATTTTTGGGCTATTTGAGATTTTAAAGTTGATCTCTCTCAGTGTGCTTGTTTCCCTCTTCTTTCTTGTCCTTCGACTCTTTGTGGGGTGTCTACCCTCTTTGAGTTTAGTATCGTTAGAATGACTGCTTCTATTCTCGTTATGCCCATATTTAATTGCTTTCCCTATTTGCTTACGAATCCGCTTAACGAATACCTCCCTCTTGCTTGTTATTCCTTGCTTGAATAGACAGAAGGAAAAGGAAAGTACTTTCAGAGAAAAATTTATTAGAAATCACTGGATCTTATCGCTTTCTTCCATTCTTAAGTTTCTATGTAATATAACCTAAGATTGTTTTTGGCAGAGATAAGGAGACAATCAATTTAAAGAAATGTATGCCTTACCTGATTCACATGCAGATAAGGGGGTCGATCGCTCTCCCAACCGACTCGATTTGTAAATATGAAGTAAGAAAAATATATAATATTATATTATATTTGGTAGTGTGAATTAGACAAGATTGAATTGTTTCGAAAAAAAATTAAATTTTATTTATTATATTGTCTACTACAATTTGATACAGTATACTAAATATTCATTTAATTGTAATGTTTGCTTGTGTCAAAACGAAAAAGATGTAGACAAGTTAAAAAGCAAAATTATTTTTAAATAAAAACTCTAAATGCAACAAACATGAAGAAAAACAAAAGTATATTTAAATAAAACATGATCAATTAACTGAATATAATCCACCATTTGATAAAAATCAAAACCCATGTCGCACAACAAAAATATTTCATTCTCTTAGTAAACCTTACTCATATATTTCTTTAAGCTTGATTTATATAAAAATATATAAGTTTTATTTATTTATTTATAGTTAAACTTTTCAAGCTTAGCCAAACATGTGCATATGTAATAAACTCATAAGGCAAACAAACATAGTCAATTTTTTTTGTTGGGTATGTGTTTAAAAAATTTGTGTGCTAACTATATTGAGAAGAATATTTGATAAAACAGTGGAAACACGCTTGGGTGCCACTGTGGAATCTGAATAGACTTGAAGTTGAATGTGTGGTGAAAGGTGAATATAATAATGGTGACATGTATATTATAATTCAAATACATATCTGGGTGAATGCATGCATACACATAAAAATATGTATAGATACATATATATTTAATTGAGAGTTCAATGATAAATTAAATACGCATTAATATGTATAGATACATATATATTTAATTGAGAGTTCAATAATAAATTAAATATGCATTGAAAAAAATTAAATATATTATTGAAATAATTTAAGTATAATAAGAATATAATCGTTCAAAAAATTGATTCTCACTTCATTTGATAAATTATATATTATAGATTAATTATATTATTAAATATTATTAGTGGATATATGTGGGTGAGTTAAGCCGTTAACAACTGTACTTATGTTGTAGGATTAAAATATAACCTTATTTCAGCATATTAATTTTTAATAAATTGAATAACTGCATAACAATTAACAAAGTGTATTGTATGTATATTCCTCAATTGTGGAGTCACATGGGTGTTATTTAGCAAAGTTGATAAACAATGGATTATATTGTATAATTTTGGAGTCAAAATAATGCCATTTTATTAGTAATTAGAATATACATTGGGTAGTTCAAGTTTTTTTTTTTTTCTTTTTAAATTCTTTGGTGATTTATTTAGTAGTGGACTTTATAATATTTAGAGCATGTTTGGGGTAGTTTTTTTAAACTTTTTTTTTCATACTTATTTTCAATCACATATTTTGTAAGATCTACAAATTTTATCAATTTTTCAATTATACACATTACCAATTTTTCAAAATCTCCTTAACGTTATTGAATTTTCTATAGTACTTCTTTTAACGTTATTGAGTTTTCTATTGTACTTCTTTTAGTTAAGAAAATAAAATGTATTTAATGATTTCTTGTAATAAACCATATATATTTATTTTGCTCACCTAATCATAATTCAACTCTATTCAAAGAAAGATATAAAGTTCTATTGAATTCGGAAGAAATAGTTATTTTTGTGTATTGAACAAAAGATATGAAGTCATATTGAGTTAGTAAAAATAAAATTTTCCTTTAATATTTCTTAACTTCGAATTACACATCGTTAAATTAGTATATGTAATTTCTTTGATTATATTGTTATCACTATATTGATTGCTCATACCCAGAGATTGTTTCATATTAATTTGTTGCTCTTGAAAATCACAACTTTATATATTAATGCCAATCAAGGACGGAGCTAGGATTCTAGTTCAGTGCGGGCGAGATTTAAATGTAAAAACAAAATGTTAGCATAACTTCAACATGTTGAAGATAAAAGTTCTAGTCGTATACTTGATTCGCCTCTACTACTTGCGCAGGAGGAAGCTTAAAATAAAGCCAAATTCATGATAAATATAAAAAATCGAGAGCAAAAACTCTAAAAATGCTTTCTGTATTATTCAATTTTGATCTACTTTAAGAAAAAATAATAAATCCTTACTTAGAGATTTAGTCATGCAATTACTTTACTTTTTAATTTCCCAAAATTCGAGGACCATAAGTGAAAATTTGAATTTACAATATCCTTTTATCTCTCTTTCACCTTCATTCTGTAAGATATATATACACATATACTTACACGCAGATGCGCAGAGCACACACACACACACCCACCCACCCACCCACCCACACATATTGTTTATTCTTCTATTTTGCTTACTGAGTTACTGTAGTTCTTCTTCTTTTGGTGAGCAAAAAAATTATGTAATTTTCTTCACCTCTCTGTTTTTCCTTTATTTCTTCTTTGGTGCTCCACATTTCAGTGCTGGCCGCTCCATGTGGCTCCGTCCATAACGCCAATGAAGGCGAGTGCTTGAAACTCACAGGTACATAGTGTCGTGGACAAGTAAATAATGAGCAAATAAAGTGTCTATCTCACGAAAACTTGTATTTAAGTATAAATCCAATAAAGTCCTTGTTTGCTAGAGTTTAAAAAGTTACTGAAAAACCGAGTTCAAAGTCAACAAATTAATAAGACATTTTATTAGGACCCACAACTTTTATCAGTTTTTCAACCACACATTTCATTAACTTTTAAAAAATTTGTTAAAACTTCTACCAAAACTTTGTCGAACAGAATATAGCTTTAACCGAATTGTACCAAATTTTGATTGGATTTTGATTTTAACTAAAAAATACTTAAAACTAAGTTAACAATACATTGAGAACTTTGAAGAAATTTCGAATATGACAAAGGCACTAAGATTTCGATTTTACCTACATTTATCTATTTTAATTTAAATAATCACGTAATTCACAATATTCATATATATTGACGCAATGCCCATAAAGTATTTAACATTTCTCTCGAATAAAGTTAAATCTATTTCTACTTATGAACTTTCTATATCTCTATAAAAATTATAAATAAATAAAAACACTGTCACAACAAACCAAACATTAATCAAATATTGTATAAATCATAGCGGTATACTTTTATCCCCTATCAAAATATGTATTACTTGTTATTTAGTTTAAATAGACATATCACCTCTCGATATAAATACAGCCTATAAATCTTTTAACTATTGGTCTGCTAATTGAAAGTGATAATCAAAACTCATATTTGAAGTCAAAAAGCTTCAAAATTTCATATTACATCACCGTCCTAGCTAATGAAAATTTAGCTACACACATTTGAAGTAATCAATCAAATAAGAGTAGCTCGACATCACCGGAATAGAGAAGGAAAAAAAAGTTGTAGAATTTTCAAGCATTAACTTCGCACCGATGCTGGCAGACGTCGGACCCACCACAAAGACAAACTTTGAATTGCCTTTGACTATAATGATTTGACGAAAATTCGACAAAGTTTTTTTATAAATTAGACTAAACAACTGGGATCACATGCCCCTCTAATATGTACAAATTAAAAACATAGTGTAGCCAACTCGACCATTTTAATATCATTTACAAAACAGTCCAAATGTACACGATCTACATAAAAAGGCGACATGCACATTTAACTTCTACATGCCACAAGTGATACAAAAGATATATATGAAAACTAGTAAATGTGTGATGTAACGACTATAGATTTTATCCTACAAGTCTTTCGCTCCAACCTTAAGAAAAACTGTTAGCGATTTTTATGTTTAATATTTCGCAGGTGTACGGATCGCACAAGTAATATAATGAATTTTGAATCCAAGTATCGCACCCACAAAAATTTATATAGTTTAATTCAATTATAGTAACCTTAACCAAATCTATTTAACTTTTCAAATTTGGTTGTTTTAGAACTAATTAAAATCTGAACTAAGAATAATTAAATAATTTTAATTCAAATAATTAAAAGATTAAATTTATGAAGAATGACTTTAAATTTGGGAAAGAAAAGCACTAGGATCTTGAAACCACTTATAGTTGTTAATTCATCTATCTTGAATCTTAATTTTGACAAACTACATTAGTTATGACGATCAATATCTCTAAATTGTTTAATAGTTTCTCTCAAATAAAATCTAACATATTCATATATATGACCCGACTATATCTCTATGACAAATACGAATACACAAGAATACATTAAGTTTCTATGGATAATTAAAGATCACATAAAGCATAGTTGTGTATTTCTATCTCCTATTGGACTTTAAGATAATTAAAATAATATCTAGCTTGTTTTCAATCTCTCGATAGTAAAATAAACTACAAAAATCATACAATTACTACGTATATAATTGTAGATGAAAAGAAATCAAAATTAATTATTCAAAACTATATTGATGTAAATCGTCAAAAATAACGTTTCCAAATAGAAGAATTTAAATTACAGGCTTCATCGTAATCCTATCACAAAACAATCTAGCATAACATACTAAGAAGAAGAAAATAAATAGATAATTCATCACCCAGAGAAGAAAAAAACTCAAAAGATAAAATCTTGAACTTGTTATTCGTTAAATTCTTGAAATGATAAATCTTGATCTTCGTTTCTTGATTTGTCTCTTGTTTTTCTCTCAAAATTCGGCTCCTCATTATGAGTTAATAACTCATATTTATATTTCCCTAATAGTACCCAAAAGGATCCCAAAAAATCATTAAAATTGCGACCCAAAAAATTTCCTAATTGGAGTCGAAGTCTAAAAGGAAACAAAAAATCCGTCAGTATAAAAATTACATTGGGCAATCGCCCGCCCAGTTCAATGATTTTGCCTCTGTCTGGTTAGTCTTAAGCTGGGCGTTCGCCCAGCTCTATTTTTTCAATCTGTGCCTTCTAGTCCTCCAACTTTGAATTTTGGTCATTTTAGTCCTCAAACCTTCCAATAGCCTCCAATGTGGTCCTTCAAACTTCAATTGAGTGCAATTTGATCCTCGTACTTCCAAAATTTCTTCCAATTTATTGCTCTTTCATCCATTCTTCTTCAATTTCTGACAGATGGGTCCAAAATTAAAATATAAAGAATTACACACTAAATTAAGTAGAAAATCCATAAAATGACGAAATAAAAGCTTAGTTTAAATGTCCGAATAAGTACACAAAATGCAATTATCAAGAACTTATGGTGAATACTGATATCAATTGGTGGGAAGTCAATGGTTCGAATAGCTGAGGATGCGATATAAATTCACTTTGGGGCCTAATTTTCAGTGGACAGTACGGTATGCTGACGGTGCACAGAATAACTCTTAGGCGATGGGCTTGTAGAATAAAGTCTGTGATCATTACACTTGCACTTTCTTGCTCATCTTCTTTTAGGCACCAAACCAAGTCCAAAAATTTGACACATGAATCTAAGGATCATATGGTAAATGATGCTTAAAAAAATTCACACAAACGGATGTCAATTCTTTAAGAATTAATATGCTCAAATTGAACGAAAACTATACAAAACAATTATGCTCACAAAACGAATATGCCTTCACTCTTTCCTTAGGCATCCAATTACCCCTGTTTGGTGTGAAATATTACCATAATCGTACACACCTTAAACTTTGACATGACTGAGAAAAATTATGCTGATAGAAGATAATGACCTAAATTCTAACATGCCAAAAATGCAAAATCAAACCTACAACTAAAATATATAAATTTTGCACCTAAATTCCACAAACTTAAAGCAATAAATACAAGTGATAAAAAGTCGGGTGGCCTCCCAATAATTGGTTATTTAAAGTCATTAGCTCGACTTTTGAAGTGATTACTTATGGAGGCTCGAGTTGGGCTTTGAAGACCTTACATCGCTTACAATTGTCGAATTTGCAAAAATTCCTTAGCTTCCCACATATTGACTTTGCCTTTTGCATCAAATTGTACTACAAACTGGTTATCCAACATCACTTCTAGTTTGCACTCTTTTTGCCAGTTTTTACCACTTTGTCAGCCCTAAAGCACTTTTTAGTTTAGGATGGTTGTTTGTGTGATGTGTATACACTGAATGTGGATTTTTCCTCTCGCACTTTCAAATTTATCTCACATCTCTCAACATCAATTAAGACTCGACTTGTCGCTAAGAATGGACGTGCCACAATCACTGACAAATTCCGATCTTCCTAAAATGTCCTAACAATGAAATTTTACTAGGGATATAAATTTGTCTACTTTGATGAGCATATCCCCATCAATGCCAAAAAGGCACTAGGACTTCGATTTCACGTACACTTATCTACTTTAATTCAAATAATCACATACTTGACAATATTCGTTTATGTTGACGACTAATGTCCCTAAAGTATTTAACAACCTCTCTTAATAAAATTAAATATATTTCTATTTATGAATTTTCTATATCTCTATGTAAGTTGTGAATAAGTATAAACGTAGTCACTACAACTAAATATAATGCAAAGATCGTATATATCATAACGACATATTTCTATCTCTTATTAGAATCTGTGTTACTTGTTGTTTAATTTAAATATGCTAATCACCTCTTGGTATCAACATAGTTCATAAATCATTCAAATATTGGTAATGTAATTAAAAGCGGTAAAAAAAAAATCTATCAAAACTCATATTTGAAGTCAAAAACAAAAATTGCATTAAAGCTTCAAAATTGCATGTTACATCATCATCCTAGCTAATGGAAATTTAGCTACACCTATTCAAAGTAATAAAACAAATAAGAGTTGAGATTGATATCATCGGAATAGAGAAGAAAAGAAAAAAAGAGAAAAGAAGGTCGTAAAATCTTCAAACATGAAGTTCTTCTTGTTCTTTAATTCAACAAGCTCCCTTATGAAGTAGATGAGTTCTAATATATATAGACACAAAATTAGGGTGCAAAATCCGTGTATCAAGTGACCTAGAAGATCCCAAGACTCCTCCCATAAAATAGATTTTTCGGGGTTGAAAACATTGGTCTTTCCTAATTGAAATTCGTAAAATGTATTGAACTCTTAATTCGATCATCTTTCCAATGATATATCATATGTCCTATAGAGATACAAGCTTGGTACTCTAATTTCTTCGCATACATTGCGCATTTGAATCCACTTTGCTACTTTCTTTTTCATTTTCATTCCCATGCCATCTAAGCTTGTTTTTCCCGTCTTTTTTTTTTTTTTTTTTTTTATATTTCACCAACAATGTCATCAAAGCTTGAGATTCATGCTAAAGAAACAAAAACAACGAAACTCAAATAAAAATCCATTTCAACATATTCGAAATGCCAACAAAAGCTTTCGTTAGCGAGCTTTAAAAAAATCACACTTATCAAAAAGCACGTGCAATGCACGTCTTGGAATTGTAATGGGCACATGATAGCGTTGTTTCAATTGCTTTATTCAGGTAGGTAATAAGTAGAGAATATAACTCTGACACCAAAAGAAATGAATAAAGAACCAATTTCAATATTTATTTTTAGAAAGTACTTAGCATTCCACGGTTAAGTACTTGTTTGATATATTTTTTTTGTTAGATTACGGAGTATATAGAAAAAAAGTACAAATTACCCATAAAAAGTGGGCAAAAGTTATGAATTCTACAAAAAATGTGGATAAAAATAATGTTTAACTAGCTTATAAGTACTCATAAACATTCGTATTAAATGGTTTTAAGAATCCCCTTATACTTGCTAAAAGGTCAGCAAATTGGTTGAAAGTTGAAACGTTAATAAACAATATGTTTGATAAGAAGAACTAAGTAGAGCACTGTAAAATAATTAATTTATTATTTAAATCATTAAAAATTTCCAATAAGTCAAACATTTTACTTGCAAACCTCGACACAACATAATAGACTGCTGTTAATTTAATCAATTTTGAGTTTATTTATTAATTAACATTATGTTTATTTATTAATTATATTTAAGCTGGTTAAATTAGTGAAACATATTTTTTATTTATATATTTTGTAGGATTTGTAACTTATTAATTACTTATTACTCATACATTATACTAGATCTATAATTTATAGACACTTAAAAAATAATTTATGCAACGCTAAACATGTACTAAATTATTTTTTGTGAATTGAGAAAGAATATAAATTATCATTAAAGAATATAAATTATCATTATTTGATAAGTGTCGTTTTACACTTATTTGGACTATCAAAAGTGGACGATTGTAAGTACTTAAGTGAATTTCTACTTAATTGTGTGTTAATTTGATTGTTTTAGGTCAAAACCCAAGTTTGGATGGAATTAAAGACAAACAAAGCAAAATAGGCGAAAAAGGGCTGAAAGCGCAATAAGACATGGAAATGAGGACCAACTTGTAAACATCCAAAAGTTAAGAACTTGGATTGCAAATAAAATATGATGAAATTGAAATGAAAGAAGAAATTCAAGGTCTAAAGTGAAGACATTAGAAAGATGAAAGACTTATTGTACAAATAATTAGAGATGCAAGTCGCAAATTTCAGAAAAATATTGGCCCCTGTGATCTCAATAAGGTATCTAGAAAAGCATAACCCACTATCTATGCTCTTGCGATCGCAACTATTTTGCCCTTGAGATCGCAAAGGCATTTCATAACCAGAATTTTTGATTCCTTATTTTAATCAAACTCTAATATAGTAATTCTTTTGGGACCCGATTTCTATACTAAATTAGAGTCTTTTGGGACATATAAATAACGATTATGATTTAAACAAAAATGAGGAGAACCATATACAATAATTAAAAGTGATTAGAGAGCTAATTATATGAATCAAGCTACGATTTCAAACTTTGTAATGAATAGATAGATTATTGGTACAACATCTTCATCTATTTATTGTTTTTACTTCAAACCCGGTTATGTATTCTATTCTCTTCTTTTCTTTATTCTTTTATGATGTGTAACTAAACTATAGTTGGGATGAACGATGTAACTTCGTTTAAATTATTCAATTTCAATTCTCAAGTTTTGAATATATGTTGATTATGTATTGACTTTTATTTTTTCTTTTAATGTTTGAAATAATTGACTATTATTTTATTGAATTAGATTGTAACAAACCAATAGGTAAGTTATTAATCTAGATCACGTAGTAAAAATCGACAATTGGATAAAACGTAGAGATACGTTTTTGTTATTGTTGCAGTCTTAATTTGAAATCTTAGGAGATTTAATGTATCTAGTTAAAGATTATTCTGACCTCACATAGAGATATAGTGAATTGACTTAATTAGATAAGACTAATTTGAACTCGAGAGAGGTAAATTATGTTAAATTCGTAAATTTGATCGAGTACAAGAAAACTTGAAAGGAGAGATTGAATATGATAATTATGGTGAAATCGTGAATCCTGACGCTTTAACCATCATTATTGATAAATTCTTGATATTTGTGTTCACATACATTATTATATTGTTTTGTTAAATTGATGGTTTTAGGTTAATAGTTAAAATAAACAATTCTAAATTATTTTCAATAAATTAGGATTGAGATTAATTGAGCTAATATTTAAATAAAATAGTCTTCGTAGGAACGATAATCTGAATTCATTAAGTCCACTTTATTACTTGTTTACGATATTGTGTACTTGCAATTAATATTTTTTACAACATTATTTCTCGAAGAAAAAAATTACTCCCCCTGTCCCAAATATATAGGCTGATTGGGTTTTTTACACGGATTAAGAATGTTATTGAAAAAGTAAATTTTACTAATAGTTTTTCTAATTTACCCTTATTTAATGAGTATTATTTAAAAATAATGATTATTCATAATTCACCTTCAATTCTCAAATATCTATGAATTGAGTGAACGTATTAATTAATTCTCCATTGACTCCATGCCTATACTAGAAACCAAAGCTCCTAATGTGTAGAAATCATTAAATATTTGAAATTTCCAAGCATTGAATAATAAATATGGGTAAATTATGAATGTACAATTTCAAGATTAAGTTGAAAAAAATGGTTATAAATAAGCAAATTAAATAAGGGTATTTTAGTAAAGGAACAAAAAAAAATACCTCAAAATAGAACCAAGCCTATATATTTGGGACAAGAGAAAAAAGAAAGGTGGTCTATATATTTGGGACTGAGGGAGTAACACTTTCCCAATTTTAGTAGGAAAATTGGCGCAAATGATCCCTAACGTATGCCAATAGTGCGCAAATGATCCTTAATTTTTTTATTTTCGGTGGAGTGGTCCCTAACTTATCCATTTAGGTGTCCAATTGGTCTTTATTTGATAAAAAAGACAAAAATATCCTTAATTTTAGTTAAAAAATTACAATTGGATTTCTAACATTTGCAAAATATGTAAATAAGTCTGATACATTTATTAAACAATATTTAATTTACCATATTAAATATATCACTATAGTCGTGTTAATTAAATTTTTCATAAGAGAAAAATATAAAATTATTGCACTTTAGGTATATGTAATTGTTATGTGATGTGAAAAACTTGAATAAAAATTAAGTTAAATAAATAATAAAATTGTGTATATAATTTTATGACATTGAACCAATCTTATTATGTGTTTTTAACATAAAATACTAACAAAAATTAATTTACACATTTTGTGTTCTTTATTTTTGAACGATAATAAAACGATAAATTAAAATATGAAGAATACAATTTGAGCTATAATATTTGTAGTTAAAAAATGAATAACTCAATGAAATAACAATATTTGAGTATCAAGTTTGTTACAAAGTTATTTTTCTTTTTATGTTGTAATGATAAAATTAAAGTTTAAATTTTAATGATAACTTAATAATAATAAAATAATTTTAAATAACATGTTTGTTAATGATTATGAGCTTAAATTTTAGTTATTTTATAATAGTTCGTAAAATATACAAAATAATTTAGTATATTATCAATTTGTTAGTTTTTTTTATAAAAAATAAAAGTATTGGACTCATTTGTACTTTTTGAAAATATTAAGAATCCAATTGAAAATTTTTCTAAATAAAAATAAGGGTATATTTGTTTTTTTTTATCAAATAAGGACCAATTGCGCACTAAAATATATAAATTAGGGACTTTTGCACAAAAAACAAAGGTTAGAGACTATTACATAATAAGGGCAAAGATTAAGGACCATTTTCACCAATTTCCCATTTTAGGACTCTGATCAGGTAGACCTGTCCCATAAAATGCTTGTTCAGTTTCCTTCGCCACAGAGACTTCACAAGAAAGCAACCAGTTGCCACGTCAGATGCTAATTATTGCTATTATTAATTAGGATAAATTACATTCAGTCCCCACTCTTTTATGTTCATAACAATTTCATCTCCATTTAATTTTTATCGCACATATCTTCTCCATCTTTTAGTAATTCAAACAAATAATTTATTTAAATAATTTTACTCTTAGCTTAAATAAACTAAACAATAAAATAAATAAAATAAAATAAAATAAAAGAATTACAATTAAGATCTCCTAACCTTTTTTTTATTTGTACTTTTGAAACAGATATAGAACACAACTATAATTTTTATATCTTATTTTCTTATTTTCTTATTTAAATTTATTTAAATTAGGGACAAAATTGTTAAAATGAATAATCTGTGTGATTTATTGAAAGATTAGAACGATGGAGAGAAAATTATTACAAATTTGAAAGAATATTTATCCTATTAATTATAATATATTTAAAATAAAAAGATAGTGTGGAGTGTGGACACAGATTTTGACTTTGTGTTTTCTTTCTTTAGGAATGTTCCTCTACACCGCCCCAACTCACTTACAAGTTACAACCATCTCATCATTGTACATTACTCGTTAAAATGACGTAATTGTCCAAAAGTACTACTCTCAGAGCACACAAACTAATGTATTGTAGATATCCTCTATTTTAACTGGCACATTATATTTATCTCTCCCTCTCCTTCTCCTTCTCCCTCTCCTTCTATCCTACCAGAGCCTTTTCCTGGGTTTAATTTTTACCAAAACCTCACATTTTTAGGGTTTTTTATTAACTAAATTCTCCATCGATAGCCTAATTACTTATTTCTTTGTACTTAAGTTTCACTAAACATTTCTCCTAGTTCAATTTTTGTTGAATAAATTCAAATTTAGTTTTACCATTTGGGTTGAATCATAATCGGAGCTCCAGTGATGAAAATTTAGAGACTTGTATGGCAGACGCTAGACGTTCCTTTTCTAATCGACCGTTAGGTGTGTTTTTTTCAATTCATTTTCTTTCGCTGCTTTACGATGTTAAGTAAATTGGCAAATTGAATTCTTTTACATATATTGTTATCCATTTCTTTACATATTTTGTATTTCGTTTTCCGTTAACCTTTATTTTACTTTAGTTTACTTTTCTTCGTTGATGTTCATTTTCTTCTCGTTCGGAACATTCAGTATTTGTTAACGGAAGTATGCTAGTGCATGTTTGTGTAAATGCACTTGCAAATCAAATTTAGTATTATCTAGCATGGTGTGCATGTTTATGCGCGTATCTATGTAATTATGTATGCATGTTCAAGTAAAGATATTCATTGATGTTATTGTCATCTCTGGGTCCTGCGGAGGGTATGAGATTGCTCTCCATTGGTAACGATAAATTATCCAAATAATTGTTCTAAGTGGTTGAATTCGTCTTCATCCTAAGGTATTTGAAAATTTCCAGAGTATCAAGCACACATGAACTGCATAACGTGAATCTTGATTTTGACATTCATTTGAAAATCAATTTTAGATTTTTTGATGTCTAGACTACTTTGTGCCATCATTATTGTTGCATCTTTCTAGAAAATAGATTGAATCCTAAGGGTGACTTTTGGTTTTTTCAACAGACCTTGAGCAGATACTTCAAGAAGCACAGCACCGTTGGCTCCGACCTCTTGAAATTTGTGAAATTTTGCGCAACCACCAAAAGTTTTACTTGACTCCATCACCACCTGTCAGACCACCAGGTTGTCACCATTTTTCTTTCACTTTTTTTCCTTTTCATGTTGAAACTTGTGATCTGTATTCATTTGTTACTTAAGTAATCACTGTTCTTTATCTTTCAGGTGGTTCCTTGTTTTTATTTGATCGGAAAGTACTGAGATATTTTCGTAAAGATGGTCATAACTGGAGGAAAAAAAAGGATGGCAAAACTGTCAAGGAAGCTCATGAAAAGTTGAAGGTGTGCTATTCATTCTGTTATTAGGAAGTTCACTTTTAGTTAATGACCTGATGAAAATGTAACTGGAAGTTGTCAAAGTAATTCGAGTGTTCAAGCAATAGGTGTGCCTTCTATATGTTGGGAACTGACACATGTAATGTATTTGTGTTAAAATGTGCCAGCTTAATTATTATACACAAATGAGTTTCTGTCTATTTCTAAAATCCAATTTTTATGTCTCTGTTTTCCTTTTGTCTTTAAGTGATTGAGTCACAGCTTATGGCCCAAAAATAATAATAAGAAAATAAGAAGAAGGTATTAAGAAAAGAGTCACAACTTTAAGGCACTCTCTTTAAGTTCTGTCCTCTCCAGGGTGTTTTTGAAAGTAACACTGCTGGTCAATAAAATAATTACAAGAACATAGAAAATAATGTTAGTCACTGTATTAATTCTTATTTGGTGGAAATTAAAGATGGGCTGTACTTAGCATTGTGCCTAAATTTATTATGTTGCTAACCCATTAGTTATACGAAGATTCAAGTCAGTTCAAATTATTATGAAGTGCATGTTTCTACATGTTGTGTTCAATAATTTTTTCCTGGTTTGCAGGTAGGCAGTGTTGATGCTCTCCATTGTTACTATGCTCATGGAGAGGATAATGAAAACTTTCAGCGACGAAGTTATTGGATGCTTGAGGAGTGAGTGCTGTTGCTTTCTTGTTCACAATCTACAAATGCTTTATCAAACACAAATGCTCTAAACTACTTCGGCACACAAAGCACTTCTGAGAAAATTGTTGCCAGAAATGGTTTTTGTGATGGTCTTATTACCAGATTATGGCCTATAGATAATAATACATGCATATCTGTTCTTGGTAGTCGTAATTTTCCGAGTATGGTAGGTATAGTATGGAGAAACTTTACAATCTTTCATATTTTGATCCCACCTGTTCACCAGCCGAGTGAAAGAATAAAATGAACAAAAAAGCCCATATTTGGATAAAAACTTGTTATCTTTACTATTTCAGGGATTAATTGTTGGTATGTTCTCTATCTTTTTTGTGCGTCAGGCAGTTGGAGCGAATTGTCCTTGTGCATTACAGAGAAGTAAAAGAGGTAATTTCTTTCTATGTTCAAGTTCTGAAGCTACGGCATCACGTGTCAATAGTGAAGCATAAAGAATTTTCTCGTTTCACTTCTTTCATCATTTGGGGTTGCAATACCAATACACGCTTCACGTGCTTTACTCAAGTTTCATTCGAATCTCTACTCCATACTTATTTTCATTTTTTGTTGCTGTATTTCTCAACTTTTCTTCAGAATGTTTATTTATGTCACGGCCTACACCGTTAGTCTGGTGCGGAATGATTGTAGTGTAGGCAACCTAGCTAATCAATACAAGTATGGTATTGGTATGTTTTCAAGATTTAGGAACTCATTTTTCATTTTAGTCTTGTAATTGATGTCGACGCACGTGCCAGGAAAATTTTCACTGGAATCTGGGAGATCCATGGGTAATAGTGCCATGACCGTGTGTGTGTGTGGGGGGGGGGGGGGGGGGGTATAAGCCACGTCTTCTATTTTCTTATTTTTATCAAAATTTCAGGAGTTGAGGTTCCTCGTATCGGGGTCAGTAGACTATTTTGTGAAATTTTATACGTTACCTATGCACACATGACAGTCAGTCCATTATATTGATAATATGATTAATTCAGGGGCACAATCTAGGTCTCCCCCACTTGCTAACTGCTGCAAATCCGGGACCACAGCTTGGAAGTTCTCAAACTAGTTCTGCTTCTTGGTTTGCACAAAATAGCTCTCCCGGCCTTGCAGTTCACGAATCTTACACATCTAGTCTGACTGCAGATGATAGCAATGAACAAAGACTGTCTTCAGAATTTCATGATGAGGATTCTGGAGGAAATCTGGGGGATTCCTTTGTTCATTCAATTCATGGCTGTGCACCTGATTATACTTTGTTATCTGTGGATAAAGAAACAGGTAGCCATGCTCTCTCTCTCTCTCTCTCTCGTGCTTAATAATCAAATGCTAGATATTTCCTTTTTCTGCTTGATAAAATATTATTAACGATGCTTTCTATCATTCTATGTGTCTAACACTTGGCATCCCATTTAAAAAGATGCACCAAAGACTTGTCAGTCAGTTCTTGAAGCACTCAAATATTGTCTATTTTGTTGCTTGCATGCTTGGTTTTGTTCATTCTGTCGGGTAGGGAAAACAAGTTTTCATGCTCCATATAGGGATTACTTTTATTGCTAAACTTATCTGAACTGAATATTATCTTCCTTCCACACCATTGATGTTTAAGAAACTGAAAATTGAAATCTTGCATGGTTGCTGTACATATGGAGGAGAGAGGGAGAGAGAGAGAGAGAGAGAGAGAGAGCAAATTATCATTAAATACAAACAAAACTTCTGCATGTGCACACTTCCTACGGTTTCTCACATTCTGTTTGGAATTATTGAAACTAAAACATTAATTCAAGCACGTGAATGGGTTTCTTTTCGTTTCTCTCTCAAAAAGGAGAAAGGGGATGTACTGTTACACTCCTACAAAAAAGCCAAAGTAAATGAAAGAAAAGAAGTTCCTCAACAAGTGTTAGAAGGAAATAATTTTTCATTGATATAAAATGTATATGATTCTGTTAGATATCTTTTTGTTGATGTTTTTGCTTAACATGTTTCTGCCTGTTTATGTTTAATCTTTTCTTGGACGAACTCATCAGCTGCTCATTATATGAATTCTGCAAATATATGTATCAGAAATTATGTTTGAGTCTTTGATGCAGCGTTAAAATTCTACATGCGACAGAATAGAAAATAGGATTTCTTTTCTTCATCGCGTCCGTCATCAGTCTTCTGCATTAGAAATCCATTGGTCTTGGTTTTTACCTTCTTCACCGATGCTTCGATTCACATTCGTTGTTGAAAGTGTACATATTTTTCCCCTATCTTTTAATAAATTAGAACATCCCAACAATCGGCATTAAGCAAATGGTAGGAAAACTGAAAGCTGAACTGTGTATATTATACTGTTATTGGGTAGGGTCTTGATGAGATCTCTGGAATTGAATTGGATGTACAAGTAACAGCGACATACAGCTTATGTTTTCATTAAACTTGACGCCATTGGACTTTCTGGCTAATTCTATAGAATGATTCATTTTCATTCTGCCATTGCATTTTATATCACCCTCTTTTTTCATTTGCATATGTTTTCAGTTCACTAACTGTCCTTGTTATTGGTGATTATGCTGTTATTGATTCAGTTTGATTCTTCGCTCCTCGGTTTTTATTTTTTATTTTAAACAATCCAGAAGATTACATTATTTTAAAGGCATCATTTCAACCTGTGGCTGATTTAAGTCATTTTGGAAGGAATTCTTTTCTCTTTTCTTTTCCTATGAGGCTTAGACTACATGGTGATGTCCACTGGTTATTATCCAGTAAAGTTGCGTGGTTCCTAAGCTTAGAATACCATTAGGGCAGACAAGTTAAATGATCCTTCATGCTAATATGACATGAGACTACTGTTGCTATTAGGATGTTTGGAGTTGTCGAGGGATAATTCCAGTTCAGATTTGCATGAAGGAAGCTCCATTCCAGGCACTTCATATGTTTGGGCTGACGTTCATGGGTCGAGCAAAAATCTTAATATGCAAAATCATAAGCTCAAATCTGATCAGCAAATTACAGCTGATTTCTTATCTCGTAAGCTTATAGATGCAAGATTAGACGCTGATAAAGTTCTGCAAAATGTTTTACACAGTAGAGATGGGTTGTCTCCCGACACTTCAGGTGTACTTCAGGTATGATTGACTTTCTGTTTAATTGAGTTGTGAATTATGTAGTTTTCAAACTGTATTGTGAACTCTATACCTTTAGTTAAAGTTGCATTCAAGTCTTTACCTATTCCTGGCTTTTAAAAGTTTCAATCTTTTGGTTATATGGTGGAAACAATTATATCTCATTTAGCTATGTGTGGACGAAGCATTGATGCATGGCCTTATTATGACGTATATCTTCTGTACCGCACCATTTTAGCTTGAGCCATATCCTATAAGACTCGGCCAACCCAAGATGTAGACATGGACACGCTTATTAATATTATACATTTATGCAGGTTAAACTTTTAGTTAATACCTTTTATTTACAATTAAATTAACGATCTTTTTAGCGTTGGTTTTGAATTTTGGAGGTGAAGTCTTTTGAATATGAGGAGTGACTTACTTTTTAGTTTGCATCACTCATGCAAACAAAATGAGAACATTCATGTACCAAAATTTACATACCATAGATATGAACAAAAATTTAATATGAAATTCCTATTTTTCTCACATTATGTTGTTTCTTTTACTTTAATAATTAAAATTATTCCTGGTTTACAAATGGGGCATGTTTTGTCCTTGACATGTCTAGGACGCGTACCCTCGCATGTTGGAAATTAAAATAAGATTGTATATGTTACATGGCATGTCGGACGTGTCCTAGGCGTATTGTGGAAGTTTCCATCGCATGTCGAAAATTTGAAAGTATAGGTAAAAAAATAGGACATGCTACCTGGCATGTCGAACACGTGACCCGCCCTGCCCCACGAAATTTTTTATCCGACCCTGAACCTGCGAATTCGCGGGGCGGGACAATCTTTTGACCCGCCAACCACCCCACGAAATTTTTTTATTCTTTCTTTCTTATTTATTTATAAAACTGATAAAAAAAAATTGTATTATCATAAACTTTGATAATGAATAGCATAATATATCGTAAAGCTCTTCTTTATCATTCTTAAGATATGTGTGATGATCAATGTTCTAAAAAGCGTAGAGTGTGGCTAGGCGTGGAGGTCGAGTTTCTAGCTTTTCGGGCCTAGGCGAGAGCGAGATAAGGACGAGACGAGAACGATGCATGGCTAGACGAAAAGATCGAGTTTCAAGTTTAGGCGAGGTTTAGGCGGACTTTTTAGAGCAGTGGTGACGACCCAAATCCTTAGTGATCCGAGTGCCACTAACTCGTAAATTAATACTATTTTGAAGGGACTCAAAGTATAAATAATATTATTGCAACAAAATAAACTATAAATAAAGTATTTATCATAACAGATCAATTTTTCAAATAGCGTATGGATTCAATAAAATTTAACTTGAAGTAGAAAATATTTTTAATATTTAAATCCCAAAATAAAATAAAAGAAAATAACAATGACTCCATAAGTATAAATTATTATTAAAGGGACTCAAAGTATAAATAAAATTATTGCAACAAAATAAACTATAAATAAAGTATTTATCATAACAGATCAATTTTTCAAATAGCGTATGGATTCAATAAAATTTAACTTGAAGTAGAAAATATTTTTAATATTTAAATCCCAAAATAAAATAAAAGAAAATAACAATGACTCCATAAGTATAAATTATTATTAAAAACTCCCGAAACTATAAGTCATCTCCATACCGACTGTCTTGAACTATTTATTTTTTAAAAGAGAGAAATGTCATACTTGTGAGATAAAGTGTGCTTGAGTAATTAATTTTCATATATATTTCAACGAAAAATCATACTTGTATAAAGAGACGAAAATTAGACCGAACTTAACGCTATTAAATTTTGGTCCGTTCTTAACATATCTTGCATAACATGGACCATAACTGTGAAATAACATACAAAAAATAGAATTACTTTTAATCAACATGACAATATACTTACTTTTTCTTGAATTTTGAAATAAAGTTAGATTACTTCAAAAATTTGAAATTCTTCTATTTTCTCTTATTCTAAGGATAAGAAGAAGACTGTGTGTTTGTGTGTTTCTTGTTTACATAAAGGGTGGGTATTTATAAGGGAGGTTGAAGTTTAATGCTATTAAATTTTGGTTCGTTCTTAACATATCTTGTATAACGTGGACCATAACTGTGAAATAACATACAAAAAATAGAATTACTTTTAGTCAACATGACAATATACTTACTTTTTCTTGAATTTTGAAATAAAGTAAGATCACTTCAAAAATTTGAAATTCTTCTATTTTCTCTTATTCTAAGGATAAGAAGAAGATTGTGTGTTTGTGTGTTTCTTATTTACATAAATGGTGGGTATTTATAAGAGAGGTTGAAGTTTGCCATGCATCGAAACATTTAATTTCATTAATTACTTTTCTTTATTACCTATATGTATTATTAGGAAAATATAAATTCTTACCTTAAATTAAATGCATAATTAAAGATTAATTTAATCTAATTACATAACCATATGTAATAATATACATATTAGTATCTAATCACTATTTTATCTACCATATATATGCAAGAGAGTATTAAATATGTCCATACCTTAAATTATATATATGATTTAAGCTAATCACACAATCATATATGTGTATATACAATTATATACACATTAATATCTAATAAATTATTTTATCTACCAAATATTTCTACCTTAAATTACATGCACGATTTAAGATAATCACATAATCACATACATATATTCCTGTCCTAAATTACATGCATAATTTAAGATAATCATATAATCATATATGTGTATATACAATCATATACACATTAACATTTAATCAACTATTTTATCTACTATATACACATTAGTATCTAATCAACTATTTTATTTACCATAAATATACAATAGAACATAAACATATCTATTTTTAGCAAATTATTGGCATGTAAGATTATTGTTCACAACGCTATTCATGGGACAAAAAATTGGATATAACTGATAATTGCATTTAGGTCTTCAACTATGAGCAAACTTATAATTTGGTCTCTAGATTTTTGTGTTTGTGCAATTAAGTCTTAAATTTCAATTTAACGTCTAGTAACGAAATTTGAGTGTGATACAATATGTGGTACCAATTGTATCAACTTCCAATCGAGTAGCTCTCTTTGCATTTTGAAAATTTTCTTATTGTACATTAACAGACAATAGCCAATTTGTGAAGAATGGATCAACATTTCTTCCTAATTTTGGGTTTGATAGAAATATTTCACTTTGCAAGTGTTTGGAGTTCCAGTTGATGCTGATATGATAATAAATATTTCAATTCAAAACAATTGGCAAGGATGTTGCATTAGTTCGTTGTTCCACATGGAAGTTCTAGTCTAAAAGTTTGTGTTGGTTCTTATTATCACGACCGTAGGGAGTTTTCTCCACTACTAAAAGAAAAAATTTATGTAAGTCAATGTTCAATCTCATCAAACGAAATTCTCTCACGAACGATCTTCTCTTTGTTCTACTCACTGCCTCAATCTTAAAGCCATAACCACCGCAACTCTGATCGTCACCCTCAACCCATCAAAACTCCATAAGGAATAAAGGGGTTCAAATCTCGGTGATCCATTCTTATAAATCCTATCGTCGGATCCTACCGTTGGGAAGCGGTATACTAGGATTAACCTACTTTGCACAAAATTATACAGTTTCAAGACCGTGTTGCTGACATCATGATCTGTCCCTGTGAAGAGAATGTCTCTTCTGATATATGCTAAATATTTCTTTTCTCATGAACTGAATCCCCATGTCAATCTGTGCTTGCTCTCAGGTTGTTGGTGATTCAAGTGCTGCACCAGAACGCAGTGTCTCGGTAGGTGCTCTAGTCAGTGATGAAACCAGAGAGCTAAAGAAACTTGACAGCTTTGGCAGGTGGATGGACAAAGAGATTGGTGGAGACTGCGGTGATTCCTTGATGGGTTCTGATTCTGGCAAATATTGGAATACACTTGATACAGCAAATGATGAAAACGAAGTCTCGAGTTTATCACATCATATGCATTTGGATACTGATTCTTTAGGCCCCTCTCTTTCCCAAGAACAATTATACAGTATCTCTGATTTTGCACCAGATTGGGCCTGTTCCGGAGTTGAAACAAAGGTGTCAATGTTAATTTAATCACATTTTTGTCTTATTTCCTAAAATAAAGTCAATCATTTACTGCATCTGTCTATTAATGACGCCCGCCCATTTGGCATATAATTATCAGGTTTTAATCTCGGGTTCTTTTCTTGGGGAGAGGAAAGTCTCAGATGGTCATAAATGGTGCTGTATGTTTGGTGAAATTGAAGTCCCTGCTGAAGTTCTATCTGATAATGTGATTAGATGCCAAGTTCCTTTCCATACTCCTGGGCGTGTCCCCTTCTATGTGACTTGCAGTAACAGGTTAGCATGCAGCGAGGTGAGGGAATTTGAATACCGGGAAAATCCATCTGGAAAGGCATTACCCCTTGCTGTTGAAAGTCGAGAAGAAGTGCGTGTGCAAATAAGACTCGTGAAAATGTTATGCTTAGGCCTGGAAAGGCAATGGTTGGATTGCTCTGCTGCATTGTGTGACAAATGTGAGGTGAAGACTAAAATATGTGCATTGATCAGTGGCAATGAGACACCAAGGAGAAGTTCTGAGGAAATGATTGCGCTCATTGAAGCTGATCATGTAAACTTGAGGGATGCATTGATTCAGAATTGTCTGAAGGATAAACTGTACGATTGGCTGGTATGTAAAAAACATGGAGGAGGTAAAGGGATGCAAATTTTGGATGGTGAAGGTCAAGGGGTTATTCACTTGACAGCTGCCCTTGGTTATGAGTGGGCTTTGGGTCCTATAACTGCTGCTGGTATTAGTACTAATTTTAGAGATAGGCGAGGAAGGACAGCCCTTCACTGGGCTTCATATTATGGGAGGTAAGCCTTTAGCTTCATTAAAACTTTTCTTCTTTCAGAAGCTTCTGTGGTCAAGAGTTTGCATTCTCAATCTGTGTGTATAAAGTTATTGATGTTATTACTTCTACTAATTATGAGCCTATATTGTTTTATTTATACCGCATATCTATCTCAGAGAGGAAGCTGTTGTTACGCTCATCAGACTTGGTGCAGCTGCTGGTGCTGTTGATGACCCAACACCAGATTTTTCTGCAGGGCAAACAGCAGCTGATTTGGCTTCAAAGAGAGGTCACAAGGGGATTGCTGGATACTTGGCTGAAGCTGATCTAACCAGTCGTCTTCTCTACTTGTCTGTAAGTGAAGGTTCTGAGGACACTCTTGCAGCTACTGTTTCAGCAGAGAAGGCCCTCCAGACTTCCACTCAAGAGGTTATTCCTATAAGTTGGGCAAAGAATGAGGAAATTTCCTTGAAAGAGTCTCTTGTTGCTGTTAGAAAATCAGCTCATGCAGCTGCACTGATTCAAGCAGCTTTCAGGGCTCGTTCTTTTCGTCAAAGGCAGCTTGTGACAGGCAGCAACGACATTTCTGAAGCGCCCCTCAACCTTGTTGCTCTTGGTTCCTTGAATAAAGTCCAGAAGATGGGTCATTTTCAGGAGTATTTGCACTCTGCTGCCATAAAGATTCAGCAGAAGTACCGTGGCTGGAAAGATAGGAAAAAATTCTTGAATATACGCAGCCGTATAGTGAAACTTCAGGTACACTAGCATAGAGATAGATGGATCCCCCTTGGTTAAGTTTTTTTTCATAATAGATCGAAGTTTCTGCCTGTGATATCTGTTCGAAGAACGTTTTACATTCTCTTTTTCCCTGTTTATTTGGCGCACGTCATAATTGTGCAGTGCCAAATTTCAAGATTTTTTTCAAAACCACAATCAGCAAGTAACTTGGTGTTTTTGCCATTTTCATCCTTAAAACTGTTATCTGGGGCTGGTTCCATTTTTGTTGTTGAATTATTTAAGCTTAGTATTTTTTTTTTGAGGCCCTCTCCATTTGGGTAATTGTGTTTACTTTATTTTTGATACACTTTATAATATAGCCGTCCTTGCTAATGTTGTCGTGCTCTAGGTGCTGTGCGCTATACAATAGAATGTCTTGGCTCTCACATATCTGTTTTGCATGAAACTTAAGGGTTTAACTTGTATGCATCTACGATGCCAGAGTTATTTTCTTCTTTATAAGGATTATTCTGTATTAGGAGTTGTATGAGCAAAATCTGGTTTCATACCAAGGTGAGTGAGAGAGTATCACAAAATTACATGCTAAATTTGTTCAAGGAATTTGCAGCGTCTGAATTTCTCATCTGCTTAGTCTGCATGCATAATTTATGTTTAGTGCGGGTGAGAGTCTGCATAATACTTGAACCTACAAATACTTGTTTGCCCTTTCTGCTATTGTGATATGAACTAGTTTTCTTTATATATAGAGAAATAATTGTACATGTGACTTTCAGGCTCATGTGAGGGGACATCAAGTTCGTAAGCAATATAGAAAGGTTGTTTGGTCTGTTAGTGTTGTTGAAAAGGTGATTCTGCGTTGGAGGCGGAAGAAACGTGGGTTGCGAGGATTTCAGACGAAAACGGCTAGTGATGATGCACCATCTGAGGTTGAGAAGAAAGATGAGTATGAATATGAGCATTTAACCATTGGTCGAAAGCAAAAGATTGTGGGTGTTGAAAGGGCTCTGGAACGAGTACAATCAATGGTGCGTCACCCTGAGGCACGGAACCAGTACATGAGACTGGTTGCAAAATTTGAAAATTCTAAGGTGATTTAACTTTCTTCTTCATTAGGTCAGATGTTTAGTTGCCTTGTCAACAAAGTCGTAGAAAGTGATTTCTTGTAGAATACCTTGTTTTAAATATACAAGTTCTCTCTCTTTTGTTTTGGGTGAGGTAGAGAAGTCTTAGTTTTGGGAGTTTCTTATTTTCAAAGTGACGAACTTATCCTGGCTAATTTCCTAAACTGATATACTGCTGAATTTTTGCAGTTGAACAATGAAGAGAGAAGTTGATTGTCGATAATTTGAAGTTGTGACTTTTGATATGAAGGGAGGAGATGCTCTTGTGATTTTCTTCATCGGACTTGAAATTATAGTTACAACGCCTGCACTCAGATTTTCTCGACTTGTAAGTAGGCTAACATGAGTATATGATTTAGTCACCCACTAACTGTAAATGTTGGCCGCCTCATTATAAGGAATAGTTTGATAGCAAAGCTTGGCATGTTATGTAGGCTTGATGTTTAAAGGACGTGTCTTACAAATGTAGTAAAAATATATACAATCTAGCATCACTCATTTGCAATGTGGAATATACGAGCCCTTTTTGTGATGTGAGAATCTTGCAGCTACGTGTCTCCATAGTTTATTATTAATGGAAATCAAGAGATTCTCGTTCACAATAAGTTGAAGCGAAATTTTAAGTTTGTTCTTATTTCTTTGACTAATTTAATACTGAACTTCAATAATGCTTCAAAATAGGTAACTTTGGTAGTGAGATTGATGTTTGTTGTCTGGTCTGTTTTCTGTTATGGATTGATTCTGAGTTGTCAGATGTATCCACCAAGGAATTCGTTGAATTTTTTAGGATTGCGTTGGGGAAATCTACCGAAGCTAGGTAGATAGGTAGACTCCTTTCTCACTGCTAAGTTAGATCAAGAAAAAAAATCAAAAGATTATTTTTTATTCAGCCCCACCTTCAGGGAATAGAGGTATTGAGAGTCTTCTCACTACAAATCAATTGACATCGTCTGGTTGGGTCTTGTCAATATCAACACCAAGAGGGTGACATGGACAAACGGACAGAGTAGGAGAGTGACCTATTTATCGGTTGACATTTCGCACAATGCATTAATCTCATGAGTAATGTTCTCCTGCCTCCACCTACTGAAGTGTCAGCAAGCAAGTAGGCTGTCCATAATAAAAGTAATCAATTCACTTAATTATCCACCTGCTGACACCTCAGCAGGTAGGCACTACATCTTGCCCTCTTGGGAGCAGGAGAATACTACTCTTAATCTCATCATTATTAGAGTGACCTATTTTGAAGTACTAGAGATCTCCAACTCGCAACAAATATGAAAAATCCAGCCCTAAAATGCTATGCCATTTGAGTTAGGAACAAATCGTATAGAGATGAAAAAAGTGAAAAATTTTATTCGATTTTGTCCTCATATTATAATAAAAAAATTTGTTTTTCCCTATACATCCTTGTTTATTATTGTTTTATTATTTTAGTGATATCAAGTGATTTATGTTTCTTTTAATATAATTTTTATTTTTATTAACATAATAAATTGTATGACTAGTAATAAATAACAACTATTCAATATATTAAAATAAAATTACTCATTAAAATTGAGAAAGAAATTTAGCACTACGACTAAGTAAACATTGAAAAGGAACAATATAAGTAAAATACAATATCAATTAAAAGTCTATATAATTTATTAGTCTGGTAAATCATTTTCAGATCTTTCAAGACCATTAAAATATTGACTAAATGGACTTGAGTGACTTTGAGATTTGTTGGCTTGCTATTGAGCTCTTTTTCGGATAATCCTCGCTTGTTCATTTGGAACATACTCACGCAGAATTGGATCCGGTATGAAATTCAATTCTTTAAATAAGATTTTGTTCTCTTCTCGATATTGTACCATGTTTACTTTTTTGGTCTCGGTTTGAGCTCGAAGCATTTGGATTTGGAAATTTTGTTGCCTAGTGAGCCTGTTTGGCAATTTGAACAAGTTGACGATTCTCTTCTCTCATTTATGCAATCATTTTAGTATTTTCTTCATTATATTTCTTTTTTCCTTTTGTTTTGTTTATCCCAATATGTCGTTGATTTGAAGTACTACCAATATCTTCTTCACTTATATTAGGAGAAAATGGAGACAATCCACTATATTCTGATGTAAGAGACTCTGGTTGTAATGATACAAAGTAACCACTATGCCTATGAAGTAGGATTATATAAAGTAGGATATGATACAATAGGATAACATAAAATAGAATAGGATATAGTAGGATAATATGAAGTAGGATTAGATTAAGTAGGATAAAATACACTAGAATTAGATATTTAGGAACAATGATAAAAGGCTATCCTTAAATTTCAATAAAATCTCACTATAATTTATAACAAAAATGAATGTCAATATTGGAGGTCCCTCTAATTCATCTTCAACCTCGCTTTAGCTTTCCGGCAGAGATAATGAGAACGAAGTTCAACTACTGAATGACATTGCACAGATTGATGGAGAAAAGAAAGCGATAATTTGGATTGTTTCCAACAACATGATTATCGCTCACTATATCGATCAACACCACCAAGTGACCAATAGAGGCTCAATTTCTGGTCATATGGTGATCAATCGCGATCGACAAAATACTGATGCAAATATGTTCAATGACTATTTTGCGAGAACCCACTTTATAAAGAAGGTATGTTACACCGACGATTTCAAATGTTATAAAGGTTATTCTTACGTATATTTCAGAATGTGAAAGGTCATGGCAACTACTTTGTATATAAAATGGATGGACTAGGTAAAATCGGATAATTTTCTTTTCAGAAGACAATTGCTACGTTTCAGATGTTGACATATGGTGTAGCTGTAGATGCTACTGATGGGTATATTAAAATAGGAAAATCTACAACAATTAAAAGTTTGAAAATATTTTGTCTTGCTGTTGTTGAGGTGTTTGCAGTACAGTATCTGAGATTACTAAACCCTGATGACGTTGTGAGGCTACTCCATATTGGTAAACAACCTGGGTTTCCAGGAATGTTTGATAGTCTCGATCGTATGCACTGAAAGTGGAAAAATTGTCAAACATCTAAGGCAGGACAATAAGTAGGCTGTAGTGGATCTCCAACAATTATTCTTGAGGCTGTAGCTGATTACGATCCTTAGTTTTGCACGCACATTTTGGTTTGCCAAGTTCAAATAATGACATCAATGTGTTGGAAGCATTCCATATGTTTTCCAACCTCTCTCAAGGTATTGCTCATCCGATTAACTATGTTATACAAGAACAAGAATATAATACAAGCTATTATTTAGCTATAGTATATACCCAAAATGGTCTACTCTTGTACAAACAATTCATGATCCACGTAAAAAAAAAATTTGCGATGAAACAAGAAAGATGTAGATCGATCATTTGGTGTTTTGCAATCAAGGTTTGTAATAGTCACAAGACTATCATGGTTTTGGAATAAACATGTATTACATGATATAATGATTATGTGAATTATTATACACAACATGATTATCGAGGATGAACGTGATATTGAAGTGCCAATTAGAGATTGGGCAGAAGCCTCAGCTTCAGAAGTTGACATGGTTGTAGATGAAGATACCCAATTTCAAGAATTCATTGCTCGACATCGGCAAATTAAAAATAAAGAGGCTCACGTTGAACTTTGAAATGCATTGATTGATCATTTGTGGGATGAATATGCTAATTCCAAGAATTGAATGACAAAATTAATTATATTTTATGTTTGTTTTTTGGATATTTGTATATGTTATGATTTTTTTTTTATTTTGTGATGTTAAATGTTTTTTTTAATTGTGATATTGAGTATTGTGCTTTTTTTTTTTTTTAATAAATGCAATAATTTAGGTAAATAAATGTAATTTTTAATTCATACATTTAATATAATTGCATTATATAATTAAATAATTTTTTAGATAAATTAATTGTTGAGAATATATAAGGAAAGAGAATGTACAATGTTTATTTAGTGCAAAATTTGAAGTAGTGGGTTAGAGATGATATATAGAATTGGTGTAAAAGTTGCACCATTTTGGTGCAAAAGTTCCACAATTTAAAGAAATGGGTTGGAAATGGTCTTAGTAAACATTAGTGATTGAATTTGTCGAAAACCAAATTTAGGACCAACTTGAAATTATGGTTCAACTTCGCTGTCCATATGTGAAATTATCTTTTACTTTGTTTCCATCGTTTGTTGAAAAGTAGTTTAAATTCTCTCTTTTGACACAATCAATCATTGGCCATCAATCAAAATACACTACAATAGAACCCGTATAATAATACTTTTGGAATTCAAAAAAATTATTATTTTAGAGTGATTATATTGATAAATAAGAGCATGTTTGCTATACTTTAATTTAAATTCTGTTTTTTTTCTAAATTTATTTTCATCTGCATATTTTATAGAATTTACAATTTTTATTAATTTTTCAACAATATATTTTACTAACTTTTTCCAAAATCTCATAAAAAACTATTTTTAAACTTCACAAAAAAAATGATATATGCAATAAAAAAATAGGGATGTAGATGAGTTGGGTTCAAATATAAAGAAAGAGTCCCGTTCTAATGTTCCCAGTGGGCATTGTTATAATGCTCACCGGAACAAGTGTCATGCATTTATTGCATGAGTGTAAAGGAACTTTACACTCATGCAATAAATGCATGACAAATAAAATTATTACAGTGAGGTTATTATTAATTTTGTACACTGACCCAAGTTATTGTTTAAGGAAAGTTATCAATTTCTTGGCCATTTGTTTTATTGTGCGTTTGATGGAGTTTAAAAGTAATTTTTAAAGGAGATTTTAAGAAAAGTTAGTGAGACGTGTGGTTGAAAAATTGATAAAAATTGTTGATCTCATAAAATATGTGATTGAAAATGAGTATAAATTTTTTTTTTTTTAAATAAACTTTTTCAAACATCCTCTGTAAACAATGTAAACAACCGTATGACTCATTCTCCTTTGGACCAAATTGAAGAATATCAAAATTCCAGTTACACCTGCTTTTACATCCTACAAAACAAGCCCTTGACCTCCAGTTGAAGGGAGAGCTTGCGTAATTCACTTCTGTTCCCGTCCGGCTCAGCATCGGGGAGGGAACAATCTGACAACCTTCGCGTTCTCATGTATATTTGAAGATATAGTATGATCCATTCAGTTGGATTTCACTTTTTTTCGATTTTTACTAATGATACTATGCATAATCACTGTCTCGCCTTAAAACAATTTACTGAAGCTTGCTTTTTTATGGGTTTGATCGAGAATTTTTAAAGGATAATTTCACCATATACCATAAAAAAAAATACTATTTCACTTTTTTTATTATAAAAATATTATTTTTATTTTTGTAATACTTGTTACATTTGTTAATTTATTACAAAAAATGTGTATTACATTTATTATATTTAAAATATTAAAATAAAATTTAATATAAAATTAAGTATGTGACAAAATAATCACAATCTTTAAATATGCGCTCTATTCAGGGGTGAGTCACCCCAGATCTAGTAAACAAAGTCAAAATTTATATATATAATCCGGTCTAATTTGAAATAGCCCAAGTCGAGAAACCAAATGACTTCGACCCAAATTGGCCCAAGTCATTACCTCAAATTGTTTTTTTGCAACATGGGTCAAAGAAACCCAAACATGAATGCGTGCATGTTTGGCAATGTTTATAAATACTAGTTAAGAATACGTGCGTTGCACGTGAATTTGTAATAATATTATGATTTTTTTATTTTAAAATTATCGATAAATATAACACTTAAATGAAACTAATTTTCAATCATAAGTTCATCAATGATTATGACCAACTAATGAATTATATTCAAACTTCTTGAGAAAAAATGTGGTTCATTAAAAAATATATGGCCTCCGTGAATATTAAGTTTGAAAGATTATTGATACTCTTTTAATTATATTTTAAAGCACATATCTAATGGCATATCAGAAAATGTAACTTTCTTTTGTGAAAATTAGTATCAAATTCTAAAATACATGAAAATAGTAGATATAAGTATAACACAATTTTTCATTGATTTTCTATATTTATATCATTATAAAAAGCAAACGAAAACAAAATATTTAGCCTTTTTAGGTAATTATTTCTCATAAAAAAAGAATCTCAAAATTCTTTGACATAAGATAAATAAGAATTTTCTATTGCAATATCCATTCAGTTTTAATGCACCCATAAATTAAGGGTTTTTTTTTTTTTTTTTTGGGTTCTCTTCATGCATTCTTTTCTGTAATTTCATCTGAAATATTATTAAATTTCAAGAAAATTCAAAACAACTAAATAGTTGGACAATGATTTTAATTCATCACATAAAATGATTTTAATTCATCACACAAAACAACTTATTATGCGAGATTTACCTTCACCTTATACATAACATGACTCACTTTATCCAAGTTATGTCTTTCTCAGCCGCGTGTTTCAAATAGTTAGAGTGACACAAATTCTCTTTATTCTAACTCGTTCTTCCACAATAAATATATGTTTAATTGCTTACAAAATGACATAAAACATCATTCGAGCTTAAATCTCTTTATTATCAAGACTACCACAATAATTAATATTTTTACATCGAACAAATATTCTAAATCAAGAAAAAAAGATATAAAAAACAAAAGTTAAAATCAATATTACCATCATATATATTCTTAAAATTAGTGAATCATTCATGAAAAATTAACACATCCATTATTACCACATTACTATCAAACTAATTATCAAAGATTAAAAATTGTCATTGCGAGGAAAAAAATATTCTTGTCGTAATAAAAAACAAAAACGAATAACAAAGGAAGAAAGTATGAATCAATAATAAGAAGGTCGAAATGCAAAGCCAAATTCATCTTGTTTTGTTATGTTGATAAAATAATTTGCTTAAATTCTCGTGCATAATAAGATTGATTCTTTGATTGTTTACAATTAAATATAATAATTTCAATATATTAAAAATTTTATTAGTATATTTTTATTTATTTTCATTAATTACAATATATATAATGGAATTTAAAGAGACAAATCACTTTCAATTATCAAAATGCAATATTTATATAGTATTAAATAGTTTAAATTAAAGCCAAAATAAATTATATTAATTGAAAGATGATTTTAAGAATTATAAGTTATTTGAGGAGCAATATTGTCCATAAATGTTTCTCTCATATTTGGAACAGAGGAAGAAAGTATGAATCAATAATAAGAAAATCGAAATGCAAAGTCAAATTCATCTTGTTTTGTTATGTTGATGAAAGAATTTGCTTAAGTTCTCGTGCATAATAAGATTTACTCTTTGATTATTTAAAATTAAAGATAATAATTTCAATATATTAAAAATTTTATTAGTATATTTTTATTTATTTTCATTAATTACAATATATATGGAATTTAAAGAGACAAATCACTTTTAATGATCAAAATATAATATTTATATAGTATTAAATAGTTTAAATTAAAGCCAAAATAAATTATATTAATTGAAAGACAATTTTAGAAATTATAAGTTATTTGAGGGGTAATATCGTCCAAAAATATTTCTCCCTTTAAGGGACTTTTAGAATTAGTATAGATTTATAAACTTGTTAAATATTATTTTTATCCACACATTTTATACGATCCAAACTTTTATTCAAATTTATCTACATATTCCACAGAACTCATTATCCCACTGTTTATAATATACAAAAAAACTTTACTAAACAATAAGATTTGATTTAATTTAAGTTTCAACCCAAATTGTTCTAATCTATTCAATTTTCAACTATAGATGAACATGACCCAAAATTGATGCCCTAAATCTGATTGCAATCCTTTCATCTGTTTCTCCACAATTTCCTCAAATTCAATCTCCAATCAGCCCTAAATCTGTTAACGCAATTGGCCAATTCTATTTATTCTCTTCCTCAACTTGACTGGGCGAGTGAAGAGTGTTCGATCAATTGACTGCGAAGTGCAACAAAACAATAAATAGTTTTTGCATCTATAAATTGTATTTTGGAACTTAAAATACTATGTAATGCATAAAACCCTAGTTGTTTGTTGTTTGTCTTGATTTTAGTGACTATTAGGAAAATAATAGAAATTATTCCACCATGTTTGACTTGCATCGTTTTAATTTGCATTTTATTCTTCCTTAGTTTGACGCATTGGCAGATTGAGGGGAGGGTTGGACTTGACTACAGCTCGAATCAGGTCTAGCCCAGCCCAACCCAACCCAGCTAGAACCAAAATAGTCCTGGTCCATTTCTTTATTCCAAATACTTTAAATTTAATTTAAACTCAATCCTTATATAACTCATTCCATTTTCAAACCAAATGAACATGAGCTATAATAAATGGGCTAAGCCCATTTCCCATTCCAATTTTTTCCAATAAGTCGAAATCAATCATACTGTTCGCTATCTCCGTTAACCTAGCCATAAATCAACCGTAAATCTATTTTCTCTTCGACAAGCGAATGGACAAAGCGCGAGTATCAAACAACTGACATTTCTCGATTTTTTCTTTATGTTTTTAGCATTTGTGTATTGTGTATATTGTTTTGCGAGTAAATTTTTAATAAATGTTCATCCAACTTTATCTACTATTACCACTTGCTCATTCAACATTGAAACATTATCTCATTGATCACACATCTATCTCAAACTATTGTCTTCGTCGCAATATAACTCAACAATTACATCAACTTTTTAACACTATACTTCGATTCTACCCTTCTAAAAAGATCCAAAGGAGATCCACTTAGACAAAAATCGTTCTCATTTTTTTAACATTCTTCAAGTCTATATTGTTTTTCAACACGAACAAACTTTTAAATTCCACGAGTAAGGTATACTATTTATATATTAACTTTTTTATATTTTGGCCTCGCCAACTAAATTTGTGGATCCGCGGCCCGAGTAATCAATCCATTGAAATTCAATGTTTATCCTTCCAAAAACTAAACTCAGATGTAGTGACTAACACTAGTTTGTCAACTGGTTGCTTTCTTTGTTCAATCTTTTTGGTCCCAACTTTTGGTAGAGCTGGTATTCTGCCGTCAAACCTGGCCGTATCTGTGATCGAAAATAGCAATGGCAGCAATTTGGGCATTTTGGAGGAGTGATACTTGGGGTGGGCGGTCTTGGGCTTTCATGGTCTTCCTCAGTATAATGGTGCTTCACAGCCTGGCCATTTTATTGTTTACCCGAGGTTTCCTTCTCACTCGCACTGAACTTTCCCAATACAGTCAATGCTCTGATGTTTTTGAGTCTCCTTGCTTTCCTCCTTATGATCAAAATGTTAACAACTCCAATAGAGCACGGGGTTGCTGGACGAAACCTGCAGTCGGCCGACTTGTTATAATTCTTCTTGATGCCCTCAGGTATTGTTCATATTGCTCTCTGGATACTTTTTTACGGCACTTGCAGTAATTTTAGCCTGATTAATCACTTAAATCAAAACTCTTTTACTAAATCATCCTTATCACCTTTTAAAAATCCTTATTACAGGTTTGATTTCGTAGCTCCGAGTACCTTCTATGCAGGCAAGGACTTTGAATTCATCCTCAATCAGTTTGCTTTTGCATTTTCACCATGTCCTCTGATATGCATTTCGCATATAATTATGGGTTTTTGAATGTTCTATTCTTGAGTACCCTTGTCCAACTATCTACCTTTTATTTCCATTTTATTGATAATTATTACCAGTGAAGAAACCATGGATGGATAAGCTACAAGTAATTCATGAACTTGCTAGTAAGCGCCCGTCAACTGCTAGAATTTTCAAAGCTATAGCAGATCCACCCACCACCAGTTTGCAACGTCTAAAGGTGATCATGTGTTTTATTTATTTATTTTTGATATGTTATTCGGGACACGTGGGTCTTTCTAGAGTTGGTTAATAGGCCACCTTATTCAATTATTAGACTACACAGCCTGTCCATTTGGTATAGTTTTTGTACACTTAACTGGATATTGGATATTTGAGGAATTCTTAGAATGCCTTCTTGCAATGCGCAAAGTGAAAAACAGCATTGTGTTTTGATAAAAGGCCTTGTTTATCTTAATTATCTTTCTCTTCAAACTAGTCAAAAGTGACACTAATTGAGTCAAGTCGACCCAACCCAGTCAAAATCGACTCAACTCTGTAAAAATTGAGCCCCCACGTGGATCAAAATCGAAACCCATTTTTCTCCTAAATCAATACAAATCAACACAAAGCAAACGCAGTGGGGTTGGTGGGGATGGACATAAATGAGAAATTCCATTCAAATTTGTGTTGCATACATTTTGCAGCTCTCATGGCTGTCATAGGCTTTGGACTCATATTTACAAGAAAATATTAACTTTCTTTTCTATTCTTCATTTGAAAAGATCAATTTGATAATATTTATCATTTTCTTCATATTACTAGTAGTACATTAGTCATTCTACCGACGTTGAGTTGGAGAAATTTAATAATATTTGTCTTTTTATTGTCGTGCTAATGAAAATCCTCTCTTCCCTCTTGAATTTATGCCTTTCTAAGTATTGTCTAATTTGTTAGGATGAGAATTTACCATACAAAACCCATCGCACTGCCGGTTGGTTAAGTAACTCGTTTAAATTAATGAGATCTTCCATCCCGTCTAGTGTGAACACAACCTTGTTAGCTACAAGAAGTCATATTCGTTTTTGAAGCCATTCATTCTATGTCTAGGTGCTGCAACTTTGTTGTGAGCCAAAGCTCACTCTTGAACACTTAAATTCACTAAGTATGGGGAAATTAAGTCTATCACATTATTTAATTGACACGAATAATGTAAACTACATTTGAATTAAGTTTTGTTAGTAATTATATGTATTGATGCTGTGCAATAGAGTTTTATTATAGTAAAGATAAGTGCAAGAGCAGCATTTATAAGAAAACTTTCTCAAATCCCATCCAGAAAATTCAAGATTCGGTACATGTAGGGATGAAATTTTATGTCCAAAATATCAAGAGGCAAAGAGAAACCGGCAACTTCCAAATTGACCCTCGCTGAAATGCACATGTATTGCTCTCTCTCCATTACTTCCACATGAAGCAGTGTGGTTCCATGAGCCAAGATCAATCTCTGTTTTCCCAGCTACCTTTTTCCCCATACAGAAGTAAACTCATAAATCACCTTATTGCTACAGGCCAATGTGGAAATGTTTACACTTGCTTCCTAGTCTCATTATAACTCCCTGACCCTCAGAGATGACATTACGAAAATCCTATTTGAAGAGGTAGACTGGTTAAAAACAACCTTTTACAAATTGATGAGCAAGGTATGTGTATGAAGACATGGTACATATTCCTTAAGTATATCTTTTGTGCCATATTACTTTTTTCAGGGATTGACAACTGGTGGACTTCCCACTTTTATTGACGTAGGAAACAGCTTTGGTGCACCAGCAATTGTTGAAGATAACTTGATACACCAGGTCTGGCTTTATATTTGATTTTGGTTTTGGCATGATGTGCATCTACTTTATTTTCATATTTAACAGCTAATTGTTTACAAATTTTCATGTTTTGTTGTCTTTATTTCCTTCTTTTCACATGTGTCTTACTCATTATCTTATTTCTAGTTGGTTCAAAATGGAAAGCGGGTGGTGATGATGGGGGATGATACATGGTTGCAGTTATTTCCGCATCATTTCAATGTATCTTATCCCTTCCCATCCTTTAACGTTAAAGATCTTCATACGGTAGGCGTTTCTTTTCATCGATGTTTATTCTTGTACTCAAGAATTTATCACGGTCATGAAACAACTTAGTGTTTTTAACTTGATCTTCTATTTAAATATCTGAATAAGAGTTTTTTTCCCTAAGATTTTACTCCCTCTTAAGATCTTTATGACATTTTTCGTCAGGTTGATGATGGGTGCATCAAGAACTTGCTTCCAACCCTGTACAAAGAAGATTGGGATGTGCTCATAGCACACTTTCTTGGTGTGGTATGCCTTCTCTGTTTTTCTGCAATTCCCTTATTTTGGTTACCAATGTATTAGAAGCCAGTGGATTTTTTTCCAGATATTGGAGAAGAGATGTGAATATGTAACCAAGAAATTTGACAAAGTTCAACCATAAAGAAATGGAGACACGAGCTTTATGAAAGTGAAATTGCTACATGGCTGCAAATCTGCAATGTACATGGCTGTAGACTCTGAAAGTAACAGGAAAAATCAAATTTCAGCCTTCAGTTAGAGTAAAATCTTAGCCATTTAAACAGAATATATGAGAAAAATCTTCCTGATAAGGTGCTACGATAGTGTGAATGCTAACTGTATAGGTGAAGCAGTGCGGCAGTATTGAGTTCAATACATAGAATAAATGAAACTAGGTAGCACGGCATCTCTTATGTGGCTTGCTTTCTACTAGTTGAAGTGTCTGTCGAACATCCATGCACACTGGTGCTAAGCTGAAAATGAGATTGCAGTCTAATAAAATATCCATGGCATAGTGGAGTCTCGAGTTTCATATAGATAGGCAAGATATCCCACAGCACCATCCTCGCACTGGTCTTTGCCTCCAAGGAAAATTTTATAACCCTTCCTGCTTTCCCACATTCTTTGGTTTGCAAGCGAACATCTTCCAGGCTAATATTCACAACCTGCTTATATAATGAAGGGGATTGCATCACCTGACAATCACATGAGAACTCAGATTTTATTATGCTTTATGCTAGGTCCAGACACGATGTCATATAACATGATTGTTTGCTGCTAATTTCTGAAAATTGGATCCATCCCTTGGGTCATTGCCTTGAAGTTGCTATGATGTCAACTTCCTGTCACATATTCCTAAAAGCTAGCATTTCATCCAGGAAGTTTGTCACTGGCAATAATGCATGGTGGACTCTCAAGTTTCAGATTTGTGGACGAGATATCCTACAGCATGATTCCTACCACTGCACTATGTCCTCAAGCTAATCTTTCCCATGAAACTTGGATTGGTAATTGAAATCTCTTTCAGGGTTAATAGTTTCAATATGTTGATATTGAAGGAAATTGCAAGACCTAACACTTACATGAGAACTCACATTTTATTATTCTATATGTAGAGACCAACTCAAAAGCCATAAAGTGCTTGTCCAGTTTCTGAAATTGGACTTAATCATCTTGAATTTCCCATGCAGTCTAGTTATTGTCGCAGAGTTTAAAGTTCCACACAAAAAAATTGACATATTTCTGCCGGTTCTCACAATTGTGTTTCTGGAGTCTATAGATGTGAGGCTCATTCCTAATTGGCAATATGTTTGGCAACCACCTTCCCTGCATGGACTGTTCAAGGGGAAAATCCATATTAATATTTTTTCGTGTGATATTGAGTAAACAAGACGTCAACCATGGATTCTTCCAGTTCCACTACTTGTAGAAGATGTAGGGGGTTTCTTCTCATTTTTGGTGAAATGCTTTTTGTATTTCACAAGGCCTAATAGACAATGAGCTTGTGAGACAAAGAAATATTTGCACCTCTAGGTCAGTTGGACTAATTGGGAGACAAGTATGCTCACCATACCACTTCCATCAACCATCAACCATCAGCCATCAACATCAGGTGTGTCCAAACAAGATAGAAGGGGAGGCAACCAGTTGCAATAGTGTAATTGCCAAAGATAAGCACAAAACATCAAAAAAGAAGGAAAAACTTCAAAGCTTATCTTAGGCTTTTTATTTTGGGGGTGTATATGATACTTGGGCTAGCAACACCCAATGGGAGAAAATTGAATCTCTGGGCCTTATCAATTGTTGAACATTCAAGGAATGAAGCAAACCCAAAAAATTGAGTAAAGCCCCATACAAGTAATTGCAGTTTCTAGCAAGAAAGTAATTGACAATAATCTTAATCTCTAGTTGCATTCTGGCCAGACTTGCAACACTAAAAAATGTTAGAGCTGCAACTAGATTTTGAATGAACTAATTAAACCTTCAAGTTGAAAAACAAAGTTAATTTTTGTTTCATCTTCAAACAAATCTGTAATCTGCAAGACTAGATAATTTGTTGCTCTTATTGGAGTTAACAATATTAGAGGTGACAACTTGTTGATCAGATATCTCGGGTATTTCAAAAGTTTCTGATCAAATATTTTGGGACCAAGACTCGATGATAGATTCTAGATTGATGGATGTGCGGAGGCTAATTATACTAGTTACTTATTATAGGGATATGATAGGTAGTTTGCTCATGTACTGCGTTGCCCTAATATTTCTTATCTATGTAAAGGGTATTAAGGCAAGCTTATTTTTTTGTCATGGTGTAGAGAAAAATAAAGAGGCGTGAGACCAGGAAACACTGTGATCCTTCTTCTTCTTCTTCGATATAACTAAGTCTTGCAGGGAAATCAAGTGAACATAGCTTCCATTTTTACTTTTTTTTGTTTCGTGTTTTATTTGTCTGTTTGGGGGGGGGGGGGGGGGGGGGGGGGGGATTATTCGTTATTATTTAAACACTTCCAATGTCAAAAACTATATCTTAACTGTTTTTAACTAGTAAATGAAAGAGCACGTGAGCCTGCCTTTTGCAATTGCCTGGTTAAATCTGTATCTAACCGACCCAAAGTGAAAAGTTATGAGTTCCAGATTCCAGGAAAGTTGATTTTTCCCCCAAACAAATGAAATATAAGAAATTAGCATTTTTAAAATTTTCACATTTATATCTTCATTTAATTACTTACATCTGATTGTAAAGGAAGCTTTTCTCTTCCAATGGTGTGGTGATATGCTTAAGCTCTAGGCTATTCAAGAGTTCTTTGGTTTTTTCAACACAAATTCCTCGTTCACGGCATTGTTTCTTATCAATAATTCAAATTTGTAAGAGAAAAGAATCTCTAGGACATAGGCCATTTTATTATCTTTGTTCATTTACTGTCTTGATGTAAGCTATATTTGCATCACTTCCAGCTTCCTCCCCTGCCCTGCTTGTGTGGATGTTTTTATTTTGTAGTTTAAGGGTCTTTCTAGTAACATATAAATCCAAGCATTTGTTTGTTGAATGTTGTAACGGGAAATTTTTTTAATACTTACGTAATTTTATATGGTCTAGGATCATGCTGGACATATATTTGGAGTTGATTCTTCACCAATGATAGAAAAGTTGGAGCAATATAATGAAATTCTAAAGGTAAGCCTCTTTGTCTTCTCTTCTATGATTTTTGTGGAGCAACTAAAAATAGGACAAAGGAACCTGCATAAAGCTGATTTTATGATATTTTACTTGCCCTTTTGTGATACTTGTGCAACATTCAACACGGTGTGCATGTCACTGTTTAGGATGCCAGATAGGATTGTTGCCATTTTGGGAAAAAATATGAGGGCTTTTTGCAGGTAGGCAATTGTAGCTTGTGATTCGATAACATGAAGTAAAAGTAGAGATGGTTTAAGAACGATAAATCTTATGAACATGAACTATAGGAAAATGGCTTTGGAGATTTCCCTTGGAACAATCTTACCCCTAGGGGTAGGGTGGTCAGGAGGAAGTATGCTTTGGACCATAATGGTTGAGATTCCAAATGAATTGCGAGAGGTTCCCGTATAAACCCTTGGAAGTTCGCAAATCTATGGTTTTCTTTGTTTTATCCACTTCACGAAATGTTATATGGGTGCGACGTCTGAGAGGAAGGTCGGACTGATTCTTGTTCCCTTGCTTCTTCATTTCCTGGGTTTAATAATCTATCTTTGCTTAAAATTGCCCTTTTAACTTTTGTTGGTTCACTTTCCAAAAATGGGACAACAAATGAAACTTTCGTTCAGACATAACTTTCAGAGGGATAGTGAGATTTTAGATCTGTCCTCTATCTTGACCATCTTTGAGTACATTTATTTGAAACTTTATCAAATTGAGAAAACGTTTTGGATGCTAGATTCTTCTTTCTCTTGCAAGTCATTATTCCATGCACTTGTTTATCTGCCAAAATACCCTAATTTTTGTTCAAGTTCATTAGGAAATCTTGCGCCCCTTATAGAATTAAGGTATTTCTATAGCCGTTCTTTCATAGAACATTAATACTTGTGACCCTAAAATCACACAGATACTTGAATTTTAACATGTTCAATAACATTATTTTCATCAATCTCTCGTAAAATTTATATTTCTGTCACATGCCCAAAGTTGAATAATTAATCAAACACCCTATTTAGTAAGGAACTCAACAATGCACCCTCCACCCCTCCTCCCTCAAGTTAAGAAAGTAAATCATAAGCAGAGCTTGGAGACATTGGACTAAAACCTTCATGGGCAGAGCATAAGTTCGGCCAGACACTGGACTAAATCCTAAACCTTCAACCAGAGGATGCTCAATACAAGATGGGGCTTGAGAATTAGCCCAAGCCCTTAAAACTTTAGGGTTACATCAACATAAAGTTTGTTGACCGGGTAACACGTGGGCCAAGTCCAATATCTATCTAGAAGTTCGGGTTCCCATGCCCGATCACGTCTACTTGTGAATTGGTTCGAAATATGTGATCCTTTCTCTCACCTTCGTAGTTTGTGATGTATTGACAGGATTTTGAGATGCTGCAAGATGGCTATAATGTAGACATCTTGTGAAAGCTGATTTTAGTTGGGTTTTCTCCAGCTGGATAGTGTATTACTCCTTGGAAAGCCCATCCATTTTTGGGCATTGGGTATACAATGGTTTTGGCTATCTTTTGAGTGATTTCGATAAATAAATAACAACATTTTAGAAGGACAAAAATAAAAGTTTGTGAGTTGTGGGATGTGCTAAGTTTTTAGCATATTGTGGATTTCTCCAGATACGGAGTCAATGAGATTCCTTTTCTTTAAATATTCTTAGCTGGAAAGTTGTATTGTATTCTTAACTTTGTTTTATTTTCTTGATGTTAGAGGATTCCTTGTCCTCTTAATCATTGTAATTCCACTGCCATAATTAACAAATTTTGTTTTCTAGTATAAAAATATTCTAATGGCATGCTCGTCAAAACCCATGTGCGTGTGTTCGTGTGTATATTTGGGCTGATATTGTTTGCTAAATTCTTTATTCTCTGACAATAACGAGCTGTCCCTTGTTTTGTTTCAGAAAGTTGTTGAAGTGCTGGAGAGCCAAAGTAGTCCGGGTGATTTACATGAAAATACAATGCTTCTTGTGATGGGTGATCATGGGCAAACCCTCAATGGTGATCATGGGGGAGGCAGCGCAGAAGAGGTTTGATATTTTCAAGTTTTCTATCGCTATCAAAGAAGTTTATCAAGAAAAGCATGTTATTTATGTAGGTGGAAACTTCAATTTTTGCATTGAGTTTGAAGAAGCCTCCAACTTCCGCACCGACAGCATTTGATAATTCAACTTGCCAATTAGACACGGTATGGCCTACTCTTTCTACGAGAACTGGTTTCTACCTGTCTGATAATTATGCTTGTGCATGTGTGGTGAGAGTGGGAACAAAATTCCGGAGGTATGGTGAAAATACTAGGAAATACCCAACAATTAAAAAGTAAATTCCTGCAAACCAGTGAAAAGAATGTAGAAAAAAGCTCCTAGTCAACTACTAATGGCGACATTACTCTACTAGTGAAGCATTATACTAAACCTATAAAGCTGCTTCCATTTATCTCTTGATTACTTTTGTCACGCCTCCACAAAATCTAATTATTTTGTCATTGGAAAATGTGGAAAATGACCCTTATTAGAAACAGAAAGTGAAGACAGTGAGAGACAGGACCAAAAATTTGACCATCACAAGCAAGTTTATCAGGGTTAATGCTCGCGAGATTAATGACGATAAAATTTAAAAGGGTAATATCTTATGTAAGGTGTAGTTGTTGAATACCATTTTCCCTTCTTGTGCTAATGTAATACATTTCCTTCATGTTGTTCTTTACAGCAAGGAAGGAGGATATGCTTTAGCTCCATTCAGCAGGTCTGTTAATTTACTCACCTTCGATGATAGAGTCTACAATTTATAAATATAGATTTTCCCTAGGAAATGCACTCATTCCAGTCTATCATTGCAGCTTGATTTTGCAGTAACAGTGTCTGCGCTGCTTGGCCTTCCATTTCCTTTTGGAAGGTGCAGTCCAAAAACTTGTTAATGTTTATTCTGGAACTTCCAATCAAATTTCATATTCTTGTACCCATATGATAAATACACGAAATCTTGTGAAAACCTTCATTTATACCAGATTGCAGAAGACAAGAATATGTCCGTTGGATGGAATGTTTTGCTTCACTATTGACCAATGAGAAACACCAAAAGGGCAGAATTCCTGGCAGGAATCTCTCTATCCAAAACAAAAATCCACCTAAGTTTTACTATATAATGAGAATAGAAAAGGGTCAGCTTCCAAAGGTCCAATATGTACGTGTAAATCACCCAAAAAAGAAATCAATTGCTTTAATCTAGGTTGCTTGGACTTGTGTTCAGATGAAATATATTAGTATGGATCTAGAGGTCAGAGACAAGAACTATCAATATATAGGACCCTGGTATTCGGACAAAAGGGATTGTATTTGGGTACATTTATGTGGACACACGATATATGAAATTGCTAAGCTAGCATGTGGATGCTCTAAGGATCTTCTACATTAATTTGACGATCTTTGGTTTCCGGGAAGAGTCATGTACCTATCATTAGAAAACAGCATATGGTAATGGATCTGAAGTTTTGTCAAATTCTTCTTTCATAAAATTCCAATTTGTCTTTGTTGTCTGTGGAAGCTTTGTGCATATAGTACTTTGCGGACAACGATAGAATCGTATGCATATTACTTATACCCCTACATAATTTTGGCTTATCTGGTTTGAGAAAGCAGGGCCAGGTCATTTGCTTAATTATGGTATCTCAGTTAATATTGTTAACAATAATTACCATTTCAGTCATTGAATAAATAAGTTATTATATGTTCCATTCTTTGCACAGCATTTTACTTTCTTTGTTAAAGTTTCTACAACTGCATATCAATGGCTTGCTGGAATTTGCTGCATCCTACTATTTGGCTGGCTCAAAAAAGTTCGTAGTTTGAAGAAACGCTAACAAGTTTGACCTATTTTCAGCATTGGGCATGTTAATTCTGAACTATTTGCCTTAGCTGCTGGTACATGGAGTCTGGAAAAGTTGGCTATCCATGATCGACAAAGTCTATCAGAATTGGATGAGTGGATGCAGAATTATGTTAATGTTCTCTGCATTAATTCTTGGCAGGTAATGTTTAGCCAGTCAACCTATATATGTTAAACTGGAATCACAATGGTAGAAGTTAGTATTGAGGATTAGCAAATGAATTATAAAATCAGCACTTGGCAGTATAATTCTTTACTTTTTTTCCTTGTTTGCTAATTATTTTACTTCTGTTATTGTTTGGAAGGTAATGAACAAGCATGTGTTTGTTTCTCCTTAACAAAAGAATAACAGAACCTAATTTTGGTATTAGACATGTTTCTACTGTAGAAAGTTAGTTTCTTACTTAAATTCCCCTTTTTTGGTCTCTAAAATAGTGTATTGGTATTGTCACCATCTCTGCAACTTCCATATTTTTCAGTTATTGATCAGTTTTGAGTTTGCAGTGGAGCTACGAGGATTGTCCAAGCCTCATAAGTTTAGAAAACCCATTGACACCCAATTTTTTATGCTAATAAATGGAAAAAATTGAATGCATCCAATCACAATGATTAGTGTTTTATTTTGATTGCAGTAAAAAACACAATTGATGATATCCAATCAACAAACTCAGTGTTCCCTTACCATTGTTGTAATACATAGGGCAAGAAGTGTCTCAATTTTTTGTATAATAAAACCGAAACACGACAATGCATTCCGTTAACAAATATCTTCCTCCTTGGTTGGATGTGTTGTTTACACAGAATAAGAGGTGACAACGTGTACGTTGGTGGTTAGTTTCTATAAAGAGAGATATTGCTAGTGCATGAACATTTAAAGATGAAGTGGTAGTGAAATGGGTTTGCAGATGTGGAGGGGACGGACGAGAGAGGTGATGTGGCATTGATCTTCCTCAGGTGGTGGCGGTGATCACAGTATCTGCTGTTTCTAGGTCATTACAAGAAGTGGTGGCACCATATTTTAGTGGCTTGGGCAGAAAGCGAGGGGGGATGGAAGATTGTGGTCTGTCCAACGATATAGAAAGGAAGAGATTGTTAGCATGAAGTTTGGACTGACCCATTGCTGTCTGAGGCATTCCTCATGTGAGGCTTTGATTATATGTCTTGAAGATTAGGCCTTGAGTACCATTTGTCAACGTTACCCTACGATTTGTTGAGGTGTATGCCTTAAAGTCATGTTTTAGGCAGTTAAGGTGTGTGCTCGTTTGTCTTGCATATCTAGGTCTTTTAGTACTGACCTCTTGATGACAAGGGATTGGAAAATGTTGATTCTCTTAAAGATAGTATTAGTAGTGATCTTTGAAGCATGAAGACTCCTCACATGTGTGGCGTGTCCGTGTTGGACACGCATCGAACATTGATTCGTCTTTGATACATTAAGACATGTGTCTAACGCGGCAAGTGATATGTTCTATTCTTGTATATTTTTTTAAATTTTTAATACTCAATGGACACTTCTAAGACACGTCTAGATCACATGTGTGATATCCAACTTAATCCTTATAGTTCTAACAAAAGAGGAACATGTCCTCGACACGTCGAGGATATTGAAAAGCCCCATTTTATAAATGGTGAAAAATAGATTATGGAGGAAGCTTATAGTTTGTAAAATATTTAAGAGCTTGTTTCGTGGTGTTTAAATTTACTAAAAGGCTAAAGTTAGTCAACAATTAATTTTAATAACATATTTCATGTGACTCCACAACTTTTATCAACTTTTCAACTATACATTTCATTAAATTTTTATTGAAAACTACTAAAAGCTACACCAAACAAGCTCTAAATAAATAAATTTGTTAAATATCTACTACTAGCATATTTATTTTTCTAGATGTAGTTGAGTATAGTTTAACCTAAAGTTATCTTGATATAAAGAATATCCACTCCTTTAATTCAAAAGCTTGCAAAAATCAAAGCTAATAAAATGAATTAATTTTTTTGAAGAATAAATGTAATAGTTTTAAAGAATGTAAATTGATGTGTCCGTGCTTTTTTGAAAAATGGCGTGTCGTCATGTCCGTGTGGTGTCGTGTTTGTGTCGCGTGTATGTGCCCGTGCTTTTTAGGTAGTGATTAATGAAAGATTTTTAGGCTGTTCTACTCCTAATAGTGGATTAGATTACAATTTTGTTACTAATTTGAGACCTTAATGTTTGTTGCTTTATTGATTTATGTTACGTTTGTTTGCAAGTTAGACTTCTAATCTTGTTAATTTGTTTTGTTATAGATTTTAAAAATAGTTTATGGTTTATAATGAATGTAGTTTTGTATTTTTAAATTCTTTTGAATTATGTTATTTGTTTGTTCTGAGGCTAACATCTCGCCTAAACACTTCATACCCAAGTGCCTTTTTTTAAATTGTGAGAAGAAAATGGTAGTTAACTAGCATATTTGCATAATACCTAGCTGTAAGTACAATTAGTTTGCTACTGATATATCCCAAAAAAGATGTGGAACCAATATATCTAAAAGTTTAAGCTATTAGAGAGGGTACGCATTTAGTTATTTAAATTTAGTTCTCAAACACATCCCTTCAAGTGCATGCCAGATTAATTAATTTTTAATCAGAGGCCCAACACATACACAATTTTTAAAAAGAGGTGGTAGCGGAGACTTGAACTTATGACCTCTGCTTGCTTTGATACTATATGGAACCACCTCATCTAAAAGTTTAAGCTCTTAGACAGGATATATTTATTTATTTAAATTTAGGTTTCAATAAAACAAAGTATGTACTACAACCTTTATCTTTGACTCGGGTTTGTTTATTTAGGTGAAGAAATACATTGATGTCTATTCATCTTTGTCGCTAATTGGTTTTTCGGACAAAGATTTGTTGCATGTATCAGAGCTGTATGCTCAGGCTCAAGAGCTCTGGTCACTCACTTCAGAGACTTCTGTAGTACACGAAAATGAAAGCTCTTTTACCCTACCTGCTGTCAAAAGGCAACTTGAAGCATATTCTGCGTTTTTGGCAAGTGTTGCCTCCCTGGCCCGGTCAAACTGGACTGAGTTTAATCTGAAGTTGATGGGAATAGGTTTCTGCATTATGTTGTTTTCACTTGTTCTGCATGCTTCTAGTATCAAGAGGTTGGATAACCTATGTGGACATCATTCTCCTTCTTGTGGCAATTCTAGGAATTCCTTTGGGATGATTTTTGCTTGTATTGCAGTGCTGACTCGTGCCTGCAGTTTTCTTTCAAATAGTTATATTTGTAAGTCATGCCTATATATTATTTTAAAGGTTCAGTGCCTGCATATTTCTCTAGTTATTATCTTTTATCTGACTTTTTTCCTGGTTTTTTATTTCCATGAGATGCAGTAGAAGAAGGCAGAGTTGCTAGTTTTCTTTTGGCCACAACTGCAATGCTTCAACTACGTTGTGCAATAATGAAGAAGATGATGTTACTTGAAGTAGGTATCTCAAGTGTTATTGTTGTTATACTTCTGAAATTGAAATTCTCAAAACATATCATTTTTCTTTCAAATAGGTATCTCAAGTGTTATTGTTGTTATATCATTTTTCTTTCATATATATCTCGTATTGATCTGTTGTAGCAATGTTTTATTTTATTTTTTATGAGAAATGCTGGAAGAAAATAGATTGTGGTTCATGACTATTGCCTGAATTTCTATGTTGGATTTGCAGGCACTTTTATTTGTTTTTTTGTTTCCTTTCCTAAGAATTAGTATTGAACTTGCACAATTAAAGCAAGCTGTCAGTTCTTTATTCTTGAAAATGGATCCTTTAAGGACACCTGGAATCAACGAGGACTCTCAATTCTGGATGTCAATAACTCAGTTTGTGCCGATATTAGCACTTGTGATTGTGGGATATCTACTTTACAAGAGCATTGGTTGCTGCTCCTGTCACGGGATCTTGAAGTATGTTATTGTAGGAAGCTTATCTAATTTCATGCTCATAGCCATATATTGGGCCTGCAACAGTGACCTGTTGAATCTCCCAATGGTGCCGAGGGGTTTAAAGGGCAATCTTATTCCTCGAATCATATATGCCGTTGGAGTTGTTCAAGTATCCTTCTTGTCCATAGTTCTTCTTTTGGTTAGAGAGACAACTGTGAATCTAAAAGAAAGTACAGTTGTCAAAGTATTGGCTGTGTTATCTACATGGAGTTCCACAATCATAGTTCTGTCTGGAAAACAAGGTCCCTTGGCTGCCTTAGCATTGTTTATTGGAGGTGCTTGCTCTTAATTGTAACTTTGCAGTCATTATAATTAAGTTGAACCAACTTTAGTGGTTAATTTGCAATTATATTTGAATTTCCTCTAAATAGGTTGGTGCATAATTAGGTTGATGAGATTGGAACAGGACACAGAGAATAAGTATTCTGGATCTTCACATTTTTATGCACTTCCTGTAACACAATGGAGCCTTCTCGCTGTGTGTATGTTTTTCAGTACAGGTCACTGGTAAGATGCTTTGTCTCTTCCTATAGTTGAGAATACTGATACTGATATCCAGTTATGACAATCCCATTTCTTTACAAATTATGAAGTGTTAGCTTCGTCTTCTTCTTTTTTTCCCCTCTTTTCGTTGTTTTACCTTAGAGGTCATGCTGGTTTCACTTTCAACTGCATGCAGGTGTGCTTTTGATGGCCTTAGATATGCTGCTGCATTTATTGGGTGAGAGCATATATTTTCTGTAATTCCTTTTTCTCCATTTTGAATTGGATGGCCTTGCTTAATTGTACATTTACTAATTCCTTTTTTTCCCTATTCATTAGTGCATATGAACATACTGTTTTATGTATTTCAGGTTTGATGAATTCAACCTTATTCGCCAAGCTATCCTTCTTACAATTGATACATTTGGTTTTTCTCACATTTTCCCTATATTTGGACTTCCATTTCTTGTTGCATGCTGTTATCCCCTGAGGCAGAACAAGCGATTATTTTCCATGCAATTATGTCAGGTTAATTTCTCTCTGAAACTGTCGTTTATAATTTACTTCAATGGATTCTGTTCTACTTCAATGGATTTTGAACAGTAAATTACAGATACCTTTATGTTTCAGGTGTATTTGATGTATGGTCTCATTACAGCAGTATCAGTCACATTTACTATATTATGCGTCACAATACAAAGGCGCCATTTGATGGTATACTTATATTTGCTGGGTTTGACACGCATTTGAATGAATCTGTTGACATTTAATATTCAAAATTTTCGTGCAGGTATGGGGATTATTTGCTCCAAAATTTGTTTTTGATGTGGTGGGTCTTGTTCTGGCTGATGTCATGATTTGTTTATCATCGCTCTACTACATTGTTTGAGTACATGTGGCGAAAGCCAGATTTTTGTCCGTCCCATGACGTGAATTTTAACGTTGTTTCTTAATCGGGTGAGTGCTTGACATTTCATTTTTTATTTTCTTAAGAGGATATAGAGTTGCGAAACGATTAGTGGAGGAAAGAGGTGTTGGGGAATGGGGTTAATGTAATTGATCGAGGACAAAACTTTGTTCTTGTTTTTTTTTTTTTTTTTATCTAAATTACTCATTTGAAATGTCAATCTATTTCTGTCTAGCGCCCGTTTTGTTTTGAATTTCTATGATGTATATAATGCTTTTTAATTATTATGCCCTTTTAAGATTTGGCTCGGAACAACTATCGACGATTTGTATGTGTGGCCAAGTAATGCAAAATAGAGGACGATGAAAAAAATATCTGGAGGTCGTTCATATTATACAAATCAGTGATATGTGATATCAGTAAGCAGTACAAGAGGATCTATAACAATTCATCATCTTTAACATTCTACTCCTTCAATGGATGTGTGAAACTGTTGTTTCTTTCCTCCTAAATCATGATTTACATGAATTTAATGAAAATGTAGGGTTGTTGAGTAATGGGGGTTTCTTGATAAATTTGTGTTTTGCAATATTAACATTTCAGTTGTTTGTCACTATTTGTGATATGTCATCTAGCATTCTTGATAGAGCACTTTGTCCTTGGAATATCTACTTTTCGACCCATAACTCAAAATGAGTTGTGTGACTAGATGTAGACATTCCTTGTGTAGTTCACTCAGAGCTCTGGTTAGGGAAACATTTGTATGATTGACTTCATAGCTAATGCGACTTATAAGGTGCACAAGTTGACGGCTCGTGTTGACGGCACTTTGTAAGAATGTCTGTAGCTTGTATATTGTATGCACACGTTTCCTGAACCCTGAGTAGAAATTGAATCTACAACAGTTCAAATCCAACATGAGCCAGCTTCTATATTCCAATGGTGTATTTGATTGAACTCGTTGCTACTGGTGGGTTGCTTACGTGTAAATCATGGTCAATTGCTCGTTATAGGTACCCAAAATTCATTTTAGAAGCCTTCCTACTACCAGTCTTGGGGGTTAATGTAATATGATTTCACTATTGTTTTCTTGTCTCAATAGTAAAGCTCCATCTCTGCTCTCTGGTGTGTTGAACTTCAGCATCGCCTGTATTTGAGAGAAATCTCTTTGTTTGGATGAAGATTGATTACAATTTCGAATATTATTGATATAATTGCTCTAGTTTTTGATGTAGATCGGCATTAGATTTGTCATCCTATATTCATTCTTGGTTTCCATATCAAAAGGTTAGTGCTAATGGAACATGAAAGAGAGGAATTAGTTATGAAATAGAAGAGAAGAACTCACATACGTAAATAAGATGTACTAGTTCGTGACAAGAAGTGTGATGTCATTGTTGATGGAGAAAGTCGTGAAATCATGTTAGTCAAGAAAATGATGAGAAACTTGAACTTGATATCATCAAGAACTTCACAAACTTACCACCAAGAAAACAGTAGAAATTTGACAAATATCGTCAATCTTCACAAATTATCTTCACGGTCGTCTTTAGTCTAGATAGGAGAAGTTTAATCTTGTTCAATTTCTTGCTAAATGTCCATAATATTACAGAGCCAAATTGCATCATTCATCTCTAACATTTGACAAATCAATACTCACGTTGCACCTTTATGTAGCGATTGAAAAAAATTTCACTTCTAATTTTTTGAAAATAAAATTTATTAATTCTTTACGTTGCTACAAACTTCCTATCACATATTTAATTATTTCGGTCTCATTTAAAGTTGCGCTCATCTCTTTAGATTGACGAATGTGAAAAATTATTTTTATCAACAAGCTTTATTATATTAGATAAATTTTAAATGTCATTTTGTAGGAAAGAAAAACTTCTTACCCGATTTAAGTTCATTCTTGTTTTTGTCCACCCATTTGATCTAAAAACCGACTTGGTTCCAAACCCAAATCCCGGCTCTTCAATTCCATATTTTTTAGCCCAAGAATCGGATACCTATGAGCCCAAAACTTAGTGCATAACACCGCCTGGAAGCCAACTTAGTAACTGTCCAAAAAAACGGGGCCCATTTCAGCCACACAAAAATAGGCCTAGATTCCAGCCAAAAACTCCCCCACTTCACCACTCCAAAACCGTCCCCCATGCAGCCAACGTGGGATAAGTGCTGAATGGCCAGGTGACCCGGTCAATTTTCCAAAATGGTCGTTGACCTATTTTAGTCTGTAAATTACCAAATATGACTATGTATTCTCTTCCCTACTTATAACTATTTCAAACGATTTCAAATTCATTTGTTTGTGAAAAAGAGAAGATTTCAAGGTTAAAATCTAACACATTTCAATGTTAGAATCCAATCAATTTCATTTGTGTAAGAAATCTCATTTCAAAGTTAAAATTCATCCGTCTCTATCTTCTTTTTTTAACTTACTGTAAAAATTATAGATTTTGTAGTATAAATCAAGAAAATATGTATAAATCTGACTATCTGAGTATGAATTGTGATTTTTAATTTAAATTTCTGTAAATCTGAATTCATTGAAGTGGGTTAATTGAAAAATCAGTAAAAATGTGTAAATTCACGTTAACAGACTCATGGTCTGTTAACAAAATTTTGACTAGTTTTGGCCTTAACAGATCCATATGCCTTGGTCTGTTAATTTGGCCTTAACAGTAAGGCCTGTGGTCTGTTAATGGCCTATCAACAGATGTCTGAAAACATACTTATTAAATGAGGGTATTTTAGTCTATTTTACGTAAAAGAAGCATTTCCAACTTAAATTGGGGACTTTTGCTATTCAGGGATGTTTGGCATGGCCATTTAGCCAAAGCAGCCTGAAGCCAACAACCGCCTCCTTGTTCAACCAAGAAACCCAGCAATCATGTTCTTTTCTTCTTTTCATTTCCAACAAGTAGGGATGGCAATGGGGCAGGTTTGGAGTGGGTCGGCCCCGCCCCACCCTGCGACCCGCAATTTACGGAGCGGGGCAGCTCTTTAACCCGCCAACCGCTCCAGTTAATTTTTTTTAGTTAAACTGGAAAAATAATTAAAAAAAAAAAGAAATACAAATTTTTTAAATATTTGTACCAAACAAAACAAAAAAATTATAAGATTTGAGTTGTGGTGCAGTGGTTAAGATTGGTACTTTATAAGTTTCAACCCGTGTTCGATTCTTCTTTAGTCCATTTTTAGTAAAAATTATAATTTGTACTATATTTTATGATTTTTCAAAAAAACAAATAATAATAATAATTTTGAGGGGGCGGGTGTGGGGCAGCAGGGTGGAGCGGGGCAGGGCTGCCCCGGGACAGAAAATTCTACACCAAACCCGTCTCTATTACTCAGTGGTGCGGCAGATTTTTTTATCATCCCTACCAACAAGATTCCCCCCCCCCCCGCCCCGCCCCACCCCCCACCCCAAATAATAATAATAATAATAATAATAATAATAATAATAATGAGCTCCAAACTTCACCAAAAGCTTCCTGTCTTTTCCCTTCACCTTTTGGCCAGCAAGAAGTCCAGAAACCTTTCTCTATTCTCCCCAATTTTGGTCCATATAACACACCATAATTAGCCCCAAAACATTCCAGATTTCTTCTCCATTTTTTCCTCTAGATTCCAGCCCTTTACTATTTCATTTTCACCATTTCCCGGCTCTCAATATCCCTCAAAGTCAGCCCCATACTCCACTGAAAAATCTTCCTTCTCCTCTTCCATATTCGGTCTCTACCCCTCTCTAATATATTCACCTAAATCTTCCTACAACACATAATTATTACAAACAAAAAGGCAAGGTGCAGCAGCATTATATCCACCACTTTAACTTCAACAGAAAACTAAAATTGTCGAGGTAGTTCTACACTACATTATTTACATGAAATTATGAAGTTTAACGCTAGAAAATTTTATGAAGACATGTGTGCCATGTTAATTGATCTAGCATTGTTTGGGCTCGTCTATGATGGAACATTATGGTGGTGATTGAAATCACATAGAATGTTTAGTGATTGAAGGTAATCACGTAAGAGATGTGGTGTTGGTTACCAAATTTATGTATGTACCCTATGAATGTTTAGGCGTTTGACATGTCGCATTTATGGTTGTGTATAATTTTCTCACTTGCATGTATATTTAATACTGAGTGTTTCCTTCAAAATGCTCACGCCACAAAATATTTACCCTCCAGAGTACAAGGCTTGACGGCGGTGCGATGGCGAAAAACTAACGACGGAACAAATTCCTTGTTTATTATGATTTTGACATCGATATAATCGAGCCTTTTATTTGTAAACTAGTTTTTCATGTCTTGACTATGTTTAAGTAGTGTAAATTTGAACAACAACAGTAACTTTGGTTATTTTGCCGATAGGAAGTTTAATATGAAATATGCCGCTTTAAAGGGTTGAAATTCCATATTATGTCACCGTTTCAAATTAGCACAACTTCTTGTATACTGCATATTTTTGAGTGAAATCAATGGTATTAGATATGTTGTTAAGTTTTCTGTTAGCAGAATTTAATATCACTTCAAAATCACACTGGATGAATTAGTTATGGCTGTTTTCCCAGGATGCGTTGGGTGTACCTAGGTACATTTTTCAGACAACTTTGGTCACTTACTTCACGTACCAAATGACTTGATAAAATTCTAAATTTTTGATATGTTGTACTTAAAAGTGTCAAGTGGTCATTGGTCAAAAATCATAATTTTTCGAGTACATTAGATTGGTCAAATAATTTGTGGCGACATCTAGTGTTACGTGTAAAACTATAAGGTTTTTGACGTCCATTTGAATTTTGTTTTGTGCTGCAAATAAATTTTAAAATCATTCAAGGGCACGGAAAGTTTAATTTGGAATCATCAAGTACTATTTTAAGATTTTAGGACCCTCCAGCTTAAGAAAATCCAGGGCATCACACTGCAACTTCAACAATAATTGAAAGAAAAAATAAATTAGTTTGTCTGGTTGTCCATCTTATACAAGTCTTGTAACTCTTTTTAAATATAGTTTCGCCGCCCTTTGATCTGTATTGGAGAAGTTTAATTTTGCACAAAAATTGTTTCAAATGTCTTACATAATGTTCCAAAGACAAATCACATCCGTTTACCTCGAATATTTAACATATCAATACCAGGTTCTGTGTACAGCTTCAACTACAATGAAAGGAAAAAAAAGTTAGTAGTGTATATATTTCGTGTTGACCTTCCATAATAATTCCTATAATCAAGCCTTAATTAAGTTGAATTGTACAACAAAGCTACATTGTTAATTTGTTAGTGCTTATAAATATTTATAATCTGGTCAAACATCATTTTTATCTACATATTTCGTAGGTTCCACAACTTAACTTCCTATCTACACATTCTGTAGGTCTACAATTTTTTTTTTTTTTTTTTTTAACCAAACATAAGCTTAATCCAATCTTCCACCACACTCTTCCCTCAAAAAAAAAAAAAATCACATTATAATCTAGATCGGGTGAAGTTTAATTTTGCACAAACTCATTTTGAATTTGCTCTATAAAATGGAAGAAAAATGTTAATTGGCAAATGAAAGAGATGGGTCTAAAGGAAAAATTGGAAAATAATAAGTAAAATTAAATTACGTAGAAAGAACAAGAAGAAAAAATAAAATTCCAACCTTTGAAACGAAGAGAGGCCTTTTGTTTCACTTGGATATGGAATTAATTGCAGATTTATCTCAAATGGTAAGCAATGCAAATGCAAATTGTAAGCAATGCAATGTGCCCAATCAAAGTTAAATCATAAAATCCAATAAACAGTAAGTAATACAAATTTTATGAAATTTTATTGTGCAATTTTATGTTACAAAAAAATATGCTGCAATTAAACTAATCTAGTAAATCCAATAAAAAATATGTTGCAATTTTATGAAATTTATGAAAAATCTAAAGGACACCAAAAAAAAAAAAAAAAAAAAAAAAATGAACCATGAACACAGTTACACAGGCACAACTGCACAGCAAGCAATAATGCAATATGTCAAAATTTTCATAACATAAATTTAAATCTCAAATACATATAAAATTCAACATCATCGGAAAAAGATGTGAACCATGTTCCAGCATAATTCCTAAAAAATCAAAAATCAAAATCTCATAATCAAAATTCAGATATAGGCAATGAGTAACAATAAAACAAAATATAAGTTGGTCAAATAGAATTAGAAATTAATTTTTATTAGAAAAAATTACCTCGGGATAGAGACACTGGCGAATAATCAAAAAGAATAAATGATTAGAATGTATTTGCCATGTTGCCCTAATTCTCAGATTCTTCACGGTGACGGAGGGCTTCCTGTGCACACAGATGCAATTAAATGGTAAAATGGGTATATGGGAGGAGTAAATTTTTAAAGAGGAGTCAAAAAAGTAAAATTATAAAATAACTTAAAAGAATACAAAAAAATTAACTTGGGCAGTGGGCCCACACTAGATCTGCGAGTGCATTTGAATCTATATCGACGACATTGTTGCCATTATATTGTCGTGCTCTATTTCTTGAAATTTGAGAAATTGTGATGACAAAGTCGTCGTAAAGGTCGTCGATGTTATCTTAAATAGTAGCCACGTTGGGATCGTTGCTATTAACTCTTTGATACAATAATTATTAGCGACGACAAATATAAATTGCCGTCGCAAATGTACATCAATATGTTTTATTTTAGCGACGACTTTGTCGCCGCTATAAACATTCTAAAATTTTTAAAATTTTTTATATTTTAAATAATATAAACAATTCTATTATATATACATAAAATCTACTGATCTCCTTGACCTCCAACGTTGTTCTCATTCTCGTCGTCGTTGTCCTCATCTTCCTCTAGTACAAACTCTCGGTATTCTATTTTTTAGATTTGCCGTAAGACATTGAGCTGTCCTTTTCATTCGGCGCAGCTGAGTATCATACATGGCAAATCGATGATCGTCATTCTGGGGGTTTCTAGAGAACTGATTGGATGTTCCTCGTGGAGCAGTCGATATAGCAGTCGAATCTAAGGAGGGAGAGGTGCCATTCGAAACCCGTCTAACCCCACGGACGTGTCCTCGTAGTTCTCCGAGAACCTCATTTGCAATAGCACGCTCGTCAACTGACGTGCCACTAGAGGCAACTTGTGTTTGTTGAGTCTCTCTCAACTCAATAAGTTTTTCCTGTTTAATGAGAAATAATTAATAATTAATAAGATAATGTCAGATACAATTAACAAGTAATTAAAAATTATAAGTTCGTCATCACGTAGTCACCAACCGCCACCGAATTCACCCAATTGCCATCCTGGTGGGTGTGGAAAGTTCGGAACGACTCAATAATGCCCGGCCACTGCTGGGTCTCGGTGTCCCAGTACAACAATTTAAGCGTGAAATTTAGTTAAAAAACATGCATATGTAATGCATTGAAGATTTGTATAATGATATTGAAAAATTTACTTGTACTTCATTGTAACGCGTGACAGAAAAGCTCTGCGACCTCTGCACGCTCGAGTATTTAGCCTTACCCCGATTGGCCTTATTCTTTGTCGACCGTTCCTGAAGACATAAAAAATAATTGATTAGCAGAAAACTTTATAGTTATAAAAATATTAACATAAAAACGTAAAACGTAAATGATAATACGTACTATGAAAGTAGGATTTGTGAAGAAGTCAATGCACTTCTGCCAGTGCTCGACAGACAGCTTGTCGTATGGACGGCTCGGTCCGTGCGCTTTCAAGTGATTACGTACCTTAAGTTTGTAATCTCGATAACGTTTGGCCGTCAGGCGATCTACAGCGACATAGACTGCCAGGTACTCGTCGGGCGACTGATCGCCCTGAAGATCAAAGTAGCTCTGCTACATAAGAAATTTTTTTCTTAATGTATATTACATGGAACAATAATTTAGACAATGTGCTAATATAAAAACTATTATAAGTCAATATCTCAATGATGCTACGCAACCGTGTCCGCTGCTCCTCTGGAACCTCTATCCTTGAAGGGTAGCAAGGGGGCACGGTGAATCTGACTTGGTTTCCAACCAAGTGCGTGAAATACTTTGCGTTATTCCATTTCGGCTGCATTATATGTTTGACATTGTCGAACGCGATGGGAAGTGGCCTCTTTCCGTTTGCCTGCCACACTTTCTCAAGGTTAATGCCTCGAGAGATGCCCTGTCGCTTAGACGGCGGTGTTGGAAAAGGAAAAAATATACGATATATATGATACGAAATTCAACAATAATGAAGTAACTGTACAAAATTGCACAATCAATGGTCTTGAAACAAAATTTTTTATCGAACTCGTAGGACACTTCGAGCAGATGGGGTGGCTGATGTGGAGAATCGCTTGCACCATCACCTCGTGGGACATGACGTCAGCCATGCTACTAACTAACAAAATAAAACATCAATTAGTGCGTAAATAGACCCTAAACTTTTATTTTTGCATTTCAATCCCTGAACTTTTATTTTTTTGCAAATCAATGCCTAAACTTTTGTTTGTACGCAATTCAGTCCCTAAATTGCTCCTAATATATATTTTACACATTAGGCCCTAAACTCTAAATTTTTGCAAATGGTCCCTACACTTTTACCTTTTGCATTTCAGTCTCTAAACCTTTATTTTTTCGCAATTCAGCCCCTAAATTGCTCCTAATATATATTTTGCACATCAGCTCCTAAACTCTGTGGTTTTCTGCAAAAGGGTCCCTTGTCTTTAAATTTTTCGCAATTCAATCCCTAAATTATTTGTTTCTGTGCAATTATTCAAAAAATTTTGTTTTCTAGTTCGAAAGTGGTCCCTAATTTATTTTGCGTATCACTCCCTAAACTTTGTTGGTTTTTGCATTTTAGTCCATAGTCTTTTATTTTTTTTGCAAATCAGTCCCTAAATTGCTCATACTATATATTTTTCACATCAGCACCTAAACTATGTGGGTTTCTAAAAATGGTCGCTAAACTTCTATTTTTTTGTATTTTAGTACGTAAACTTTTATTTTTTGCAAATCAGTCCCTAAACTTTTATTTTTAAGCAATTCAGTCCCTAAATTGCTCCTAATATATATTTTACACATCAGGCCCAAAACTCTGTGATTTTATGCAAATTGTCTCTAAACTTTTACTTTTTACATTTCAGTCCCTAAATTTTTATTTTTTCGCAATATAGGAACTGAAATGATGAATTTCCATCATCATGTACACAATTCATTAGCTTCCCATTTCAGAAAACAATACCATATCTGGAAAGTCACATCAAGACATTACAAAATTAAAATTCACTTCAAATTGTAACACTTAACCAAGAAAATCTAGTTAAATATCCATCAATAAAACAATCCCAATTGACCCAACCAAAACTTCATAGGCATAGCCCAAATGTAAAATATTTTGAACTCCAAAGACAATTCAGTGGCACTTGTTAGGAATTGGGATTTTATCCAATAGGTTAACGCATGAAGTAGCTCAGTCCTTTCAACCCCATTATCAATCCGCATGAATAAAATTTTAAAAACAAAAAAAAACATAAATCCGAGAAAATTTCCCCAGCAAGAAGATTTGGAGAAGATTACCTGGAACGCTGGAAGAGTGCGTGATCGGCGGGCCACCGGCTGTTCTTCCAAAGTTCGTTCCACTGTGGTACTGAATTGCAATTATAATTAAAAATAACTACTTAATATAACTCGAAAAACTAAGAAAAAAACTAATATTTCATGTCATTTTTAGTTTAGTATGTTAGACTAGAATACGATTTAACATACTTCAATACATTTAAATAGCACTTAGATCAATGTACAATGAGATCGAATAATACCTCCTGTCATTGCTGTCTTTCTCTTTGAGTTGTTTATATAGAGTTTCTTTTGATTTTGGTATTTCTAAGCCCTCAGAACACCCAATATGATGGAGTATGACAAAGAAGAAAAAGGGTGCTTGAGCTTAGGGACCAAATCATGTATTTATACACGTTCTCCCATCAAGAACGTTCATTTGTTACCAATTTTTCAACACAATCAATGAGGAAGTAATTGAAGACAAATTAAGAGGTTTGTAAATGAAGGGATTAAGAGGTTTGTTATTGAAGGCACATTAAGAGAGGATTGAAATTTAAGGCACATTAAGAAGTTTGAAATTAATGCACATTAAGGGGTTTGAAACGTTTGGACCATAATAAAGGAAAAACGGGAAAAGTTTTACATAGTACCGACCATGTAAAAGTTCTGTAACGAGCCTCCATTATGATAAAACCTTGGAAGAGCGAAGGCAACATCTTCAGCTGTTCTGTAGGGATCTAAACCACCCCAATAATTATCCAGTAACATTGTGCATTTTTAATTTTTTTTTGTCAAAAACAGTAAATTTGTAATTTTCCAAAAATTCTTAGGTATATGTGTAATTGTTTCCATTTACCTTAATCACGAATTAAAGAATCATAACCACCGCAATTATAGTTATCATCTTGCATCAAAACTCTATCAAAAACTTTTAATTATCTCATTTCAAGTCAAAAGGCTAAACTGCACAACAAAGAGGGCATAAGTCGAAAGGTGAAAACACACACGCAGGGAAGGTAATGGAGGAAGGGAAAAATGGAGTAGTGAAGCACATACTGCTGGCAAAGTTCAAAGATGGCATATCTGAGGAGCAGATTCAAGAATACATTAAGGGATATGCTAACCTTGTCAATCTTGTTCCTACGATGAAGGCTTTCAGATGGTACATCCACCAACCCTCCTTTCATTTTCATCTTTACCCTTTATGTTTTTGCGAGATTCAAAATATACTTTATTCTGCTGTAGTTCATGTGCTTTTCAGAAAACCAATTTCTTGCTTTTTTACTACCACCAAATCAAGAAAAAAGTTTGGAGCTTTAAAAGCCCATATTAACAGTCTCACCTGAAATTTCAGAAAGGAGAATTAGTGCTTATAAAACCTGAAAAATGATATGCATATTCAGCAACATGATTAAAGGATAAAAGAATATCAAAGGTAATTTAGTTTCTAGTTTCCTTTGGGATAACGTATGTGTCTAAAAAGGGAGAGATACAGAATATTAATCTGATCACCACCGTAGAGAATTTTCTCCGTTACTAGAAAAAAAAGTGCTTAAATTTCGTGTGTCACTACGTCTTCCCCCAATTTCTTCCCACACAAAATCATATCCTCCAAAATTTTCTGACCTCTTCAATCCATCTCCTAATTTGATCATTTCCCTCAACCAATCGTCTCCAAAATCTGCCACCTCAATCGATCATCTCCCTCCACTAATCATCTCCAAAATTTGTTCACTTCCTCAATCCATCACCATAAAAGTGGTTCAAATTTTAGTGACCTATTTTCATAGATTCTACGGTCGAATCCCACAGCGAAAAAGCGGTATACTAGTAATATCTTAGTAATATCTTGGGAGGGTATAGTTTGATTAATTGGTACGGACCAAGACAATGCCTTCCTCCATTAGTACAACGTCTACTTTAATCTTTTCTTCCTTGTGCAAATTATTTCTTTGCTGGGTTATTCTGTTCTTAGTAATATGGTCCATTGGTGGTTCGGTGTTGGTGGTTTGGCTTGCTGAACCTCCTTGGCCATTCGCCATTGTACAAGAACGGAAGGTTTTCTTCTTAACAAAAAGTTGATTGCTCATTTAGCAGTGGACACCTGACATTATGCTACTAAATGCTGGTTTTTTTCCTGATGGAGGGTTTGCCTATTTTGAAACAGGAGTTAACTGGACATTTCCTCTAATAAGAAAGGGAGTTGTGCTTTTTACCAATATTATTTTATTGTTGGGTCAGGAAATTTTGTTGTGGATTTTGCCTATTTTCTCTTTTTGGATTTAGGTCTCTTTACCAATGATATCAATAACATTATTACAAGATTGTGTTACCAGATTCTGGAGGAGTGGTTTTAGACTCTTGGGTTTCATACTTTTAATCTAGTGGCAGTAATGTCGCAATATGTGGTGTTTGTGCTGTTGATCTATCAAAGCCCTATTTTAGCCTACTATATAGAATAAGATATCCTTCTACCTTAACTTTTGTAGTTCTTTCTATCTAACATACTCCCTTTCTATGAAGCAAAAACTGATTCTTTGGTTGCAGTGGCACTTCGAGACACCAGATTGCCATACAACATGGTTCTGCTTGTGTCCAGTGCCTTGTGGTGGCTGTGTGTGGCAGTGTTTTGAGAGTGATGGTGACTACTCGTGGTGGCAATGGTTTTCCTGTGTGTTTTTGGGGTGCCAGTATCTATTTTCAATGTTGTTAAGCCATGAATAATTTATATGATATTCTTCTATGCAAGTGAATGAGTGACTATTCGTTGCTAGTGTTATATGGTAATCAATATTGTCAAGGTCCAAACTCATAATTCTCATCTGGCTTTGATTGTAACAGGGGTAAGGATGTGAGCATTGAGAACGCGCATCAAGGTTTTACTCATGTCTTTGAGTCGACTTTTGAAAGTACAGAAGGCATTGCCGAGTATCTTCCTCATCCGGACCATGTTGAATTTTCAAATATATTCCTTCCTCAGCTGGAAAAAGTCCTTGTTGTTGATTACAAACCCACAGCAGTCGAACTCTAAATCAATGGGGGTGATGATGTCATCTCTAGTTTCTAAATAAGAGTTTCTCCTGTAATTCCAAGAAATTGGGATACTTTGTCATTATATATATATATATAGAGAGAGAGAGAGAGATTGTTGCGTTTTAATATGACAGTGATCTGGAATATTTATGCTAATTGCCCAGAATTATAGTCCACAATCTCCACTTCATTTAGGTCGTCTCCGAAGTTTGAGAACAAGAAAACTTCTTAGCTGGTGTTAATCTTGATGCAATGATGAACTAGTTAAGAGTGCCTGTCTTGCTTTAACTAGGACCCGCTGTTTAAATGGTGACAGTAGTACTGAGTTGTATACTCTTGCTTTGAGTGTTCTGTTTCCGTGGTGGTGGTGTTCAAACTGCATTCAAATTCTTGAACATGATATAGAAGATATCAAGATTTTGTGCTTGAAGATGGTTATTATAAGCTGTTGCTTCCTTGGGGTTGTCATCTACTTTTTTTTTTTTTTTTTTTTGACTCCTACGTCAATTTTTTATATGAATAATGCTCTATATAATACCACTCTCGTCTAGGTGGCAGTTGATCTCAGTATGAATCAAAGGGGAACACGTTTTCTTTCTCCCTTTTCTTGAACGCAGAACAAGTTGACATATTCATGGGAATTAATTAACAATTAAGTGAATGCATCTATAACTGGGAATCTACAAATCTACACCCAAATCAGAATGATAAACAAGTTATATGCTTGGGATAATTGTCGTGATACCTATATATAAATATAGATGTATATATATAAATTTTAACACCAATTAAAGAAGGCAACCTCTGGTTTGATTCAGAAAAAAGACTACTAAACTGATAAATTTTCTAAATAGAAGACAACGAATATTGAAATTCTAAATATTACTAGTTATGAGGAAAAATGTTTTCAAAACATATGTAGACGAGCTAGAGATAAATATTATTTACTTATCTGACGAGTCTACATAGAAATTAGATAAAACGTCCAACTAGCTACCTATCTCCATCTAGCAAAATGAAAAATAACAATGGCTGAAAACCTAGCAAAATGAAAAATAACAATGGCTGAAAACCTAGCAAATTGCTTCTACAATAAGCCTCTTGGATATGTCTTCAGCGCAGTCGGCTGCGCCAAAAGTGCTTTCTGATGCCGAAACCGTACACGATTCTTTCCCAACACAGGCATTTTGAATGATTGATAATGCATCATTTTGGCCTGCGCAGGTGCCCTTATAGTACGAGCCACAAGTTCCCTGTACATCGCCAAAGCTAGCAAATTTAATTGCAGAAATGGGACGACCCTGGCACGATAATTCCATATCCTTGTTCTCGTAGGCACTGCCGCAGGCTGTTCCCACTCTAAGAGTTTGGAAATTGACAAGGGTCGGGTTTCCTCCAAATTCCTCAAAAAGCACCAATTCATTAACACCGTCTTGAATGAAGGAACGGGGAACATGGTACCTACAATTATATATGGCCATCGTGTTAGTTAATATATCTTTGGTATTTCTCTGCAAAATTATTAAGAGAAAAGATTGTGACTGACTAACCATCTTTGAGTAGGTTGACCACAGTTTGTGTCACATTTACTGCTGTAATATGAACCACGATAATCACATGCTTCTGTGGAACATCCATCCTCTTGTGCCATATAACTAGGCCAGTAACGACCAATACTATTTCCATTCACCCAAGCAAGACCTTTGCCTAAACCTTGCATATCTAATGCAATGGGATCTTCACCTAAAGGCGCCTTGAAAGTAGTCTGACATAAAAAAGACAAACATTATCTTCGATTTTACAAAAACATATTAAAAAAGAAAGAGGAAGGGAATATATGTAATACTCAATTTACCTTGTACCATGTCAACATCTTATTAAGAGGGAGATTATCTGTATTCCATTGAGCAGAAAATTTAGAATCTGAATTGTAGATTTTGTTATCCAAGCCGTGCAATCCAGTCTTGTACGACCACTTGTGCAATGACAAGTCCTTTATGATCGTCTCGTCGCCTTTCCTACCAATAATCTCGACTGGTCCCGATATTCCAGATTGTATAACGTCAAATTTCGGACCATAGTTCTGAAGTCCAACAGTCGCGCTAAGTAAAGTTATTTGATTCTTTCCTGGGTTCAATTTAACCTTCTTCTCAAATACATAGTTGAATATACCATATGTTGCCCACTGAGAATCTGCATGCCAACAATATAATTTTTTCATCAATTGATTACCAAAATTCACGCTCGACTGCTTGAATACAATAACGAGATTTATTACCAAGATATTCGCCATTGACATAAGCGTGCAAAATATGTCCAGTCGCATTGACGCGAATGCTCATATCATCAGTCCAGATAGGATCATCCTTGTCGACATTAAGACTGTATGAAAATTATATGTAAAAATCCAAAAATATTGATCTTAAAGAGAAATTGTAAAAAATATTTACTATGTACTGACCTGGTCATGTACCACAGATAGTCACTAACATCATTTGTGACCTTTTGATCCACAATCATGCTTGTAGAAACTTGACCCTTTCCTTGAACAAGAGTTTGTTCGAGATTAATTTCTGGTCTCCAACTCCATTTCAAAGAGGCTGGTTCATCCTCAGCCTGGTTCGACTCCTTCACCATCAAATTAGTCTGAATGTTTACCCTAGCCGTGTTGTAAACTTCGGTTTTACAATCGGGAAGAATACTGACAGACCATGCAGGTACATTGTAATCGACACCTTGATAATTTACGGTAGCATCAGATGTCACATTTGCATTGCCAAAGAAACAGCTTGATGTATTATCGATTGAATAAACAGTTCCCTGCCAATTTAAAGTCGAAAACATAACTTACAAGTAAAAAAAGAAAAAAACATATAAAATTATAAAATCATCTAATACTTACAAATACAGAATTTCCATAGTCTGTACTAGTAACGTTTCCATAAGTAAGAGTCCTTTCCATTGACCTCAAAATATTGTGAAGCTGTGTCAAATGCCCGTATTTTGGTTGATTCAAACTACCGTATTCATTGAGGGGTGCATCATAATCGTAGGTTGTAGTAATGTACGGGCCACCGGCTGTTCTTCCAAAGTTCGTTCCACCGTGGTACTGAATAGCAATTATAATTAAAAAATAACTAAGGAAAAAAAAGTAATATTTCGTGTCGTTTTTAGTTTAATACTGACCATGTAATAGTTCTGTAACGAGCCTCCATTCTGATAAAACCGTGCAACAGCAAAGGCAACATCTTCAGCTGTTCTTTTGGGATCTAAACCACCCCAATTCTTAAACCTGAATGTCAAATATATTATTATTATTAATTTATTAATTAATATCGTAATAAAATATTAAGAAATTAATTAAACTAACCATCCAGTCCAATTCTCAGTCCAAATTTTTGGGGTGTTCGGATTGTTTGGAGTGAATTGATCACAATAATATCCGTTGCATGTGTTTAGCTGCCACAAATTTTCAAATTGGTTTAAAATGAACTCGTTAAAAAAAATAAATCATTTTATTTAAAAAGATCAAAATAATTAAAGTACGTAATTAATACCATGGGTTCGGGAGCATCGTCCTCTTGACACATAATCCATGGAACTCCAATATCGAGTGACTTGGCCATGCTTGCACACCAATTAATGTATGCTTTTCCAACATCTCCATATGACGAAATAACATTACCATATTCATTCTCGATTTGTGCAAGAATAATGGGACCTCCTTGTGATGCAAATAGACTCTCTTTTTTCATCATATCGACTATCAAAGACGTGAAATTTTGCATCTCGTTCTGAAAATTATATAATCAATAACATTAAAATCATAGATAGTAAAAACATCATTAATTATTCAAAATATACGTAATAGGGTTAATTACCATGAAAACATTATTTGCCGACCGCATCTCAATACCAGGCATATTGTGTAACCAGACAGGAAATCCACTGGATATAAATAATTTTATGTTAGCACAAATTATTTAATAGGAAAAAAAAAAAAAAAATAAATAAAAATGATTGTACATACATACCCATAGTTCCACTCGGCACAAACATAAGGTCCAATGCGAAGAATAGCGTAAAGTCCTTCGTCTTTAACTGTTTGGATAAACCTTACGAGATCGTTATTGCCACTAAAATCATACTGACGACGAAGGGGCTCGTGTGCATTCCAAAACACATAGGTTTCGATAGCATTTAATCCTCCATCCTTCGCTTTCTTTATCAAATCCGGCCACATCTAAATTTCATAGAATAAAAGAATTATTAAAAACATTAAGATAGAATCAATTTATGATGTTATCAATTATAAATTTCATATAGTTATGTTATTGTGCCTCGACAGTGCTTCGTGGATAATGGATCGAGCCAGAAATAATAATTCTACGTTGGCCATCGATTGTGATGGCTCGTCCATCGTGAGAAACGTCAGTAGCAAAAGCACTACATATCAAAATCAATAGCGAACCGAGAAAAAATAAGTAATTCATAATTGTTGAACTGAATGAAGCAAATTGAAAATAGAAAAATATATGATGGTTATAGACTTCTGTATATCTATTTATATTTGTCAATGTAAGATATTTAGTTGAACGTAATTAGAATTTTTATTCTTATCGTAAAGAATCTTTTTCAAATAGTTATATGGATTACAATATTCGTACTAATAGAATTGTATAATACATGGACTCTTTTATTTGTTCGAAAATTATGGATATGTTCTCTAAATTAGTGCAACAATTTTTGAAGAGGTTGTATTAATTAATCTAACGGTCCAGATTGATTGTGATTAAAAGTCTCATTTTTACCTTAGACCTGTTCACACCAGAACATACTCTCTGCTCTTTATTTTTTATTTTTTTATTTTTTTAAATAATAATAAGAATAATTAAAGATCGCCTTCTCCATCCCTGATCTTCTAAGGAAACCTAACAATCGTAAAGAAGGGATTTTGATTTTTGCATACAGAAATGGGTATGGCTACAATTGCCAGACGAAAGGCCGTAACCTTCTTCTCATCATCGAGGCATCTCTATAATAACGGCAGCTACACCTCTACTTCAAAGTACTCGTGGATTCTGTCCAGAGGCTTCGCGTCGGGATCTGAGGAGAACGACGTCGTAGTTATTGGGGGTGGCCCTGGAGGCTACGTGGCTGCCATCAAGGCCGCCCAGCTTGGCCTCAAGACCACCTGCATCGAGAAGCGAGGGGCCCTTGGTGGCACCTGTCTCAACGTTGGCTGCATCCCCTCCAAGGTACTGTCACTATTTTAAGTTTTATTTTTCTGTACTAGGACAGTTTTGGATCTGTTGAATTCAGTTATTATTTGAAATTCTATTTTTTGTTTTTTGTATTTGATTTTTAGGAATCGTATGAAGATTGAGCATACATTAATCACGCTTGTGTTTTAACATATCTATTCGACACATTATTGTTTTTATTTGTATTACAAACAGTACAAGGGTTTGTGCATGCTGGGATTCTAAAGAAATCCATTGATTGACTGAATGACAGTCAAATTGTAATTACTGCTGAATGCTCTCTGATAATTCATGATTATTTTTGGACCAAAATTTTGTGAAAATCAAGTTTACGTTTTAATTAGTGTCAAGATGCTAAAAACATCGTAGCTCAGTGATGAACTGAAACTTTTTTACGTGTTCCATGTAGTGGAGACTCGCAATTTTTGATGAAATGACTGTATGTAAGTCAAATCTATTTTACTTAATTTTACAAAATATAGTGGTTGGCGGCAGGGGAATAGTAGTCAAGTTTTCTAGACGGGCAAAGGTTTCCTGGGCTAACTTAGTTATCCACTATTGCCTAACTTGTTTGGCTGATTAAAAGAGTACTTGTTGAGTAATTTGAAAGTGGTTTAGTAATAACGCCAGAAATTTTGTAGTTGGTTACTTGTTAGATTACAAGTACAAAAGGATAAGAATGGTTATTCCACAGTAGTGTTTGATTGATTTGTTTCATATTTTTGACGGATTTTTTTGTTTTGTTTTGTTTTTTGTTTTTTTTATTTGGCTTATTGTTATTATTTTTTACCATTTCTTTTGGGCTGCATAGGCAGTTTTGTAGAAAAGGCTGAGGGAAAAATCTCCCTTGAAGTTATGGCTCCCATCATCGTATGCAGTTCTAATACACGATCTGATATACATTAAGAAGTACTAGAGTGTAGAACAGGTTCATTAAGCAGTGTTTACATCAGATAATTTTACATCTGGTGTAGAACTCATCCATATTGGCGACAAATAACTATGGCCATTTCTAAGCAATTGCAGAACTAAATGTGTCACATGGCAGTCGGGGGCATTTTTTTGCTGCATGTGATTATTAATCGTAAGCTCTATCATCGAGCTTCGAAGTAATAAGGTCCTTTTCTTGGCAATAAAACTAGGTCATCCTAACCTTCCCTAACACGTCCCTCTCCGGGGGACTTCTCTCTACTATTTTGGTGACACTTAAAACCTTTCTTTTATAATACTGATTAAAGCCCCTGCAGTGTGCAAGTGCGTTGCATATTCTTCTTGAAGCACTTGGTGTTAGTGAAACTGTACTTTTTTTTTCGTCTTTACACTAATTTGCACCTCATAATTGCTTTAGCGAGTTTATTAGTGCTATTACTATTTAAGTTTCTAGTAGCTAGCTGATTTTGTTGTCTTTACATCTGGTTATATAATTGAACTTGAATTTGGTTTATTGGGAGTAGTGAGAAATATGCTTTCCAGGTTTTGACTTTTGAGTCATCATACAATGTAAGCTGCATATGACTATTTTTTAGCCAGCCCTATAGTCAACCAATTTACCAGATATCTCTTATCTATGTACCTACCCAGATTTGAAGTTTACTTTGAATGGCGGATGGTCCTCTTTTTACAATTTGAATTGTATACTAATTGTCTATGTTTTCATGTGTCATGCACAGGCACTTCTTCATTCCTCCCATATGTATCATGTAGCCAAGCATTCATTTGCCAGTCATGGCGTGAAGTTCTCTTCTGTTGAGGTTGATCTACCAGCCATGTTGGCCCAAAAAGATAAGGCTGTGGGTAACTTGACCAAAGGAATTGAGGGTCTATTCAAGAAGAATAAAGTAAACTACATTAAGGGATACGGCAAGTTCCTGTCCCCTTCTGAAGTTTCTGTTGACTCCCTTGAAGGTGATAATGCTGTTGTGAAAGGTAAGAATATTATAATTGCCACTGGTTCTGATGTCAAAGGTCTACCAGGGATTACCATTGATGAAGAGAGAATTGTATCATCAACTGGTGCCTTATCTTTAAAAGAGATTCCTAAGAAACTTGTGGTTATTGGGGCTGGTTATATTGGTCTTGAAATGGGCTCTGTCTGGGGACGTCTAGGGTCAGAGGTTACTGTTGTTGAATTTGCACCCGACGTTGTTCCAACCATGGATGGTGAAATCCGGAAGCAATTTCAACGTTCCCTTGAGAAGCAAAAGATGAAGTTCATGCTTAAAACGAAGGTGGTGTCTGTTGATTCCACAGGGAATAGTGTTAAGTTGACCCTTGAACCAGCGGCTGGTGGTGATCAGACCATTCTTGAAGCTGATGTTGTCCTTGTTTCTGCGGGCAGAGTTCCATTTACAGCTGGACTTGGATTGGAGAAGATAGGAGTTGAAACTGATAAGGCTGGGCGGATCTTGGTGAATGAGCGTTTTGCCACAAATGTATCAGGGGTATTTGCCATTGGTGATGTTATTCCTGGACCGATGTTGGCTCACAAAGCTGAAGAAGATGGTGTTGCATGTGTGGAGTATATTGCCGGGAAGGAAGGCCATGTGGACTATGATATGGTTCCTGGAGTTGTTTACACACACCCTGAGGTGGCTTCTGTTGGGAAAACTGAGGAGCAGGTTAAATCACTTGGAGTTGATTATCGTATCGGGAAGTTCCCTTTCTTGGCAAACAGCAGGGCCAAAGCAATTGATGATGCTGATGGATTGGTCAAGATACTTGCCGAAAAGGAGTCTGACAAGATTTTGGGTGTTCACATCATGGCACCTAATGCCGGGGAGCTCATTCATGAGGCAGTTTTAGCTATGCAATATGGAGCATCAAGTGAGGACATTGCTCGCACGTGCCATGCACATCCAACACTGAGTGAGGCCTTAAAGGAGGCTGCTATGGCCACCTATGACAAGCCTATTCACATATAGAAATAGAAGGCGTCTCATATATTGTTGTTATTTTTGTTTGGTCAATTTTGAGAGTTTTCGGATTGAACATAGTGCAGGTTTTCTCGGTTCTCCCCTGCCAACAAAGATTTCACTTTCATTTGGGATCACTGTATTGTATTTCAACGCTTGTTTCTATATCACAAGATGCATAATAATGTCTCGAGAGATGTACATTGAGCTATATGCCGAGAAGGAAATACATTGTTCTTATTCAGTCTACATGTTGTGCACTTGGCATTGTTTATTACTTGTTGAATATTTTTATTAATATTGTAGTTAGGTAATGAAGAACAGACAGCTATATCTTTGTCTATAGATAATACGACATTCATAATTGTAACTTCTTTTCTTATTTTGCTTGATTTGTAAAGTTTTTTGTAGATTATAAGTAGTGGACTTATGAAATGTGTAGATAGAAAGTTGATAAAAGTTGTGGGTCCTACGAAACGTGTGGATAAAAAATAATGTGTGACCTGCTTATAAGCTTGAAAAAATAATCTCGAACATGCTCATGTGCAATGTCATCACCCCACTAATTTAGACTTTTCCATGTCCATGTTTGTCAAAGTTCAAATTATAAGACTTATAACTTATAAGTATTTAAAAAATAATTTCAGCATTATCAAACATGCACTATAATGTTGAAGATAGAACTGTGTACAAGCATATTTATGCAGAGTGAATTTCTTTGGAATGATCAACTCGGTGACAAGGGAACTAAGCAAAACAGGGAGCAAGATAAAAATATGATTTTATAAGTCAACAAGTGGAGGTGACAAAAATTGAGGATAAATTAATCGAAGTACGATTTAGGTGGTTGAGATATATTTTGTGTAAATTTAAAGAAATTCGTGTTTAATTACAACAGTGATTCGATCATTATAGAATATGATAGAAGAGAAAGAGAGACGGAGGTAGACTAAACTAACATGGCCTCTAATGATTGCAAAGGATCTATGGTGTAAAAATGAGACTTTTAGTCATAGTCACTGCTGTTGTTGTTACGACTCTTACTTTGTGGATAATCGTTGGTTACCGTTAAAATGAATTACTTAAGAAATAATGATATTGATAGTCGCTGACTATCGTATATTCTAATTGGATAATGTTATTCATACTCAACAACTGTGAATAATTATTTCAATTCAATAATGTCACTGACTAGTAGTTAACAACTATGAATACAATTATGACTATAATTATTAACAACTATGAATACAATTACTCTTACTTAATACAATCAAACCTCTTAAAAAAGTTGTTGCACTAATTTAGAGAACATTCATAATTAGAATCCATAATTTTCGTTTTTTCTTAAAAAACCAACAAATAAAGAGTCCATGTTACTTTGAATACTGTTATTCTTGTAATTATCCGAAAAAGATTCTTCAAGATAACAACAATTCTAATTATCTTCAACCAAATATCTTATCTTGATAAGTATAAATAGGTATACAAGAGTCTATAACTATCGTATATTTTTCTATTTTCAATTTGCTTCATTCAGTTCTACAATTATGAATTACTTATTTTTTCTCGGTTCACTATTGATTTTGATATGTAGTGCTTTTGCTACAGAAGTTTCTCACGATGGACGAGCCATCACAATCGATGGCCAACGTAGAATTATTATTTCTGGCTCAATCCATTATCCACGAAGCACTGTCGAGGTACAATAACATGACTATATGAAATTTATAATTGATAACATCATAAATTGATTCTATCTTAATGTTTTTAATAATTCTTTTATTCTATGAAATTTAGATGTGGCCGGATTTGATAAAGAAAGCGAAGGATGGAGGATTAAATGCTATCGAAACCTATGTTTTTTGGAATGCACACGAGCCCCTTCGTCGTCAATATGATTTTAGTGGCAATAACGATCTCATAAGGTTTATCCAAACAGTTAAAGACGAAGGACTTTACGCTATTCTTCGCATTGGACCTTATGTTTGTGCCGAGTGGAACTATGGGTACGTATGTACAATCATTTTTATTTTTATTTGTTTTTTTTTTCCTATTAAATAATTTATGCTAACATAAAATTATTTATATCCAGTGGATTTCCTGTCTGGTTACACAATATGCCTGGTATTGAGATGCGCTCGGCAAATAATGTTTTCATGGTAATTAACCCTATTACGTATATTTTGAATAATTAATGATGTTTTTTACTATCTATGATTTTAATGTTATTGATTATATAATTTTCAGAACGAGATGCAAAATTTCACATCTTTGATAGTCGATATGATGAAAAAAGAGAGTCTATTTGCATCACAAGGAGGTCCTATTATTCTTGCACAAATCGAGAATGAATATGGTAATGTTATTTCGTCATATGGAGATGTTGGAAAAGCATACATTAATTGGTGTGCAAGCATGGCCAAGTCACTCGATATTGGAGTTCCATGGATTATGTGTCAAGAGGACGATGCTCCCGAACCCATGGTATTAATTACGTACTTTAAGTATTTCGATCTTTTTAAATTAAATGATTTTTTTTTTTAACGAGTTCATTTTAAACCAATTTTAAAATTTGTGGCAGCTAAACACATGCAACGGATATTATTGTGATCAATTCACTCCAAACAATCCGAACACCCCAAAAATTTGGACTGAGAATTGGACTGGATGGTTAGTTTAATTAATTTCTTAATATTTTATTACGATATTAATTAATAAATTAATAATAATAATAATAATATATTTGACATTCAGGTTTAAGAATTGGGGTGGTTTAGATCCCAAAAGAACAGCTGAAGATGTTGCCTTTGCTGTTGCACGGTTTTATCAGAATGGAGGCTCGTTACAGAACTATTACATGGTCAGTATTAAACTAAAAACGACACGAAATATTACTTTTTTTATTCTTAGTTTTTCGAACTATATAAGTATTTATTTTTAATTATAATTACAATTCAGTACCACGGTGGAACGAACTTTGGAAGAACAGCCGGTGGCCCGTACATTACTACAACCTACGATTATGATGCACCCCTCAATGAATACGGTAGTTTGAATCAACCAAAATACGGCCATTTGACACAGCTTCACAATATTTTGAGGTCAATGGAAAGGACTCTTACTTATGGAAACGTTACTAGTACTGACTATGGAAATTCTGTATTTGTAAGTATTACATGATTTTATAATTTTATATGTTTTTTTCTTTTTTTACTTGTAAGTTATGTTTTCGACTTTAAATTGGCAGGGAACTGTTTATTCAATCGATAATACATCAAGCTGTTTCTTTGGCAATGCAAATGTGACATCTGATGCTACCGTAAATTATCAAGGTGTCGATTACAATATACCCGCATGGTCTGTCAGTATTCTTCCCGATTGTAAAACCGAAGTTTACAACACAGCTAAGGTAAACATTCAGACTAATTTGATGGTGAAGGAGTCGAACCAGGCTGAGGATGAACCAGCCTCTTTGAAATGGAGTTGGAGACCAGAAATTAATCTCGAACAAACTCTTGTTCAAGGAAAGGGTCAAGTTTCTACGAGCATGATTGTGGATCAAAAGGTCACAAATGATGTTAGTGACTATCTGTGGTACATGACCAGGTCAGTACATGGTAAATATTTTTTACAATTTCTCTTTAAGAACAATATTTTTGAATTCTTACATATAATTTTCAAACAGTCTTAATGTCGACAAAGATGATCCTATCTGGACTGATGATATGAGCATTCGCGTCAATGCGACTGGACATATTTTGCACGCTTATGTCAATGGCGAATATCTTGGTAATAAATCTCGTTATTGTGTTCAAGCAGTCGAGTGTGAATTTTGGTAATCAATTGATGAAAAAATTATATTGTTGGCATGCAGATTCTCAGTGGGCAACATATGGTATATTCAACTATGTATTTGAGAAGAAGGTTAAATTGAACCCAGGAAAGAATCAAATAACTTTACTTAGCGCGACTGTTGGACTTCAGAACTATGGTCCGAAATTTGACGTTATACAATCTGGAATATCGGGACCAGTCGAGATTATTGGTAAGAAAGGCGACGAGACGATCATAAAGGACTTGTCATTGCACAAGTGGTCGTACAAGACTGGATTGCACGGCTTGGATAACAAAATCTACAATTCAGATTCTAAATTTTCTGCTCAATGGAATACAGATAATCTCCCTCTTAATAAGATGTTGACATGGTACAAGGTAAATTGAGTATTACATATATTCCCTTCCTCTTTCTTTTTTAATATGTTTTTGTAAAATCGAAGATAATGTTTGTCTTTTTGATGTCAGACTACTTTCAAGGCGCCTTTAGGTGAAGATCCCGTTGCATTAGATATGCAAGGTTTAGGCAAAGGTCTTGCTTGGGTGAATGGCAATAGTATTGGTCGTTACTGGCCGAGTTATATGGCACAAGAGGATGGATGTTCCACAGAAGCATGTGATTATCGTGGTTCATATTACAGCAGTAAATGTGACACAAACTGTGGTCAACCTACTCAAAGATGGTTAGTCAGTTACAATCTTTTCTCTTCATAATTTTGCAGAGAAATACCAAAGATATATTAACTAACACGATGACCATATATAATTGTAGGTACCATGTTCCCCGTTCCTTCATTCAAGACGGTGTTAATGAATTGGTGCTTTTTGAGGAATTTGGAGGAAACCCCACCCTTGTCAATTTCCAAACTCTTAGAGTGGGAACAGCCTGCGGCAGTGCCTATGAGAACAAGGATATGGAATTATCGTGCCAGGGTCGTCCCATTTCTGCAATTAAATTTGCTAGCTTTGGCGATGTACAGGGAACTTGTGGCTCGTACTACAAGGGCACCTGCGCAGGCCAAAATGATGCATTGTCAATCATTCAAAATGCCTGTGTTGGGAAAGAATCGTGTACGGTTTCGGCATCAGAAATCACTTTTGGCGCAGCTGACTGCGCTGAAGACATATCCAAGAGGCTTATTGTAGAAGCAGTTTGCTAGGTTTTCAGCCATTGTTAATTTTCATTTTGCTAGGTTTTCAGCCATTGTTATTTTTCATTTTGCTAGATGGAGATAGGTAGCTAGTTGGATGTTTTTATCTAATTTCTAGGTAGACTCGTCAGATAAGTAAATAATATTTATCTCTAGCTCGTCTACATATGTTTTGAAAACAATTTTCCTCATAAATAGTAATATTTAGAATTTCAATATTCGTTGTCTTCTATTTAGAAAATTTATCAGTTTAGTAGTCTTTTTCTGAATCAAACCAGAGGTTGCCATCCTAAATTGGTGTTAATATTGAAAATGTGATAATTATATATATACATATATGACTTGTTTATCTGCGTTTAAGAAAAGGGAGAAAGCAAATGTGTCCCCCCTTTGATTTGATTCATACTGAGATCTACTGCCACCTAGACACGAGTAGTGTTACATAGCATTATTCATTTATTAAAATTGACTTAGGAGTAAAAAAAACGAAGATGACAACCCTAGGAAGCAACCACAGCTTATAATAACCCTCTTCAAGCACAAAATCTTGCTATCTTCTATATCATGTTCAAGAATTTGAATGCAGTTTGAACAACACCGCCACAGAAATAGAACACTCAAAGCAAGGAGAAAACTTCTAGCACTCTCAGAGTATACAACTCAATACTCCCTGTCACTATTTAAACAGCGGGTCCTAATTAAAGCAAGACAGACACTCTTAACTAGTTCATCATTGCATCAAGATTAACACCAGCTAAGAATTTTTCTTGTTCTCAAACTTAGGAGACGATCTAAATGAAGTGGAGATTGTGGACTATAATTCTGGGCAATTAGCATAAAAAAATCAAGATCACTGTCATATTAAAAAGCAACAATCTTACAAGACAGGCCCAACAATTAAATGACAAAGTATCCCAATTTCTTGGAATTACAGGAGAAACTTTTATTTAGAAACTAGAGACGACGTCATCACCCCCATTGATTTAGAGTTGGACTGCTGTGGGTTTGTAATCAACAACAAGGACTTTTTCCAGCTGAGGAAGTAATATATTTGCATATTTAACATGGTCCGGATGAGCAACATACTCAGCAATGCCTTCTGTACTTTCAAAAGTCGACTCAAAGACATGAGTAAAACCTTGATGCATGTTCTCATTGCTCACATCCTTACCCCTGTTACAACCAAAGCCAGATGAGAATTATAAGTTTGGACCTTTACAATATTGATTACCATATAAAACTGGCAACGATTGGTCGCTCATTCACTTGCATAGAAGAATATCATATAAATTATTCATGGCTTAACAACATTGAAAATAGATACTGGCACCCCACAAACACACAGGAAAACCATTGCCACCACGAGTAGTCACCACCACTCTCAAAACACTACCACACACAGCCACCACAAGGCACTGGACACAAGCAGAACCATGTTGTATGGCAATCTGGTGTCTCGAAGTGCCACTGCAACCAAAGAACCAGTTTTTGCTTCATAGAAAGGGAGTATGTTAGTTACAAAGAACTACAAAAGTTAAGGTTGAAGGATATCTTATTCCATGTAGTAGGCTAAAATAGGGCTTTGATAGATCAACAGCACAAACATGCGACATTACTGCCACTAGATTAAAAGCATGAAACGCAAGAGTCTAAAACCACTCCTCTAGAATCTGGTAACACAATCATGTAATAATGTTATCGATATCATTGGTAAAGAGACCTAAATCCAAAAAGAGAAAATAGGCAAAATCCACAACAAAATTTCCTGACCCAACAATAAAATAATACTGGTAAAAAGTACGACGCCCTTTCTTCTTATAAGAGAAAAGTCTCGAAGGCGAACCCCCTCCCCCCCCCCCCCCCCCCCCCCCAAAACCTGTGTCAGAGGCCTCTTGACCATGCGGGTTGTAAATCGAGGGACGTGCACGAGTGGCAGGGACCTGAGGAAGAGAGCCAACAGGCCAACCCCCAGGACAGATCCCCACAATATTTCAGTGAAAATCTGCCTCACGTGGGAATGAACCTGCATTGCTGGAGGATTTCTCCCCACGTCACCCCAGGCCTTACCAACTCACTTATGCCCCTGGGGGCACGACGCCCTTTCTTACTAGAGGAAATGTCCAGTTAACTCCTGTTTCAGAAATAGGCAAACCCTCCATCACCAAAAAAACCAGCATTTAGTAGCATGCTGTCAGGTGTCATCTGCTAAATGAGCAATCAACTTTTTGTTATGAAGAAATCCTTCCATTCTTGTACAATGGCGAACGGCCAAGGAGGTTCAGCATGCCTAACCACCAACACCGAATCACCAATGGACCATATTACTAAGAACAGAATAACCCAGCAAAGAAATAATTTGCACAAGGAAGAAAAGATTAAAGTAGACGCTATATTAATGGAGGAAGGCATTGTCTTGGTCCGCACCAATTAATCAAACGATACCCTCCCAATAAATTATCAGATCAATATTCTGTCTCTCTCCATCTTCTATCTATCTCTTGTAATCTCCATTTTTAGACACATAAGTTATCCCAGAAGAAACTAAAAATACGTTTGATTTTCTTTTATCCTTTAATCATGTTGCTGAATATGCATCTCATTTTCAGATTTTATAAGCACTAATTCTCCTTTCTGAAATTTCAGGTGAGAATGTTAATATGGGCTTTTAAAGCTCCAAGCTTTTTTCTTGATTTGGTGGTAGTAAAAGCAAGAAATCCCAGCCGTGGTTTTCTGAAAAACACATGGACAGAATAAAGTATAGGGTGAATTTTTTAAATGACCTTGTCAAACGCTTGGAATCGCAGAAGAGCCTAACTTATACCAAATAAGTTTTAAAGACTTCTTTTAAGTAGAATAGACTAAAATATCCTTACTTTATAACATCAGTTAACAGACTATCGGTTAATAGACCATCTGTTAACAAGTCAGTTAATAGATGGTCTGTTAACCGACCATTAACAGACCCCAAATCTGTTAACAGACTTGCTGCTATGTTAACAGGCCCCAAGGCCTGTTAACAGTTTGTTAACATTAACAGACTCATAGTCTGTTAACGCAGATTTATACGATTATAATGATTTTTTCAATTAATCCATCTCAAATCAACTCATGAATTTAAAGTAAAAATCATGATTCATTCTCAGGTTTATACATTTTTTCATGATTTATACTACAAAATCCACAATTTCTACCGTGAATTAAAAGAAAAAGATGAGAATCATGAATTTCTACTTTGAAATGAAATTTATTACATAAATGAAATAAGTTGGATTCTAAGATTCTAACCTTGAAATCTTCTCTTTTTCACATACAAATGAATTTGAAATTATTTGAAATGGTTATAAGCGGAAAATGAAATGGTTATAAGCGAGGAAGAAGATAGGGTTATATTTGATAATTTACACACCAAAATTGGTCAACGGCCATTTTGAAAAATTGGCCGGGTCACCGGCCATTCAGCACCATTCCCACATAAGGGTATATCTTATATCTCGTATAAAGATAAGAGGAAGGGGAAAGATGAAAATGAAAAGGAGGGTGGGTGGGTGGATGTACCATCTGAAAGCCTTCATGGTAGGAACAAGATTGACAAGGTTAGCATATCCCTTAATGTATTCTTGAATCTGCTCCTCAGATATGCCATCTTTGAACTTTCCCAGCAGTATGTGCTTCACTACTCCACTTTTCACTTCCTCCATTCCCTTCCCTGCGTGCGTATTTTCACCTTCCTACTAATGATTCTTCAATTCGGTATTAGTAAATGGGAGGAATTGTGGCCACATACTTTTGTTCAAAATGCTTTTGACCAAAGGGTCATTATATTCAAACTAGTTTTTATTGTTTACACCATATTTTAATTAATTGTAATGAATATTCATCAACTTTTGACATTTTGATATTTATGTCTCTAATTATTTTTGTCGTATTTTTATTATTAATTTTCAATAATTTTCACATATTGTCTTTGATGACGATTTTTATTCAAATATTACGTTCATGTGCATTGAAATGAGGAAAAATTATTTTGTCAAAATTTTGTATTTATTCTTTATTTTTCTTATTTAAAAATACGAGGGGCAAAAAAAATATTTATTCACTCCTAATTATTTTTTTGGACAAAATTCATCATCAATCACAACAATAAGACGTGGAAATTAATAGATTGATAATAAGAATGTGATAAAAAAGTTAAGGACATAAATGCAAAAATGAGCAATAGTTAAATATTTTTATTGCAATTAAAATGTTGTGTAGTTAACAAATAATGTAGTGTAAATATAATTACTCTTAACGAAACTATAATTAAAAATCAAAATAAAAAATTGAATAAAAAGTAAAAAAAGACAACCATATCCTTTACCTTTAAACCTAAAACAACCCTATCTTCTAATTTTGAAATTTAAATCCACCATTTTCTCAACTCTCTCTTTTCTAAATTTTCAAACGAAAGGAAGAGAAGAAATGGCACCAAAGGCGGAGAAAAAGCCAGTTGAGAAGAAGCCTGCTGCCGAGAAATCTCCAGCAACTGAGGAGACTCCGACGAAGAAGAAACCAAAGGCCGGTAAGAAATTTCCCAAAGAAAGTGGCGCCGCGGCAGGAGACAAGAAGAAGAAACGGGTGAAGAAGATTGTTGAGGCCTATAAGATCTACATCTTCAAGGTGTTGAAACAGGTTCACCCTGATATCGGGATTTCCAGTAAGGCTATGGGTATCATAAACAACTTCATCAATGATATTTTCTTCTGGTATTCAAACACGATAATTGGAGACCCAGCATCTTTATCCTTCATTTACTTAGATATTCCTAAGAAGTCTTAAGGCTTGAAGAAGTGAATTCTGATTTTTGTCAAATTAATGATTTTCTTGACAACAATTTGTGTATGCTACAAATGGTAATGAAGGAGAAAAATGCTCTTGCTAAGAGGTTAAAGAGTGCTGAAGCAGCACGATAAAAGATTTGATGAAGAATTGAAACGATATACCACATAAAAGATGACTCGAGAAGAGTTACGGCAATCGCTTGAGGATGAAGTTCATCGATTGACACAAACAGTTGGGTAAACTAAAGGAGAAAAGCGTGAGAATGAGGAACACGTTACTCGGTGTGAGGCATATACTAATGGGATGGAATCCAAATTGAGTTTTATGGAAGTGTATTTTCCTGTACTTTCACAGATAGTGATTAATCATGAAATTTCAATTCTATTGTTAAAAAAAATAAAAAATAATATGTTAGTGTATTTACATGGTCTGATTATCGCCTTTAAGTGCGTATAGAAATTTTGGTTATGCCTCGCCTTTTTTGTTTCCCATTTACATAAAGCTCTGATTATCTCGTGTTGTATGGGATGCATTTGTGTTCAATAAATAAAGTAATTATGCTATAAATTTTCTTCTAAGTGTCTTAAATTGTTTTCCAGGTACTACAATTGACCAGGAAATTGCATATGGCCTGATGTTGTTGGCCTTGGTGCTTAATAATGACCTTGATGTCGTTACGTGTCCAATAGTGACATTGAACTCGTTTCATTGTAGTAAGAAGTATATGTATCAATTTGACATAACAATATTTAAGTTGTTATGATACAAATAACGATATTGAAGTTGTTCTAGTACATTTTTAGCCTGGGCATTCGTCCAGTTGAAACAGAAGCAAATCTGCTTTCACCAAGTGGGCGAACACTCACTCAATCGCCTAGGCCAAATTCACGTGATTTTTTTTTTTTTAAAAAAAATTTATTTCCTTTTCATTTATCAATATTTGAACAATATCACAATACATATATCGATTTGACATAATGATATCTAAGTCGTTATGATAAAAATAACGACATAGAAGTCATTCCAATACATCTAACTTGTGCATTTATTGATTTGACAAAACTACATTAACGTCGTTATAGTAATAATAATGATATTTAAGTTGTTTCAATATAAAATATGTTATAACTACATTGAAGTCGTTTCAGTTAATAGATTATGAGATTGATATCGTTCCGGCTAAAAAAGTCGAATCGAACATACATGGCCACTTGGCATGCCTCCGACATACCTGGAAAGTCCGAAAAAAATTATCAAGTGGGTAGATCCCACTCGAACGACGAAGGAAAGACGAACGTAGTTACTTTATTCCTACCGGAGAACTTCGAAGGTTGTTGACAACATTAGGAACTTTTAATGTAGTCAATACGAGCACGTCCCTCGAATCGATTTGTCTGTTCTCACTTGAAAGTAATACTTATACTAAAGAATGATGCTTCGAGTCAACTGGAGTGCGAAACGATAGTCCAATCCAAAACAGACATTGGGTTCGTTATAGTTCTATCAAAACGATATTTAAGTCATTTTTCAATACAAAATACACTGTAACTACATTAAAATCGTTTCAGTTAATATATAATGAGATTGATATCGTTCTGGCTAAAAAAATTGAATCGAATGTTTACGGCACTCGGTATGTCTCCGACATACCTAGGAGATCTGAAAAAGGTTATCAAGTGGATTGATATAATCGGACGACGAAGGAAAGACGAACGAAGTTACCTTATTCCTACTGGAGAACTTTGAAGGTGGTTGATATCACCATAAACTTCTAATGTAGTCAATACGGGCACGTTCCTCGTATCGATTCGTCGGTTCTCACTTGAAAGTAATGCTTATACCAATAAATGATACTTTGAGTCGACCGGAGTGCAAAACGATAGTCGAACCCAAAAAATGACATTAGGTTCGTTTTAGTTCTATGAAAACGATATGTAAGTCATTTCAATACAAAATACACTATAACTACATTGAAGTTGTTTCAGTTAATATATAACAAGATTAATATCGTTCATGCTAAAAAAGTTGAATCGAAGGTCTACGAGAACTCGGCGTGCCTCCGACATAACTAGGAGGTCCGAAAAGGTTATCAAGTGGGTTGATCCCACTTGGACGACGAATGAAAAGACGAACGAAGTTGCCTTATTTCCACTAGAGAACTTCGAAGGTGGTTGACAACACGAGGAACTTCCAAGGTAGTTGATACAGGCACGTCTCTCGAACCGATTCGTTGGTTCTAACTTGAAAATAATGTTTATACCAAGGAATGATGCTTCGAGTCGACCGGAATGCAAAACGATAGTCCAACCCACAAAACAACATTGTGTTCGTTCTAGTTCTAATAAAACGATATTTATTTCGTTACAATACAAAATACAGGTAGAACTACATTAAAGTCGTTTCAGTTAAAAGGTAACGAGATTTATATATGTAAAATAACGACATCTACATCTTTTTCATAACGATGTTCAAGTCGTTATGGCTAATGTATCAATGTTTAGTAACGAGATTTAAGTTATTATCATAAAAATAACGATATTGAATTCGTTACAGTACATATAATTTGTGCATTTATTGATTTGACAAAACGAGATTGACGTAGTTATTGTAATAATAACGATATTCAAGTTGTTTGTTTACAGAAGAGATTGTTGGAGTTTTTTCATAAATAACCACAATAAATTAAATATTTGTTAAAATACTTGTCATACTTTTTTTATTATAAAAATATTATTTTTTATTTTTATAACAGTTGTTGTTACATTTGTTATTTTAATTATAATAAATATATTATATTTAATATTAATAAAATAACAAATATAATAACAAAGTGTTACAGAAATAAAAACATTATTTTTAAAATAAAAAAATTTAAATTATTTTATATTTTGTAGTATATGATGAAATTATCACGACATTTTTTTACTAGACTTCTTAAATCAAGGCTCCTAAGTAAATCGCCAGTCTTTATCCTAAAATTAGGCCCATTATCAATTACACAACCCAGCCCAAGACCCAAGTTTCTAAAATAGGACCCACCTTCCAACCTCTTATCTCACCCAAAATCCAATCCAAAAACCACACTTCTCCTCTCCATTACGGTTTTGTGCCAACGCTTGTGGATTTTGGTTGAAAGATGGCAACTTTTTCACAGCAATTTGGTGGGTTGAAGTGCCCTCCAATCTCAACTAAGTTCTCCAGCAACACTTCCAAGAATCGTCACTGCACAGTGCTGCCAAGAAAGAGAATTGCCGTGTCAGCTGCAGCAGTGCCCATCACAAATGCACAGACAAGGGAGAGAACGAAGCTCAAAGATATGTTCGAGGAGGCCTATGAGAGGTGTCGTACGACCCCTATGGAAGGTGTTGCATTTACCATTGAAGACTTCCATGATGCTCTTGAAAAGTATGACTTCAACTCTGAAATTGGAACCAGGGTGAGAATTATATATTTTCAAATTCATATACCTACATGTATATGAATGAATTATGCGTATGTATTTCATGAATGCTGAGATAATACTATAAAGATCGAATTTTTTTAGTGAAATTTGGGGATTAATGGATAAATTAGTGAGCTATGTACATATATTTGGGTGTGTGGGGTTTGTTTCTTCTGTATGTGAAATATGAGGGCGTGCATAAACAAGTTTGTCTTTGACGGGGATGAGCTAGAATAAGATGTTGTCTAAACATTTTTTGTACTTTAGACGAGTAATGGTTGTCTGCTCTTGTGAATTTTTCTATTTGTGGTTTTTGCAGATTGATTTTTTGCAGCGAATAACAAATAGAATGTTTGGGTTAGCTTAAAAGCACTTCCAAAAAAGCACTTTATGCTTACCCAAACATGCTCAAAACAATAGACGAGTGAATTCACTTCTGATTTGGAACCATCATGAGAAACATGTGCCTTTTATTTACTTGCTATATTAAAGACCCTTTTTTGGGGTTTTGGCCAATGGATTGAGATGGAATTATGTATCATAAGCGAAATTGGAACCAAGGATAAATTTAAATTATGTATAATTTAGAGATTAAAACATGTAAAATCATATACATGGAATCATAGGGTTCAAATAGATAAGTTGCTAGGAAGAATCATGTCAAACCGAGGGGAAGCCATCTAGATGTTCTACTTTTTTTCAGTTCATTAATACATTTTCTTCTCCATACTTAAAAAGAATTGGGTTCTTCAGTTTACAAGTTGAGTTGAACTGCAAGTTTGATTCTTAAATTTTGAGCCGGGAAGCATGACACGTGCTTGTGCTCATTCTTTTTCTAGCTGAGATTTTGGCTAGGTGAAAGTTGGGCCTTTAAAAGGGATTTTGTGAAAATCTCGAAAAGATGGGTGAATTTGATAAGTATTTTCATATGAGTATTTGGGATGTTTGAATTGGGTTTGTGCTTATTATGTATATGTTCTGTGTTCGTAAAATTGAATTCTCCAAAAGACGTGTTCTTTTGATACTTTCGGTATGTATTTGATTTGCCTATGAAATTATTAGATGATCAGATTGTTGGGCATATTGGTTGAAGCCGAGGGCTGAAATTGAGTGCAATGTGCCTTGTTGTTCCTTGAAATGCATGGAGCTGGGTAATGTATGGGCCAGCTTTGACTATGATTTTCACGAGTGAAACAACAATCAATCTTTTCAGGAAAAAAAATTCTCGAGTTCCATTCTTCAGCAAATTTTGGTAACAATATCATTATCTTATTTGGTGTGGGTTCATTCATATAAGTTGATTATCCATGGATAGTGCAAATAAGATTTTTTATATTGTTATTCGGGATACAAAATGAAGACAAGTTTAGATGCAAAAGTCTGCAGGAAAGGAAGGACTTTACTCTGTCAAGCTTCTTTGTAGTGCGCGTAAAATTACTGCATTGGAGCTATCAATCCAAACATGCTTTGATATCTATATTTGACAACAGAGTATTTGCTTTAAATTCTGTGGAGTACCACAGGCTGATAGCAATTTTCTCTTCTTCTAATATCTTGATAGATTCAATTGAGCTTATGTGTGGAAAAGGAAGGGTAATTTTTGTGAAAGCATTAGCCCCCCTACTATGATATCATCTCTTTCTTGCACACACACACACACAGAGAGAGAGAGAGAGAGAGAGAGAGAGAGAGAGAATTTGTTTTGATTAAGGTGAGTATTTTAGACATACTTTGATAGCATTTCTATTCTTTTTGTAGGTCAAAGGAACGGTTTTTAATACGGATGCAAATGGAGCATTAGTTGACATAACTGCAAAATCGTCAGCATACTTGCATGTGCGAGAGGCGTCCATACATAATATTAAGCATGTGGAAGAGGCTGGCATTTTTCCTGGTTTGCGTGAGGAATTCGTAGTTATTGGTGAAAATGAGGCGGATGATAGTTTAATCTTGAGCCTACGTGTAATTCAGTACGACCTTGCTTGGGAACGTTGTAGACAACTTCAAGCCGAAGATGTTGTTGTAAAGGGTATGGTAGGTAATTGCCAAGTATTAAAATTTGCAAGTGGGTATGATGAGTTGATTGTGGTAGACTATGACACATTTTTTCTGCCACTCTGGTAATATCATATTTTAAAGAGTTTGGAAGTATTAGCCATTAGAATAGCTTACACTGATAATGCCCTGCAGTTATAATCTAATGTGCCTATAAATAAATTTTTATACTTAAAGGTTTTTGTATTAAATATACTACATCTCAAGTTTCTTTGGATTTGGTATGCAGGTTGTTGGCGCAAATAAAGGTGGAGTGGTGGCAGTGGTGGAGGGCCTTCGTGGATTTGTTCCCTTTTCACAAATATCAACAGTTAGTTCTTCATTTGGCTTGCCCATGAATCTTTAAATATAGCCATCTTCTCTCTTGTTCTCTTTCTCCCAATTGAATTGCATTATAAATTACTTACAGTTATCTCCAATTTTTTCCTTCTAATAAGTTACTCCATGTTTTGAAGTGTGCCTTGTACTCCTGCAAAATGTGGTCGTTATAAATCTAAACTTTCACAGAGACTAATTACTTTGTCCTAAAATAATTGATTCTTCCCCAAGGTTGATGCAGAAAATTGATCCCCCTGCCTATTTGTTCATGTGTTGGTTACTTGGTTCTATCTAGTTAAGGAAACCACTTTCTTTTTTAGTAAATATACGAATTCCAGGGTGAATGTGTGATACAATATTGGCAGCTTGCTTGCTCTCATTAGATGTCAAAATTTCTACATTGCTCTCTTTTCTAAAAAAACGTCTGTATCCTTCAGTGACGGAGTGTGCATATGGTTTTAAACGCTGGATCTATTTTACAAGGAGTGCATAAAAGTATTAAAGTGCATAAAAGTATTAAAGATGAAGATAATTATATTGATGCAATAGTAATTCAAAAACTTTTAGGGTTCTTTTCTCCAATTTTGATGTCATATTTTCCCCCTCCGTCATGTGATGTCACTGCAAATCATTTAGGTCTCACTTATTCTTGGTACCTCCCATATTGTGAATAAAAAGCTTATTAAGCATTCTCTTGAACGTGTATCAGAAATCAACTGCAGAGGAGCTTCTAAATAAAGAGCTGCCCCTTAAATTTGTCGAGGTTGACGAAGAACAATCTAGACTTGTCCTCAGTAACCGTAAGGCCATGGCTGATAGTCAGGCACAGCTAGGAATTGGGTCAGTTGTAATTGGCACGGTTCAAAGCTTAAAACCTTATGGTGCCTTCATCGACATTGGTGGAATTAATGGACTTTTGCATGTGAGCCAGATCAGCCATGATCGTGTCTCAGATATTGCTACCGTTCTTCAGCCTGGTGACACTTTGAAGGTGTGTGTATTTACGGTACTGGCTAAACATTTTAACACCCCAAAAATATTGAATATTTGTATACTAAATCTTTCCGTAGGTCATGATACTAAGCCATGATCGTGAGAGGGGCCGAGTGAGCCTTTCTACTAAGAAGTTAGAGCCCACTCCTGGTGACATGATTCGTAATCCTAAGCTTGTCTTTGAGAAGGTATAAATACCTATTCTTATCAATTATCATTTTATTGCAGTTATACTTTCTGCCCAGTTTAGTTGAGCTTTGGCTTTAGTTCTATCTAGAGAAATTTTGAGTAGAAAAGAGAACAGGGATCGTAATGCAGCCATCATCTTGCAATTCAAAGAGCTTGATGATGGTGATGAGTTCTTACTTTTCTTGCAGTCGAAATAAATTTGTAGCTCTGCCCCTGCATATTACTGTGAATTTATGAAATTTGGTGAATGTGTCCTGATAGGCGGAAGAGATGGCTCAGACATTCAGGCAAAGAATTGCTCAAGCAGAAGCCATGGCTCGTGCTGACATGCTCAGATTCCAACCCGAGGTAAGTTCAATTTTTGTTTTTTCTTCTCTGTGTGTGTGTGTGTGTGTTTGAAGATTTACTTGGTCCAGTGGTCTTCAGTCCGAAGGATAAGGAGAGTAAGAAAGTCGAACCAAAAAGTGATCTGGAGTTTTCTTCTAAGTTTGCTGCTAAAAATTCTTTTTTTTCCCCTTAAAAATGCTGAATTTTTATCAAAAAGGTTAGAAATACAATAAAGTGGTAGGGATTTTCGTTTCCTGTGTCAGTTATTTTCATTTGATCAAAATAGCAAAAGGGCATGCATTGTGACTTATGAGGTGCTGAAGTTCTTAAGATAAAATCCCACATCAGTTATAGATAAAATAAGTGATTAACATATAAGAATTCGGGGTAATCCTCCTTTTAAGATGGAACACAAGACTATAGAAGTATATCATGGCTTCAATGTGTTGGAAGGTCATTCTCTAGTGTGTTTCAAAGCACAAAATGCAGTCATATCACAATAGACACTACAAGGATTTATCCATCGCTATGGCCTATGAAAATGAATTCAAATTAGATTCCCACTTAGTTAATGCATATTTGTGAAGTTGATCTTATTCTTCCCTCCTTTTGCAGAGTGGATTGACCCTCAACTCTGATGGGATCTTAGGACCTCTGACTTCAGACCTGCCTGCAGAAGGTTTAGATTTAAGTGATATCCCCCCGGCTGAAGAATGATTCATGAAGTCGCACCTGCTTTCATCGTTTATCTTACGACGATTGTAACAAAAGGTTTTTTAGCCTATGAGCTCTCTGTAGTCTGTAGATTATAGTCTCAGTCTTGTCATTATCGATATCTCCATCCCACATTATTCATTTTCCTCCACATCTGCATTTAACGCTTGTCTTCTATCAAAATCAATAACACAAGAATGTTTAATGCAATCGAGTGCTTATGGCAATGACATCCGGAAAAATACTACTCTCTCCTTCTGTCAAAATCAATACACAAGAAAGCTTAAGCAATCGAGTGCTTCAAACAATGAGATTCTGGCTATATTCAGCTGCCTCAACACTTACATGTAGCCTGAATTTCTACTTTTGAAGAAACAGTAACTAAGAAGCTCATCAAACACGATAGTATTCTATATTAAGGCTGTGTAGAAAAAAAGAACTGCATCGAATGTTAACTATCTCTACCGGTAAATTTCTTGAATACAGACTCCCAGATTGTGTAAACTTTTGTGCGGATACATACAATATCCCAGTCCTTAACATGAGTATCTTCATTTTTGACTGCCTATCATAGTAGTGAAGGTGTCATTCAACATATGAGGAACACTATGAACAAAGCTAAGCTAGCTATCTCCCCTGTTTGTTTTCTTGCTTTTCTTCTGCTTTTGCTTAAGCTGAGTGAGGCCAGCCGATGAAATCTTCACATTACCAATAATAGCAGCAACCAGCTCAGGATCTGTGCAAGCCTTCATTAATTCCTTCTCTCTGCTTGTTGCCTCCGGAAGGTGATTAAATAAGTTCATGGCTGTCTTTGCCGCTGCATAAAAGTAGTAGCTACAGTCGATACGAATTGCTCACAGAAAAAAAAATTGGCAAACTAATCAATAACAACGGAAACAGAACAAGACAAGGAAGAAAGTTTAAAAGTCCCACAAGCGATAACAGTTTCTGTTCAACATGACCAACAAAATAAAAACGCATTTCTGAGGTTCTTTGACAATGGCAAGTAACAAAATCTATCTTGACAAGAAAAAACTACTTGATATAAATACCTTTTCCTTTCTTTACTGTTCCTGGAATTATCTTGACACGATATTTATATGATTGTAGAGCACTGTAAGGACCACAGACAGGTACTGCATACAATAAGACATCGTTAGGCAGCGGATTTCCAGTCAAGTAATCCACATCATTTAATTTCCCTTTTTCTTCTTCACCAATCTCGTGAATATCATCTTCTTCCATGGTCACCCTGTCCATCTCATTGGCAGCCTTATCCCCCCCACTACTTGCACTATTAAGCACCATTTCATCGGAGTGTTCTGGACAATCTCGAGACAAATGACCCGCCTTCTTACATTTGTAACATATTTTTGGAGCATCTCCAGTTTCTGCAAATGAGGGGGGAAATATTTGCATCGTATTACCATCAAAAGAAGTACTTCCTTAGGAAAAGATTGACAGAAGCATAAATGCATAAACACCAGGAAAATGAACATGCTTGTATAAATGACATCACCTCACATTTCAGCATAAAATATCTTGGGCTGGTTATGCATTATGGATCAATTATCTACTCACTAGAGCATAATGCGCAGATACAATAATCTAGACCATAATCATAGTTCTCAATTATTTGGACATATAATCGGGCCATTTAATCTGCTGACTAATACCTTTGGCACAATTTATGTTCGTTCAAAAATCTTATACCAATGTATATACTGAAACCTAATATGCTCTTTCATAAAATCTAATACCATCAATTTTCTAAAATATTCGTTCAAAAATCTAATACAGTCAATTTTCTAATTCAATCTTGAGTTGCACAACCAGTAAAGATGAATAATTTCCAACATTATTTGGCAATATAAAACAAATGCCCTTTCTGTACCAAGGCAGTGCACTTTTTTTCCCGAGGCAGCATGCAGCATTGTCAGACCAAATAAAACACCGAGAAAAAAATATTAATTTCAGCAACTAAGTGATTAGCAAGTGAACGGACATAACTATTTTTTCTTTATTCATATTTATAGCCAGAATCTTACTGGTAGTTGGTGCATTTCCTTGTCCTGCAGTGGCCTTTTCATCCTCAGACTTTTCATTGTTATTTTTTGATCTCCCAGCAGGCTGCAGATTAATTGTAAGGTCAATATACCAGCAACTTATAAGGCACCAATAATAAGATTACTTGTCCTGTATCTTTGCAAGTTATTGATGACCACACTTCCTTCTCTTTTGGTATAACCAAAACCTCAATTCACAGGGAGACTGGGAGCTTTCTAACATCACTTATATCTATATCCATATTAGACTTTTTTATAGCTCGTTTTTCAGATTAATTGTAAGGTCAATATACCAGCAACTGATAAGGCACCAATAATAAGATTACTTGTCCTGTATCTTTGCAAGTTATTGATGACCACACTTCCTTCTCTTTTGGTATAACCAAAACCTCAATTCACATGGAGACTGGGAGATTTCTAATTCCACTTACATCTATATCCATATTAGACTTTTTTATAGCTTGTTTTTCAGAATTTTTTGGGTCACAATAAATAAGTTCAAATTATCTTTGTATTTGATAGAATCTTACAATACTACGGATTTTAACAATTATCACTCGGCAATACTTACAGCCAACAGAGCAATTCGGATGCTTCGCTCCTCCTCATCTTGATCTGCGTACTTCTCCTTTATCTTCTTCAGTTTACCTCTCTGTCCACGGCTAACTTTGGCACCATTTGGCTTTGAATTAACATTTTTATCAGGGTGACTTGCAGTGCCACGATTTTCTTCCACCTCTTCTTTTTCATGGTCAACCGGAGCACCTTCAGTATTATCTTTTTTAGCACTATTTTCTTCCATCTCTTCTTTTTCATTATCAATTGGAGCACCTTCAGTATTATCTTTTTGACCCTTCTTGAGCTTTCTTCTTTCAGCTTTGGAGATATAAGGTTTATCTCTCTTTGTTTGCTCCTTGGTTTGTTCTTCCACTGGTTCCCCTTGAGAAGCCTGGAGTCCATAGTTTTTGGCAGATGCAGTAGCAGATCCAAGCTCAAGAGCTCTATCAATAAGATCATCCAGTTGTGATGTTAAAGCAGCAGTGCTTTTCCCAGAACCTTCAGATACTTCATCACCATCATTGTGATTTGTTGAAGTAGTAGCTTCAATTGATGAGACATGTGAATTACTAGATTTATCAATAGAAATATTGAAAGATTCTGAATAAGAATCCTCTCTGGTTGGTCTTTCTGTTAACAATTCCATGGTGCTCAGTGATTCTAATGCGACTTTTTCATTCACTTCCTTTTCAGAATCAGAACCAGAATCAGATACTTCTCTGAAAGGTTCAGTTTGCTCATTGTCGTTCATTTCTTCCCCTTCACCTCTTACCCTCCTTTCATTCAAATGAGATCCCAAGGAACTCTCATCTAAGCGAAATAAAATTCCAAAACCCATAGTGAGGGGGTGTGGTGGAAGAAAGTTCTTTTTACCACGAATCATGAAGCTACCAACTGTGAGATATTCCCCCGTGGGAGCTGTTTTACTGACTTGGTGAGGGTACACCCACCAAGCACTTGTCACAATTTTTGAATCCCAAGCCTGGCTATGGCAGACCTACATAACAATGTACACTGTGAATTTGCTTATCCTTCCATTGCGAAGGTGTGATCATACACAGAAATAATATAATTACAACTCACTGTGAAACATCCTGTTTGGTTCAAAGTGAGAGGGGGTACAGCGGATTCGGGCTTGTGATTCTTTATCACAGTGCTAGAAGCTCCATGAAGATCTGCATGGACATACCTGTAAATCACAATGATTGATCATTACCCTGATGATATAACAGTTCTCTATCTCACATGATGAAATACAGTATACTCTTTGATTTTTGGTTTTGTGGACAAGACAGGGCAGGGGGGAGATGCTGGGGATGAGGAGTAAATAGAAACCATTTAATACCACCACGAGCCAGTAATTTTTCAGTCAGTAACTAAAGGCCGAAGGTATTCTGTGCACAAAATCATTCAAAGATGAAAATCAGAAAAAAATAATAATAATAATAAATAAAAGCCACAATAAGCATTTAAGCAGAGAGATAAGATCCATATAATTCAATCAATTCTAAAATCCAATTTTTTTCTCTCTCATGAATAAGCAGCAACACATTTATATGGAAATATATCATTTCCAGCTTCAATCAAGTCCACAAGTAAACACCAGAACAAAACATGAAATGAATAACGGAGAAGCTATTCATGGATGAGAAAGAACATCCTGAACTGAAGTAAGAGAGGTAACATCCTTCCGATGACTGAACATTACCCAACTAGTATTTTGGTATCATTTTTCAGTTGTGAAAAGTTCCTCAAAATTGTAGAAGTTTTATCTAAACTTCTTGATATCAAGTTTAAACACACGATACCCCATAAAAAATCGCAAAAAAGAAAGTCTCTGAACAATTTACTCACAGATCTCCTTTAGACATATAACGTTTGACTATCATCTCGTTCTGTTGAGCATCACGTCCACTAATAACCAGATAATTCTCACTGCTGATGAACCAATTGAATTTTTCAAACCAATGAACTTTGCGCATGTGTGAAATTGTGGCTATTGTTTTCTCCTGCAAATTGCATATATGGGAAGTATTAGCACCTCAAAAGGATAACAATACAGCTCAAGGAGATGTATCAGTATTGTAAACAAAATTCTAAATAATTTAGTGACAATAAGTAACATCACAGTGACCTTCCCTTTATTAATTTTATGGATTTCCAATTTTAGAACTTACATCCCAACTAGGACCTAAATATGATCTCCCAAAGATGCTATGGAAAACAATAATTACTTATTTGTTCATCAGTATCAAGCCAATTAGCATATTGAACTTCGACCACAAAATATTTATCCTTATTACAAAAGAGTAACAACAGCACTTCTTCAAAGAAAATTATACTAAAATAAAATTGTATTCCTTCATTATGGCAAAGTAAAATCTTCCTTCACTATTTCCCAATGATTATGAAAAAATGATGCCATGTTGAAACCACCGGGCCTAAGTTTTCCTTATCCATCCCAAAATTGTTTCTTTATTTCTTCCTCTTCAAAAGGTTTCTCCAGCCTGGGCTCCTGCCCTCTCAAATCAGAGACCACCTAAGACTCAATCACCAAATGTTTATCAACTTCGCAATGAAAAATATCCTATAAAATCTGTGATCTTTCATTCAATTCTTCCAGGATCTCCAATAATGTATCCTGAATCAAGCTCAAATTCCTCAATGATGTTCCCCCTACTATTGCTATTTTCCACTTCACGAAAAACTTGGAATTACAATTGCCTTTTTTCACCCATTTTAATTCTCTTTTGCTCCCAACTTCCCTTAACAGAATTTCTGATGCTCATTTTCTCAGTTGAACTCTCCTTAACATCCAAACCTCATCCAAAACTCTGCATTTCTCAATCCCCTCTAGTAATCAGGTTCCTTCAACATTGAACTCTTCCTCAAGGACCTCAACCTTATGTTATATATGACATGGTCAAAAGATTAAACAAGCACAACACTCCAAAAATTTTGAAAATCAAATGAAGAAAACCACCAAAAAAGGGAAACAAAAATGAGTGTCGCATTAGTTCCTTAAAATGAGGCTAGAGGTTCTCTAGGACGTAGCTGCATGAACACAGATATATCAGTTCAAATTGATGTCAAGAAGATCCACACACATGAAAAAGAAAGGAAAAATCTAGGCAGAATGGCGGATTAGTTGTCTAAAATGTCACTTGATCATTGTTTTCTTATCTTCCAAAATCTTTGCATCAGGCAGCAGCAAAATTCCATTTATGAATGGATTGGTACCTGAGCTAAACGGGGTTCATATGATTCGAAATGAAACATCATAATTTAGTTTTCATAAAAAACAAAAAAAAGTTATACTAGTATCCCAACAAATAGAGTCAAAAGTGAACAAGTCACTAAATTATTCAGCTACCTGTGACAGTTGTTGACGGGACTTTCTCTCAGCAGCCTTGAAAGCCTTCTCATGTGCTGTAACAGTCTTCTCCTGTTTACTCTCCTGTCTCTTCTTCATTTCATAATACCTTCGAGCATTCGCATGGGCCGAAAGTGCCAGATCAACTTCTACCTAGAAATACGAAACCGCAAAATACATGCTGAGCATTGCTTGTTCCAAACATTAGGTTTCTTCATTTTCCCCTTTCATGAAGTAGAAATATAGACGCAAGAGCATGGGAAGTTTCACTCAGTTAAGCCTATTGTCAATCATACAGCCAACAATTGTTAATTTTGTCAGAGTAATCAAAATCATAGTTCAAAACCTCAATAAAGATGAGACACAATATTTGTATGATTGCACTTGCTTAACTTCATGCACATGAGCATATTGCTTTCAATTGTTTAAGTACACGTAATACAGCTTCATAATTTTGAAATGTGACGGATGTCGAGGCAAAAGGTGAGAACTCCAAATTCATGCTGTACCTTGTCCACAGGTTGTGTTTTCTCATCATCATCCATCTCATCAAGATTGTTGCTCAGGAACAGTGACATGCAATTTTTTTCAAGGTGAAGCTTGTCAATGAGGCCAGCAACAGGGTTTCCAGATTTCTTCTCTTCTTTCACCATGCGTGCCAGATCATCCCAGCTCATACCATTTGCAAGAGCTACACGAACCGCTAAGATGGCAGCATCTACATCTTCTAAGTTATATTCTATCAGTTCTGCCATTCTAACACACTGTTCAACCTCTCTCCTCAGTGCATGTACACGACTTTCCTGTAGCATTAAGTAAAAAGCATTTAATGCTAGCAGCAGCATTCATTATCGACCCCATGTAATGCAAACACTTGGCTAAATTAGTTTCAACACACTTCTTCAGAATTTAGTTCAATTTTTAAGATATACTTAAGGATGGAAAAATGCCCCCAGCCCCGGCCCCGGCCCCGGCCCCGGCCCCGACTCTTATTCTTTATTTTATATTTTAAATTATTTAAAAACATTAAAAATATATATATTAAATAAATAAGTAAACGGGGAAATGGGGCGGGAAATGGGGATATTTTAATAACCGCCCCGCCCCGATATCCTGACTTAAATTCAATCTTAAACACAATGATAGATAAAATAAGTGCTACCTAATAACCCATCCACACATTTCTCAGTCATAATTCAAAACATAAACGAAGAGGAACAATTTCGAACTTTTTCATAAAGAAATTTTAGATGTGATGCACCTGATCAATCCGTATTTTACTAAGCTTCTGCATAGCAGAGCTCTCTTTAGTCTTCTGCTGTTGTTCAGAACGCTGACTCTCAATTTTACTGTAGAATTCATCTAGTGCAGCATCAAATGTTTCAAACTTGGTGGAATCTCTTGATTTGAACTGATTCAGCAACAGTGGGCAGAATTCATCATAGATCTGGACAAGTGAAAAAAACACTGTATCAACATCGACATTCATCATGAGATGTACATCTACATGCATCCTTGAGTGCATAAAAATAGATAGCTGATGATGTCAAAGGTAACCTGCTCAGCAGTTCCTGTTTCATACATGGAGTCATTCTTTTTACCAGAATTCTTTTGCTGCATTAGGATGTATCCTTCTGGAACTTTCTCACCAGCTATAACATCTGCCAGCCAGTCTTCAAACCTTGCAACAGCTTCAGCCAGAACCCGGATGGTATCATCTTCCAATTTGAAGTCCTTACCAATTTTTGTGCTTGGAATCAAACTGGCATCTAATAAAATATGTTCTGATAGTGCAGGGCCATAACCCAATGCTTCCCCAAGAACAACCTTCAGAGTTGCCTGCTTGGCACGAGCACCATCACTTCTATTCGACTCATTAGGCTTCCTGCTCTTTTGGCTGCCTAACTTCCCTTTAGGCACACTGGAATTATTTCCCTGTTCATTACTATCTAGACCCTCACCTTTCCCAGATTCCAAAGAAGATGTTAGGGCTTCCCACAACTTTTCTCTAGTTGTACGCTCAAAAGTTCGGCTTATTTCAACTGGATAGCGATGGCGTGACATGATTGAGATTCCTTTATCATCATCCCTGTTATTAGTAACAGTTGGCATACAAAAACACTTCAAAATAATAAAGTCCAAGAGATGCAGCTGATAAATAGAAGCATATGTTGCGTAGCCAATGAAGAAAAAAGATACTAGGATTCACCTACCTGTGAGACCGCAAGAGAGTCAGGACAATGTACTCGGAGTCCGTGAGAAGAATATTCCCTTGGGCATACAGCTCCAAAATTACATAGTGAGCATTAACACCCAATCCAAATTGGAAGAGTATTATCTAAACACAAATATCAAATTCAAAGTTATGATATCTTTTTTACAAGATGATTATTTCTTAATCAACGAAAAAAACAGAAGGCTAATAGACATACCCTGTCATATCCAAGTTGTTGCACATCCTCGAGCCTTCTTGTTCGTATGTGTTTCCGTAATTTCAGCGTAAAGCCGGATGGAGTATTGCTTTTGTCCCTGTCAACCATAAACAAAATCTCTATATGTTCAGAAGATACCCATTTCACTTCCCAATCACGATTTTTTCCTTTGTTTGTCTTGTATATATACCTTTTATTGGTCGAAGCATATCACATTTCAACCATATTAAGCTTTTTGCCTAAACAATAAACTCAGAAGCCCTTGGTTTCTCCTTTAGAAACCATAAGGCATTCACCAAATTTGCTCAAAATTCAAGTCTTGTCTTTCAACTTCCTTAATATTTCATTTTTTTGTTGTTATACTGATTAACACAAAACTTAAGTTGGACAAGTACTAAATCAAAATCATTGTTTACGTGAAGCTTTCATTAAATGCCTCGAAACTTAAGCCTTGGATGCCAATATGCCATTCATCAAGGCTTTGCCTTGATTTACAGAAACATTCACCACAGGGCACTCACTTGTCTTCCCTTTCTGGGCTTTTATTACTAGCCTCAGCTTTTTGGACTAGTTCTTCTATAGCCTACAAAGTTTTAAGGATTTTTTTTAGGTTACTCTAAACACAACCCAATCTTGGGAACTAAAAGGGGGAAAAAATTAAAGAGAAAAATAGAAATGGAGAATAGACAAGACAGCAAGTGAAGCAACCGTGCCCTTACCTCCTACAACTAAAGTGCCATAAACCCTCTCCCAAGTGAAGTTGCAACAATTTGCGACATCTTTTTATTTCTTCATATTTCTATTGTTGTTGTTCTTCGATTTTCGTATTCCATTTTCTGCTTTTGTGGGGAAGGGGTAGGGGAAGGGGAAGGGGAAGGAGAAGGCTTTGTTGAAACAGAATGGGAAAGCAGGTGATAGGAAAATCAAATATGCTGATAGATTGTATCTTTAGTTCTAGTAGAGTATATTTTTTATATGGATTATGATTCATTACAAGTAAATTAACGCCTCAACCCTTATAAAGCAGAGAATGAAGGAGATTTCTGGAAATTATACCGAAGATAAGCAGTGGTATGCAATCTGACACCACTTTCCATCAAAAGCAAGACCTTTTCGCTCTCCCCCGACTCCGTAACTCCACTGCTATTCATCAGCTTAAACACATAAGTCTGCAATATATTTTCATATGCATATCAATTCATATAACTACAATTTACACAACACGAATATTTCTTCTCAAAACATATAGAAATTGAAAAATGCTCAATTAATTATAATACGATACAATGAAATATATAGAGGCGTGCATTTACGGATGGATACCTTAGGAGAGAGGTCGTAGACGTTAGAGCAGCGCATACCGATTAGGCGACGGAGGCACTTAACCTCAGCCGCCACGTCAGCAGTGTTCATTCGCACTTTCACCATTTTTCTTGAACTCAAATTTTATCTCAAGCTAGATGTTCAACCAAAATTAATTGTGTGAGAGAGATCAATGGAATTTGTGTGTGCGTATTTACGTATGTATATAGCTTTTGATTACAGCTTCTCTTCTGAAAATGAAAATAGGGTATTTTTTTGAAAGAGCAGTCAAAGCACACACCTTTTTGGGCTTTACTTAATATCTTTTTGAGTTCTTTTTTAGAAAAAGTTTCCACTATTCTTATCATATTATCATAATAACTGAAAATCCCTCAGACACTAAATGGTCCATAAATCCTTTAGCAACAATCAAACAATTAACCCCCTCAACGTCGGTTGCAAATTGAAAAACCCCCAAGTCCAAAAAGTTACTTCTTCTTCTAAATTTCTCCACTATAATCTTGACTTTCATCATTCATTTTCAGTGGCCCAAAAAAAGGAATTGCCATCGATAGCCAAATGTTCGTGCTGCAAATTCTTCATTAATAATATATTATCCTCTCTTTCATTCTTTGATCTATACATGACATTTGCAATTTGTATTCATTTTTGTAAATTCGCTTTTGTTTTGTCTACTCGAATTAATGCTATTCATATGAAATAGTGGAGTTGAGAATGCACATGCAGTAGTTGTAGGTGGTGGAATGTCATAACGACTGTAGTCGTGTTGACACAGTTTGACTACTATTGCAGCTTAGTTGAGGTCGTTTGAAATACAATTTTTAATTTTTTGAAAAACAAAATTTTTATTTAGATTACATATAAAAAGTTTAAATGAATTGCAGGAATTGACTCAGCAGTATAGATCGTTGTATTTTATTTTGGTGAATTTGTTATGGAGGATCAATGCAAGTGGAATTGAAAACGGGGTGATAGTCATGTTGTGGTTGGACTTCAAATTTCTACAGAGATTTCATATAAAAAGTTGTATGGTAAATTACTGGATCTGTGCAATGTTGACTCTTCATTGCATGAATTGGAGATGAGGATTTTTCTACCTGGTGATGCACTGTTTACGGAGCCAGTCCAGAGCCAGTCCAGATTACATTAGACAAACATGTGCACTAATATGTAGGAGGTCTTACTAAACAAGGTCAGCCTCGTCCCATTTACGTAACCTGTGTGAGCAGAGGTCAAGCAAAGTTTTCACACGGAGCAGTTAATGATCAATCTCATGCAGTCGAACTGGGTGAACTAGAGCGTGCAATGGAAACGAAGACATTGTCATTCAACAATGTACAATCATGACAATGTACAATCATAAGAGAATGACCATTGGGATGACTCGGAGATAGTTCTAGAAAACGATGTACGATTGCAAGCCAACGACAGTATTAAAGTGGATCAAAATGCATATGATTATCAAGATGGGATGGATTGGAAATTCTCAGAATACTGCCTGCTATACCTTTGGACCTGAGGTGGTCGAGGACAATCAGTTCACAAATGAGCAGCTTATGATTTTATCTTCACCTGTTACAACGCATGCGATTCTTGTGGATGAAAATGTGACAGATGACAAAGTCTTTAAGTTAAAAAAAGATCTGAAGTTGAAGGTGCACATGCTTGTAATGAAGTAAAACTTCGAATTCAAAGTGAAGAAATCAAACAATAGGACATACATCATTGTTTGCTTCGATTAGAATTGCAAATGGCGTTTGCGAGCAACGAAGTTCAAACAATCTGATTACTTTAAAGTTCGCAAATACAAACGTAAACATAATGCTCTCTGAGCATTCTCGGCAATAATCATAGACAGGAAAGATCGTGGGTTGTTGGGAGATACATCATACCAAAGTTTCTAAACCCAACACGTTGTACAGACCAATAGATGTCATTAATGAGGTGCGAAATGAATTCGGGATAGTCTTGAGCTATCGAAAGGCATAGAATCTAGAGAATTTGTCTTTGTAGATCTAAGGGTCCGTTTGATTGCACCGTTTTCCATAGAAAATGTCACATCCGAGAAAAATAATGTCACATCAGAAGAAAATATTTTTCTACTTTGGCTGTTTGATACAAGGTATAAAAAGAAAATGAATTATATGGTACAATCACTTGAAGCATGAATTTGGCCATTTTGATGAAAAATATTTTCTCGCCATTTTGGTAGTTTCTATTTTCCTTTTTACATGAAATTTTTTTTCTTAATGTCACATCCGAGGAAAATGTTTTCTATTTTGGCTGTTTGATACAAAGGTGGCAAATGAAAATGAATTATAGGATACAACCACTTTAAAGTTGTTTTTGACCAATTACATGGAAAATATTTTCTTATGGGTTTGGTGATTTTTATTTTCCAACTTATATGGAAATTTTTTTCTTTTCCACATTTGCCAATCAAATACACCCTAAGAGGTTCACCTGAGATAAGCTATGCCAAATAGGCCTCGTATGCCCACAACTTGTCCATTACCAATCCTAGCATGATAACACTTCTACATATTTATAGTGATGGTAGATTCCTGTATTTTTTTATGGCTCTCGTACTTTGTATTCGTGAATTTCACAATTGCACGCTGCCAGTAATTATTGTAGATGGAACCTTGCTGAAAGAAAGATATAAAGATACACTGATTGTTGCTATTTGTCAAAATACGAACATTCAGATACATCATATTGCATGGAGAACAATGGATTCGGAGAATGATGCGTTATGGAACTGGTTTTTTACACATTTAAAAGGAGTAACTAGTGACCTATCAATCTTGTTTTGATATCTGACCATGGCCAAAGTATCATCAATGGCGTCCAAGATGTATACCCGAACACGCACCATAGCCACTGCATCCATCACATAAAAGGCAACTTGAAGCTGAAGTCGAAAAGTTCACAGGTTTTAACACTGTTCAGGAAAGCGGCGAAGGCTTATAATGTGGAAGAGTTTGAAAATTATTTGATTCAAATTAAGGATATACATAAACTGTGTTGCACTATTAATTGCGGTAATCTATTTTAATTTGCATTGTTAATGTCCAACTTCAAAACTGTGTTGCAGGGGTGATTGTGGTGTTTACACTATCAAATACATAGAATTATTGAGCATCAGTAAATAGGGTTGACAAAAAAGCTCGTGGGCTCGCCCCATAAAAGTTTGGCCCAGCTCGGGCTCGTCGAGGGAAGAGCACGAGCACGAGCATGAGCTAAGGCCGAGTCCAAAGAAAAAAAAAGGACCGAGCTCTCGGCCCGTAGCTCGTGCAACGGTCACGATTAAGTGACCATTAGCCAACGGTCACACCATTTTTATTTATTTTTATTTTTTAATTTCATTATTTTCCTTTCACATTTCAATCTCTTAGGGTGTGTTTGATTCAAATATTTTCCATGGAAAATGTCACTTCCATGGAAAATCTTGTCAAATCCAACACTTTTATTTTCCCACTTTGTTGTTTGATTGGCACATGGAAAAGCAAATATATTTTCTAGGTACAAGTATTTAAAGCATGGATTTGCCTTCTTTCTTGGAAAAAATTTTCTTGCCTAGATAGTGGAATTTATTTTCCCACTTCCATGGAAAATATTTTCATTTTCCACCCTTTTTCCATGCTACCAATCAAACACACCCTTATCTCTTATTCAATTATATACTCAATCTATTAATAATTCTCAAATTTCATTCTCTCAATATTAGTGTTATAATTAGTATCTAATATCTAATATCCAGAAAAAAAATGAGGGTTTTCAATCTTTAATTTTCAACATAAAAGATTCTCGATATTGTATTTCTTTCTCATTTTTAAAACTTAAAATAAAAATAAAAATTTAAGGACCAAGTCGAGCTCGTGGGCAGCTCGGCCCGTTTGGCCCACGAGCTCGTGGGCCGAATCGAGCAAGCATTTTGTGGACGAGCTGAGCTCGGCTCGCTCCTTTGGGCGAGCCGAGCTCATATTTTATGGGCCGAGCGAGCTCGGCTCGGCCCATTGCCATGCCTATCGGTAAACAAGCATAGCTAGTTAACGGCTTACACATGCAAAAATGGAGGAAAAAATTAGCCGTTGAATTATACATATTTTTTCATGTGTTTTGGTTTTTGATTTTGATATGTTGTTACCTGGTTTAAATACTGTAGATATCAGAGTTGGACAGTTGTAAAAGTTGGTTAAGACGTACATTTCAGGTTGATAGTCGTTCAAACGATACTGACATGTGTAGTTCAAGAATAACCCATGTAGTTTTAGAACACGTATTCGTCTCAAAACAGCAATACTAGTTTTAGACTTTTCTGAACGTACTTTGCCAGATCTTTTTGTAAGTTGTAAGTACTTGTAGGATTTAAACTCTTGTTGGTTAATTATTACTGTATTGGGATCCAGTTTGTCGATGAGATTTTACTTATCCAAATTCATTCAATCTTTGTTGTCACTGCAGTTGGATCCTTTAGGAATGAAAGCTGCCAATGATGTTATTGAAACAGAAATCAATGAAACAACTGTGCAAATAATTCATATAATAAATTGACACCGAATATTGGAGTTGTATGCAAACGTTAAATCTTGTTTTCATTGTTATGTTACACAGTTTTTGCTACGACCATAATTGCGTAAAACTCTGATAATAAATTGATGTTTCTCTAGTAAAAAAACAAATAAGGGATTCATTCGAGCAGATTTAAAGGATACAAACAACCTTTTTGCAAAAACTACTTTTCATTCAAAATAAACCACCATTCATTAGAAGAAATACTGATAAACCACCATAAACAATATTTTTCCAAAAATTTATAAAAATATTGTAACAACCATCTAGACTACTTAAAAGAAATAACAACTAAAACAACAATTATTCAAATTGGACAAGTGACCAACATAAATCCTCTTCCCCCGAATGCTCAATCATCTACATTTTCCCCCATCTGCTCAATTTCTTCCTCTATGTCTTCGGCATCCAAACAGCAAGACTAGATTTCATTGAAATACTCAGAATGGTACAGAAACATGTCATGCAAGGCTTCTACTTTCCACAACACAATGGTGGGTATTCTTGAACTTTCTACTGGCGGCCATAGAAAGACATCGAATATACGTTCGTCCAACTGTACCTTAATTGTGGCCAATGAAACATGAGGGTTGAAGAAGAAAAGTCAAAATAATCCCTACCACCAATGGACACTCTTACAACATTGTCAAGACGTTTTTAAGTGAGAGAGATGGACGAATTGGTGGCACTGAAATAATTTTGGTACCTCTGTATAAGTGAATGCGCTAGAGGCTCCCTGGGGTTAAATTGGTTGGAGAAGAGGTTATTTGGATGTCATCGATATGATAGAAGAAGAGCAGAAGGCAAAACCAATAGAAAGCGATGATAAAAAAATTGCATAACATGCCAAAGTTATAGCACATAACATAGCAAACCAAGAGTCATTAACACATCGGTAAGGAGAAAAGTGTTAGCGCCTCAGTGACTATTCAAATTATTATTATTTACCAAGTGTCATTCACACAAAGGGAAGGGGAAAAGCCTCAATGACTCAGTGACTATTCAAGTTATTTACCTCCATATTTTCAAATGCGTAAAAAATGATAATAGATATTTAAAAACGATTATAGTTGTTCCATAATGACTTTCATCATTTCACAAATCGTTCTTAACATCTAGGATTTTCCATAAATCACACGTTCAACAGACATCCAAAATCAGAAGCAAATGCATATAGCTACCATTACCCATGAAATTCTGACTTAGACAGAGATAAACAGTAAAAAAAATTCTACATAAATTCTGAAAAATCAACAACAGATAATCAATCTACGTCAGCCATACAAATTAGAATCACATCCTTCTTCGTGCTTGAATGATTGACGAAAATGTTGTCGAATTTGAATATTAGCGATGTTACAATTTGCCCACTTGTTTGGATGGGTCTAACATCGTGAGGAAAGAATGAATGTCAATTGGATAGAGAGTGGGAGTGGAAGTAAAATCACGTTCAAAGGCGAAGGCAAAATGGGAGTACACAAATTACACAATTTTTAACTATTTTTTAAAATTTTCTAAATCTGGTCAAAGACCTTAAAAGTTCAGGGCGCAGGTGACCCGGCCTTCTGCGATGATTTCCACTCTGAAAATGGGGTTTATGGGGAAATGTTTTTTATTTCTTATTTTGTATGCTTTAAACGGGTCACGAGTCACGAGTCCTTCCACTTGATTTAATTATGGGAAAATAAAAATATACGCCAAATGTTATTGACAACATAGTTATCAAATCTGGTAAATTGCACGATTCATCCCTAACTTTTGAGAAAATTAATAGACTTACCACCAACAACCCTTTTTTATCTAGTTTTTGTCTCCAATCTTTGAGAAATTTGCTGACTTCATCCCTATATGAGATTTCTATCCAAAAATTTGTTTAATTTGTCTAAATTGACAGTCTTACCCTTTACGTAAATAAACAAAAATAAAAAAATATAAAATGACCAAAAAAAGGAAAAATAAAAATAAAAATAAAAAATATTTTCCTCCACCCTATCTGCTCCCCAACCACCCTCCACCACCCCTACTCGTGTAACCAGGGGAAAACACCATTGGTTTTCATAGGAGCGGGGGGTAAAAATCGCCTGGTATTTTGTGTAATCAGAGAAAAAATTATCAAGATGAGAGGTCGACAATGAAGCTGAATTAGGAAAAAAGAAGGAGCAGGAGCAACTAATTTCAAAAAAGGAAGGCATTTGAATTAGTTAACTATATGACAACACCTTTAAGTTACACACACTTCTTTTTTTAATTAATTTTGTTTGATCACGCGTTTGTTGTAAGTTGGTATATAGCCACTGTTTTAAAAAATTCGTTAAACGACGCAACTTTTACTTTTAATCACACTTCGCTCTCGTCTTACCCTTATCTTACCCTCGTTTAGGCCCAAAAAACTTGAAATTCAACATCTACGCTTTGTCACATTTTACGCTTTGTAGAACACTATAGCACATGAATATAGAAAAATGGTTCACTATTTTGATTGCCACAGTGCTTGGTTACTCTCATTTTCATTATTTTTTATCTTATTTGAAAATTGAAAGTTGCATCAAACAACAAAAGAAAAGAATATATTCATCGTATGCAACTATGTTGCATTGTCAATTAGTCCAATTCCAATCTGTTTTAAACAAATATATCAGAAACAATAATAAGACAGCATTTGTTGAAGAATCACTCGTGGATACATTCATATTTCATCACCAATTTACATCCCACAAGTTCAGTGAAATAAAAATACAGCACAAGTCCCCACAAATGAAAATAATTATAACGACTGAATAAGCAGAACACATCGATCAACTAAGCAAAAAACTAAGAAAGAAAAATAAAGGAAAAACAATAAAGTGGTTACATATGCTATGTTCAATAATAAATCGATACAAGATACAACTAAAATATAAGCCCAACAAGACCACTTGCGCAGGCCCTGCTCCTGTGTACCTATGGAAAGATGATTTACATTAAAGATGCCCCTCCATCTTATATACATCTACTCCAGCAAGCAGTTTGTGATATTATCTACAAGCCCTCCTTAATCATGCCATTCCATCCCATAAACCACTAAAGGCCCTTAATATTACTTGGAATCCACTTTTCTCGAGCCAAATCCTTATCGCCTTCAAGCCAAGTGACGCAAGAAGTTGAATTACTTTTTGTAATCTGGGAATTACTCTTTTGCAGGAAAGGAAATATCGGCGTCCATCAACTCAAATCAAAACCAGCATCAGCATTTATGGCATACAATAATTTTTGTTCCATTTGCTGTTTGCTGTATCAAAACAAGTACAATAGCAGAAAGTATGTTAGCAATATGAAAGAGCTTGGATAGAATATGCACTGAACATCAATCGGCAATAGCAGAAATTATGTCCCCAATGACGGAAGAGCTCAAATAGAATATGCACTGGAAATCGACCTGACAGGATTAGAATAATGTGATTGCACAAGCACATGCAATGAAGCAGAACAAAAGTGAACATTAGTTTGCAAAGAAAAATGAAGACCTGGAGTATATGTGACAGATGAATGAGACGACCTCATAATAGAAACGTTACTACTCGTTCATCAATATATTTTGGGGGAAAAAATCTTAAATCTACAGACATAACTCTACAGATGGGTAACTGAACTAGGACAAACCTTCTGTAAGGAGGAAGTTTCAAAAGATTCATGCAAGTAGCCGATGTTGGCAATCGGTCAAGGGCTTCTTCAGAGGCACTACCAGCAGCCCTATCAGATAAAGAAAAAGAAAATCATAAGAAACTGAGAGGCTAACTAAAAGACACAAGACTGTTTAGCAGAAGTATAAGAAGCATAACCAGCAGCATTGTTACCTCTGTATACAGAACAAAGGCTCCAAATACTTAAATCCAAGCAATGGTCCTCGAGAGCATCCAGTTACAAACCTAAGACCAGAAACAGGTAAGGACAATGTCAATAAACAATAGCATGATACAACAGTTAAAGAGAATGGTGATAAATTATCAACATATAATAGTGGACTTAAGATGGCACTGGAAAGGTGAAAGTGATACAAGATATCAAGTCAATGGAGTATTAAGAGTCGAGCAGAACAGATTTAGCACTGAAAACACAACTTTCACAAAATCAAGCAAAACTATTCAATCATGTGTTGAGTCACGCAATACAATAAACTAACATCTGCAACTTCTGTAGCAAATACAACTCGTACAAAATCCGAAATGTTTAAGATCACGTGCAATACAATAAACTGACATCTGTAGCTTCTGCAGCAAATACAACTGTGGCAAAATCTGAAATGTTAAATTAGGATTATATGTGATATACATTAAAACAACTGTAGCTTCTGCAACTAATACAACTATTGTAAAATCAGAAATATTAAATTGCACTTCGAAACAGATAGGTAACCCATACTTCAAGAATTTTCTCTGATTTGCCAAGCTAAAGTTCTGGACAACTTCCCAGAACATCTCAATCACATAGTGATCCTGCAAATAAATTGCTAGTTAGCCATACAATTACAAAGATAAAAATAAAAATAAGCACCAGGAAAAAAATATTTGTAACATTTATCTCCAAAAAGTTATCTGAAAAAGGCAAAGTTTAAAGCATGCACTACCAAACAACACTTCATGATATCATATGACCTTGTAAGGGAAATTAGTTCCTTAGATGGCCTGAAATATTTGCATATAAGTTGCCATTTAGCCGGTGATGTCAGGTCGTATTGGTGATTGTTCGGGTGAGGGGGGAGGGAAGCATTCCACAAATCAGTTTCCTTCATCACCAGCATTTTAACAGACAGACAAGTGTACTAAGGGTCACAGACATGGAAAACAGATACAAGGTGATTAACGTCTCACTGAAAACAAAAACAAAAGTATACAGGTTAACACTATCTGGATCACGGATAGTTCTAATACGTGAAATGACGAATAGAAAAGAGATTCCTACTTTGGCCACAATAGGTTTCAAGTCGTGGTTTTCTCAGTTCAACCTTTTTATGCGACTAACCACTCATTATATATTTTTATACGCTCATAAGATCTCTGAATAAACTCAGCAATTCTAATTACTGAAAAAAATAGATTTTAAGTTTAACTTTGGTTCCCCTGTAAGACAGGTGATATTGTCTGTTGTTTCATGGTGGAAAATCCTTCAACAAGGGGTCAGAACATTTTTCACATGAAACCACATTTCCATTTTCCCGAATTTCATATCTTAGATCTTGTCCCAGTACGGTTTGATCAATCCAAGATTGTTGCCATTAGATTGGCCCATTACAAATCCCAAAACAAGAAAGTGCCATGATGTAGAAACTCTCCTTAACTGTACCATGGAAAATAATCAAGAAAAGAAGGAATTGAATTTCGAACGATGAGATTATTTTGGGAAATCATGAAAATGTTATAAAATGAACATTGCTAACAGTATAAACAAAATGCAGAAGAGCTTACCTGGTGATAGCCACCGGTATAATTAGTATGAGCTCGGAGGTCAATAATATCAAAACCATCAACTGATCCAGAAATTAGAAGCTGAGGAAGAAGAAGAAAAAATTAAAATTAGAGAACACAAGTTATCGCTTCTACCAAGGAAAATTACTAAACTATAGTTCTTATTCATTGTTTTACAAAAACTATTGTGATTATATAGACCAGTAAAACACTCTTTTTCGAGTTGAGCACTTACTGGTCAGCACTTAGTTAAAGGCCAAGAATCTTCACAGTACGATATTGAAAAATTCAAGTGCTGGTTTTTGGTTGGGTTATCCCATTTTATTCTAATCACTCAATTCATACAAACTCAGTTCAAGTGCAAGACATAATTTCCTAAAAAACTAAATAGGTGTCAATCAAGTGTGGTCATTCAGGTTTGTATGTCCACCAAGCACAAATGAAGTGTCTACATTCTTAACTAATTAAAAACCCTTTATTATCCATCAAAATTAAGATATCCACTTGCAGAATCCAGTTTCACATCAGCGTAGACAGCAAACAAAACATTATTATTACTACGAACTCTTAATCCAAAAGTTCAGAACTACTGCCCAAGAGGTATCCACAACTTTTACAAGCAGAATGAAAAATTCATTGAGACATAAAAGTAACGCATACACCATCACTTCCTATATAATCATATAGTTTCAAGCACCTGAAATTCATGCTCATTAAACATGTCGATCCAATCTTTCTGTATGAGCTGTTGAAACCCCCTCAGAAAATGAGAGCTTTGTTGACGTATCTGAACAATGTGAAGTAATAAAATGTCAAAATTTCACAAAAGCTTGGAGCATGTATCGGTTTTGAGTTTTGACTGCACATGTTGTTTGGGTGTGGGGGGTGAGAAATGGATATTAAAAAATGAAAGATGATAACCAATGCGGAGAGAGAGAGAGAGAGAGAGAGAGAGAGAGAGAGAGAGAGAGAGACCCTTACTACCTGAAAGTTCAAACGATGGTTGGCTACCAGATGAATAAATGTGATCACATTCTCGTTAGTGACTCGTATATTTTTTCCACCAGGAAGCAGCTCTTCCTCTGTTTGCTCCCCATACTCATTATTAACAATAACAAAGTACAATTCTAACTCCGATATTTCACCTTCATAATGCTGTGAGTGACCCCAGAGAAAGCAGTAAAATAAAATGAGACATTGGAAAAATAATCGAATTGAGTGCAGACTGAGAAGCAGCTATAGATTTAATGTATCTATTTTCATATGCAAAAGGATTTTCTTTACTGGGGATTTCTATCGTTTTCCTGCCGACCATTCAAGCTCTGGCGAGGATGAAGAGTTTTGTGGCCACATATAGCTGTGTTTAAGAAATAATAAACCATAAGTCTTCCTTTTCTATTATAGCTTAGGCTTTATGATAAGGTTGTCACTATGGTCTATTCCATCCAAATATATATTTTCTTGTATTTTCTGACTCCGTGTGTGTCAACTTTTATACTACGTTAACCAAAAATTCATAACACTAGTCTTTAGATCTTATTGGATATATAAAATATAGGGTATCTTTTAGAGCATCTGGAGGGGTCAGTGTGGTTTAGCCAGATATGCATAACAAACTTTTAGAGAGAAATAAAACCTTGATTTTCATTTAGTTCTCAAAATTAACTGGTGGGATAACTACCAACAAAACCTTGCACCGGAGAGTATATTTCTCGCGCTTTTAGTGTTCATTCTAATGTTCTGAACTTCAGAAACCCCAACGGTCTTAGCCTTTCAGAAGAACATGAAGTGAAGTCCGAAAAAGGAGATTCTTAATAGAGTAGCATAGATATTGAAAACTTGACGTGGTTTAAGAACTGCATACCATTGGCTCCATTTTCTCGAAATAAATATCCAGAAAAAATAACATTTCTCTTCAAAAGTGATGGTGAAGAATGCTTTTCTTCTCCTATTTTCATGGACATTTTATGACCTAAATTTGTGTAACTTTTGAATAGAAAATGGTAAGTTAAGTGGAGAAATGAACTTCACGACTGTTTTGGGCAAATTATGCATAAATTACTTCTCTTCATTCGTTGTAAGTGTTTACCAGACCGGTATTATACAAAGAAGTATAGAAGACAGAGAAAGAAAAATCACCTTCAGGAAAATCAGATGGCGGTATAATTCTGGATCCAAGGAGGGTAAGTCATTCAAATAGTTATACCTAAGCAGCAAAAATAAAAAATTGCCACAATTTAACAAAGTGGATAATGCCAACCCACAGAAAAAGGTCAATAGTTTATGCTAATGTGGCCATAAGCCAATTCTTGAGATGTTATATGTGTCTAACGCAAAGCAAAAACTATTTAAGCTAACGTATAACACATCAACGAAAACCAAATGACTATAGTAGATAACTTGTTTTATTGAGTTGATTGTTTCATAAAGATCATCTACTATCAGTCTTAATTTTAAGGTTCATTCCATATATCTACTATTTGTCTGCATGTACCACAAATTTTATAGACTGCAAATAGACTGCATCTGGTTCTCAGAAGATTCTCATCATTGAGTATATAAAGAGCATTGAAATCTTACTATTATGAGTAACTAGGAAGAACGATTTTACAGTCTCAAAAACATAATAAATGTATCACCAAATACTATAAATACAATAGTAAAAATGAAAGTTATTTTGAAAATGAAAAAATCGTAAAGAATTGGCAAAAGAAAGACCATACTTGCAAGGTAATTAAAGTATCTTTCAATAAGCATTCTGACTTTTTTGATATTGCAAAATTCATGGATCTGCTAGGAGAGTTAGCCATATAAATCATTTTCTTGGGGACTGGAAGCCAACCTTCAAATACAAAGCTTTTTATGTTTAACTTTAGATTTGAAAATTTCTTGAACTAGCAAGGTAGTTAAAGTATCTTTCAATAACCAATCTGACTTAAATGATATTGCAAAATTCATGGATCTGCTAGGAGAGTTAGCTATATAAATCATTTTCTTGGGGACTGGAAGCCAACCTTCAAATACAAATCTTTTTATGTTTTAACTTTAGATTTGGAAATTTCATGAACTTCGTATACTAGCACACAAGTATTATACCCTTGGCACAATCCATATCATATCAATTAGAACTCAAAAGATGGCTATAAAACTATAAACAGAAAGGAAGAATCAAAACTAAAAACGAGCATCAGAGAAAACCTTACTTTTGCTTCAATTTGCTTAGAAAGAATGTTGCAAATGGTATATCAACCAGAATCCCCTCAAACATTGCCTACAAAAATAAATCAAAGTTATCTCCAATGATGAAGCACTACAGGGAATATAAGTCCCTAGTGCAGAAGCCGATAAACTATTATTTGAGGGCGTAAATTTGTAAGCAGTTTGTTGTTCGGAAATGGCTCTTAACAACAGGAGTATAATAATGATGATCTGATTCTTGCAAAAGCAAAGGAGTAAGAAGCATAAAACTTTCGTACAGACAAAATAAAACTTAGAAGTGCTATTTTTGGCAAAGATCATCTTCAATCATAGCAACCAACCAATTATGCAAAGCGATTCAAGACAGTTCAACAATTCATGAACCTCTTTCGCACTATACATCAACCATTTTCACATGAAATTACATTTTATGCCTACAAGAGTTGTACCAGAGGACTGTGCAATGTTATATGCATCACATTAACAATCGAAATCCATAGACATAATAACAAGAAGTCAAAAGAGAGTGCAGAAATTCCTTTGCTATTGGAACATATAACCTGCTTCAATTAAGTTCCATGACATTTGAAATATCAAATTGGTTTACATAGATAGACAAGTTTATGAATATAGATAAATGCCATTCTTAGCGGTGCAAAATCACAAGCTACATGGTTACAAAAAGCAAGAAGGAAACAGACAATGATGCAGAATTACAACTCCAGGAACCATGATTTCTATGGGTCATATTACAGTAGTACCAACCATCAGATTGCTTGCTTCATTAGTAAGTGAATGAAGACTAAGTATGCATTGATGACCAATCTGCCGAAAATATTTAACATGCTGAAATGCATTAAAGGCACAACAATACCTTAGCAAGGACAGTCCCAAGAAAGTGAAAAAACTGCAGATGTTGTTCATGGACCAATCCAGATCCAGGATTCGGATAGAGGAGGTGATCTGCTGTCTCCTAGATTTGTTAAGCCAGCAATGGAATTATAGGTCAAAAAAACACATGAAATCACACAGCAACGAGATGAATAAAACAAATCATCTACATCTCAAGTTGGCAAAGTAAAAGCTAGGGTAGCTTCCTTATACATTACTTTGTCTACCACAATGATATTTCCAAATAGAATATCATAATTTTGTTACTTTGTTGATACAAATTTTGCTTGAAATATATAGCCATGATCTTTTCCTACAGATGTATGTAGTTGTTAATGTTGCCTAGACTTAAAAAGCCTAGGCAAATTTTGTTACTTTGTTGATACAAATTTTGCTTGAAATATATAGCCATGATCTTTTCCTACAGATGTATGTAGTTGTTAATGTTGCCTAGACTTAAAAAGCCGCTATTTTTTAGTGTTAGCTTTAATCTTATCTTAAGGCCAAGTGTGAAACTAAAAATTGTCACAATGTAGAAGATAGGGAGTGTTCCACGAACACAAATTGTGAAAATTCTCTTGCTTGGGTCTTGGGCTTAAATTTAACTCCTTAGCTAATAGAACTTAAGCCGATTTCTTGAACTCCAGCCGGTTATCTGCTGAAAACCATATTATTTTGGCCTGTTATTTGCTACAACTCTAGTTCTAGTGTTCTTTTCCTTTCGCTGAATTCAGTTTCCACAACTTCAGACTAGCTATGCAGTTTATATAGTTGAATAGAATGAGCAACTTCAGATTCTTAATCTAACATTGTACGTCAAATAATTAAAAATGTTTTCAACGGAATGCGGATCTTTTTTCATATAACATAGGGATATTTGATAATAGAAAATTTTAGAACAAAGATGAGATCACAAAGATAAGCTACATACATTACCACCAAAAGTAAGAGAAGACATCAATCTATAGCAACAAGCAAGTACCAAGGCACCCTCTTCAAAAATGACAATAACACTATCCTCTAGGATCCAAACCAAAATCTATCAAAATAGGTAACAAACACCAGCATGAATCTAAAAATGCAAGATCTTGCCATCTATCCAAAAGTTCACCTAAAATAAAAATAAAATGTCCACGATCTTAAGGTGATTGCAGAGAACATATGATCATATTTCATCCAACCCTCAACAACCATTTAGTTGACTTTACTATAGTGGTTGCAGTGACCATGAAGAACAACATATTGTAATGGAAAAGAAGTAGCAAATCATTCTAAACTACTGAAAAAAAATGTTAATACGGAGAGTAGTCTGTAGATCTTATGTATCTCTGTGCATGAATGTTCTTTTATCTGGGAACCTTTTGTATTGATCAAAAACAACTAGGAGGATCTCAATTATTTGTTCATAGAGCTGCTCCACACTAGCAAATCATGGAACCCACCTTTCCTTTTTGGTTTGCTAGTAACAAAGAATCAACATTTCTTGTTGAGATTTCAGTTTGCTTTTTTCTTTTTTTTCTTTTTCCTTTTTTGCTAGAAGAAAGAGTATATTTCCACAGAACTCGTACATAACTGTTAAGTGTCTCTTCATGAACAGCTGCTTGTGCAATGGCAGTTTGGTTTCCACCAACTTGTTTCTGAGTAAGCTGAACCAAGAGCTGTCCTCATCAGTAGATTTAGTTCTTCCTCATACGTTTGTGCATGCTGAAGAACAGTTCTGTGCTAAATTCTGAGTTTTATTGGAAGTACTATTTCTTTGAGTTGGATATTTTATTACTCAAATCAGTAAGTGAGAGCAATTGGCAGATTAATAAACATATAAGCACATAAAAAGTAGAGACAAGGTAGCAGAAACTTGTCCACCTTAAATAGTCCATACTGAACATCAAATGCTGCTCGAGTAATATTCTCCATGAAATCTTTGAAAATTCCACCACCGTCTATGCCAGCCTCCTCAACACCAAATTCATTGACGAAGGTTATACGAATCTACATACCTCAAAGAAACAGCTATATCAGATAGGAAGGAAGGAGATAGTCAAAAAATATGTATATTTGGTGAAAAGGGAAGGAGGAGAGAGGGGGGGGGGGGGGTGAGTGTGTGTATTTAATGGTATATATGTGGCAGGGACCTTAAAGAGCTAGAGCATATATTCAGAGCTGAAGTACAAAATCAGCAGAGAATAATAGAGACTCACCACTCCTCGAAGATCCTCTTCAGCTAATGCATTTAATTGATTAAAAGCATCTTCCAAAATATGATCTCTTCTTATTTTGAATCTGTTCCTTGTAAAAATAGCATGAGAACTATTTCTTTCTTTCAAGGCAGCTAGCTGTGACTGCAAAGTTCAATTTGAGAACTAGAAGTCAAAGTACGCGCAAATAATTTAGATGGCAAACAATGCATCATATGCACCAGTATTCAAGAACCAAGCTACACAGAAAAAACTAGAAAAGTAGTTGCAATGGATCAACCACTCACGTTAAATATTTTAGCTCTGCTTGTAAATGGCACCAAGAAGGGAGCTTGTTTCAGTATGTCATTAGCTCTTGTATTCTCTGTCATTGCCTGGAGAATGTTACTTTATAGAATTAAAATGTCTGTTTGCCAAAGAATTGGTTAGAAAATCAAAATTTCAAAAAGAACTATTACCTGAGAGATAAATACATCATTGACACCATCAGCATGGAAGTCACTAGGGGCGGTAAATTCTCGTCTGTTGTTCCAGTCTTGCAACTAAAATAATTCCCATATTACGGCAATTATATTCGAAATATTCCTAATCCTAGTCCTAAATAGAGACATGCAGAAAACATATTCTCATTTGCTTTTGAAATAACATTCATACATGTAGAACTTCTAGGACGTGATCCAATGTACCTGTGACAAAAGCTCAGAAGCAACAACACAAACCCTGTGCTGAAGAAATTCTACAGGGTGCCTCTTCATAGCAGAAGCACCATCTGCTGAGAAGTTAGGTGTTGTCGCGGGATTCAGCCAAAGAATCTGCCATAATGCCTAGACAAGGAGCAAATCCATGCATTACAATTTCGTTAATGAAACACTCCTTTTTATATACAACAAAAACAGAACCAGAAGTAACCAGTTCAAGTTCCTACACAATGTATTTTCTCCCAGTTGCTGTTCAGACAAGTGCTAATTTCATTTCTCAGCTGTATCAGGCATCATTTTGAATGCATGAGCACTACATTTTTTTGAGTATTTGACTGATGAACTAGTAAGAGTCAACCTAACCACCGTAACGTAAAGGGTACAATCTAAGAGAGCCACATTATACACGTAAATGCCTAGAAATAGCCTTGACACTCTCTCTTCCTTCCGGTTGGTCAATGTAACAAATTTAGTAACGAGTATTTTCCTAGTTGACAGTTATTCCTCCGAAGGCCCAGGGCAGCTAGCATTTGCAAGATGATTTCTTTTTTCTAGGAGCCTTCTGGCCCCTTCGTTCAACTCATGTCATTAAGCATACTTATCTGCATATTTGTCAGGATGGTGTGGCATCTAGAAAATTACTCCCTGCAAGAATTTCTTTTTCTTGCCGTCTTTTTCCAAGAAAATGTTTATGTAAGATTGGTATGCAACCTTAAGCTCCCATGTCAAAACAATGTTGGAATTTCTGTGAAGTCTGCAAATCCCCTTCTATTTTTTTTGTGATTCACCATGACCAAACCTCTATCACAAGAATGAAGATGTGAAACTCAAAAACATATGAATCACAAAGGACGAGATTCACAATCTTTTTTATCGTGCACAGTCAGCACACTATGAGACCCAGACACTTCTCCTAGGGTATCGGTGTCTGATCTCCTCCCAGTATGGAGTGTTGGTGTCCAGCATGTATCAGACACCGACACACCAGGATACATGTCAGATCCTAAAAGCTAGGGACATTTGTTTGACATGTCACTTGGCGTGTCATATATCTTTCATTTTTATTTAAATTTCTGATACAAAAGGGCCATGACCACGATTTGCCAAAAACACGCTATGCACCATTTGTAAATTTTGGAATACAAAATTAAGCTAAAATAATGTGAGAAACAATTGCACAAACTTGATGTCTAAGTTTTTTTCATCTAGTGTATGCACTTTTTGACATGAATATTTTTATTTCGTTGGCATTAGTAATACATGGTACAACCCAAGTTAAATTAATATAACAAATAGCCACTCCTTAAATCAAAAGAGTTTACCTACAGCTAAAACATGAGTATTAATTAATTTTTTTTTTTAAAAAGCATAAAAGTAAATGCATGATTTTAAAATATATTAATTGAATTTGAAAGTGTCTCCAATGTATTTGTCTCCTACTTTTTTGTAAAATTAGGTGCCAGTGTGTCCATGTCCCGTGTTTGTATCCATGCCACGTAGTCTGTAGACTATGTACCAATCATTAGCATGTCTGTCCAGATTAGAATTTACCTGTCTTAAGATCACAATTAAACATCTGATGTCCACCAGTGATAGTGGTTTCTCCTGCTCATAGAACTCCTCATTATCTACAATCATTAGCATGTGCCTGGGCAAACAAAAGGAGGAGATAACGCTATCTGCTCAACTTGCATCACAAGTTAACTACCGCAGGACACATGTACAAGATCAAATTAAAACCAAAAAGTCTTACTTGTAAACAGGGCAGAAAACAGCAAGGGGCAATAGCCAACCAGGTGCGTCTGCTGGCAGATAAGCTGACTGCTCGGACAAGGATGACCACTTCTGATTTTCATGGCATCGCTTCATGAAGTTCCAAAGTACAGGAACCAGTTCTGTCCTATACGCCAGTACAGTCATAATACGCTCGAGGGGTAAAATGTTGAAAGTCACATGCAAGAAAGCACAAGCTGCACCCACGGCTGCCACCTCCTTATCATCAGGGCTTCCTCTTGCCGGTGAAAACCCTCCCAACAGCACATTTGTCTGCTCAAGAAAAGCATAAGAAACATTGCCTTAGAGGGGAAAAAGAAGTGTGTCTAATTTTATTGTAAAATGAACGCTAGCTGCTGCAACTTATGTTACAAGATTTCATACCAACTGTAGAAGAAATCGTGGATCTATTGCACTGGAAATTTGTTGTTCCAAATCTCTATTCAAAACTACCTCTGTGAGATCATCACCAACAAGCATGTCATCTTCACCCATTCTGGAATCTGAAGTAGAGTTGCATACACAAGCAATTGGATAGGTTAAAAGGAAGGACCGTGTACATTTGTAAACTGAACTCAATATAGCCTCATCCCATTCATTTGTAAACAATGTCAAATAATTAATGGCCCAGAAATTGATGTTATCAGTAAACAAAAGTGCAAGCAAAATCCAGTATACAGTGAGAACACACCATTATGTCCAGCTTGGATAGGAGGAAGTGCTTGCAACAAAAATGTTGCGACAGTCGCAAAATCTACAGCCTGGTGAAGCAGAAAATCCAAACAGAGAAAATTTATAACTAACTGAAAAAAAAAATTGAAGTTCAAGATAATCTAATACAGGAGAATCAGAAAAGGAAGCATGTTCGTAGAGGATAACAAAAATCCTCAAGGAGCCATCATGGAAATCATGGACAGTGCTATAATACTGATTCAAGAAACAATTAAAAAACAACCTGTAATACAGATGCAAACACAAGCACAAAATAATAGGCAAAATAACGGTAAGGGACTATAAATAATAAATTGCACATAGTTTATTCATGGAAGACAATAAAGTTTTATGGAAAGAATATCAACATTGCACTCATTCATAATGTCTGGACAAGGGATTGTTCTGAGAATATAAGAATAATGCAAGTCGAAATGCAAAAGGAAAAAAAGCTATCAGGGTTCTGGTCAGATCATAAAATAACGGGGCATGCAATTGTTTGCACATTGGTCCATGTATAAAAGAGAGACATTTCTGATGGAGATTTCACTGCCAAAAATATGTACACACTTTGGCATAAAAAATAGCAAGAAATTTTCTAAATTATTTCTCTCGCAATAATTATTAGATTGAGTCAGAACTATTTTCCATTTTTCTCTTTTGGAAACTTTCCATTTTTGTTAGAAATTGAAGTATAAATATGACTGGTAGTTCTGAATAATGCAGACAATTATTGGTAACATTCAGTGATATTGATTTGCTTTAAATTTCTCCCCCAAATTCCCAACTCTCTCTTTATGTCCCCCTCTCCCTCTCCCTCTCCCTCTCCCTCTCAATAATTATTAGATTGAGTGAGAAATATTTCCATTTTGGAAACTTTCCATTTTTGTTAGAAATTTAAGTATAAATGTGACTACTAGTTCTGAATAATGCAGACAATTATTGGTAACATTCAGTGATATTGATTTGCTCTAAATTTCTCCCCCAAAATATTCCATCCGTGAGTTAACGAGGAAGAGCAGTGGTCGGATGAACAGAATGTCCAAGGAAGGAGAATTGTTCAAGCTTGTTCCGAAAGTGCTTATTCCGCCTTACCTTACCAGGGGCGATGGACCGTATTCAAGAGGTTCAGACTTGAAAAGTTCAATCGATTCTTAACAATCTATGACGCGCATCTGATATGAGAAGGAAAATGTTCATTTGTGAACCCCTCCTTCTAGGGAACCTAGATAGTGAAAGGTTATCCCTTTGCAACGATGGAAGCTAAGCCAAGTCACGAAGCTGGCTGACTACGCTCGAAAGCCTATTTGAGACTAAGGCGCGGGTTTGGAACCCTAATCCTCCGCAGCCTAATTATCAAACCCTCTTGCAGAGCCCTTTTCATTTCGATAGCCAGCATTAGCTACACATCCCTTGCATCTCTTTTAGAGCTCTTTGAAAGCCCAAATACACGTGTTTTAGGGAGTTGAACGTCTTATTCTTATGAGTGGCTTATGTCAATATAAGCCAAGAGCAAAGATTCCGAAAAGTCAAATTCGAAATTGCAAGTGCAAGTCGACGTTCCCGATATGTAAGTGAAAGTGGTGTGAAAGCCGGCCCTAAGCAAGATCCAAAGGCGTTTAAATCCAGTTCTAATCTAGATATAAAAGTCAAGTTCAATCGTCGAAAGTGATCTCTATTTTAGTCCAGTCTTCTTTTCTCTTTTGAGTCAGGTTCTTAAGACATAAAATCGGGTTTTCTGAATATCTCACTTCCGACCAATACCCAACTCTCTCTCTTCCCGTTTCAAGGGAAACATTCTGAAGAGAAACTTGTTCATAGCTACTGCCATTGGCATTTTTCGCATCCGCCTTAAACTACCCAAGCAATGACGACAATGGGTGGTGTTTACTGCACTGCTCTAATTCCTATTTTGACGTAGTGTGTACAATTCCAAGAAGAAGAAAAAAAGAAGAAATTGTTAGGATTCTTGCCTTCTTTTTTAATTTTGTTTGTTGCCTTTGCTCTAAAATCCACAAAATAAAAAATGGAAAATCCTAAGGAAATATTTTTATCCTTTCATTTTTCTTCAAATTATTATTTAACCCCCTTTATTTTGGCTATTTCTTCCTTACCACTTGAAACATTTTCTTTAGAATCACTGCATAATTCTTTGTTTGTGTTTTCTACTCCTACTTGTCTGCATTAGTGAAAGAAATAATTTGAAATTGGTTGAAGTAATTTACATTATTCCCGGCATTATTCTCCTTTCATAATTTGGCCTTCCACTTTATCATCGTTTATTTTCACCATTATACTTATTGAACTTGAAGAATCCTATCTGACCATTCAAAAAAAGTTGAAGCCCTTAGACCAGTGTCAAAGACCTACAAACTGACTCGAAAACTGTAAAGACACTTTAACTTCACTTAGGTACTGTTTGTTGAGGGATCTTGGCAAGCATGTACGGGGCAAAGGGAAATGAGTCAACCATAAGGCAACATGTTAGGCACTCCATAAACCAATAGAGATATTAGGGACCTCTGAGCTGTTGTATTGCATATACTCCCATTATGCTACTTCAGCTTAAGCCTTTCCTAGTCAATTTCGTAACATGCTGAGATAAGACAATAAATTGCTTCAAGTAATGAGAATTATAAGAAGATTGCTTGTTGAAAATAATATTTAAATGAATATGTGGCCATGTCTAACCACATAAGCTTTTAACTCAAGTAGTCCACAGTGGTATCAAAACTGGCAAACGTCTTAAATTCAAGTCTCGCCGCCACCTATTTATTAAAAATTATACACGTGTAAGGCTTAAATGTAAAAAAATGAATCCCACCTACACTTGAGGGGGCATATTAAAGATAATATTTATTAAATGATAAATATGTGGCCATATCTAGCAACTTAAGCTTTTAAATCAAGTAATCCAACATTAAGAAACACGGACACACCACCAGCACCGGCGTGTCGGTGTTCAACACGTATTGAACACGTCTCAGGGTTTAGAAAAAATAGGTCAATCCTTATGGGAGCGGTCAACATTTTAATGGGCAATTGTTTGTTAATATTAAAATGGGTCAATTATTTTTATTTTTACTATATTTGAGTATTTGTCTTTTATGTAATAAGTAATCATTACACTATAAAATTTTATTAACAAAATTTAATTGAAATGTCAGCGGCGTGTCGGTATTGGTACTTTTTTGAAAATCGACGTATCCGATATGTGTCGTGTCGGACACACGTATCCGTATCGATGCATCATAGGTCCAACATCGTTATTGATGCATGTCGTAGGCATAGAGATTTTAAAGAGCGCGACAAAGCATATTTCTCGTGAGCATTATCCTAAACAGTAGTAAAGAACTTCATTTCCAATCACTTTGTCCCCTTACTTCAAAGGCTTGGAACATGAAATATATAACTCGCTCCTAATAATTCAATCATTCAACTTCATAAACATTTTTATGGTTCTGATGAAATTCACATGAAATGCAGGTGTGGTTTAATCACCATGCCATATGAAAATAACAATATAGAACAATCAATTGCAAGGGATTTGAACACATTTCACTATAATTGGATATAATGAGCAACTCAAAGATATACCAAAAAAGGATATGTGCATTATTTCATCGTCCAAATAAGCGTTCTCCCCAAGTCATATATATCTTGGGTTAATGAACTATCAAGATCATAACACGTATAAACAAATTAGTGAATATTCCAGGAACAATTATTGGCTCAAATTCAATTCTTGACACAGGAGAAAGAATTATATTATGAATCCAATTAATGAAGAGAAGTTCAAAATATATCTCCTGACACCGAGTATAATCATGGAAAGTGAAGATTAGATAGCATCCAGAAATGCAAATGAATCACGGAAGATTTCTTCACTGAATAGAGCAAGTACAAAAGGAGAAAGGAAGATCACAGAGAAAATAAACAGAAAATTTCTTTACCCAATCAAATGAACCTGGTTGAGTAAAAGCAACACCAGCAGCTTCCAACAGATTTCCTAGAAGGCAGGCATAACCAGGAAAGTCGCTTGATATATCAGCCGGCAGAACATTAGTATGATCTTTCACACATAGCGCCATCTGGTGGACGTAATGTTGACTCAACCCTGGTGTTGCAAAAATCTGTATATGGAAATAAAATTAATAAAATAAGTGGTTGTAGATACAAGCATAGATGCCGATGTCTTGGGCAGATATTATCTTCAAAATATCTTCTCTTTAACCATGGAACATATTCAACCCTGGTACACAGTGTACCCAGAAGCCTGTATTACCTAAACAAGGATAATGAAACTAAATTATAAGATAACATGGTGATTTAAATACCTCTTTAAGGTGTGGAAAGAGCCGCCACAAGAACGGAAATGTAAAAATTTGGGATGAGAAACTCCAGCAAGGAGCAATATTTGGACAACAACAAGGTTCCAGACCCACGTGAGAAATGATAAGGGCAAGAACACGCTCCAACGAAGAGACAATCCCAATGGAACCTTGAAAATTTTCCTAAGAAATTAAATCACACCATTATCGTTATTCATCACAGTTACTGAAGATCTCAGATAAAATCGATACATCACTTTGGAAAGTAAACAGGATTCAATATAAACTAGATAACCTGGAATATTGGGTCTTAAATTATATATCAGGCTACTATCCGGTTTCAAAAGGAAAATAATACATTAGGCTAAAACATCTGGAATGACTATCAACATACGAGTCCCTATTGAGACTTGTACTCAAGAAAGCCACAGCTATCAAATATCATGCTAAATTGCTGATCTAAATTTCATACTGATAGTGGCAATCCCAGTCCTCATACTGTCATACACCACGTCATAACACTAGACAGTACAGCACACCAGCAAGCATTTGCACATACTAAATTGACCTACATGCAATTTGTTTTCTGTCTCCGCATTGAACAGATATGAAATACCCAATCTGAATCCATGGAATATCATTTAAGACATACTTATCGGTACAAAGCAAAAATAAGTTTTACTCTGCCAATTAAACAGTAGTTAAGTTGATCGCTCAAAATGGATTGTTTGTTTAATCTGTGAGGTGGTTTGCATCATTTAATGGAAATTAGAACTATTGAATAATTTAACCATGCTAGTAGATAAGCCTTGAGTCTTTAGTTTCAAGTCTAGATAAGTCTCATCCTTCAAGAGTGTTAACCAGGGTGCAATTTGCATCAATAGAAGGCCTCCAGATGCCGTCTTAAAACGCATAGCATAAATTGGAAGCAAACAAGAGTCATAACTATTTTCATTTTACATTCTTACCTATTCTATCAGCAAGAGTAAGCACTAGAGAATGAAAAGAGTGAACAACTCCTTCCTTAAACCTTTATCCACTATATAAATCGACCCCCATCCAAAAGAAAAGGTAGTTAAAAGGATGAAAGACCATCAGATTGCTTTGAAATTTTATGCAGAAGTACACCGTATATAGCAATATGTGCATACCAATGGAGACGAATCTATTCACTGCATGTACTCTATGAATGGAACACAGAAAGAGAGATTGTGGTTGTGACTTGAAATCAGAGTGGAAATGTACCTTCCCAGTCAAAATAATTTCCCTGAACAAGGAGTATATATTTCTGCGCAACAGATAGCTGATCGTGTTACAAGCCCAAGGAAGCCTTTGATCAATCAACAAAATTATCGCCTTCAATAAGATGTTTGCTGATGTATTGGACTTCTCAGGTGCCAAACATAGTTGATCCTTCAACTGATTTCTATGAAAACCAAAAGGAGAAGACTGAAAGAGATAAGTTCATGATTGCACAGCAGAGTGCCAAATCTTAGTTCAAACGATCCATCGCAGTGAATACTAAACAAATTCCAGTATACAAAACACTACCCGAAACATATTTGGACAAAAATTGATTCATTACATATTTACGTTGTGAATTGACAACATACGTCAGAGTTATACAGTTGATATTGATTAGCTAGTAAAAAAGGCTTCCATTGAGTCTCTATGCCTATCCCTTTTCATCGCTTTCTGAACCTTTTTTTTGGGCAAAAGGAATTGAACTGGGATTCCTCATTTTTATAAGTTTTCCCCAAATGCGATAGCTATCACTTAGACTTGCCAGAGAAGGGTTATGAGCTGACATTGACGATGGTAGTGATTATGAGAGTGACCACAAAGCAACAAAATATTTACACGGCACATGATGACAAGGAGTATGACAAGAGCACAAGAAATATATAAAATTATTTCTTTTACTCTTTACCTCCCAGTCCATAGGACAGGTTAAATTTTCTACGCAGTATTTTCATTGGTTGGAGGTTAGGTTATATGCCTCCTCCTAAGTTCGTATTTCCATTTATTTTTCAGCATCAATAAATACACCACATGCACGGTGGTTCAATATTAAAAAGCAAGACTCAATCGAATTAAGTCTGTAGCATCTACCAATTTCTCCTTATCCCCCCCCCCTTCCGTTTGTTTCAAGATTACGATATCAATCTGATGCCGTTCATTTTTCCATTTATACTTAAATTCTAGAATTTGTAGGTACTCACAGGCTAAATATATTCAAATTTATAATGTTTTAGAGATAAATCATTCTATCCCTAACCCAGCCATATATACCCAGAAGCCATTAGCAGTTCATGACTGTGTAACATGTATATGATTGAATAGTGTATGAAAGAATTTGGAATATTCATAAAAGTATTGCACCAGACTCCAGTCAAGCAATCATGTGACCAAATCATGTAAGTTCCAAATTTAACTAATCATCAAAATAAAATGAGAGAGAAGAAACAAACATGAAGGAGAGTTATCCCAGATTTTGGCAGCAAATTGACATAGGTGCCATTGTCATGTCATTTCAATGATACTGTACATGAAAACAAAGGATTCTAACAACGTAATAGATTCTCCATATAGACATGCAAAATATCTTATACTCCATAGAAAAGCTCTGTTGAAAGTTGAGATTGGTTTATTAACAGAAAATCACACGCATTGATCTGTTCAAGGCTCTATGAAATTGACCACAAAGATGCAACGAAACATTAATTTGGAATTGGGAGAGTCAATTCTTATATATTAATCGGTGATTTTCTCACAGAAGCATTAATAGGTTATCCATTTGGTGGCCATTTTGACCATGATTTACCCATGTATAAATTCTAGAATTCGTGACAAGGATTTTCATAAAGGAATAATTGTTTAATTACTTATGGTAGAAAGTAGAAACCATAAGAAAAACTGCCAATGTGATTTCTTTTAATGTTCATAAAAGAAACGTACATGTTGATTTACAGCAATCAGATTTGATTTCAACTTAAAATCACAGAACTACAGGATGTAAAGTAATACTTAACTTCCATGCTATCATTACTGCGGACTACGGACTGCTTCCTTATTTACAAGTGTGGTGAAAATAGTTCTTAAAGAATAGCTGGATGAGAATTTGTGAGGCCGTAAGATCCCACAAATAAATACTCTAAACCTACTGTGCCTACAAAGAAACTGAAAGGTCCCTTGAGACGAACCTATTTTCATAAAGCACCCGGATGCAAGCATAAACAAGATGCTTAACTCTGTACTCCACCAAACCACGTTTGCAAGCGTAATCTGTGCCTGCAAAGAGGCCCACTACATCCCCTGTTGCAAGTAAATAGTAGCAATAACGAGATCAAGTACTGATTAGGGACAAGCAACAATAGAAAAAATCAGGGGGGAGAAATTCGGCGACACGTAGCACTGCAAAAACATAATGTGCAGCCAAATTTAACCATGCACATGCAAATCATTAACCTATACAACAAAGCAGAAACTTTTCTATGCAGCCCAATTACAGCAACTAAATGCTAACTGTAAAATCTCCTCCATACATCAAAAAAGAACACATTACTAAACCATATAAGTATTGCTTGTCCTTCAGTGGACTTATCTCAAAAGGATGAAAGGCAAGGGGAGAAAAGCAATGGCCCTTTGACAGAGACCAAATTTACTAGGAATAAGGCTTAGCTTATTGTTGTTGTCAGCGTCTTTGACACACCCCTCATGTGCCGGGCAAATGCTTCTGAAATGGGACTAACGTGTAATCATTAACCTTCTCTCTAACACCATTCTAAATGTCCACTTCATATATAGGCTTTAAAGCTCTTACATGGGAAAAAGTTTCTATATACTTGTGACTTCAGCAGCAACAATTGCCTAAAATTGTTATACATGAAGCAACGTTAATCATATCCCCTACTGAACTTAAAATGAAAAAGTGCATCAAATTTACCTATTTCATCAGGATAGCTTAGGATTTCATGTATTGTTAAAAAGATTTAATACCACCTGAAGATAGTTGTTGGCTGGATATGTCAGTTCTTGGTAAAAATGAGACAAGCATTGCCTAACATTTACTTCTTCGATCCTATTTGAAGTCTCTAATAATTAAAATGAATCTAGCAATAAAGGAGCAATTCGGCCCAAAATATCTAACCCTGCAATAAAATTTTATAACAAACAAAAAGTGCAATTTACAGTATTAAGTTTAATTTAGCAAATGTCAGTTGAACGGGTCCCACAAGAACGCAAAAATATAAATATGGAACAGCAAGCATGAATACAAGTTGCAATCCTTAAAGCAAAAGACTGTTAAAAGTGTATCCTAAATAACATCCAGTATATCAAACCTTCAATGCAGACAACATTAATAAGACATATGACAGAATCAAGACACACACCATTATCTTGAACAAACTGTTGAAGCAATCGGCATGTCTCCACAAGGGCAGAAACATCAGCAGCATACTTTGGGTTAAAGAAGAAAAGCAGCTGACGGAGAAAATCCGAATCTGGACCAAAGCACTGCCTGAATATACATATTATAAAAGAAAACTATGAAACAAACAGAGTTTGGATAGCACCAGTAGACCAAAAAATAGGAAGGAAAGCATTACAAAGATAATGCATCACTTTGGAGCTTGTTTATGAAAAACTTCAACTAATGTGCAAAATGGGGATCCAGTAGTACACCTGTTAACATCTTGGCAACACTGACCGAAAGTCAAAAAAAACTTGTCTCGCACTCTGGAACGTTCGGCCTCGACCGCCTTTCTTCCTCTATAGCATTTCTGTAACTAGTAGTAAGTCAAGTTCCAAACTTCAAAAAATATATATGTGAGAAGTTTCTTCGTTTCTCATATGCCTTTTTTAAAAATGATGACCCAATTCCAAATATAATTCATAAACTTTTGAAACCCCAAGGCAAAATAAGAGAAGGAACAAAAGTCAATAAGTCAGTAGAAATATGAATACAGAACAGCAATTGAGCAAAAGTTTCAATATACCTCAGGAAAAAATTTTAAATCTAAAGCAACAACTATGAAAATGAACTAGGGTTCCAATGATTGAAATCAGACCATGAATCAACAACATACAGAACTATACATCTGCGGGGGTGCTATATGTGCTCACTTGTACTACAATTTCTACTTTGTTAATTAATACTCACAGTGCAAAGTTCAGATATATATTTCACATTCTCTCTGAAAAAAGATGAACTTTAATATTTTTGGATTACCAAAGAGAAGAAAAGAAACTTTAGAAAAGAAGTTTCCAGGTAGTTGCTCATAAAGAATGGTCTGTGCCCCTTTGAGAGAGGAAAGACAGGAGGCAAAGGTTGAATCATGAAGACTGCTCCACATATCAATACTGCCTCATGGACTGAAGTTTTATTTCTTTGATAAATTAAAATGGAATGAAGCTAGTTCTTAAGACATTAATAAAGATACAGCTCCAGCCTCCAGAGCTCAAAATCCAGTTCATTAGTTTAACCGAAAGCACCAATATTCATCTTCTTTGTTTTGGAAAAGAAAAAAGAAGTTAATATTCGAACTCCAATTGCTTTCAGAATTGACTTAAAACACTCAGTTCTCAATGCCACTCAAAAGCAAGAATTCAACATTGATATAAAACCGCATTGTTAACCAAACTAGCTTCTTTCACTTCAATAGCTTTGTTTCTAGGTCGGTGCCTAGTATTTAAGTTTGAGTTGATGAAAATGGAGCTGTAACGAAAATTTGACATTATTTAACCATTAAACCATCGTCTCTCATACATTTCTCCTCTTGATCAGGGCTTTCTTTCCATAATAATTAAGCTTATACAACTAATAAAGCAGCTTCAATTTGAAGAGAAGAACCCGGTAACGAAGCTGCAGGAATAAAGTCTATTACTCCACAAATTCACCTCATACAAAACATTAACTCGCAAATACAAACAAGATAAAATACAAATAATTTAACGTCATCGACCATCAATGTAAAATAAAAAAATGACCTGAATTTTAATGGCAGCAGAGTTCTGCTGACGCAACCAGAGTCTGCGATTCCGCTCCAAGCGGGTCTGCTCCAGGAGCTTCTGGCGGTCCCTTTCTTTGGAGCTCCGCCCTCCTAAATCAACCCGTTTTCGGTTCGATGGATCCCCCGAAAAAAACATTATTTATATATTACTATCTTCTCAACCCAAATTTGAACCCTAACAATGAAAACGAAGAACAGTTGCAGAGGAAAACGAGAACTTATTTGGCAGGAAAAGAATACAATTAAAAGCAGCCTTTCACCATAGGGGACGCGCGTACATGTATATACAATACGAGTTGTGTGCCTGTGTTTATTTATTTTCTCATTTTCATTAAGTGGTCAATTAAATTCTAATTATTATACTTTTAAAAATGGATTAGCGACTTATAGAACTAATAATAACGATTTTAGGACATTGAAAGTTTGAAACTGTTATTTTTTGAAAGTTGACCAGAGAAAAGTACACCTTTTGCATCGTGAGGAACAACTAGAAAGGCCAAATAGTCTTTAATTTTAGCTAGTATTTTTTATGCTAACCGTAAATAATTATACCCCTTTTTTTTTACTGTGGATTCGACTGTAAACTCTATTATGATGATATATCAAGACGATAAATAGATTTTTGAGATAATCGATTGAAGGATATGGATTGAAGCGCTCAATAAATTTTAAAAGAAATGATTTTGTGAAAAAAAAATTGAAGACGTAGTAGTGATTGAATTTTTTTTTTTTTTTTTGTAGCGGAGAAAATTTACTGCGATTGGTTTGTAATTTGAAAGATATTGCTTGAGTCAAAATTAGACCAACTTTTGTAACTCAAAATCAAGTTGAATTGGACAAGTGCTATTGGGCTCTCAACCTCAAAATTAGACCAACTTTTGTAACTCAAAATCAAGTTGTATTGGACAAGTGCTATTGGGCTCTCAACCATTTAATGGACTAAAAGAAACGGTTGACGTCATAAATACCAATGAGAATGAGTATTTGACATAAATAGCGCTAAAATGAGGCATACAATGTTCTTAACAGCTTTCCAGAGATTTTACTTTTCACCGAATTTTTTGAGCTGATTTGGTCAAAAGAATAAGATTAAACTTGTAAAATGAAGTGATACAACTTCTAAGTATACTTTTATGAATCTTTTATGAAATTTTGCACTCGACTTGAATCAAACATGAAGTTTGATCTCTAAAAAAAATCATTTTCGTTTTGTGATTCTTGTGACTTTTGAGAGAACCATTAATCTTTTCACTTGTTTCTTTTCACAAGAGTTCCACGAAAAGACAAGGTTGTAAAGATGCGTTAATGGTTTTCAAAGTCTTTCTCGCCCCGCACAAATTTAATGGATACCATTTGTTGTGTGTAGAGAAACATTGATATAATTGAAATTGTTCAATAATGATAAATTAACATATATCGATAAATAATGATTAATTAATCTTCCATGTGTCACAGACCCAATAATTGAACGAGTTAAGCAGGACAGAAAAAGTTCAAGATAGTAATAACGCATATTTCAATATTTCTAAATATTTAATATAGTTATTAACCGTTTTGACTTTTAATTGGAGTCACGATTGAAGTTACTATTAAAAATGGTATTATAATTAATTTTGTTGATGTTTAAATTTGTATAGTTGACTTGTAGATAGATGAAGTATTTGTTATTAATATTAAAAAGTTTGGAAATTGGAGTACAATGTGAGCTTGTAAAGCTTAAAGAAATCAACCAAATGTATGTGATTTTTGCAAAGTTTTGTTGTGTTGTCGAAGATGATTAGATAAGGAAGAAGACCATCCATTCTATACAGCTTGGAGAGGGGTGGGTGAGGTGATATTTGCCTTCCTAGCTTCTTCCACAAAGTAGTCAAGTTAATTGTCAAAAGTCGCATTCCAGATTTCATAGAACAATAACAAGAGTATACTCTTTTCTCTGTTTCCGTAACTACAAACAAGTACTTGATTGGAGTTTAGACTCTTGTTGAGTAGATGGCTACAAAGTAGCCAAGTTTGCCAAGGATAGTGATCTTTTAATCCTTGGCACATGGCTTCGATTACTTAGAATCCTCTTGTAAAGAGAAGTTTCAAGTCTTTGTTGGCTTTATTGACATCATCATCTTTTGTCGAGATGAAAATATCTGTCAATGACAGTTTAGTTGTTCTCATCATAGTAAGTCGCTTAGATTCGAATGATATTTTGATTACGATTTTCACTGATTTAAGAACTTGACTGATGTCAAGACAATCTCATTTGGAAAACAAAAATCAAAGTCGGTCAACCTATAGCCCACTATTTTTTGACATGCCATGTCAAGAGCAAGTGAAATGAGGATGCAACGAATTTAGTCCAAATACCATAAATATATGTTAAGGTGGCCTTGCAATTTTTTGTAAATCAATCTAACTTTTGCACGCGTTGCTATCTTTATTGTAATATTTAAGAAATTTTGTTATATTTAAATAACTTACCTAGTTTTGTTAGATAAATATAGTTGGTGTAATAATTATGTGGTTGTCGAGCTTGTGCTTTAAATAGAGTGAATGGGTGCTTGGGTTTCATTTAATCAGTATGCATATAAACTCAATCAGAGTTTGAACCTCAATATATCAGCTCGACACTTGATTGTTCGTTTAATCTATATGTTATATACTATACTACATCAAAAAGTTCTATCTTACAAATTATTTAAAATTCTATATTCACATTTATTGTTTGTTGATAGGCAATTATCTTTTAATATTTCAGTTTTTACAATTTAAGTTTACCTATTCATGATTCAGTAAATGTAACGTCTCTTGCCTATGAGAAAGGGAAGTTAATCCTCTCAAAATCACTTTCAATTAAATGTGGCCATTACTTTGACGACAACAGGGGGGACGAGAAACAGACCTACCATCGACACTGATTTCCAAGGAGCATGGTCAGCGTTGGAAAATCTCTTCCACCCCCAACTTTGACTCTTTCGGGTGGTAGATCAGGACATGTTTTGCTGAGCTTGCGGTTAGCGTTCAAAAATCGCCTCCACCACCAACACCGACTCTTCCAAGCGGTGGCTTAGAGTAGGTCTCATTACTCTTTTATTGTTCATCATTAGGGCTGGGCACGGGTCGGGTTGGGTCGGGTTCGGGCCCAACCCGACCCCCAAACCGACCAAGTCGGTTTGGAAAAAGTTGAAACCAAACCGACCCGATCGGTTTGCGAAAACCGAAACCGAACCGACCCGAACGAGAGATTGATTACCTGGGTCCATTGTGTCGAGAGATTGAAGAAATTACACAGCTGGAGATAATGAAGGAGAGACCGAGAGATTGAATCTTCGTCGAGGACAGTTTGAAGATCGCGTCCACTGGCCACGGATTTGGAGTCTAGAGTGCGGCTGATTCACAGGCGATTGGGTCGGCTGAAGATCACAGATTGACAGTGGAGACGGGCTGAAGATCAGAGGTTTAGACACAGTGGAGTCGCCGGACAATGGAGGCGGACTGAAGACTGAAGAAATCGCTTAGGTTTAGCCGTTTAGGTTTTCAATTTTTTCCAGAATTTAGACCCAAAATGCCTGTGAATTACTTTGGCTTTTGTTAGCTGGAATTTTGGACTTTGCCTGCGATTTCAATTTAGACCACGTTTGGGCCATCAGCTATGGGTTCATTGGGTTGGTCTTGGGTTTGGGTTCAAGCTAATAAGTAATAACTAAGAATAAGAATTAAAAAGTTAGAAAATTAAAAAAAAAATTAATTAATTCACTCGGGTCAGTTTGGTCGGTTTAGGGTCGGGTTGGGTCTTACAAACCGACTCGACCCGACCCGTAAACAATTTTTTTTTCTGAACCGAACCGACCCGATTTTCTTGGAAAAAACCGACCCAAACCGACTCGAGTCGGTTTGGGTCGGGTCGGGTGGTGGTTTGGCGGGTTTTTTGCCCACCCCTATTCATCATTATCGTACATTAAATGTACAATTAAAATTTTTAAACATTTAATCTATTAAATTAAATATGATGGTAAAAAAAAAAGATCTCAAATTTTTTTTTTTTTTTGCATTACGCATATTAACAAAATGAGAAATGGGTTTTAAAAAATGAATGGAAAATGTTGTAGTATTGTTTATTCCCGCATTAAAATTCAAATCATGTTTGTCGAAACTTAAAACTGAAATAGAGATCAAAAGATTATTTTTAATACATTATATTACAGTTATTATAATTTAGAATTAACGTTTGAATTTTTTTTTTAATTTATTGGCACTTGCTTAATTTTGGCTTTTTATTTACATTTTTGCTTAGTTTTAAGCGTTATGCAACTGTTTATAGTGAGACCTACCTACCCTCCATTGTTATTGTGATTCTTTTTTATTTTCCAGTGTTAATCTATTAAATTGGAATTTTGGTATAAAAATAATTAATTTATTTCTTTTATCTCATGTCAATAAAGATTAAAAGTGCAATAGGCACCACTGAAGAAGCAATGTGTCTAAATATTTTGAATTATTTGTTAATGTAGTTACGCTAAAATTCTTTTATGTAGTCTTTTAATGGCCTTGCATTTGATAATTGCATATTATTGGATTAAACTGTGCCTGTATAAATATTTTTTCTTCCAAATTCATCATGATCTTTGTCCATCAACGAAATATCAATTGTAATTCCCTTTATTTTTTGTCTTTACATTTTTTATTTTTTTTGTCCATGGAAAGTGAAAGTGTATATTATTAATTTTTATGATTGAACTTAATATAGCATGCATTTCATGTTACAATCTTTATTATTTTAAGTTCTTTACTTTTTGTTTGTGGCAATTTATGCAGGGCCGGTCCTGTAATTTTCAGAGCCTGAGGCGAACTTCGAAAATTGGGCCCCCTTATGAGTCACAAATTATATTATACATATAGCGCATGTTCGGTAGCCATTTTTCCATTTTTTTTGTCTACAATAAAGTACTGAAAAAAATCCATTTTTTTCCAAAAAAACTTATGTCACATACATGCCCTTAAAATTCATAAGATTTTTACAAAACTAATGTTAACTTAAAACTCAACAATAAAACGACAAACAAAATATATTATACAAAAGATTTATATTATAATAAAGTAACAGTATTAAAAGTGTTCTAAATGATCACTTAAATACAACCCGTCTTGCAGTTTTAGAGGCAAAAATATTAATCAAATTTGAATAATCTAGTTGTTCAACTATTTCTTTCTCAATTGATAACATAGCCAATCCATTCAATCTTTTCTGTGACATAGATGAACGGAGATACGTCTTGATCAACTTCAATTTAGAGAAACTTCTTTCTGCAGATGCAACTGTAACCGGTATGGTTAGCAAAATTTTATAAGCAATATAAGCATTTGGGAAACAACTATTCAATGTCTTCAAATGTTGTAGTACTTCAATTGCTCTCTTGGTTTCACTTGGTAAATAACACCTTAAGACTGTCAGCTCAGAACATAAATCATCTCCATTAATGTCTAAACGGCCATTATGTTCCAGATACTTCTCAAGATTCATACAAGATTCCAACAAATTTGCAATACTTACACTCTGTAACCTTTCCAAATTAAACAAAAATCCAAATGTCTCTTCATATTGTTTGAATTGTTCAAATCGAGTTTGGAGTGAAGATCGAGCTTGATCAATTATAAAGAGGAAGTAATTAATTCTAAAAGATTCTTCAGCTGATTGCTTGATCTCATCATTGCCACTTTCATCAAACTGCTTCTTTCTTTGAATAGTACGTTTTTTCCGAAATAGAGTTTCAATTCCCATTTCACCTGCAATTTTTTTTGCTTCATCCATGGCAATAGAAAATCCAGTTTCTCTATAATCATCGAGAAAGGAAACAAGTCCTTTTAAGAGGTTGATAGCACAATCAATATCCACATTTTCGGCTTGAAGAAATTTACTTACAGTATTGACTGCATGCAACAACCTGTACCATATCACCATGCCAAGCAAGAATTCAAAATTTTCAAGTTCATATGTTGCTAAGGACTCAGCTTCACTCTTTATTTTAGGATCTTCACTAATATCTACCAATTCCAGTAAAGCGTCTCTTATTTGTACAGTTTGCTCTTTAATTGGTCGGACACTTTCAACATGACTTTCCCAACGTGTTTGTGACAATGGCTTCACCGTCAGACCTTCCACCTTATCTTTGAAAATTTTCCATCTCTTGGTCGAAGAAGAGAATAATATGTAGATGCGTTGTATTACTCCGAAGAAAGACATAGCTTTAGGACAACACTTCGCCATATCACATAATGTCAGATTAAGACTATGACAGCCACATGGAGTATAGAAAGCTCTCGGATTAATTTCAATTACTCTTTTTTGCACACCTTTGTGCCTTCCACTCATATTAGATCCATTGTCATATCCTTGCCCTCTAATATCATCAATATCAAGCTCAAGATTGGTTAAAACATTTTTAAGCTCATTTGAAAGTCCAAGTCCTGTTGTATCATCTACCTTCAAAAATGCAAGCCAATACTCTTGTATCGTTGGTGCGTTTGCTGAATCATCCACACATCGTATTACTAGAGACATTTGCTCCTCGTGACTTGCATCTGGAGTACAATCAAGTATGACTGAGAAATATTTTGCATGTTTAACTTTCTTAATAATTGAACTTCTCACCTCACCTGCCAACATCTGAATCAGTTCATTTTGTATTTTTTTACCGAGATATGTATAATGAATCTCACGCGCTTTAGCACGCCGAATGTGCTCTTGCATTACTGGATCAAACTCAGCAACCATTTCTATCATTTGCAAAAAGAGACCATTGTTCTCAACATAAAGGTGCTCATCATCTCCTCGTAGTGCCAATGTATTTTTGGCAAGTCTTTTCACAATAGCGATGATCCTCGTTAACACTTGTCTCCAATGTTCTCTTTCTTCATTGATCACAAATTGTACACTTTTATCAATGGTATTTTTTGTTCGAAGCCTGCTTTCCAATTCAATCCAACTAGTCATGCAACGCATATGCTCCTCATTTCCATCATGACTTTTAAGACACCGATGCAGATTATGCCAATCTTTGTATCCATCATCACCCAATTGCCCAATTTGATTCATTGTTTTGGCATTTTAAATAACTTGCAACAAAAGCAAAATATCCGGTCAAAATAAACTGAATATACTAGCCATCTTCTATCAATTGTCTGCCCATTTGGTAGTAATCGTTTATAGTGTGATGAATCGAAATGTCTATTTCTACCATCTTTGGGAAACAAGATGCCATCAACTCTTTTTGGACCAATTGCAACTAAATAATCTCTCATTTTTTGATCAATTTCTTTCCAATTCCCTGGATCTTCTAAATTCAAAGACAAACAATCCTCTTGATTTAAATCTTTATGTTCAACATTTTCATCATCATTCTCCTCTAGTTCTTTCAAACTGGCAGGTTCATTCATGTCATTCACTTCTACATTCTCAGTCAATTTATTCACATTGTCATTCTCATTCTCATTCACATTCACATTTTCCACAATTTCTTCCTCCTCTCTTATTTTGTTGCAATTGAAGTACTTATCAATATTTCCTGTTTGACTTTGAATTAATGTCAATTCTTTTCGTTTCCTTTTTCTTTTTTGAGCTCCAGACTCAGGCATCGTATAAGACTATCGTTCAATGATTAACCTAACAAAATGGAGAAATAGCAAATTATATTAGGATTATGAAAGTGACGCAGGCAGAAACGTAAAATAATGAAACAAAGCTCAAAATCAATTCGTTGATTCCTATGAATACCGAATTAAATTGATTAAGGTGGAGAAAACTCCAAGAACAATATTCTTATTCAATAACAGCTAACTTGATCAATGAAAAAGGACCCTGAAATACTAAACTTCTAGTTAAAATAAAACTCTAATTGATAAATAAAATGCAAAAAGACAAAAATACACATGACAACTTAAAGAAAGCCGTTTTAAACTAACTAGACGACTTCAAATGGCTAAAATCTATCATCATCAATTGCAAAGCTATTGATTTTGTCCGGCTCGTCGAGACGATTCCGAAAACATATAATAATAAAAATTCTGAGCCCTATGTCAATTTCTTTGAAAAATCACGATTATGATCCCTTGTGTCCAGATAAGCCAATTTATCATTATCATTTATCCATACAGTATTATCACAGAAATTGGCACAGGACATCACAACAGCTAACCATGCGATCGCATGGTAATCCAAATCTGCGATCGCAAGTTTGACATTTCTGAGGCAGAATGTAATTTCTACGAACCATGCGATCGCACGTATTAAGCCCATGCGATCGCATGGTAATACAAATCTGGGATCGCATGGTAATACAATTCTGCGATCGCAAGTATGACTTTTTTGAGACAGAACGTAATTGATAGAAACCATGCGATCGCACGTAACAATCCCATGCGATCGCAAGGTATTCTCCTGGAGGACCTGGAGAAGTTTGGCAAATTTTCGCTTATTTTTCTAACATCTGATTCTGATTTTGAGTTAACCAAAAATCCAAAATGTCCAAAAGGACCAAAACCAACTACAAAATTCATCTTCTTGAAAAGAACTTAGGATTTAGGAACAAAAACTGAAAATATATAAATTTTTTTTTACTTGGCTAGCTTTCTTTCCACTTTCCAGACAGGTGCTTGCCTGCTTCAATGCTTCTGCTGTTCTGCAGTTGAGTTGAGATGACGGTATTCACGTGAATCACGTTCACCGTTCACAGAAGAATCACAGACTCACAGTGAAGTCTTTAGAGTTTAGACTCTTCATGGTGAAGAATGAAGATTTAGGCAATGAGGCAAATGGCAATAGCACTGACCACTGAGGTGGGAAATGGAAATGAATCAGCAATCAGAGAAAGAGAAGCTGGGAGCCTGGGACTGGGATCTGGGATCACCGATCATGTACTGTACTAACTACTAACGTACTATTCACGTAGAGTCTTCACAGACAAGATTCAACTAAAATGGAGGACTGAAATCTGAACTCTGAAGTGGGCCTGTGGTTGAGGAGTTGGGCTGATAAATTTTTTGGGCTGAATTTTTTTTTTTTTTTTTTTGGTGGGCTGACCAATTTTTTTTTCCATTTTGGGCCCCCTCAAAATTTGGGCCTGAGGCACAGGTCTCTTCTGCCTCAAGGCAGGACCGGGCCTGAATTTATGTATAATGTACGTATTTTTTAAAAATCGATGGGATGCATAGACTATTTTATGCTTTGTCATGTTTATGAATTTTCCCTACAAAGATTTCAGTCGACTTGCAATCTGTGTTTCTTGTCCCGATAGGCTTGGACATATTTATGTAACGCTTTCTCCTCAAAGAATATTTGTCTACCAACATCAAATTCTTAACCGTTGGAGTTATGGCTTCCATGACTATTGATTGTATTATGTCTGAGAGATACTTAGTTCAAAGAAACTTGAGTGGTGAGCCAAATAAATTTATTTATTTTGGGTTGCATCACGAAAACTCACTCAACTTTAAAATGTGGACTGTCACTAAACTCTGTCAAAGTGCCCTCCATCCATCACAAATTAAGATAATATAGGTTGCCTTTGACGGAACCCCCATATGGCAAGCAAAAATCAAACATGGCACACCATTGCTATCCAATTCTCCCAACCAATAGAAAATGTGCTATTGTGTCACCAACGCTCCCACTTGGAAAATGCGATTTTAATCTGACAACCATTCGATAATAAAATAAGTCACGTTTTCTTTTCTCAAAATCATATTCAGACAAATCTTGAACCCTAACCCTTTTGCCCCACTTGCTTAATGCTGGACCACTTTCTTTACAAAATAACAATGTCGCACATGGAAGGGCCATATAAAAATAAGTGTAATATTTTATTTTATTTTATTTTGAGCTTTGCCGAATGTTGTATGTTATTGTTCAACTTTGTCCTTTTTTTTTTTTTTTTTTGCAAAATCAATGTAGAGTTTTGCGAAACCCCAACTAGTAACCAAATTTAATTGTTGGCTTGTGCTAATTTTTGCAAAAACCCAAACACTAATAATTGCAATTGATTTTTGTGTTTATAAATTTAGAAATCCCATATTTCATTGATTTAGAGAATAAGGCAGATAATGATATGTTGTATGACAAAAAATATCAATGAAGGCATTGAAATGGACTATGAAGTGGTGCAATCTAATGGGACAAAGAACGTCGATATTGAAGTAGATAACTTGGAGTATCATTCTTCTGAAGAACTGTTTAGTGATTATTCATCTGATGATAAAATTGGATATAAATTTCCAGAGAATGATATGAAAAATCCACAATTGGAAATTGGACAGAAGTTTAGGTAATTAGATGAATTCAAAGATGCGATAAGACATTAAAGGGTTATGAATAGATTCAACGTGAAATTTAAGATTAATGATCTCAAAAGATTGCAAGCGGCATGCAAATTGGGGATAGAGAGGACTTTGATAATAACATTTTAAAGTTAAATGAAGTTCTTAGATGCGATTGAAAGTTGAGTTACTTTTGGAACAATTAAACCTATGCAAGTACTGTGTGGATTTGCGCACATTTTAATTTGCGTTACAGGACCGACCATCCTATTCATAATAAAATATAGTCGCTGTCCTTGGCTTGCGTGTATCCACTTTTGCCTATTTCCTATATTGCCCTCCATCCTTATCCAATCCAAAAGTTACCGAAAAAGTCCAGTCAAGGTCAAAATCGAGAAACTAAAAAAAGTGAGAGGTCAAGAAAGTAATTTACGAAGCTTCCCTCTTGCTCTCATTGTCTATATAAACCCCTTCAACATTGCAGCTTCACCCTCCCATTTATACATTCTCTGTTCTGCTTCGGCAATAGTACTCTTGTCAACTGTAAGTTTCATTTCGTTTCATATTATTTTATATAAACTAGTTTTATTTTTCTTTTATACTTTGTATGTATATTTAGTCATATAATTATATCTGTTAATTAAGTTTTTCGATATTAACAGATCTGTATATACTTGGAAATTCCATTGAATTTCTAAAAGCTCAATACTATACTAAAGAAACTGACTCTTTACGTAAAAAAACTTGAGTCTTTGGTTGATTACAGCAAAAAAGATTTGAGTATTTCCTTAAATATTAATATTATAAACAAAATGAAGATTAGCACTTGTATTGCAATTTCCAGTATGAAACCCAGTTGCCGGATATTGATAAATTGTAAAAATTCATCCAGTTTTCGATGCCCATTTCCTAAATCTCGTCATTTATCTAGCTATTATTATTCATCGAAACGGTCAAAGTTGGGTGGTTTAAAAAGAGTTCACACTTCTCATAGCAATAAGATTTTAGGTTCCAAGAGTATAATTAACTCAAATCGGAGTATTTTTTGTGGATCCGATTTGAATTGGACTCAATCTGAGGCTTTTCCAACTAATTGGGTGGGAAAAAATAATAGATTTCTTGGTATTATAGCCAACGTGGCATCAAATTTTAGGAGCCATTCAACCTCTGTTGAATCCCAAGTTAAGGAAAATAGCTTTGAGAATATTTTTATACAAGGTGGTTTCAATGTAAAGCCTTTAGTGATTGAGACAATAGAGGAGAATCAAGATTTATTGAGAACAGATGACAGAAAAGGAAAGGAATATGAGGTAGAGATAAAAGATGGTTCGAATGTAAATATAGATGAGTCTAGTAATGAGATATTAAGTGGGTCGAGGATTTTGAAATCGACCCATGAGAGAGAGGTGTCTGAGGTGGAAAAGGAGGCTTGGAAATTGCTTCGTGAAGCTGTTGTGAATTACTGTGGAAACCCGGTGGGGACTGTCGCAGCTATTGATCCAGCTGATAAGCAGCCACTTAACTATGATCAAGTCTTCATTCGAGATTTTGTCCCCTCGGCTCTTGCATTCTTGCTCAAAGGAGAAGGGGACATTGTCAAGAATTTTCTGCTCCATACTCTGCAGCTACAGGTAACTAGATATTTTGATTTACAGTTCTTCTGAAGTTTCTTCCCTCCTATTTCAGGCCTCTTATGATCTGCTGCAATAATTTCATGTAGTTTTGTTTGCGGTAAATTTAGGGTCAAAAGTGTTTTCCTGTGTATCTAACTTAAATTATTGTTGTATTTTCCAAATAGAGTTGGGAAAAAACTGTAGACTGCTATAGCCCTGGGCAAGGGTTGATGCCAGCAAGTTTTAAAGTTAGAAATATGCCTCTCAATGGAAGAGACGGAGAATTTGAGGATGTTTTGGATCCAGATTTTGGAGAATCAGCCATTGGGCGTGTTGCACCAGTTGATTCCGGTATGATTCTACAAAATAATTCCATTGTTAGTTCTTTAATTTTTTTTGTTTTATGCATATACCAAACACTTCTATGTGGCCTCTTATTTCAATGCGTGTTTTTTTGCTAGTGAAGTTGTTAGCTTTGTGCCAGTCTTTTGAACATCAGTCAATCATATATATATATATATATATATATATATATATATATATATATATATATTCATGTGTCGACTGCTCATGATTATCCAATGTGATATGAGTTGCTTATATCACGTGTTATACGAATTCAACAGGATTGTGGTGGATTATTTTAGTAAGAGCTTATGGGAAAATCACGGGTGACTATTCATTGCAAGAGAGAGTGGATGTGCAGACAGGCATGAGATTGATACTTAACCTGTGTTTAAGTGATGGTTTTGACATGTTTCCTACTCTTCTGGTCACTGATGGCTCTTGCATGATTGATCGAAGAATGGGTATTCATGGCCATCCTCTTGAAATCCAAGTGAGTATATTCTTGAGGAAACTATCATATTTATATTTCCGTAAATTATAAGTTCTTGTGTAATCTTCTTGTGTGCCACACATGATTGCACATTGATGAGTATAATGAAGTCCTGATGCCAAGAGTTATCTTGGAAAATTGACACTTCAAACTCTTTACAAAAATAGAACTCAGTGCATTTTACATCACCAACATGTGCAGCATACATAAATGTTTTTTTTTTTTTAATGTACTTATTCATGTATGAAGGCCGTCATGTGAAGAACGTAAACTATTAGATATTTTCAACTTCTGACTGGATTACATAAACTTTTCTGAATTATTGTTAACTTGCTGTTGAGCATTTATGCTTCATGTTCCATAAGAAGAATATTTAATAGCCATTCGTCTCGACTATTTTATTGTTATGGAACAATATCTCTCCTTTGCTTCTCATAGGAAATGAAGATATTTTTTTTGTTGAAAATTAAATGGCAATTGATGTTATCTTTTGCATATGAAGAACCCCTGCAAGTAATTAGATTAATTATAGTATTCCAGTTTAGTTGAGGAGGTCATGAAGCTGTTTTCCCCAGAAAACTTTTGGTGGTTGATTTTGCTAGTGTTAGAATATGATGATCTGACATTGTTTTGGCACGTTTACTTCATTTAATGTATTTGACCTAAAATATTGTCCAATGAAGAAGTCTTTTTTTCCTCGTGTACTATTTAATTTCTTGAAACTAGAATTATGGAAATGAACTGTAGAAAGTCTTGCTTGTTTTCGGATGGCACTCTATACATAACTTGGCAACTTTGGGACTTGCAGGCTTTATTTTACTCTGCTTTACGGTGCTCTCGTGAGATGCTCACTGTTGACGATTCAACCAAGAATCTTGTTGCAGCCGTCAATAACCGACTCAGTGCACTGTCATTTCATATAAGAGAATATTATTGGATAGACATGAAGAAAATTAATGAGATTTATCGTTACAAGACAGAAGAATATGCTACAGACGCCATTAACAAGTTCAATATCTATCCCGATCAAATTCCTCATTGGCTTGTAGACTGGATTCCTGAGACCGGTGGCTATTTCATTGGCAATTTACAACCTGCTCATATGGATTTTAGGTTTTTCACTCTTGGAAATCTTTGGACCATAATTTCATCATTGGGTACCGATAAACAGAATGAAGGTATTTTAAATTTGATTGACGATAAATGGAGTGATCTAGTGGCACAAATGCCTCTGAAGATATGTTTCCCTGCTTTAGAGCACGAGGAATGGCGCATAGTCACTGGTGGGGACCCTAAAAATACGTAAGAAACCGGCATTTTCCTTTTATTCGTTTTCATGTCCCCCTTCTATATATATTAGAACAATATCAACACCTTAGACCATGTATAATATTATTGTACCTTTGTACACTTTCAGAAGTTTAATTAATCTGTTTGTCTGCAGCCCCTGGTCATATCACAATGGTGGATCATGGCCGACGCTTATATGGCAGGTATGCTCATTGTGAATATTATTTGTGTTTTATTGCTTTTGGAAATAGTAAATAACAAGGCAGCCAATTTAGTCTCTCTTTCTAAATTTGAGGCCAATTTAATTCAAAGAAAGAACAACGACCATTTCCGATTCCCCAGCCATTACAAAGCAGACAAATTTAGCTAAACGAGTGAGAATTTGAAATTTGTTGTACATTTTTATGCTGTTTTTGTAGTCATGGATAAAACAAGTTCCATTTCTGAATTTGATTTCCATTTTTTATTATGGAAGACGGGGTTGGTTTTGAGTTTTCTACTGTATGCAGTTGTCCTTTTATGTCTGATTTTTGGTGCCATTGGATATTTCAGTTCACGCTGGCATGCATTAAGATGGGAAGACCAGAGTTAGCTCGAAAGGCAGTTGCTTTGGCTGAGAATAAGCTTTCTGTGGATCAGTGGCCAGAATATTATGACACAAGATATGGCAGGTTTATAGGGAAACAAGCTCGACTACATCAGACATGGACGATTGCTGGGTACCTGACCTCAAAAATGCTCTTGGATCACCCAGAGTTGGCCTCCACATTGTTTTGGAATGAAGATTATGAGCTACTTGAGAACTGTGTCTGTGGTCTCGGCAAAAGTGGACGAAGGAAGTGCTCTCGTCTTGTGGCCAGACCGCAAATTGCTGCCTAAAATTTGGCTGCATTTATGAAGGCAGTTGCCTCCTGCCATTCTTCAGTAAATACTGGCAAAAACAAAATAAGAGAAAAAAGTGTTTGTTGTATGTTACTGATCTCATTTCACCCAAAGTAGTTCTTTTTAGATCAGTACCTGTTGAGTTGGTGACAGGGGTGGAGCTAAGATTTTCTAGAGAGGGACTACTACTTTTTTTTAAAAAAAGTACACTTCAAGACAGACTGTTATTCGAAAACAATTCAAAAATTACTTTTTTCGGAGCTACAGTCCAGTCTTGGCCCCCCATCTCCGCCTCTGGTTGGTGTTTTATATTTGAGTAGTCTTTTTATTGACCATTAAATTTGAATGTGCCATCAGTTTATGCATTGCTGAAGTGAAATTTAGATCACGAATTTGTTTCAGCTGAACACAGCTTAGATTCCAGTAAAAGTTATATATTCACCAAGGCATTATTGAGAGGGGCTCCGTTTGACCAAGTGTTTTGACTACCTTTTAACTAGTCTTGAGAGGTTGAATGTGTGTAAATGTCCTAATGAAGAGGCCATGTTACCAGCTAATTACTGAAATATGGTGAACATATGATCTTCTAGTAGAAGCAAACAGGCGCAAGAAACAAAGTCATGTGCTTTCAAACTAATCACTTTCACTCAAGAAAACACCATATACTCACAGAAACACATGCAACACTTTGTATCTTTCTGAATAAAAGGTTTTTCAGTACTAGAAAAGCTGATTCCCAAAGGGTGAGATAAAATGTTCACATTCAACTATCATATTTAATTTTTACTGTTTCTAAACTATAACTCATTTAAAATAAGGTTGATACTTTTGTGAACTAAAGATAAAAATTTTTATAATTAGTTGTAATTTAATTTGTTCCGTTTAACAATAAATTAATATTTAGACTTTGTGAATACTCAATTCTCTTAAAATGGATAATAATTAAAATTTGTTGAATAATTTGATAATAAATGATTTGAAGTTTTTTTTTTAATTGGGCTTGTTCGGTTTGAGTTTTGGCAAAAAAAATTGATTTTTTGAGCTTAAGATTTTTTACTTTTCAGAGTTTTTAAATGTGAAAGGACTATTCTATCCTTAATCAACACAATTCTATTTCAAAATAGTAATGGCAATATAGTCATATCACCTTCAACAACTTTGAAAAGTCAAAAATCTCAAACTCAAAAAATCTATTTTTTTGCCCAAAAACTCAAACCAAACAAGCTCTAATTATATATTATGTACACATAATTTAAATATTAACAAATGCAAATTTATCGATAAAATTTTATTTTTATAATTCATAAACTAAAACAATGTTAACTACAATTAATTGTAAGAAATTTCATCTTTATTCACAGCAGCATAGATGAGATATGTCTCAAAAAGTGATATGATGTTCTCCTACCCATGGAAGGTAGGACTGATACGTAAAACTAGAAATATAAGAGGTTAGTCTAATTTTTTGAAAGTGATTGAATGACTGATAGAGTGTCGTGTTTTTTTCTCGACTCACAATTGGGATTAGACAAGAGAGTGGGGGTGGGGTGGGTAGTCTCCCCAATAATACAGTGTAATGCATATATATTGTGTACAGTAGAGCTAGCAGTCACGAGAAAAACTCAATTTTAACAGATGTGCAGGAATAATATTTATTCTCTTACAACTTAATTCTCAGCCCACAACAACATACATATAAAACAACAAAACATCGGCCTCAAAATTCCATACATGTCTGTATCTGGCTTCTTGCCCATCTAATACAGTTAAACTCCATGGCCCTACAAGAAGAATATATACTGTTCATCAGTACTTGGTACTACATTAATTAATAATTTAAAAGTATATGTGGAATAGCTCAGGAGGGATAGACAAGGAAGGAGAAAGTGAGTTGGGTCGGAACGGAGAAGGAGAATAACCAAATCCTACATCAGAAAATTCTTCTGTAAAATTTGAAAAACGACACAAAATGAAACAAAAAGTCACAATACGAGGTCTTACAAGGTCAAGAAAAGGTCTTACAAGGTCAAGAAGACGCTAAAGGTTAAAAAAAAAAAAAAAACGAAAGAAGTAACTACAGGTAGTAAAAAAGCTCAGGTAGGATAGCACCCCGATTAAGATGAACAAGCCACCAGTTGAAGGCCATTGTTCACCATAGCAAAAGCCAAGATTTCCTCTTTTTGATGAAGACTTGTTGGCTTTTTAAGCAGCTGCACGATAATGGTTTCACCAAATTCATAGCCTGCATTCAAGCATGAAGCCACCACCATACTTGAGAAGAAAATGAGAAATCTACATATGTTATGAGATTCGTATTTCGTAGTGTGAGGTGTGTTCTATTCTGAATCTAGTCGAGATTCGTGTTTAAGTAAAGAACATCGTATAATCATATGGATTACACCAAGCTGAACTTCTCTCTTTCTCCCCTAAAAAAGTGCATACACTGGCGCTGAGAAATAGGGAGAGCGTGGGCTTTTTATGGACGGCAACGGGCTGTCCTGATGGACCTGACAGTGACAGGTCCAAGGCCCAGAAAGAATGTAATTGTCTTTAATATATACGTACACTATATATTACTTACTCGCGTTGGAATCCGACCATAAGCTCTATTATAATAATAGACTGAGGTGGTGAACAGATTTTAGAGAAGATCGGTGGAGGGAGATGATCGATTCAGAGAGAAGGATTGAGGAAGTTAGCAGATTTTGGAGATAATCGGTTGAGTAAAATGATCGAATCAGGAAAATGGATTGAAGATTTTGGAGGAGATGATTTTAGGATGAGAGAAATTGAAGACGTAGTGACACACGGATATTTAAGTACTTTTTTCTTCTCGTAATCGAGAAAATTCTTTACGATCGTAACTAGTATACCGCTTCTTTGCGATGAGATCCGACCGTAAGCTCTATTATGATGATGGATTGAGACGGTGAACAAATTTTAGAGATGATCGGTGAAAGAAGATAATTGATTGAGAAAGATGTATTGAGGAGGTGAGCAGATTTTGGAGGTGATCAGTTGATGGAGATATCGAATTAGGAAGATAGATTGAATCAGTCAGCAAATTTTGGAAGAGATGATTTTATTTGGGGAAAAATTGAAAACGTAGTGACACACGAATGTTTAAGTACTTTTTTTTTCTTTCCGTAGCAGATAAAACTCCCTACGGCCGTAATTAACTATATATTTTATGAAACTCACAATTTTATCAAAATTTAAAAAAATATGCTAAAAAGTGGGACATTTTCTTTGAAACTTATATATTGTGAATGGACAACTTGGGAAAAGAAATGGAGAGACAAGAATGTGTAACATCAAGGTCTAGGTAACAGTAATTGACCTTAATGTAAACAAAGTTGATATTTTTTAATCAAGTGTTCTATGCATTCTTGTTATGTTTTTAAGTGTAATTATATTTAATTATTCACTTTTTTATTATATTAACTATCTTTGTTCAAATATAAAAATCTTGCATAGTGAGTGAGTTAGGTTGTGACAGATGAGACGATGGTATTTTAATCACGGTCTTCTAAGAGATGGTCAAATTAAATATATAATAATTAATTTTAATTTCGGGACAAGCATTAGTTAGGCACATGAGTTTGGTTCGTGAAAAATAAATAAAATATATTGCAAGAGGTATATTGAGTAATTTTTAAAAACAGGAGTAGATCTAGGAATTTTTTGAGCTCAGACTACTACTGAAAAAAAAAAAATTCGCACGAGCTACACTGTAAAAAATGACTTTTTTCGGGGCGGGCCCAGGCGCCCCCCCACCCTCCACCCCCACCCCCACCCCCACCCCCACCCAAGTCCGCCCTTGTCTAAAAATATTGATATCCCGTGAAAGCTCAAATTGGTAATAGAAAAAGTGAAACGTGTATCTCTTGTGCTTGTGCTTGTTTTGAGTAAGTGTCAATACTCTTATTTGCATTTATTGATTTGTACATTTAACAAGAGGACAAGGCGGCAGAAAAATTGTTCAATGGCATGAAATATGAATGATGATGTTCCTTCAAAGGTCTCAATCATGATTAATTAGTAACATACAAGTTTGTAAATTAGTGTTTTTTTTTAAAAAAATTATTTATTAACAATTACATCATGTTAATATTAGCAAATAATATAGTATATGGGATATGCATAAATACATGAGAATTTTGATTTGTTGAAGAAATGTCAAGACACTAATAATTAAGTTGGTGTTTTTGGACGTCGTTTGAGTATTTTGAAAATGTAGTTCTGGTGGAAATTCTAGTAGAGACATAATCAGTTGATGGAGAAATGCTAATGGAGTTGGTAATGGCGATGAGTGGTCCTCCTCCTCTCGCCTACAAATTCTCAACTTCCGTGTATTTTGCATGAGGTTGTTCGGGATAAAGTACTTGAATATGTTGGCACATTCGTAGCATCTTCATCCTAATATATTAATTACTCATCATTCTAGATTTTTAGTAAAATAAAAAAAAAATCTGTACAATACTAATCTTACGTTTATGAGTTTGTCTATTTGTCAAAAAAAAAAAAAAAAAACCCCTTTGAGTTACAACCTATATACATATGTAACCAATATCATCTTAAAAAATATAATTAGTTTAAATTATTATGTATTAGGGAAAGAGTACGAGTTTACCTAGTTGACTCGCACTGAATGTAGAGTTGCTTTCATCCCCAGAATTTCCTGATCAAGTAATCATGCATTATACAACATGGACCACACTAGGACCATGTCTGCCCTAATTTGCTTTTTGAGTTCAAAACCATCACCCATAATTTGTGATACAACCATTGTGTAATGCAATTCACCGCAGGAATCACGGAACAAATTGTGTAAAACAATCATACTTTTTATTTATACATTTCGTAAGATATATAATTTACTTTTTACTTATTATTCACATATTTTATAAGACCTACAATTTATAAACACTTAAATTATAATTTCAATATCACAAGTAAATGTAAATTTTTTTTTCGACGAAAACAAAGATATCAAATTTAACGTTATGGAGGTAAAATTATATTGCCATTAACAAAAAAGTGAAAGATGAATAATAATTTAAGGGAAATTGGCGTAAATGGTCCCTAACGTATCATGTTAGTGCGCAAATGGTCCATAACCTTTCATTTTTGGCGCAACGGTCCCTAACCTATCCATTTAGGTGCGGAAATGGTCCTTATGGACGGATTCCGTTAAAAATCCGTTAAGTAACCTTTCATTTTGGTGCGCAAATGGTCCCTATCAATGTTTTTGTCTTTATTTGTGGAGGTAAAATTGTCAAGTTACATATTTCTTTCAATTGGCGCAAATGGTCCCTAACCTTTACCTTTTTCTGGCGCAAATGGTCCCTAATCTATAATTATATTTTGGTGCACAATTAATTCTTATTTGATGAAAAAGACAAAAATATATTTACTTTTAATTAAAAAAATTTGCAATTGGATTCTTAACCTTTAAAAAAAGTTAAAATGAGTCCGATACTTTAATTTTTTTATTTAAAAAAATTAAAAGAAAAACTAACAAATTGACAATATACTAAATTATTTTGTATATTTTATGAACTATTATAAAATAACTAAAATTGAAATCATAATTATTAACGAGTGTGCTAACTAAAATTATTTTATTGTTATTAAATAATCATATTATTTAAAATTTAAAATTTAAAATTTAATTTTATCATCACAAAATAAAAAGAAAAATAAATTTGTCACAAATAAATTTTTTAATTATGCTCAACCCAACTCGATTTTATACGATCTCATATTTACTGGGTCAATCCAACCCACTTTTGAGCCACAAAGAAACTGGACCAGTCTTATTTTAAAATTTAATTTATTTTTGAATTTAAAAAAAAAAAAAGTTTCACCCCACCCCACCACCACCCACCCCCACCCCCACCCCCACCCCAACCCCACAAAACGCGACCGGAAGGGAGGGGCTTTCTCCCCTCCTCGGCCGCCGTCGACGGCGACCGAGGAGGGGAGAAAGCCCCTCCCTTCCGGTCGCGAAACCAGGGGGAGAAATTTCACAACGATTAGGTGGGGGTGGGGTGAAACCTTTTTTTTTAAAATTCAAAAATAAATTAAATTATAAAATAAGACTGGTCCAGTTTCTTTGTGGCTCAAAAGTGGGTTGGATTAACCCAGTAAATATGAGATCGTATAAAATCGAGTTGGGTTGAGCATAATTAAAAAATTTATTTGTGACAAATTTATTTTTATTTTTATTTTGTGATGATAAAATTAAATTTTAAATTTTAAATAATATGATTACTTAATAACAATAAAATAATTTTAATTAGCACACTCGTTAATAATTATGATTTCAATTTTAGTTATTTTATAATAGTTCATAAAATATACAAAATAATTTAGTATATTGTCAATTTGTTAGTTTTTCTTTTAATTTTTTTTAATAAAAAAATTAAAGTATCGGACTCATTTTTACTTTTTTTAAAGGTTAAGAATCCAATTGCAAATTTTTTTAATTAAACGTAAATATATTTTTGTCTTTTTCATCAAATAAGAATTAATTGTGCACCAAAATATAATTATAGATTAGGGACCATTTGCGCCAGAAAAAGGTAAAGGTTAGGGACCATTTGCGCCAATTGAAAGAAATATGTAACTTGACAATTTTACCCCCACAAATAAAGACAAAAACATTGATAGGGACCATTTGCGCACCAAAATGAAAGGTTACTTAAATGATTTTTAACGGAATCCGTCTATAAGGACCATTTCCGCACCTAAATGGATAGGTTAGGGACCGTTGCGCCAAAAATGAAAGGTTAGGGACCATTTGCGCACTAACATGATACGTTAGGGACCATTTGCGCCAATTTCCCATACTTTAATGAATTTTAAAATTTGTACTTAAAAAAAGAAATGAAAATTCGTCTCTAATCTTTGCAATTTGTTACTAATATACCATTAACCTTTTTTTTTAGTATAATACATCCCAAACCTTTCAATTATATAGCAAAACTCGTTATTTCTTTTATTTTTGGCCATTAAATGATTGATTTGTCATTCTCTTTAAATAAATAAAAAAAAAAAAGCAATAAAGCAAAAACAAAAAATAAGGAAAAATTTCAAAAAAAGTTTTATAACTTTCAAAAAGTACAAAATATATTCATCACCCACCCACCTTAATGCACGACAGCCATTAAAAAGTAAAAAGTATTTTCTTCCTCATCAAATACCGAATTATTTTCCTTTAAAGGTATAAATTAAATTGCAATGATTTGTGGCAATCTTCTAAACATTCTTGTGCTTTACTACTTTGCCCTTTGCTACTTTGCCCATACAAAACAACCCTTCTCAGTTTGCACTTGTTAGGAAGAAATATCTGCTTATTTTTGATGAAAGGATTAGGGTTTTGTGAAAACTCTAAATTGGTAGATGTCACATTTTTTAAAACCACTATATATTGACTGAAATAAGTACTTTCACCGCTGCATTGCCAAGGTTAGTCATTGATGGAATATTTTTCTCTGCTTTAATCCCACTGTAATCTTCCAAGGGCTTTGTTGTAGATAAAATACTGTAGATAAGCATATATTACTTCAGTCATCCATGGAATCAGTGCCTCAATTCATTTATGTTCACATCTCAAATCATTTATATAAACAAATCATTGTTCTAAAAAGTCCGTCTAACTCTCGTCTAAGTTTGAAGTTCGACCTCCACGTCTAGCCACGCATCACATATCGTCATTGTCTTGTCCTTATCTTGCTCTCGCTTAAGATTCGCCTAGGTCCAAAAAACTTGAAATTCCGTCTCTATACTTAGTCACGCTTTACGTGTTTTAAAACATTGATACAAATACACATGATTGATTAATCTTTATCTACTGATCAAATGGAGTAATAGGATAAACTAGTGTTGTGGGTGACCCAAAGATTTTAATTCCAGAATCCACTGTACAAGAAAATCTGAATATGGAATTAAATCGTTTGAGAAATGAGAGAAAGATTCAAAGAGTAAAAGAATCACTTTAAAGCATAATTCATCCAGAGAAAGCATAGGATATCCAACGAATTTTGGAAATTGGCATAAATGGTCCCTAACTTTTGCTCTTAGTGTAGAAATAGTCCATAACATTTGTTTTTTGACACATCCATCTTTAACCTATGTATTTTAGTGTACAATTAATCATTATTTGATAAAAAGATAAAAAATACCCTTTTATTTAATTAAATAAAATTATAATTAGATTTCTAACCTTTGCAAAATGTGCAACTAGGCCCGATGCTTTTATTTTTTGTAAAAAATTGAAAGAAACTAACAAATTGATAATATACTAAATTATTTTGTATATTTTACGAACTATTATAAAGTAACTAAAATTTAAGCTCACAATTATTAACAAACATGTTAATTAAAATTATTTTTTATTATTAAGTAATGATATTATTTAAAATCTAAATTTTAATTTTATCGTTACAACATAAAAAGAAAAATAACTTGCTCAAATATTTTTATTTAATTGAGCTATTCATTTATTAACTACAAATATTAGAGCTCAAATTGTATTCTTCATATTTTTATTTATCGTTTTGTTATCGTTCAAAAATAAAGAACAAATAATGTGTGAATTAATATTTGTTAGTATTTTTACGTTTAAATAATATAATAGAATTTGTTCAATTTCATAAAATTATATACACCAATTTTGTTATTTAATTAACTTAATTTTTATTCAAATTTTTTACATCACATAGCAGTTACATATACTTAAAGCACAATGATTTTACATTTTTCTCTTATAAATAATTTAATTGACACTACTATAATGATATTTAATATGTCAAATTAAATATTATTTAATAAATGTATCGAACATATTTGCATATTTTATAAAAGTTAAAAATCTAATTACAATTTTCTTTAATTAAATCTAAAGAAACTTTCGTCTTTTTTATCAAATAAGGATAAATTGTGCACCAGAATACATAGGTTAGAGGCTGTTGTACCAAAAAATAAAGGTTAAGAAACATTTCCGCACTAAAGACAAAAGTTATGGACCATTTGAACCAATTTCTCAATAAATTTTACAAGAAATTAGTAAGGTATTCTCAACAAAGTTGTATTTCACATTTATGTTGTACCAATTACATGAATGCTATCCTCTCTCTCTTACTGCAGCATTAACAATCAAAATATGTAGATATAAATACTAAATGTCTATAACCTAACAAAAAAATATTGGTAAATAATCTAACAAATTAGACAAACTTAAACACAAATATATGATAGGTAACCAATGAAATACCACAAGAACCGAGGAAAAGAAGGTAAGAAATACGATGGCAAGACACTCTCCGAGCCTTGCAAGTACTTCAAAAAAAGTGTAACACAACACATAATAGATGGTGTAACGCATATGACGTAACATAAACATACAGTACCAAATATGATGTAATACGAGATGAGAATTGTAACATAACGCTCATATGTTTTTCTTTTTCGTGCGTGGTTTCTAAAATAACGTTTTAGAATATACATTATTATTTTTTTAATACAAAAGTAAACAATATTTTTTAAATTCTGTTATTTTTTATTTTTTTATGTATTTTCCGTTGAAAATTTCTACGATTTTCCATGTCGGCCCAACAAATTTTGGTCAAAGCCCAGATCCATCATCTATAATCACCAATCTCAACCGTCCATCTCAAAACGGCATATTCTATTTATTTATGGAATTTTGGCGCAAATGGTCCTTAACCTTTGTTCTTAGTATGGAATTGGTCCCTAATGTTTATTTTCTAGCCAACAAGTCTCTAACCTATGTATTTTGATGTAAAATTAGTCCTTACGACAAATATATTTTAATTAGAAGAAATTGTATATAGATTCCTAATCATTGCAAAATGTGCAAATAGATCCAATACTTTTATTTTTTTATAAAAAATTAAAAAAAATTAATGATTTTTTTTTTGAAATTAGCACTTTAGTAATAAACATGTCAAATAAAATTATTATGTTTATTATTAAGTAATTATATTATTTAAAGAGGGAGAAATCATTTTTCTCATTCTTTACTTATAAATTTTTTTCTCCATCACTACTTTAAAAATTAAGTTAAATAAATAACAAAATTACGTATATAATTTTATGACATTGAACAAATCTTATTACATTTTTATTTAGCATAAAAATGATAACAAAAATTATTTTAAACATTATGTGTTTTATTTTTGAACGAAAATAAAACTATAAATTAAAATATGAAGAATATAGTTGAATTTCTAATATTTGTAGTTAATAAACATATAACTCAATTAAATAAAAGTATTTGAACATCGAGTTTGTGACAAAGTTATTTTTTTTATACAACAATAAAATAAATGTTTAAATTTTAAATAATATAATTACTTAATAATAAAAATAATAATTTTATTTGACATTTATTACTAAAGTGTTAATTCTAAAAAAAATTTCATTATTTTTTTAAATTTTTATAAAAAATAAAAATATTGGATCTATTTGCACATTTTGTAATAATTAAGAATTCATATACAATTTTTTCTAATTAAAACTATGGGTATATTTGTCTTTTTAATCATATAAAGACCAATTTTACACTAAAATACATATGTTGGAGACTTATTTGCCAAAAATAAACATTAGGGACCAATGCTGTACTAAGGAGAAAGGTTAGGAACCATTTGCGCCATAATCCCTCTATTTAACCAAATCTAGCCTTTTCTTCCCCAAACTCGAACGCAATTTTCCCAGTAATTCTCAATCTGGTGGAATTTTTTAATTAGTTTCTCTTAGAGTTGTATAATAATTGGTACGAGGAATCAAAGAAAGCCTTGTTTCTTGTGGTTTGTGCGAGGTCATGTAATTGGGTAAGCATTTCTTGGACCTTTGATTTTTTTTGCAATTTTTCTTATCATTTCTCGAAATTAGAGAATGAATAATTGCAATTCAAAAAACGGGGTTTTCCCAGATGATGTTATGGTTCAAATTCTCGCAAGACTGCCCGTTAAATCCCTTTTCAGAATTAAATGTGTGTGCAAACTCTGGTACAAATTAACTTCGGAAGAATACTTTACCCGGCTGTACAATAACGTTTCTGTTCGGAATCCTATGCTGCTTGTAGAGGTCAATGAATCTCTATCAGAATCAAGATCAAGTTTAATTCTTGTTCATAATATAAGGGGTGTGTCTGAATTTTTGTTGGATTTTATCAAGGATAGAGTCAGAGTTAGGGCTTCTTGTAATGGATTGTTATGTTGTTCCAGCATTCCTGACAAGGGGGTTTATTATGTTTGTAATCCAATGACTAGACAATACAAGTTGCTTCCAAGAAGTAGGGAAAGGCCGATTACTAGGTTTTATCCTGATGGTGAAGCCACACTTGTTGGTTTGGCTTGCAATTTGTCAACAGGGAAGTATAATGTTGTGTTGGCGGGGCATCACAGGCCATTTGGGCATAGGCCTGAGAGGACTTTTATTTGTCTGATCTTTGATTCGGAATCAAATAAATGGAGGAAGTCTGTTTCACTGCAAGATGATCATTTTACACACATGAATAGAAATCAAGTTGTGTCTATTAATGGCGCGTTGCACTGGTTGACAGCGAGTTGTTCTTGTGTGCTTGTTCTCGATTTGGATTCTGATATTTGGAGGAAAATCTTATTGCCGGAAGAAGTGAATCGTGGGAGCGGGAATCGGATTTATTTGTTGGAGTCAGATGGGCGTTTGTCTATGATTCAAATTTCAGACGTCTGGATGAATATTTTTATAATGGAAGATTATGCGAGGGAAGAATGGCATATGGTTGACAGGGTGAGTTTACGATGTATTAGAGGGATGGTGCCTGGCATTTTTCCAATCTGTCAGACTCGTGAATATGTTTTCCTTGCAACACACAAGCAAGTATTGGTTTATCAGAGAAATAGCCAAGTTTGGAAGGAGATGTATTCTGTGAATAACAATGCCACCCTGCCATTGTGGTTCTCTGCACATGCTTTCCGGAGCACAATTTCATCTTGTTAATAATGTGTAGATACTGGATTGCATGTCTGATGTTGGTGATTTTAATTTTGAATGTACATGCCTAATTGGGTTTTTTTGCTTCTAGTATTTGGTAATGTTAATGTATCTGTGACTTACTTGCAAAGTTTGCAATTTAGTCATCAACTAAAGCTTTGAAGTAGTGCTAGATAGTGTAAATCAAGGATGGTGATAGTTTCATAAAAACATGTTTCATGGTTCTAATGTTATTGGCTGATCATCATGTTATTTCTTTTCGCGAAATTCTTTGTAAGTTCTGAACACTTAGAAATGTGATTCTGGTTGTTTTCATAGAATTGGTTTTCTGTTTTTAATATTGTTGATTCTCCCAGGATGTTATGTGAATAAATTAGTCGTTCCCAATTATGCGAACCTGTTCATCTGGGGACACCCTGGAAAATGTTTCAGTCGCTCAATGTTTGCTTAAACTAAAAATGCAGTTTAGTCAAAACAAGATACTGAATTTGTTGTTTGTGTTTGGCTTCTGATGTTGGCGTAGTTCAAATCCAACAAAATACCAAATTATGAGCCTGATGTTGAATTGCAGAGAAGTTTTCAATAGGTAGTATTTCTAATCTATAAAGTTTTAAGTTGAATTGCCTGTGTTTGAATCTTCTTTTTACAAAAGACAAGATAATTAGATCTTCTTAATTGTATCTCACATTGCCTTCTCGGTTTATATTAAAAACTTTGAGAACTCTCTTAAGAAGTAGGTTTTAAGGGTAAGTTATATTCAAAATAATTGTTATAATTGGTACTAGAGCAGACATTTTTCTATATGATTCTCTTTGTGAATATCGACTAAAAAATCAGGTCATTGTGGACGTTAAGATGAGGCTTGCTTTGTGAGTTTATAAAATGTTTGAAAATCCTCTTTTTATAAGTTGCTCCAATTTGTTATGACTTCTCTAGTCTATTTAACTTAAATTACTAGCACAAAAATATAGTGTGGTCGGATTCAATTAAATTCACCTAAAATTGTTTGACTAACAAGTGCAGTTGAATAAAATATTTTAAACAATTCACAATTTTTTAAAAAAAGTTGCCACATCTTTTATCTTTTGCAGCAATTGTTGACTACCTTATTCATGATTATTAACACATTTGCCGTTATGACCGTTTCCATATTCAGCTTTTTAGGTTATCATGGGACCATCTTTTTTGTATAGTCAAAGTAGATTTTGGCAAAATCTACATTTAATTGATTCCAGACATGCTCTAGCGAAAACAATATTCAAGGTGGGCATAATGGGGTTCCAAGTCTACAAACATCCCCTCAACTCTTGAAAAATACCCATCGTTTTGGCACAAAATGATGCTTTGACATTGGTGAGGCCCTACAAAATGAGGAATTTTATTTCTACTACTCCCGGGAGTGGAATACACAATACTCTCTATCAGCATTTAATTGATAAGTGTATTGACAAGTGTGACTCATTATTTAATTGAGACTCAAACATATACATAAATTAAATAGTCACTCGGAGTACCGAGTTTTATATTCTGGAAGAAATAGAAGTTTCCTTCAAAACTAGTTTGTGACCTGTTGGTCAAGTATTACAGGCACTTTCTCCACCAATACTTAAGCCTCCTTCAGTCCCAGATCTGTAAATGCACGTACCACTTTGATCACCTCGATTTTTGCAGTAGCTTCAAATTTCTCCAACTTGACATCGAATGTTGTTTTCTCTTCAGCCTTTGAAGATCCAGCACCTGCCCCAACTTGGCTACCTAACTTCATGCCTCCTACTGAAATAGGCTGCAGCTTCGGATGCATTACTCTAAGGACCGGACCAATTTGAATATGCTCTTCGAGTGTAAGGGATGCAATTTGTTCTGCAAGCCGAATGATCTTGTCAGATGGTGGTGATCTCGGCCCGTATGGATCATAGAAAGCAGTGTACTTGTATTTCTTAGGCTTGTCTTTGGGGTCCCTTGGAACAAAATCAGGCTGAAATGAACGATATTGCAAATGCAGTGTTATTCCACGAAGATCAGTAAAAACAATGGATCAAGAGCAGTCCATTGATAGCCTTCTGGTCCTCACAATTTGAACTTTCTCTTCGACATAACTTTGGCCTCCAAAGAAAAACAAGATGCCATAAAAATAAAGAAAATTTGATAACCTTTCATTTCTTCGTATTCTCTCTTTTATATTCGATTTCTTAATTCGTCCCGACATGACTTGCTAGAACCGGTCTAAGTTCATGATTCTCTGCAACTAGTTAAAAACAAGAAGAGACCAAGTGACGAAGGCAGATAAGAAATTCATCAAACAAATATCATGTTTCTAAGCCCATATTTACCATCTTTGTGAAATGTGAAGCCAATCAGGTAGAATGCCAAGGAAATGTTCAGGGAACTAATTTTGATTGAACATTCGGGGTGGGGGGGAATCTACCTCTTAAAGCTCAATACAGATGATTATATTAGGCCCTGCTGTCATTCTATTTATGATTGTTAAAGTCACGTGACAGACACGTGAGACGAGCTGGATAAATCATTAAATTTCTGTGGGTTCTAAGTATTCAAAAAATGTTTGAGGATCCAAATGCTGTTTTAAGCGTAGTTTAAGGACTAGTGCCCCAATTCTGATTTCGTCATACTGATCAAGAATCGGCGCCGTTTACAGAGTGGACCATTTTCACTGAGAAATCAGAACTAAGTTCCCGCGATCCCTCGTCTCCACCAACGTTGAGGTATCTGCTAAATGCCTGTGCATGTAGGTGTTTATTCGTATTGCTTACTTTATAATTTTCATATTTCCTGTGTTTTTCTTCAAGTTAAATATTTGAGCTCCCTTATACTGTAATACACAGATCTGATTCACTCCCCGTCTTGTTTTTTCTTGGAATTATGTGTACACATATATGTAACTGTGTGATTTAAGGTCCCGCTTGAAAGTTTAGACATATAATTTACGAGTCGCTGACAAATTTCTTCAATTTTACATCCAGCTGTAATTTAGCACAAAAAATTGATATTGTAAATTTAATACCGATGACTAAATATTTGTGGTGCGATGCTTATTTATCTATTCATATAAATTGTTGGAAGAGTTTCATGGTAAGCAATACACGATCTTCAAGATTAGTTTTTGGGAGAAAAATAAATGTAGATTTTTGTACTGTATTGGCGTACTGTTACTCAAAGGTCTTGATGCAGTGGAATTTGTGATTTACTGTTTCCTTATTGAGGAAATATTGATGTAATCGGGCTTGGCTTGTTCTCAGTAGTATTTTCTTTTTCTTGGACTTTTACGTCCTATCTCAGAAGTTCTGTTAGAAATCGGAGAAGAGAAGGCTATGGCAAGTCATGATGAATCAAGTGTGTCCAGAAAGAAATCAAGTGACGGCGGGGACGAAATATCAACTTTCAATGCTGAAAATATGCAAAACAATGCAAAAATTATTTCTTACAGGTTTGTTCGCTACCTTAGTCAGATGTAGATCTATTATGCAGCTCCAGTTTTACTAAGAAGATTGACACTATAAGTTGATTGCACACGAGTTTAAGGTGATTGATTTATTTAGTAAAGAGCGTTGTCCTGGTGGAGTTGGCTCTACTAACCAATTGTCAGAACAGAAATTTTTGTTGCAGGACTTGAGAATATTCATTATATACTGCATTTACCAACACCTAGACGTAAATGATTTCATGATCATCGGTGCTGTCGTTTTGTAATATTCGTTTTGTTTAAGCCACATATGCACGATCATATTCACAAAACAGGTCTTGCATCCAGTGTTTTGGAGGTGATCATAAGAAACTTGCTGTAGTTTGTAGATTAGTTTTACTTTTATACGAACTTTGAATGGACTAGTATTTTAAGTTATGAATAATATGTGCTAGTAGTGTAATTATTTTGTGCGTCACCGACTAGGAGGTGAACCTGATGAGGATTGACCTGTTAAGAACTGTCATCTTTTCACCCAAGAACTCTAGATTATTTCCATCCCAATGCTGCAGACATTATGCCATTTGCTTAAGAAGCTGATTATACATGCCTGCGCTCTTTCCAATTTTTCCCTTTTGTACAACTGCAAGGCTTTCTAGTCATGCTGAACCTGGGGCTTTCTCTTGTGTTCAGCCGCACATTTATGTCTATTATTGGAGGAGTCATTGCTGGAATTTTGGGATTCACTGGCTTGACAGGATTTATCTTCTATTTCCTTGTCATGGCAATTATGTCAGTAGGACTTGCTGCCAAGGCTGGGTTTTCTGCTCATCCTTATTTTGATAGCTGGAACCAGATTCTACTTGATGGCTTTCTAGGCGGGCTTCTGGTATGCCTATTTGTTGCTTATATCAAGTTCTTTTTCTTTTCCCTTTTGTTGAGATTGATATTTAAGAAGATAAAAATTGATGTAATATTCAATACCCAATGAAAAGTAAAAATTGTTTCTTTTTGTCCCTTCCTTCATTGTTAAAATTATATGAATTCAGATATTATGGGCTCTATGAATAGTGGTACTACCGGAAAAGCTTATTGCATCCACATGAAATTTTGAGAAGTTCTTTCTCCATAAAAAAAGATTAACAGTTCCCCCGCTCCCCACCACCACTACCACAAAAGGGTTGAACTTAGAAGGGTGAAGTCCACTTATGTTTTTAATGTTATTTGTCTCATTAGGATTTATTTTTGTCTCAATGTAATATAATATTTTCGTCCTGTAATGAAAGGCATAGGACCAATTTTAATGGGCAGCTTGGTAGGGATTGTGGGACAATATCGAAATAAGCTTAGGTCTCTTCTGTCTATAATTCCCTACTTTATATATTTAGGCTGTGGGTGGCAAAAATTATCCCCGTTGATATACTGTTATTCAGCACCTTAGTGAGTTGGATGAGAAATCTTCTCTCCTTGTTCAATGTTTTCGTAGTAAGTAGGTGCATATAGACTAGGTGCTCCCTCCCTCCCTCCCTCCCTCCAAATTACCAGTTTTGTAGTGTATGTTGGTTCTCAACAAGACAAACCGCCTGTTGCCTTCGTTTTTGTAGCAATTCTTTACCTTGTCTTCATGTAGGTTTTTAAAGGAATATATATCCCAATGGCACATTCATGATGACGCATATGTTTTAAATCGCATCAATGTGTTGTTATAATTTCCGATGACAATATATCTAATCACAATTATTTTTGTTTCTTGCAGTCGTTCGTGCTCTTTTGGACGTATCCTTTTTATTTTTGTATTTATCTATATTAGGACCATCAGAGTTTGTTTCATTCTTTCTTTTACCGGTTGCTTTAGTAGGGATGTCAACCCTCGATCTTTTTACTGTTATGTCAGATAGATAAAATTATTTTCAATCAGCCTTCTGCCTGTAAGTTGACATGATGGTACAACTTACAAGGTACTTGGAACATAGTGTAACTTTAATTTTGTGAATTCAGTCAGTCTTACCATCAAACCAATTATTGACCAGATACAGTGCTGTTAAATGGAGCTTCATGTTATTGATGTGTGTTGAAGTGATGCTTTCTCTTGACAGCACTGGGGGAATCAGGGACAAAGATCTATTTTTGAATTTTTTTTTTTCCAAAGATTATATGGAATTTTTTGTTCTTTTTTACCCATTTGCAAGTAGTTCCCACCTTTCCTTGACACAGAATAGATTTGCCTATGACATGGTGCATATTTTCTGAAGAATCCTGGGTGGAGGTTATTGCCAAGGTGGCATGCTGTGGCATACTACAAAAGAGTATCAGAAGAATTGGTTAGGCGCTATTTTGATTGATATGCACTCATGTTAGATCATTGAGGTACTTTATTTTAGTTTAATTTCTGAAGTTTTACTTGTACAATGATTGTTGGTCTGGAGAAAATTTACAAATATTTTGTTGGATAAAGATATGGAGCAATATTTGGCACCCACAGGTGAAGGCTACATGAGTTATTTCATTGTTAGTAATGAATTGTATTTCAATGTTCACCAGGCTGTCACAGTGCTTCTCTTCTATAGAATTAGTGGGCATTACATTTCTCTTATTCGAGGTGTAATATAGCCAAGGCCTGTAGATTTTCGTGCTTCGTCATGTAGTCTCCAAATTTCCAGCCAACTGATGCTCTAAATGATTGATTGGCACATTTCAACATTTGCAATACTCCAAACTATTTGGAGGACGCGTCTTAGCACTCGTTGACTTGTGCCTTTCCTTCCTCGTAGAGAAACCTCGTTCACTGCCACTTTTTGCATTGCTGCTCAAGCTTGCTTGCTTTTCACCCCCTACTGATCCATCATATACAGCAGAACTTCAATGAAAACATCTCTTCCTATGTCAATCACTAAGCCCGTCTGTGTAATTAGTAGTTGAAGCGAACATTTGTAAAGATCATATTATGGAAGTTACAAAAGTGTAGCCACAAAATCACCAAAAAAATAGAGCAAACATGCACTAAATCAAAGAAAGGAAGTAACCTTTGATAGAAAATAAACAAGGCACGGAATCAAGTCAAGATCATCAAAGCACACGGATAACATGAAGTGAAGACTTGTGTGACTGTAGTTAGTTGGTATTGTAGTGTTTTTTTTTTCCTCTCCTTCGCTCGATTTATGTATATTATTATAAACGAGTATAAAGAGAGACTTTTAAGTTGTAATTAGCGTGTGCGCGCACGAGGAGTTAAACCAGGCAACAACTGGGAAAGCGGTGGTTTAACATCGTATCAATTTCGACATTCTCATATTACAAGTTTGTAAAATTAATGATATATCCAATACAAGGAGCCCGTGTTGTCCTGCCATTTGAGTTTATGCTTTTTACTTTATTTTGTAAAATACTTTATTTATAGTGCGTTTTCCCCGTCTTTACATAGATAGATGAGTTTATTCTTTTTAATCAAGCACCAAAATGACCTGTTTTCAATCTCAATATAATAATTTTAAACATTTGTCATAAATTATAATGGATCATATACAACATCATTTGTACTTGTGAAGCATGTAACCTTTTTTCTTAATTACATTTGTCCAAATAAAATTTTGCCCAACCTTGGAACGTACTACAGTTCTAGGTGATGAAGAGCCGACATTGAGTTACCAAACCTTTCTTGGGAAAAGTCAACTTGTTAGGTTAGGTTTTGACGTAGGGTCCCACTTTTTAATAAGGATCAATTTGCCAAGACTCCAGAACAGAAATTGTTACTCTGATGTCATATGTTGTAGATGGGAAATTATCAAAAAATTATAATACTTCTATTTTGCAATGGATAGAAATAAAGCACAACCTTCTTATACACTTCAAACTTGTTAAAAGAGAGTAGTAGATATTATTGCTATATCTGGACTTTGTCTTTAATAAATGCATATACACTTCAAATGGAGAAGAAATGTTGTATTTGAATTTAGAGAAGGCTAAATTCATGCTTGGTGGGTCATTAGGCATCAGTACCAAGACTCTGAGAAGTTGGATGGTTGTTTTCGTTTTTTTGGATATTTGATAAGCCAAAAACACAAATCATGATTGCCACACTAGTACAGCAAAATGTAAACTTCCATTGCAGCCACTTAATTAGAAGTTGATGAAGAACAAAATCTTTATAGGCAGTTCAAACACAACTGTCTTTATTCTAGCGACGTAGCAATAATGATCCTTTGCAAGTAAAACCAACGCTTTCTACTAAACGTAAAGCAGCTCATATAGTAAGCAGCAGTTAGAATTTGATAATTGCAGCACCCCCTGATGGCTTAGATGCAAAAATATAGAGGCCAAGATCGTTCTTACTGATAATCCCTTTGTCAATTCTTGATCGATAAAATTGCTCCTGACACAAGTAAAAAAACCACATTTATATTCAAGGCCTTGAACCAAAGGCGCGGTAATCTTATCTAGCATTAAGGAGATAGATATTAACCTTGAGATTAAGGATAAATTGAGGAACAATGCTTTCCTTCACCAAGGCAACAGCACAACCACCCCATCCAGCTCCAGTGAGCCTTGCTCCAAGAGCACCATTGTCACGACAAATCTTCACAAGCTCTTCTAACTCCGGACAGCTAATTAATAAGTAGCACAAGTAAATAAACCAAGAATTATAATGAATTTTGGAATTAATAATACAGTATTGGCAGAAATTTTCTTTTGTCACTGTAGGGAAGAGGAGCATTGTGAAGAAAATTAAAAAGGTACGAGTTGTACCTGCATTCATATAATTCACTGCAGCTATGGTGGCTATCATTCATAAGGTCACCAAGTTTCTTCAGCATCTCTTCGTCACTGCAATAACAAGTCCTTAGAAAAGTTGATCAAGTTTTCAACTTCAATGCTACGTAAGCACAAAATCAGAATCTTAGAGGGTACAGCAGAGTTTCGGGGCCACATGCTCAAGTCATGTTGAGCAGACCAGCAAGTAGAACAGTTGGGTGATTTAAATAAGCAACAACATAATCTAAAAAATTCCCAAAACCTAATAATCTCTCTACACTGAAATATGTGAAGAAAGAACACGAATAAGAAGCATATAAAAGGTGGACGATCCTTCTTGTTCAAGTCGAAAAACTAATAACTAAAAATAAGGTTTTTATACCATTCCTTTTCTATTTCCCTAACACGTGCAGATGTGAACCCGCCATGGACGTGTTGAAATGTGAAATATATATTTACTCTGTTAAAATCTGCTAAATATGGAAAACAATGCCGCAAATGCATACATGATAAACACTTGAGTAAATGTGGAAATATCTCTTTGACTCACCTCAAATTTGATGATACAGTATCTTTGAATGCGTGTACACGCTTGGCTTCAGAGTAAACATGGGCAGCTCTCTGAAAATAATTTTAAACATATGTGAAATTGTCAAAGGATACTAAAATGATCAGTTCATTTTAGCCAAAGGGCAACTGGAAAATACAGTATAATATTGCTTTCAACAACAACTTTTTTAAAGTTTTTGGCTAGGGTTCCCTTTTTGTGGGCTATTCTAGTACGCCTCATAAGAGCTTCATTAGCTGACAAAGACATTGCTATCACCAGTATTTTCCATTGGGCAGGAACAATGATCGAAGGGGTTAACTAATTTAAAAAATAATCATATGGACCCAATACTTTACAATAAAACATGCTTTTCAGGAAAAATCTCATTTTTTACACCAAATCTGAAAAGAATCACCAACCTACAGGAATCAGTCATAGAGAAGGGTAATAAGTTACACTTTCAGAGCACCATTGAAACACCAATTAGCTGCTAAATCTTTAATGAATAGAAAATCACCTGGTGCAACTTAAAATGTTTGGCAACTCTCAGCACATCCAAGGAAGAAGGGGAATTGGCAAAGATAACTTGCAGTTTTTCTTCAGTTATTTTCTCAATATCTTCAGCACTATATGGTTCCTCGTGCAAAAATTCCTATTGCAAAATGCACAAACCATTACTGTCGGCGGTCAGAGACATGTAAGAATGTTCATAAAGAATCCAAGTAAACAAGGCATTTATAACCCTCAGATGACAATAACTACAAGAGTGATGCCAGCAGAGTAGATATGTCAAAAGAAAAAAAAAAAAAACAAGTACCTTAACAGCAAGACCTGGATCAGAAGACTCACGGGTACCCGCAAATGATACACACAACTCTTCAACATCTGAAAGTGTCTTGACTTCAGTTACAGCGTCCCGAGGTTTCATTCCAAGTTTTATGCCAAGTACAATCTGTAACAACTCAACAATCAGTATATCAGAGATAGGCAGAAATGAAAGGATGCATTAATTCATGCACTGGCGGAAAGGCACAGGACCGAAGCGAGGCGTGCAGCATACAGCCTGCAGCAGCAGGTAGACGCAGGCACGGGTGGACACAGCCAGACGCTAAGACTGGCCAACAGTGCAGACCGGTAGCTTGTGCATTTGGTAAAAATGTATAGAGGTTGACGGAGGGTTCTAGAACGACGCAGAACGTTGTGGTGATATCACATTCTAGAATGTTCCTTGAACAGGAGTTGTAAGAAATTTATAGAACATATCTAGAAGGTTGTACAGACAACCTCACAAGAATGTTCCATGTAAGTATATTGTAGAAAATTCTAGTGAATGAATACCACCCATTGGATAGGATTAATCCCGTCCAACCATTAGAATTGGAAGTATAACTCATTTGGAATGGACCAACTAAAGTTAAGAGTGAACTTGTGAGGACTTAAGAACACAAGTTGTACTTAGCTAATACCATAAGGGACATAATGAGGAGTTTAGTGCCACATGAGATCTTGAAAGAGCCTAGTCCATGACAACTAGCCCTTGTTGAATACAAGATTAGTAGAGCACTAAAATACACAGCCTATCATACATAAAACAATTCATGCTAAAGCAAAGCACATGCAGTAAGAAGCATGTGGAAAAAATGCTAAAAATCACAGGTAAAAGTCAAACCAAACAACTTACAGCAGCTAAACGACATTCAACAACCCTGTTATTGTAATTAGTTGCAGCAGTAACGGCTTTTTGAGATTCAGCCAATGAATGAGCTATAACAAAAGTCCCACCAGTTGGAAGTTGCACCTCGGTTGCATGAATAGGATTGAAATCAATGAGTGCTGCAAAGCCAGATTGAGCCATCACTGAAATTGCCTGCAAAATATAGCAATAAAATTACCAGTAAGTTACGGAATAGCTTTTGAACATTTAATGATTTAACAATTTCAGCCTTACAATTCCTATAGCCAATTTTTTTTGAGGTGGAAGATATTACTATTTTGGATTTACAACAACGCTACTTTGGAAATAGAGGACACGATTGATAGAAATACCTAAAATATCAAATTTCACCTAGTGATGTTAACCGCCTAAACTCTCTCTGTTGTAGTCTGTTTGCATTATCTACTGCACCCTCTACTTTTTGATTATACAAACTTCAGCATAAATCTCCTCCCCCAACTTCTCCTTCCCATCTCCAACTATGATGATTCTCCAAAGGGACTCAAGGGAAAGACAGCGTTTTCTTCATAATCCCCAGCAAACACAACCCTATAACCTACTACACAGCTACTCCCTATTAACCTTACTGCACCACCACTCCCTGTTAACCCTAATGCACCACCGTTCGGGCATGGCTGGTCATCCTTTGGACATCCAGTGCCGCGCTTGAGGTGTCCTGTGCCGCCGCGCATGAACCATGCTCCGCCTCCCAACAATCATGGTGGCAGGGCTCTTGGGATAACTGTGATGGTGATAAGGTGATAAGTGAGGGAGAAGTATTCTATATGGATCATCATGTTATTAGCGTTGGACATCATTCTTGCTTTTGTTGCTTCTACGAACTTACGCACGTGACAATTTTTGAGAAAGACATTTGTGGATCTTGGGTGAATAGAACGTGCAATGAAAATTTGTGTAAATGAAAACGTGCACCACAATGAAGCAATGAGAAGAAGCAAAGTGCACCAAAATCAAGGGAAAATGGTTAAGAAATGACACATTTCAAGTTGAATCGACCAAATTGGCATGATGCGTTTCCTTCTTTATATAGGCATTCTATTGTTTGATCATGTGGCTAATCTTATCCTAGGTGTTGAGATGATGCGAAGGTAAAGTTAGAGTTTAGGCTTTGTTGCGCTTCATATTTAGCTGGTGTTTTTCACTTGGGGCAGCCTATGGATTAAAGTATTTCAACGAAATTTTATGAGAAGCAGATAAATTACCTGGTCCATTCCACCAGATTGGGTGCCGATGTGTCTTTCACATTCACATGTAACCTGAGCAATATCTTTCTGAAAAAAAATAAAATAAAATAAAACTAAGAAGCGCAAAAAAAAAAAATTTAATAATATTAACAAATTCAGTCCTGAAGTGGAATGTCTACTAATTTTTCTTTTCTATTCACTACTTCTTTGCTAAAGAACCCAATTTACAAAAGAGAGTACTTTGATATGATTTATGTGAGTAAAATCATTAAAGGGAAAGCAAAAATAAAAGCTCCGTACTTTTTCGAAAAATATGAACAAATGGTCACAATACCTTGGGAAAGTTCACGTCGAATGTGGCCATTATAGCAATTGTCGATGAGCAAACAAATGCAGCAGAGCTTGATAGTCCCGATCCTACACGACAAAAAAGAACATGATTAAGTGCATGTTTGGTCAAACTGGTTAAACATACTTTTTATCAATACATTTCGTAGGACCCACTAAGAGTGTCAAAAAAGCTCGTGAGCTCGTAGGCTCACCGACTAGGCTTGGCAAAGCTCGTCCCAGCTTGGGCTCGTCTAGGGACGAGCATGAGCAAGGGTCGAGCTCAAAAAAAGAAACATAGGGCCGAGCCCGTTCAGCTCAGCCAAGAAAAGAGTTGGCCCGTGGGTTCGAGCCAGCTTGTGCGGGAACGAGCCCACGAGCCGGGCTCATTAGCTCGTGCCCACGAGCCCTAAAGCACAAGCCACGAGCCAGCTCATGGCTCGTGTAAGATCCAACGGTCACGATTAAGTGACCGTTGGCCACTGAATTATTTATTTTATTTTATTTTATAATTTTATTATTTTTCTATAAATACTCATATTCTTAACTCATTTTTTTTCACACTTCAATCTCTCATTCTATTATATACTCAATCCATTAACAATTCTCAAATTTTATTCTTTTAATATTAGTGTTACAATTAGTATCTAATATCTCATTATCTAGATATTACTCTATAATTTTGAATTTTTATTTTCTACTAATTCTCTACATTTCTAATTTCTACTACATATTCATCTTCTCCTATTCTCTTTACTATTTTATTACAACTTTTAATTTTTAATATAAAGAATTCATGATATTTTCTTTCATTTTCTTTTTAAAATTTTAAAATAAAGGGCTTGTTCGGTAGAATTTTTTTTGGGAAAGAATGAGTTTTTTTGTTACTTTTTGACTTTTCAAATTTTTTGTAGTGTAAAAAAAGTTGAAAAGTCAAAAATTGTAGGCAAAAAAATAGATTTGTTTGGAAAAAAACTCTACCGAACATGACCAAAATAAAAAAAATTTAATGGGCTGAGCCAAGCTCGTGGGTAGCTCGGCTCGGCCTGTTCTTCATTTTCTTTTTAAAATTTTAAAAAAATATATATAATAAAGGGTCGAGCCGAGCTCATGGGTAGCTTGGCTGGACCCGTTCGGTCCACGAGCTCGAGGGCCGAACAGAGTAAGTGTTTTGGGGACGAGCCGAGCACCATTTGCGTGGGACGAGCCGGCTAGGCTCTGCCCATTGCCACACCTAGGACCCACAACTTACTATTTAGTTATTATCCATACATTCCATAAAACTCAAAATTTATAAACACTTAAAAAAATAATTTTAGCACTATCAAACATACCTTAAGCTTTCAATGAATACTACCAATCAACATAATACTATTTATCAAGAATATGTTGCATATCTAATTGCTCACTTTCAATACAATACATGCATTAAATTGGGTAAGTAACACACCAGTTGGAACTATGCCATCAACAACAACATCAAGTCCGACCGGTTCACCAACATCTATTCCCTTAGATTTAGCATACTCGTGGAAACCTTTGTACCTGCAAGATAAAAATTATAAGTTTTGGAACCAAAAGACATGAGTCTTTGCACTAAATTTTCCCCTTCGTGAAGAGGTCAATAGATGGTTGTTCTACGTGATCAATAAGTATCAGAGAAAACTAGTGAACAATGATGATTGTGACACCAAATTAATTTCTTACCCACAAATGAAATAGTGACCCCATCTATGATTCTTTAAATCGATTTCCTAGAAAATAAAAAAAATAAGTTAGCATCGTTAACATTTGATAACAGGTTAAAAGGGGCATTAAGTTGGACCCGTGTTATATATTATCTTCTAATACATTCTACTAAAGAAAGTATTATCTCTGGTAATTGAACAAAAGACTTTGCTATAATGCATTTAGATATTTTCCAAACCAAATATTTATCCTTCTGGACTGATGCTCAAATAACAGTCATATACAAGAAACTCCCTTCGAATTAGCTAAACTATACAGCACATGATCACAAATAAAACTCCACCTTATGACATGACCGGAGATTCCCGGTTCATATATTAAGCCTTTAATGTAACTTTGTAACTTGCAAGCATATGCATAGAGATAAGTATGAAGATACCTGTTCAGGATCAGCAGGGTAAGTACACACTGGGTACTTGTCACTATTCACATTTGCGATCCTAAGCACCTTGGTGTCATTTTTTCGTATAGCTATGATGGTATCTTGCCTGATAGCCATCGGTAGCACAGAGTAACCTTCATAGTCTATGTGTTCCCCTATCAAATTCACCCTCCCTACACAATTCAATTCACAGGCATCCAATGCATCTCAGATCTAATGTCCAATTTTATGAAACAATCTTTTCTCAAAGCAACATTTCACTTTAAGATTTCGAAAATAAATAAATCCACAAAAAAATGGATATGAAGGTAGTAAAGTTCACAGCTTTAGCAAATCAAATTGGAGCTGTGTATTATATGCAAGCAAGAAAAGGACCTGGAGATCGGGCGTAGATATCGGGAGGGTGAGTGAAGAACTCGACGAACTTTGACTTCAAGTGGGTGAATCGGAGTTCGGATTCTTCCAGTTGGGACCCGGTTCCATAAACGGGTTCAAGAGAAGTGAAAATGGGTACTGGTAAGTCATCCTGTTTAGCCATTGATTTCTCTCCTCCTGTTTAATTTCTCTGCAAGTTTAGTTTCCGTGAAAAGGGAGTTTGTGGGAGTTAGGTATATTGGGATTAGAACGGAAAAAGTTTGTGTGATTTATGATTAGTTTGTCGGATAGTTTGTTGGACAAAAGAGAAAAGAAAAGATTCCGGATAAACGTGTGGGGAGACTCCTGCATATTTGGTTCTCTTTTGATTAAGATTCTTGATTATCTACAATTTAAATTTGATACTTCTGATAAGGAAACTTCCAAAGACGAAGTTCCCCACATGTATCAAAGGTTTTTTGAGTAAATTGAGGGATGTGTAGCAGGGACTTAAGGGAGAAAGTTAACATGTCAACCCATAGGACAAACTCCCACAATATTTCAGTGAAAATTTGTCCCACACGGGAATCGAACCTGCGTTGCCGGAGGATTTCTCCCCACGTCACTTCAGGCCTTACCAACTCGCATATGCCTCTGGGGGCATTTAAATTTGATACTTTGTTAGCCTAGCCAATCATATTGTTATTGTTGGAGCATCTATTTGTTTTGAGTTCACTCATATTTAGTTTATACTAGTGTACCGTTTTAGTGGCGGTGGGATATGATTCTATACTCAGTAAGAAGGAAGAATGAGATGTATTTGTGGAGATGATTTGAAGAGATAAAAATTGAGAAATTGAGAAATATGAAGACAGACGTATGTAATAATTTTTGGGCCAGTAGAGGAGAAAACTTCTACGTGCGTGATTAGTACTTGCTCACCTAATAATTAAAACTAATCTATTATTTATCCATCTATCTTCATTCTTACCTATCCGTCACCAATTTGATCTCCGTCAGGAGCGGAGCCAAGAACCTTAGCTTGTGGGGGCAATTTGGCGATTAACTGTACTATAATACTGGCCAACAACACTACGCTAACTTGTAGCGTCTATAGCAGTAAGCAACGTAACAATAGCAGGTAGACATAACTTCATTGAAAAAAAAATAATAAAACCACTTATTTTATTCATGCAAAAATTTAAAATTCAACTATATTTTCACGAGATTTGTATGTAAAAAAAGAAGGGCTATTTTGTTTAATTTTTTAGATTTTGGAATTGAAAATCAAATAAAAGTTTAAGGTATAAAAGATTACATTCGGTGTTAAGTATAGTGTTTTGTCAATTTTATCATTCTAAAACATGAGAAAATTAATAAAAAAATTAACACTCAAGTTTATAGAATTATGTAAAAAGACAAAATATGCAAAATACTAATAGAACTAAATATTAGAGATTTAAAAGTTATTTTTAAAATTGGAAATTAATTACACAAATTTCTTGAAAGAAAATAAAAAGAAAAAAAATAACGTGGCAGTGGGGATTTGAACTCTAATCTATCCAAACACAAATAATAAACTTTGCCACTAGAATGGAGAACTTTCTTTGCATCTATCTAAATTTAGAGTATATATTTTGTTACGGGAGCAAAATTATAAAATTTAATTTTTTTTTTCTAAAACACAACTATATTTTTGAAAGCTGAGTGGGGGCAATTGACCCCACTGCCCCCACAGTAAATCCGCCATTGATCTCCATCACTCTTACCTAACGGAGTATGCCACATGAGACGTGGCACACAACAACCATGAATTGATGCCAAATGGACCAAAAATGATTAAATTTAACCAACGTTCATTGAACATTACTTTACATTTCTACTTACTTATCCAACAATAAAAAATAACTCATCGATCATCCATCTTTCTTAATTCTTACCCGCCTGTCATCGATTTAATCTCCGCCACTCTCACCAACTGACATTATCAAGAATTTTGTCTAAATTTAGCATCTCTATTATACATGTTCAGTTCAACAACGTTTATTTTTTCTATACAAATTTATATTTTTTATGTAGATTTAAATGTGATTTTGTTTGTCATTAATGTAAGAAAATAAAAGACGCTTAAATAGCAATCTATATAATACATTAGAGACTAATTTTCAACTTAAGTATCTACATCAATACCATGTAGATCTAAAGTCTTTTAATTTTTACGTCACCTTAATAACAATTTATAAATTGTATTGGAGATGCTCTTAATATCTTGATTAAACTGAGATTCAATACCTAATTTCATGTTTGTCAAAGTTTTAATTATAATTTAAGTTGGTCAAAATTGTCAAAACATATTTTTTTATCTACAATTTGAAGATGTTTAAATTATAATTTTAGCTAGTCAAACATAAATTTTTATCTACACATTTTATAGGACTTACAACTTACAATCCACTTTTTATCTACACATTCACCAACAACTTATAATATAAGTACTTAAAAAATAATTTTAGCACTACCAAATATGCAATTTCAAAAGATAGATTTGAAAACTTAGCAATCACTTTTACTTAAGTCTATGCAATCCATAATGTTCATGAAACTTCCTTTCCATTTTATATTAAATTTGATGGGGCTAATTACTGTGTGTGATTTAAGATTCTGGAGATGCATAAGTATATTGCTGGTCTAAAGAAAAAAAATGTTATATTAAAGGACATAATGTTGCACGTGCAGAAAATGATCTAGGGTACGATGAAGGAGAAATTGAAGATGCTTTAGTCAAGTCTTGGCTAATCAATTCTATGACTGACATCTGCTGTGGCATTGAACAGTGGAACGACTAAGGAGGTTTTTGGATGCGGTAAAAATGAGTTATCTTGATGTTTCTAACTCTTTATATGTTGATGAAGAAGTCGTTCCAATTATGTCAAGGTGATCGTCCTCTTGCCGAATACTACAACGAACTAAACTCCATATTCATGGAACTCGATTGTTGGAGGTCTAATGTTATGACATGTGCAGCTGATATTGAGAAACAGATGAAGCATATTTTTGAAGATTGGGTCTATGTGTTTCTTGTAGGTATTGACCACACATTCGATCATGTTAGTAGTCACGTTTTGGCTACCTGCTCCCTCAAAAGCCTACTTACTAGACCGTCGTGAAGTGCAAAGATAAGTTTGTGTGTGAGTCATTTTTGTTTGTCTTTGTGTGAGTCCTTTTTGATTTGTTTTGCTTGGGACAACCAAAGGTCCAAGTTTGGAAGTGTTTGATAAGTGTATTACGTAATCACCCTAAAGTTTAGAAAACTTTTCTTGTAATTTATGCTCTTCATCCTTTAAATTGTCAATCATCTTACCCAACCGACTATTTTTAAGTGTGTACGTAGTCCATGACCTCTACAATTATGATATCAAATGCCAACTGCTGGTCGTGGATGTTTAATTCGCGCTCAAATGTCTGATTTTTCACAGTGGTCATCGCATTCAAAATTTTGTTGACATCGAAGGACACCGAAGACAGGTCTTAGTCAAAATCAATGTCCACTGGCTCTTCGTGTTCTCTTTGTTAGACCTCGGAAATTGGAGACCGAGGCTTGAACCACATATCTTTATAGGTTTTCTTTTTGCGCCCCGTATGTAATCAAACCGGACTCAAACCAAATCTGTATCTTCAGATAATTAACCAAAATAACAAAAAAGTAGAAGAAGTTGCTCAAAATTTCAAAGAAGATTAAATGCAGTGTTCAGACTCATAAAAGAATGGTTGTGCGAATTTGGTATAAAAGAATGTAAAAGAGCTGATTCTTGCTTTCTTCAAGAAAGAAAATGAGTTGGTAAGGTCTCATACTGGTGAAGAAATCAGAATTTCATTCACTCTCATATAAAGATACAATAGGGAATGAAATTGACCCTCAATATATACTGGTATAATAGTTTTTGTTCTTTCTTCTTCTGGTGTAAAAGAAGAACTTGCCCATAACTTGTTATTATGAAAAATTCTTAACTTGAGAACATATATAGGAATAAATATACCAATAAAACGAAGTGAAAGCTATACATTATGCCTTCAAATAACGATACATTTCCTTAGCTTTACATAAAGAATTCAACTTTTCATAGTGTCATTGATTCTTTGGAACGAAGTGAAAGCTACACATTATGCCTTCAAATATATATAATAATGAAGAAATCTTTTAATTTATCGACATCTCGAAATCTATACTAACATATGTTTTTAATGGATGACAAATTTCTTCTTTGCAATTACTTTCCACAACAATGTCCAGTATTGTCGGCACTGTAATAAATACTCAAATGAGAGAATGATAACTTTCCCCAGCTGAGCACAAGGAACTTAATTATGTATAGTATAAAGTGGTTACTTCAACAAGAGGAATTGATTACTACAAAAGCCTTCTAAATTAAAGGCCTTCAGTTTAAAGAAAGACAAATAGAATTGATCACTACAATTTAAAAATGGCTGCTATATATTCAGAATTTCTTCTTGACAAGTTTGTCAATGAATTTCAATAAGCAGAAAAGGTATGGCCTAATTTACCATTGCTCAATAACTTTAAATAAATTTTTAACATTTTGCAAGGGAAGAAATTCAAGCCCCAAAAGCTAAGGTGGTGTTCTCTTTGTGTTTGAGTTTTGAATTCATTTTGTGTTTTGTGTTTTGAGTGTTTGTTTTGATGTTTTGAAAATAAGTTCTTTTTGGTGTTTTTGAAAATTGTTTCTGAAAATAGAAAACTCGAAAACACGTTTACTTTGAAAATTTTGAAAAATGATTTTGTATGATATGTTATTCAAAAAATTTCATTATTCAATATTTTTAATAGTTTAATGCTAATATAGTATAAAAATTCTAACAAGATAGACTATATAATGCTAATACAATTGAATACTTTCTCAAAATAATTTAATGCTAATACAATTGTTATATATTTTTCATATTTTATTTATTGTTGTTTTACAAATTGGCCCTGAAAGAGAATTTTGATTTTTGTATATGTGAATAGGTGTGTGTTTAATAATTGATTTTTGATTTTCGTATATATATTTTCTAACAATTTGATATTAATAATTGATTTTCCAACATGAAAATTATCTATACTTATATATTATAACCTCTAATACACAAATATGTGTCAAAACAAGCCAAAAGATGCAAATCGTAATAAAAATGTGATCGAAATTCAAAAAAAAAAAATGAAATTATTGTACTGGGCGATCGCCCAGCATAAATTTTTTTTTAAAAAAAATAGGCGGAGGGAAGAAATCGAACCGTAGACCAAAACGGCCAAAACGCGCGTTTTGGCCGTTTTGGCTACAACCAACATTTGCAAAGAAAACGGCCAAGGGGCAATATTTTCATTGTATTTTTATTTCCCATCATTTTAATTTATTTAAGTCAAGGGGCAAAATTGTCCAAAAAATTTTAGAATAGTGAAAAATAGTGATTTTGGGACTATCTATGAGTATAAATAGAAGAATGAGGATGATATCTGCTAAAAAAAAAGAATGATGATGAAATCGTTACAAACCTGAGAATGGGGACAATTAGTGTAATTAACTATTTTTTTAACTACTCATTAAATTAACTTTAATCAAAATCTGCTAAAGTTTTGTCAAACCAACCCTAAAAGTTGGGTTTTTAATTTTTCATACGTGGACAGATGGTCAAATGGATGGTCATACGGATGTGTTTAAAGTTTAAACACGCGCTTTCAATTCCAAAAATATGCAATTGCACGGTTTTGAACTCTCACCAGAGCCATTTCAATTCTGCTATAGCAATATGACACTCAACGACACCTTTAATATCGTCGCAAAAATCAATTCACCCCATCTCTATTCGAGTGCTACTTTCATCTTTCCATCTTTTAGCTTTGTTACAGGGTTCAAATATAATATAATCAAATAATATTTTATTTTAAAATGTCATAAATACAAATAATTTATTCGATGGACAAATACTATCTAACAATTATGTAATAATTGTACATGATGGCTTTGTTTGTCAAATTTAAGTTGTGAAATAATGACGTTTATCGATAGATTTTACATTATTATCTTTGATAAATTCTCTCCTTTTATTGTTTGTTTGGAGCTATAGATAATCTGTAGTACACTATGAAATAATGTTGTATACTGTTTAGATTGGTTATGAAATTATTTCATCGGATAAATTATAAAATATTTTTTGAATAATAAATTAAGCCCACATGCCTACTTAGGGCAGATAATATAATGAGATCCTATTTTATTTTATTTTATTTTATTTCTAAAGGGATTAAAAATATGTATATTATTATCCTAATGAGTTTTTTATTACATCGAGGTGACAATTTAAGTTTTGGGAAGGAGAGTACTACTTTAAAAAAAAAATGTACTTTAAAATCGGGCTACTATTGAGAAAAAAATTTGCACTTCAAAAATTAATTTTTTTCCGGAAATCCGGCCCCTGGATAGAAGAGTGGTGGATAAATCAATCACTCTTTCCGGACTTTTTACCTTTCCCCATGAACTACACTGCTCCTTTCATGCCAATTTGTACTTCCTTCCCACACTTATTTCAGAAAGGTATAAAGCAATAAAACACTTTTAGCGTGGGTTAGTAAAAGTATTTACATAAGTTAAAATCTTGCACGTTATAATGCTCAATGATTTCTAATACTATACTACAAATATGTCCATTTTTTTAAAAGGAAGATGGTCTATTATTCATCATGTCAAACATGTCCTTGGAGTCCCAATCAATTTTTTTCTTGCACTTGTCTCTTTATCTCAAATTTAAATTTAATAGACATAGTTTTCAATGTTGAACCTGACTACAGTATCCCGTTACCAAGCTCTCCATCACGAGCACGACATTTCCACTATATTGATTGACTTATAATGCAATCAAAACCCTTACAACGCTTCCGGTAACTTACAAACAGGGTCGGGCTTTAGGTTTTACAGACCTGTTGGCATTTAAAAATTGGGTCCTCAAATCATAGTGTGTATTTATATTTTTTTCATAGGAGTTTTTCAAAACTAAATCTATATACTCTAAATCCAACAATAAAATGATAAACAAAATCTAATATCCAATAATAAAGAATGCTATGAATTTTTTTTTATCATAACCAATTTTGCAATAATTTTATCGGCATATAGACATATTTGAGGAAAAAAAATTCTCTGATGCAAATATGATGTCAACAAGAAATGACAAAATCAAGTCTACCTTAATCAATTCAATTGGTTCAATCATTACAAAAAAATTATAGGTTAAGTAATGGAACATATAAATTATCTAAAATGAAATAGAATGAGTAAAAGAGAAATATCATTTATAACTCTAATAATTATGTTGATTCGACGTGGCCTATGGGAGTATATTTTTGTTGAATTGGAGATGGATATTAGTGGTCCGAACTTTGAAAGGTTTCAACTTTCAAATTGGGGAGAATATGGATTTTGGAGTTGACTTTTTAATTGTATAATTTTTTTTTTGGTTAGGTTGTGGACTTGGTTGCCCTAGATTCATGCTTTGAAATAAACAAAAACAAATATAACATAATTTTTAAAGATTTATGGGCCTTCAAATATTTTGGGATTGAGGCAGCCGCCTCTTAAGCCTCTTATAAAGTCTAGACCTGCTTACAAACAAGGAGCACCGATCATTATACAATATTAAGCTTTACGGGACCTCAATATGACCCAAAGATATGAAGACATTGATGGTTTACAATAATTTTTCTCTCTTAATAAATGATAGATACAAGTTAAGTACTAAGAGAGACTAACACTTCAATAATTAAGAATAGATCAATGTAAAGCTCAAGTGTTAGAAACAAACTTTGACGAGGATGATGATTTAAAAGTTTGATTTAATCCATCAAAGTTTTTCAATGAATAATGTAGATGTAAAAGCATAAAAGTTTAAATGATTTCTCAAGATAATTTTCTCTCTTTATGCTCTTGTATATTGTTGACCTATGGTTAACTTTAAACCTTAATGTTTTGATTATTACAAACAAAGTGGTTATGTTTTCTAACATTTTATTTTCAAGCAAAATTCAAAGCGCTACAAATCGAACTCTCATGCAATGTCAAGTTCAAAGTCAAAATCAATACAAGAGTTCAAGCATCTCAAGATCCGCCAAATTTCAAGATTCGAAGATCCGCCGAATTTCAAGATTCGAAGATCAAGATTGAAGAATAGATTTTTAGATAAAATTGTAAAGGTATTAACTCTTTAATCCTTAGCAATTAAATGAACGAAAGCTCAAATAAAATTTTTATCACTTGCATAAAAATTAGTTTTATCAAAGCCAAAAAATCAGATTTTCAAAACTGTGGAAACGGATCATCCGTTTGGAAAACCGGATGAACCGGTCGACCGTTTACTTTGAACCGGTCGACCGTCTGAGCGTATCTTTTCAAAAAGTGTCCGTTCTGACTTTTTACAGTTCAACGGCTAGTTCTGACCAATCTGACTGGTCGACCGTTTGGTCATCCGGTTGGTCATCCGGTTGGGCAGAAAGTGACGAAAATCCATCTCTATAAATACCACTTCATTTATTATCATTCAACAACACTTATAAGAGCATTTATAGAGAGAATCATATTGAAATACTTCATTCAAATCTTCATTGCATTTATATCTTCAATATCTCTTATTAAAAAAACTTTGGTTGATTAAATCAAACCTTTGATTCATCTTTCTCAACAAAGTTTTCTTCTAACACTTGAGCTTTCCTCATTCATTGCTATTCATTAAAGTGTTAGTCTCTCTTAGAACTAAACTTGTATCTATCATTTATCTAGAGAGAAATACTCAAATCAATTTCTTCATATATTTGGGTCATATTGAGGTCCCTTGAAAAGCTCAATATTGTATAAGGATCGGTGCTCCTTGTTTGTAAGTCACCGGATACATTGTAAGGGTTTGGATTGCACCATAAGTCAATCAAAATAGTGGAAAGGCCGTGCTCGTGTTGGAGAGCTTGGTAACGGGGGACGTAGATCATTGGTTGGATCGAACCTCCATAAAAATCGTTTGCACTCTCTCTTCTCTTTTATTTACTTATATATTGTGCTTATATTTTTGTGAATTATCTTTTATTTTCTTAAATATCATTTTTGAGAATATTTTTCGAAAAAGTTTGAGAAAACCAATTCACCCCCCTCTTGGTTAGTTATTCTCGGGCTATCAATTGGTATCAGAGCAAGGTGCTCATTTTTTTTAAAGATTACACAATCTTGAGTAATGGCTAACCAAAATTTTCAAAACCTTGAGGGTCACTCTACAAATCGTCCTCCCTTCTTTAATGGCTCCCACTACAATTATTGGAAAACTAGAATGATGATTTATATTCAATCAATTGATTATAACATTTGGGAAGTCATCGAATTTGGTCCATATGTGCCTACAAAAGTTATCAAAATTGATGATAAACCGGATGAAACTATTTCTAAGCCTAGAGAAGAATATGATGAAGAGGATAAAAGAAAGTTGTCTTTGAATGCTAGAGCCAAAAATTTACTTTATTGTGCTTTAGACAAAAATGAGTTTAATCGTATTAGCACATGTGATTCCGCATATGATATTTGGCATGCATTGGAGATAACTCACTTAGGTACCAACAAGGTTAAAGAAACCAAAATAAATCTTTTGACAAAAGATTTTGAAAATTTCTTTATGAAACAAGATGAACCCATTGTTGATATGATTACTCGTTTCACCGATATTATTAATGGCCTTAAGGGCTTTGATCGAAAATTTACTAACGGTGAACTTGTGAGCAAAATGCTTAGGTCTTTATCGGAAGATTGGAGCTCCTTGAGGATGTTGATAGAAAATACAAAAGATATCAACACTTATCCATTAGAGGAGCTATATGGAACATTGATGACATATGAGCTCAACAATGCCGAAACAAAGGAGAAAACGAGGAGAAGCAAAGAAGAAATAAAGGAGCCTCCCAAGAAGCAAATTGCTTTGAAATCAACAAATGATGAAGGATCCTCCAATACAAACATGAGTGATGAAGAACTTGATGACTTAGTTCTTCTTGTCAAGAAATGGAGAGGATTTCGAAACAATAGGCGATTTCAAAAGAAAGAGGACAAAAGTGAAGAAAAGAACAAAAAGATCATATGCTATGATTGTGACAAACCCGGTCACAAGAGGACCGAATGCCCAAACAAGAAGAAGTTCATCAAAAAGAAAGCACTTCAAGCTACATGGGATGATAGTGATGAAGATGATCAAGAAGAAGATGAAATTCAAGAAGAAATTGCTAACATGTGCTTCATGGCTATTGAGGATGAGGTAAGTACAAATAACAATGATTCTTACATTGACTTATCTTCTTCCTATGATGAAATTCTTGAAGAATTTGAGAAACTTATGTCAAAATACTCTATTCTTAACAATAAACATTCTTTGTTGAAAAATGTTGTCAAGAAGCTCTTTATTGCTCAAAAGGACTTTGAAAAAGAGAAAGATGATCATAAGTCCTTAATTAAAGAAAATGTTTTATTGAAAGAAAAAGTGGATGATTTAACAAGCATTGTTCACAAATTTACCCAAGGAAAGAAAAATTTTGAATTAATGCTTGGTGAGCAAAAATGTGTGTTCAACAAAGGGGGAATTGGATATAAACCTCTCTTGAAACAAAAATCCCTTGAAACCATTTTTGTAAAGTCATCCAATTTTTCCCAACAAAACATCACATGTAGTTTTTGCAAGAAAAATGGTCATGTTGCTTATAATTGTTTAATTAAAAAGAAATTATACTTTGAAAGGAAACACAAGTGGATAAAAGAATCCACAAGCTCTAACTATCAAGGACCCAAACTTATGTGGGTACCAAAAATCAAAAATTAAAATTATTTTTGTAGGTACCACAAAAAGTCAAGAGCAATTGGTTCTTGGATAGTGGTTGTTCGAAGCATATGACGGGAAATCGATCTTTACTATCAAATCTCAAAAGAAAAGATGGAGGTCATGTGACGTTTGGAGACAATGCCAAAGGAAAAATCATAGGCATTGGAAATATTGGTAATCGTTCTTCTCCATCTATTGAAAATGTTTTATTAGTTGATAACCTCAAACATAACTTACTTAGTATAAGTCAATTGTGTGATAAAGGTTATCTCATTAAATTTGATTCTTCCAATTGCCTCATTGAGGATGCTATATCTAAAGAGGTATTGTTCATGGGGAGCCGAAGTAAAGATGTTTACATCATATCAATTGAATTTGAAATTGAAAAGGAAATAAAATGTCTTTCAAGTATAAAGGATGATTCTTGGTTATGGCATAAGAGATTAGGTCATGTTAGCATGGACTTACTTTCAAAAATCTCCAAAAATAACTTTGTAAAAGGGTTGCCAAATATAAAGTTTGAAAAAGATAAAATTTGTGATGCTTGTCAATTTGGAAAACAAGTAAAGAGTTCTTTCAAACTTAAACAACACTCTTCTACTTCAAGACCTTTACAACTTCTCCACATGGACTTATTTGGACCTTCTAGAACCGCTAGTTTAAGTGGAAAACATTATGCATTTGTTATTGTTGATGATTTTTCAAGATATACTTGGGTCATTTTCTTGAATTTAAAAGATGAAGCCTTAAATGCATTTAAACATTTTTGCAAAAGAGTCCAAAATGAAAAAGGATACACCATTACCACAATTAGGAGTGATCATGGTGGAGAATTTGAAAATATAGCCTTTGATGATTTTTGCAAATCCAATGGATATGAACATAATTTCTCGGCTCCTAGAACTCCTCAACAAAATGGTGTAGTAGAAAGGAAGAATCGAACATTGCAAGAAATGGCTCGGACCATGTTGAATGAAAACAATTTACCAAAATACTTTTGGGCCGAAGCCGTAAACACTTCATGTTATATCCTAAATCGAGTTTTGGTAAGTCGAAAGAAAACCAAAACTCCATATGAGCTTTGGAAAAATAGAATTCCCAATATTGGATATTTTAAAGTTTTTGGTTGCAAGTGCTTTATTTTAAACACAAAAGAAAACTTGGGAAAATTTGATCCAAAATCCGATATTGAAATTTTTCTTGGATATTCATCTACTAGCAAAGCTTTTAGAGTTTTCAACAAAAGGACTTTAGTAGTTGAAGAATCCATGCATGTTGTTTTTGATGAAACTAACTCAATTGGGCAAGAAAAAGTCATTGATGATGAAGATTTGGAAATCCCATTTGAGCAACTAAGCATTCAAAATCAAGACAAAGGGAATCCAAATAACATTGAAAGTCAACAAGAGGAGGAAACAATTATGCAACAAAATGAAGAAGAACCTCATGAAGATCCCAACACTTCATCATTACCAAAAGAATGGAGGTTTGTCCCCTCTCATCCAAAAGATCTCATCATTGGTGATCCATCAAAAGGGGTAAGTACAAGAAATACTTTTAGAAATTTTCATAACAATTGTGCATTTCTTTCACAAATTGAGCCAAAGAATTTTAAAGAAGCCGAGTTTGATGAATTTTGGATTCTAGCTATGCAAGAAGAACTAAATCAATTTGAAAGAAATCATGTTTGGGATTTAGTTGCTAGACCAAATTCACAAACCGTAATTGGCACAAAATGGGTTTTTCGAAACAAACGAGATGAAAATGGCATAATTGTGCGTAACAAAGCTAGATTAGTGGGTCAAGGTTACAATCAAGAGGAAGGTATCGATTTCGAAGAAACTTTTGCCCCGGTTGCTAGATTAGAGTCAATTCGTATGCTTCTTGCTTTTGCATGTCATAAGAATTTTACTCTCTTTCAAATGGATGTCAAAAGTGCATTTTTGAATGGAGTTATTCAAGAAGAAGTTTTTGTTGAGCAACCACCCGGTTTTAAAAATCACAAGTATCCGGACAAAGTTTTCAAACTTAGAAAAGCCCTTTATGGTTTAAAACAAGCTCCTAGAGCATGGTATGAGAGATTGAGTAAATTTCTCTTATCAAATGAATTTTTAATGGGTAAAGCGGATACAACATTATTTATAAAAACCAAAAAGAATGATATGATAGTTGTTCAAATTTATGTTGATGATATTATTTTTGGTGCCACTAACATTTCCCTATGTGAAGAATTTTCTAAGTGCATGAGTAGGGAATTTGAGATGAGTATGATGGGAGAACTCAAGTTCTTTCTTGGTCTCCAAATCAAACAAACCAATGATGGAATATTCATTAGTCAAACTAAGTATATCTTGGATATGCTCAAAAAGTTTGAAATGGAAGAGTTGAAGCCAATGAACACTCCAATGAGCTCATCAATCAAACTAGATAAAGACGAGCAAGGTACTTTCGTTGATGTAACAAAATATCGAGGTATGATCGGATCCCTTCTTTATTTAACCGCTAGTAGACCCGATATTATGTTTAGTGTATGTTTATGTGCTAGATATCAATCTAATCCTAAGAATTCCCATCTTAGTGCCGTAAAACGCATTTTCCGTTATCTTAGTGGAACTAGATCTTTAGGTCTTTGGTATCCCAAAGAAACTCATTTTGATTTACTTAGCTTTTCGGATGCCGATTGGGCCGGTTGCACAATTGATCGTAAAAGTACTAGTGGAACGTGCCATTTTCTAGGCTTTGCTTTAGTTTCATGGTTTAGTAAGAAACAAAATTCCGTTGCCTTGTCAACCGCCGAAGCCGAATATATCTCCGCCGCTAGTTGTTGTGCTCAAATCCTATGGATGAAGCAAACTCTAAATGATTATCACATTTCTTTTGAAAAAGTTCCTATTATGTGTGATAATACAAGTGCGATCAACTTATCTAAAAATCCCGTTTTGCATTCTCGTACCAAACACATCGAGATTAGACATCACTTTTTACGAGACCATGCACAAAAGGGAGATATATCTTTGGAGTTTGTAAACACCGAAAAACAATTGGCCGATATTCTCACAAAACCATTAGCTCTTGAACGATTTTCATACATTCGACGAAATTTAGGTATAATTGATGAATGTGAAATATGTGGCTAAATTTTTATGTTTCCTATGATTGATTGCTTCATATGTGACAAACATGTTCTAAAATTATCTGTCAAAAGACAAAATTATTGATTATGGTGATTTTCTTTCAACCGGTCGACCGTTTCATAAACCGGACGACCGTTTTATATAAAACGGATGATCCGTTTGATCATCCGTATGTGCAGAAACCTTTGCCAAAATTAAAAAGGTTAACCGGTTGACCGCCTCAATAAACCGGACGTCCGCATGATATTAACCGGTCGACCGTACATCATCCGCATACTCATCCGGTTGAACAGAAAGTTTAAACATCATTTTTCAGTCCAACCGGTCGACCGGATTAGGTTTCCGGTCGTCCGTATAAGCGGAAATCAGGGTTTTTAGGTTAGAAATTTTTCAAATTTCTTCATTCCAACTTCCCGCGAACCACGGTTTTCTCTCCAAATCTTCCTCAAATCTTCCAATCTTCCCAAAATCTTTCCAAATTACTTTCAAAATCTCAAAACCCATATCATTTCACGCCTAAATCTTCAAAATCCCCAATTTTTGTCCACCAAATCACGAAAAATCCCCCAAACGGACGATCTTCAACCCTAGGCTCCAAATCCGGTTCCTCAACCATGCCTCGAAAGAAAATGGCAGCCAAACGACCTAGGAGAGAAAGACTACCATCTCCATCCTCCTCCTCCTCCTCCTCCTCCGACGATCCTCTATCCAAGCGCATCGAAGGAAGTCCGGTTCTCATTGGTAAGAACGTCGATCTTGTCTCTTTCACACACGAAGCACCATCTTTTAACATTGAAAATCTTTTCATGGGTATGGGGTGGGTTCCTCTTCTCACTCTCAATGAAAATGTTTACCCCCCATTATCAAAGAATTTTACAAAAATATGACTTATTCTCCGGGGTCGGGTATTTCATCCTTCGTTAGGGACAAACGAATTAAGATCACTCAAGATCTTATTCGAACAATTCTCCATCTTGAAAATGGTGGTATGCGTCTTTATACCACCAAGACAATTCCTCACACCGACGAGTATAATCCCGTCGAAGCTTGTTGTAATGTCACCGGCAAGCATTTTGAGGCTGCCGTTCGTCTTAGTTCAAATCAACTTACTCTTCCTTGTCGTGTCCTCCATAACATCATTGCCCACATAATTGTCCCTCGAAAGGGTCATTTGGATGAGGTCAATCATTTCGATGCCTTTGTGCTCGACTCTATCCTCCGAGGGCGTAAGTTCGATTTCTCCTATATCATGATCCAACACATGCACTACGCCCTTAGCGGCAAGAGTTCTAAGGCACTTCCCTACGGCATGATTCTTACCAAAATCTTTCAACATTTCGATATCTCCTTCCGTGATACAATGATTTTCCTTCCGAAAGCCACCGACACCATCAATATTCTTACACTCAAAAGAATGAAAATTGTAAAGGAGAACGGTCAATGGGTGGCAAAGTCAAAGGGCTTTAATGAAGAGTCGGGACCCTCCACTCTACCTTTCGAGGGGGAAGATATTGATGAAGATGCTCCTCCGTCCCCTCCGCAGCAACGATCACAAAGGCCGTCGTCCTCCACTTCTGGCCACAACGAGGACCAATTCACTCTACTCCATGGACGGATCGACTCTCTTACTACTTCAGTCGAGGGCCTGCACCATACCATGGGAACTCTCCAGCACTCGGTTGCCGACATGACGACACTGCTCCGCGATCTTCACTCCCGTCTCGATGCCGTGCTTCCTCCACAGCCGCCCCCGGAGCCTTAGTTTATTTAGTTCTTCTGTCTTTGTAGCTATGTTTTGGAAACGAAGTATATGTTCTAGATTTCATTTATAAAAACTATGCTTGTCTTTAAATTTTACGTTTATCAATGAATGGCATATGTTGTTTCATTTAGGTTTAAACCTTAATGTTTTATCAATCAATGTTTTTGCCTTTTTGTTTATGCCAAAAGGGGGAAAATAAATATGTGATATGTGATGTGATGAACTTGTGATGAAATATATGTGATGTGATGAATTTGGCATGAACTATGTGATCAAATAGAATCGATATCATGTAATGAGATAAAATTGGCAAATCAAATGAAAACGATATAATGTGATACAAATTCATCAAATTCATCAAATCATGTTTACTTGAAAAAGAAAGGGGGAATATATATGCTTTATTGTATATTATTATCATATATTATCATATTGTTTGTCATAATCAAAAAGGGGGAAATTGTTGACCTATGGTTAACTTTAAACCTTAATGTTTTGATTATTACAAACAAAGTGGTTATGTTTTCTAACATTTTATTTTCAAGCAAAATTCAAAGCGCTACAAATCGAACTCTCATGCAATGTCAAGTTCAAAGTCAAAATCAATACAAGAGTTCAAGCATCTCAAGATCCGCCGAATTTCAAGATTCGAAGATCCGCCGAATTTCAAGATTCGAAGATCAAGATTGAAGAATAGATTTTTAGATAAAATTGTAAAGGTATTAACTCTTTAATCCTTAGCAATTAAATGAACGAAAGCTCAAATAAAATTTTTATCACTTGCATAAAAATTAGTTTTATCAAAGCCAAAAAATCAGATTTTCAAAACTGTGGAAACGGATCATCCGTTTGGAAAACCGGATGAACCGGTCGACCGTTTACTTTGAACCGGTCGACCGTCTGAGCGTATCTTTTCAAAAAGTGTCCGTTCTGACTTTTTACAATTCAACGGCTAGTTCTGACCAATCTGACCGGTCGACCGTTTGGTCATCCGGTTGGTCATCCGGTTGGGCAGAAAGTGACGAAAATCCATCTCTATAAATACCACTTCATTTATTATCATTCAACAACACTTATAAGAGCATTTATAGAGAGAATCATATTGAAATACTTCATTCAAATCTTCATTGCATTTATATCTTCAATATCTCTTATTAAAAAAACTTTGGTTGATTAAATCAAACCTTTGATTCATCTTTCTCAACAAAGTTTTCTTCTAACACTTGAGCTTTCCTCATTCATTGCTATTCATTAAAGTGTTAGTCTCTCTTAGAACTAAACTTGTATCTATCATTTATCTAGAGAGAAATACTCAAATCAATTTCTTCATATATTTGGGTCATATTGAGGTCCCTTGAAAAGCTCAATATTGTATAAGGATCGGTGCTCCTTGTTTGTAAGTCACCGGATACATTGTAAGGGTTTGGATTGCACCATAAGTCAATCAAAATAGTGGAAAGGCCGTGCTCGTGTTGGAGAGCTTGGTAACGGGGGACGTAGATCATTGGTTGGATCGAACCTCCATAAAAATCGTTTGCACTCTCTCTTCTCTTTTATTTACTTATATATTGTGCTTATATTTTTGTGAATTATCTTTTATTTTCTTAAATATCATTTTTGAGAATATTTTTCGAAAAAGTTTGAGAAAACCAATTCACCCCTCTCTTGGTTAGTTATTCTTGGGCTATCATATATGTGTTTGATGATAATGAATGAAAATCAATTTTTACAACTTTCTATCAATTCGGATGATAGGTTGGTCGATTGACTTAAATTCAGATGATTAAAAAATAGCCGTTTGAATAGTACAATATCAGAATCAGAACGATCATACTTTTGAACATTGGAGGTTCGGTCGACCTATCTTCAAGTAATTGGTCCAAAAAGTTTGATCTAAAAAGTTTTCAAAAATTAATTTTAACTTAAATCAAAACATTTTATGCAAGTGATATCAACATAGTTTTTGGGCATAAAATTATTTTTGAGCTTTTATCATTTAATGCTAAAGATCAAATAATTAGTACATTTACATTTGATCTAAAAATCTAATCTTCGATCTTTCTTGAAATTTGAATCTTGAACTCTTGTCTTGGATGATTGACTTTGATCTTGACCTTCTTTGAGAGTCCAATTTGTAGTATAGTCTTGATTTTGATCTTTTGACATGATTGATTTGAACGCTTTGAAGATTATAATCACTTTAAACCAGTTGTTAGTAAAACAAGATTAACTTGTTTGTTATGATCAAAACAATAAGGTTAAAGTTAACCATATGTCAACAAATCTAACAAGTAATGTCAGTCAATAAAAGAAAATTAAAAGAAAATGAATAAAATAATATTTGTTTTATCATTCTTGTCTTTTCCTTCATGGATTAATGAGTTTATGTATGTACAATAGGTACGTGACTATTGTCGCCATGTCTGAAATCTAAATGATCTAAATAACATGTCAAAACATAAAATTTTTGGATTAACGAACTTCGGGTTCGCGAAAATATTTAATGCAATCATCTTATAATATTATTTTTTTCGGGAGCAAGTAATATCCTAATAAAATAGAATATGGACATAATATATAGTTGTGCTTATTCATGTGTAATAACAAAATATTCTTATAGAATATTAATAGAATTGTAAAATTGTGTTTGTTCATAAAAAGAACAATTAAAAACAAATCTTATAATGTATGCTCATTACGAGCAACAACAGAATATTTTTATAAAAATATTGATATGAATAGAGTTTATGATTCTTCAAAAACTATAGTATGATATTCTTTAGGAGTATCAACACAATATTTGTTCAAAAATATGTTATTCAAGATTAACAAAATATCTCCAAGAGTATTGGTATATATAAGAAAGAATGTTTCATTGGGAACATTAACAAAATATTCTTTTAGAATATTGATGTATATAAATGTATGCCTTGTAATGGAGAATATCACATTATTCTTATTAAAAATTATTTTATGTAACGTTGCGCTTCTCAAAAGCAACAAAACAATATTCTTCTAGAATATTAATATGTTCAAATTTATGCTTTTTCTAGAGCAATCATATATTATTCGTTTAATTGAGTAGTGCTTCTTCAAGAATAACAACACAATATTCTTCTAGAATATTTCTATACTTCCTGTTTTTTTTTTTTTTTTTTCAAAAAGTTATACAAAATATTGATTCCTAGTAATAAACAAATTTTCAAGAATGACGATAGCATTTTCTTTTATAATATAGATACCAAAAAAAATGCTTTTTCAGGAGCAATAACTCAATATTCTCCTAGAATACTAAATTTGTAATGTCACGCTATTTATAGATAGATAAATTTCTTCTAGAATATTAATATAATGTTGTGCTTCTTTAAAAACATCAATATATTTATCAGACTTAGGCCCAATTTGAGATTGATTTTGGAGCTTAACTTCTGATTTTCAAATAATTAGAAGTTGATTTAGGCATTTGACAAATTTTTTATAAGTGATTATAAAATAATATAACTCACATAGCAGCACATTTTGAAAAGCAGTAAAAGGGCAGCTTTTTAGATTTTGCTTTTAGCTTATTTATTTATATTTTATTAAAATACCCATTTTATCCCTAAATTAAACCAATTCATTTAATACCCATTTGAGAAACTGAATTGATGCAAGTTGGATCATAAAAATTAATTAATTTTTGCAATATATGACTATACTTTTATTTTGTAATTTTTATAAAATTTGAAATTTATTAGGTTTTTATTATTTTCATTTTAAAATAATAATAATGAATGCATTGTCTTGTTAAAAAATATTTGACTATGAAAAAAAATGATTTTTACCCTTCGTGATAATAATAATAATACAAATAACATTACTATAATCAATGTCCTTTTTAGTAATGTAATATCGTTACATGAATAAATCACTTTTGTTTACCAAACGTTCAAATGCTGCTTTTGAAATATACAACATTTTAAAATAAGTGTTTACCAAACACTTATCTGATTCTTCCAACAGCTGATTCCTTCTGCAGTACAGCAGAAACTGATTCTTTTAAAAGCACAGCAATACCAAACCAAACCTTAAACTTGTATAAAGTTAATATTCGAGACTAATATTCTTCTAGAATATTGATTTGTATAAACTTTTGATTTCTTCATGAATAACAAAATAATATTCCTCTTCAATATTTATGTTATTGAGTTATGTTTCTTCAGAAACATCAACACAATTTTCTACAAGAATATTGAAATATGTAAAGATATGCTCTTCAAGAGCAACAATGCAATAATATTTTGCAATACTGATTCGTAATAAATCGATGATTCTTTAGGAGCAATAACTTAATATTTTTATAAAATATTAGATCTTATAAAATTACGTTATTCAGGAGCAATAACTTAATATTACATTTTACAAAATTACGCTCTTCGAGAGAAAGTCTATTCCACTGATTAATATAAACTAAAGTTGTGCTTCTTTTGAAAGACCAACGAAATATTCTTTGGGAATATTGATTTGTATAAATTTAGGAATACTAACAAAATATTATTTTGAATATTGGTATGTAATAATTAACAATATTCAAGTAATATTTATCTACCATTTATCAATACAAGAAAATGTATAATCAAAGACGACATAAAATAAAGATGATTAATTTGTTAATTCAATTGGCTTCATCTCCATATGCACAATTCAAAATTTGTTATTGTTCACATAGTGATTGTTTATAAATGAACCATTGGATCTTGTTTTACGTATTGGAGTTGAAGATCAATGAGTTTTGAACTTTCTATCCAAATTTCAAAATAATCGGATCATGGTCTGCTGAGATATCAACGTTTGATCACAGCTACGCATGTTACCCAAATTCTTCCAACGAATTCAAAATGTGTTACTATTCACGTAGAAATTTTGCAATAATGAACCATTAGATTTTGATATTAACCAATTTGAAGAACAACGAGTTTTAAATTTTTTGTTTTAAATTTTTTGTCCAAATTTCATGATAATTGGATCACAGAACACTGAGATATTAATGTTTGATGACCGATGCGCGGCTGCCCACATTCTGCAAATTTTCTAAACTATTGCTATCAAATTTTCTCTTTATTTGGATGAGCTTCTTCGTGCTGATAACATGTTATAAAACTAAGAAAACAAGAGGGAAAATTAGAAGAGAATTAAAAGAGCAAGTGTGTAAATTTATTATAACAATGACCCTTATTTATAAGGTTCTAATGTGAGTTACAAACTGAGTAGAATATACTCTTTTGGAGTAAGTAAATAAATATATAGATATTGATAAAACCAAATAGTCATTCATCATTATTGATAATTTTAAAACAATTAACATTTTGTTTATTATTGAATTTTAAACTAAGAATTAATTTCGTAAAATTCTTATAGATTTTGAATGCATACTACAATTTGGAGCTCTTTGAAAGCTCAATTTATGAAGTTTGCCTCAGGTTTTTCGAAAAATTACAAGACCGATCATAACTGGGGACACTCCACAACCATTTTATATAATATTTATTGTTACTTCTATCCTTACGTTTATTGTTAGAGTTTTCTATTTATAGTTTAGGTGAGCTATGTAGTTTAGTGTCTTTTAATTATTGAAATAAAAATTATAGAACTTGAATTTTTTAAATTCTTTTTGATCTAACATCCATATTCTTCGAAATAAACACTTTTGTCGATTAAGATTCAATTCTTAGTATACGTACACAAATTAAAAAGTTTTGATTGTCAATTCATAATATTCTACTTGTATCAATTGGATTTGTTCTTTGTTCTTCATCCTATTAAATGAAAAAGGGCCCATTTTCCTTTTGCTTTACAGCTATAGCCACTTTTTCCTCATTATTCATCATTCTTTGTTAAATGATGTCATATCACGTGTGAAACTATGTTAGTTTATCAATTTTGTTAAATATTTATATAATTATAATTAATTTCAATATATTTTCTTTGCATGCTCTTATTATTACTGTCTTGTTTGGTTCAGAAAGTATTGCAAACTCCATTTGTTATACCACTAAGGTGGACCTGGTGTCTGGTGATCTAATTCAATTGGGGCAATACTTTAATCAGCTGGACAACTTTACTTAAAGCCAACCCTGTCATATCACGTGTCTAAAAGTTACTTATTTTAATTTTAGTCTTCAACCTGCAGTGCAAACATGGAAAATGAGCCAGACACTGGAAGTTTGCAGGCAAAGAGAAATGAAGTTTATGCACAAATAGTAATGAACATGCAACGTTAGATGAATCTGAGACTTAGACTTTATGTGGCCCACATGATAACTTATTAGATTCGATAATATGTTTTATGGATATATCTAATTATTGGAGAAGTTGATTTCTCTTAACAACTCTATTTTGATGGGAAATAGAATTATAGTCTAACTAGGAAATTGGTCATCTCTCTACCTATAAAAGGATATGTTATTCCATCAATTTATTCATGTCATTATGTGAGAGGCAAAGAGAGAGAAACACAATTTCCATACAATTTATATTAAAGTGTATTTGGAAATTGGAGATTGGAGATATGCAATTAAATCGCTCAACGGAGATTCAAGAGATTTAAGATACAGAATCAAAGACCATTTCATGGATGGAGGTACGCTCTTGTATGTGAAAATCATGAAGTTTAAGATCTTGGAATTTATGTTCATGTAAATTGAACAAATAAAAACTAACATGTGGTATCAGAGCTTATGATTTATGAACTCATGATTTTTCTTTAACGCTTAATCTCTCTCTTGATTTTTTACGCCCCTAAATTCTTGGCAAAATTATGTTATATATAGATAAATTAATAATGCGAATATTTGTTTTTAGAACATGCCAAGACTAATTTATCGAGTCACTAAACGTGTTGTTTATGGAAATATGTATGACACAACTATCATAATTTTTGCCACCTGAATTGAGGGATATGACATTTAATTAACTCCAAATTCCCATATTTGAAGTGCTTCAAAGTGGTGTTGTAATAATATCACATTATAATCAACTTTATACTAGTTTTATAATTTGTAATGAAATTGGAGTTATATAAATAGATTGCATTAATACATTGCAATGTGTATTCTAAAGTGAAAGAAAACTGTTTGATTGAAAAACATAAAATACAGTAATTGGTCATGAAGGTTGGAAGACTCAAACTTGGAACCATTATGTTACACCGTATACCGCCTACCAACTATACTACAGGTTGCTAGTTTATCAAGAAATGCAGGAGCATACACTAGCAGAGCCAGACTTTTGAAGTTGGAAGGTCCCAAATAGGGGTGGGCCGGGGGTGGGCACGGGGGTTGTCCCCAAATTTTTTTTTCCTCAAACCACAATTACTGAACATATTTTTATGAGAATCTAATATTTTTTTTATAAGTCACAGTTTTTAAAAAACTTACAAGAAGTCATTGTACAAAAATAGAATCTATATCTATTTTATCTAAAACTAAGATACGTAGTCGATGGACACAAATTTAAACCCTTTTAATAGTGTTATATACAATTATTATTTGAACACGATATATATTAACAAGCAAAGTGCCTTTATTAATTTTGTATTATCATTTGAGAAATGGGCCAATCATTTGTAATTTTGTATTATTAATTTTATTAGGCCAATAGGTCTAATTGCCTTACATTAAGAGTCAGTTTGGTCTAATTTATAAACTAATTTATTTGACCAAAATGACTTTTTTGATAAAAAATGATTGATTTGACCAAAAAATTTGTCTTGGTAGCATGACATTTTTTACTATTCTTTTTCAAATAAACAATTTCAGTCAAATAAACTAATTTATAAACTATACTAAACAAGCTCTAATTGATATTGGGTTAATGGATCCAATTGTCATCCATTAAATTGATATTACGTAAAAGTTAAATTATATATTAAAAAATTAAAAAACTACAAAAAAAAAAAAAAAAAAAATCCAAAAAGTTGGGAGGTCCAGGTGACCCCCCAGCTCCGCCCATGGGATCATATATATGAATTATAGTGTCATGTAAAACTTTAAAGGGTAGTAGTTATTGGGTCTTGAACCCACGACCTCTTCATTAAAATATTATGGTTTCTGCAAACTTGGCTACAATTAATTAATTTATTAACATACGGATCAATATATGGATTAATTGTAGTGTATGAAATTTATTTTTCTTGTAGATATTCATATTATGTATAGTTTGTTAGTCACCAAAGTGACCAAACTAGAATGCTTCATGAATATCTAATTGTTTAATAAAGAAATATTATTGTTGTGGCTTATGGAATATTTATTACTCAGTTTAAAGATATTCATATTATGTATATATAGTTTGTTAGTCACCAAAGTGACCAAATTAGAATGTTTGATGAATATCGAATTGTTTAATAAAACAATATTAATGTGTATAAAATATTTATTATTTAATTGAAGATATTCATTTATGTATAGTTTGTTAGCCACCAAAGTGGCCAAACTAGAATGTTTCGAGAATGTCAAATTGTTTAATAAAGTTTAGTATGTTGTATTAAGGATACATAGTACACGAGTAACACGTTTATTAATCATAGAGATATTTTGTTACCCAAAGGTGGATCAACCATCATATGATTAATCAACATGACGGGGTAATTGATATTTCTTAATTGGTCATTTTATATATCCAAAGATAATAGAACGTACCACTTGAGAAATAACATAATTGCCCATTAAAGATAAATACAAAGCATCGTAATAGTTATTAATAGTATATCATAGTATCTACCCAAAGGAGATCTTCGATATATATATTTATTGTCTATTTAAATATGGTTTATCTCAAAGTATTAACATATATAGCATCTACTTTATTGTATCAATACAAGTTTCTCTTCATTATTATGCTTCATCTGTTTTGATAATTAATGAATTAAAATTTTTTAGATTAGCCTAAGCAAGTCTAATTTCCCTTAAGTGTTTTGGATCTTGATCTGGACTTGTTATCTGAGAAATCTATTGTTATTATTGATAGAAGCAATAATGAAGAAAACATTTCTATAAAGTTTGAAAAATATCGAACAGTTGAATTTTGAAAATTAGCAAGCAATATTAAGATAACCATTCTATAAATAAAAGGAATATTTTGAGTGTCTAGAATCTGAACGGTTTATAAGTCTCTTGCTTTATGGCTAATTTTACCACCATGAAATTTGATGGTACACGTAGCATGTATGGATATGTCTTAGAGTTGAATAATATAAAAATAAAGTTGGAAACCTTAAGGATGAAAGTTGATAATTCCTTTTAGTTCATTTTGAACTATTTGCCTCCTCAGTACATATCATTATAAATTCAATATAACACCATAAGGAATAAGTGAAATGTAAGTGAATTGACTAACATGCTCAAGAGGAGATAGGACTTAAGTGGCAAGGAATTAATTATGCTAACTTCATCACTCAAGAAGTTGAAAATAAACTTGGTTAAAGATAAAAGAAAGAAATTACCACTCAAGATAAAGAATGAGCCTCTTAAAATTATTGAGACTCAAAATAAGCTCTTTAAAAACATATGGACACTATTTTTAAAGATTGCCATAAATGTAAGGCATGGTTCAAAAATAATGGTAAGCCTAGTTTCTTTAGATTGTTTTGAACCATATTTAATTGGAGTTCCTTATAATACTTGGTGAATGAATTATGGAACTACCATCTATATTTGCAACATAATGTAGTGATTCTCCTCAACCAAAATCATAAAGACATAATGGTATTTTGCTTATGTGAAGAGGAATTAAGTTAGAGTTTCAGTTAAAGAGCTTCAGACCTAGCGTTAAGTTTACCCAATGGTCATCTTTGAGACTTATTATAGACACTTTGTCCCTTATGATTCTCATAATTTTGTGTCCATTTCTAAAACTTGAATTTTTTTTGGACATAGCTTCAAATTTTAGAAATGATATTTTAGTTTGTTTAAATGCAATAATTGGTTCTTGAATTTAAGTTATGGTTTATAGAAATTAAAACTTGAAAGCAATTTTGGTGGACAAAAATATTTTATCACTTTTATTTTATGATTATCAAGTTATGGTTATTTATGTATGTTGCATAATATAAGTCAAGCAATGGACATACTTGAGACATATATCAATGAAGTAGAAAGGCAACTAGATAGAAATGTGATCATACGATCTGATAGAAATGGTGAACATTATGGGAAGTAAAAGTTAGGTCAATTTGCTAAACTCCTCAATATACTATGACAGATACACCACACCAGAATAGAAGGCATAATTGTATTCTAATTGATATGGTTAGGAGTATGTTAAGTAATTCATCTTTACCCTTATTGTTGTGGATGTAATGTTTTCAAAATCGCTATTTATATATGGAACCGGGTTCCTAATAAGGCAGCTCCAAATATATATTTTGGATTGTGGAAAGAATGGAAACCTGTATGTTTGGGGATTCCAAGTGGAAAAATGTGATTTATAATCCACATGAATGAAATTGGAATTTAAAATGATCAATGGTTACTTTATTGGTTACTCTAATCAAATCCAAAGGGTATACCTTTTATTGTCCTAACCATAGTCCAATAATTGTTGAAATCGAAAATGCCAAGTTCATAAAGAATTGTGATATTAGTGGGAGTGCAGAACCACGAAATATGGATATCCAAGAAGCCAGTGTAGATATTCTTTTATCGAAAACTTCTAACATTGTTATTCCTAAAATACCGTTGTTGAAAGACCCAACAATGGCGATCAACTACTCCATGAAGAAATCACAAATATTGAACATAATGTAGAACAATCACAAAGAATAGCATTAAGAAAATCCCACAGGAAATTAAGTTATGCTTTTCTTAATGATTATGTGGCACATATACAAGAATCAAATTATGGATTTGATTTTGTTTTCGCAAGCCATAGAATGTAATGATTCTGCTAAATGAATTGATACCATAAAAGATGAGTTAAAATCTATAGAACAAGATAAAGTCTAGAAGATTGTTGAATTGCGTCAATGATGGAAAAGAGTTGTAAATGAGTCTTTAAGACTAAACGTGACTCTATTGAACATTATAAAGCTAAACTTGTTACTAAAAGTTTTACTTAAAAGGAGGTATTGATTATAAAGAAGACCTCTTTTTATTTTCAAAGAAAGACTCATTTAGAATCATTATGGCACTAGTAGCACATTTTGATTTGGAGCTACATCAAATGAATGTGTAAATAACCTTTTAAAATGAGAGTTTAGATAAAAAGAATTTGAATGGATCGATTTATAAAGGAAAGGACCGCATGATGTGTAACCTTAAGAAATCAATGTACGTGCTTAAACAAGCTTCTAGAAAATATTAGTTTGATTTCGATGATAGTATAACTTCCTTTAGATTTAAAGAAAATACTGTGTATCGGTGTATATATATGAAGGTCAATGGGAGAAAATTATTTTGCTTGTGTATATTGATATTTTGCTTTCTAGTAGTGATCTCGGTTTGTCCTATTAAAGATAGGGGATAAATATAGTCTCATGCAATTGAGTGAAAATGTATGGAGAAACATTACGTATGCATCTATTGTAGGGAGCTTAATATGTACTCAAACTTATATTATATTAGATTCATTATGTTGGATGGCTTGACAGTAGATTACCTACATTTGGCTATTTATTCTTATTATGTGAAGGAATAATCTTTTGTAAAAGCGGATAACAGTCTGTCATTACTTCATCCGTTATGGACGTTGAATTTGTAGCATGCTTTAAGACTACAAATAAACATTATGGTTGCATAATTTTATTTTAGGACTTGGAGTTGTCGACTCTTTTGCCAAATTGCTGGAAATTATTGTAATTCTGTATGTCATTTTCTCCAAGAACGACAAGTATTCTAATAGTGCTAATACTTTGTCATTAAGAAGGGAGTTTAGAAACAAAGAATGTCAAATGTACAAACAAGCACCAATTTATGATAAAGGATCCATTAGTGATAAGACTACTACCAAAGGCTATTAATGGACATGTAAACATCATGAATCATGGTAGTAGTAGTTAATGTTTTTTCTTATGATGGTTCATTGACATTCTAAGATCATTAATGATAATTGAACTGTTTCTGATTTATTTTTGTACATTTATGAGATTGGATAATGATGACAATATGAATAGTTTTTGACAACGACATTACGGGACCATCACGTATACTTCTCACTTATAGACCAAGTTGAGTAAGTTGCTCATATTGTGGTACATGGAAGAAACTATATCAATCTAATGATATAGAACCCGTATGACTCGTATTGGTAGTTTACTCAATTTTTGGTGATCATGATGATTGCCCATATGAATGAGCGCATAATGGTAATATATTATTAAATCATAAAGGCATATTGTCATATGGGCCAAGTGGGAGAATGTTAGACTTTATGTGGCCCACATGATAAATTATTGGATTTGATAATATGTCTTATGGATATATCTAATTATTTAATTAATTAGATATTTATTGGAGAAGTTGATTTCTCTTAACAACTCTATTTTGATGGAAAATATAATTATAGTCAGACCAGGAAATTTGTCATCTCTCTACCTATAAAAAGATATGTTATTCCATCAATTTATTCATATCATTAGGCAAAAGGAGAGAAACACAATTTCCATTCAATTTATATTAAAGTGTATTTGGAGATTGGATATTGGAGATATGCAATTAAATCGCTCAACGGAGATTCAAAAGATTTAAGATACAGAATCAAAGACCATTTCATGGATGAAGGCACATTCTTGCTACTCTGTATTTGTCTGTGAAAATCATGAAGTTTAAAATCTTGGAATTTATGTTCATGTTATTGTTCATGTAAATTGAACAAATAAAACTAACAATCTTTTCTCAAGTATTGTTAGATTAAACTGTGTCAACACTTAAGTGTCATAATAGATGTGAGTAATCTCTGTGAAATAAAAATGTTTGAATTCCTTCCATAGAATAAAGCTTTTCGTTATTTAGTTAAATCAACAATGAGTATTTGATTAGTCGATTCCCGAATTTCTTAGAAATCAACATGCTTTGATCTCGTGTTCATCATATTGATCGCTGCACACTGCATTAGTTTTTGTATCAAAGCTCAGTTCTATCTTGAAATTCGTGAGACCCAAATGGCAGAAGCGATGTTACTCGTAAAAGATGCACAAATGTGTAGACAAGTATTCATATTAATTACTTGGTATTCGTGTAGAATCAACGAGATCGTAGAGTCTTTCTATGACAAAAAATAGCAACGATAATATGGATAAATTTCATAAATGGTCACCAAACTAATTAGAGGTTACTATTTGCTCACTTATCTTAAAAATGTTTCCAATCGCTCACACAACTTCTCAAATAGTTTACTATCCATCACTCACTGAGAAAACGTTAAACTGAGTAGACATAAATTACCACATGGCGATTGAAAAGTTGATGTGGTATAATTAAATTGTTAAAAGCGTCCATGTAACAAAATCGTAATAGCTAAATACACCTTTGAATTTCTTAAAAAATGTTTCTCCAACTTTGAAAAAACGTCTTTAGCTTGGATAAACGTCTTTTAAAGCAAGCTAAAGGCGTGTTTGGCTATTGCAATTTAATTACGTGGATGATTTCAACAATTTAATTATGCCACTTTAGTTTTTCTTTCACCATGTGACAATTTCTGTCCTCTCAGCCTAACGTTTTCGTAATGAGTGATGGATAGTAAACTATTTGGAAAGTTGAATGAGTAATTGAAAATCTTTTCAAGTTGAATGAGCAAGTAGTATCCTTAAATTAGTTCGGTGGCCATTTATTAAATTTACCCACGATAATATATAGGTCAGATGTTGGAGATCGTGGTTGGAAAAAAATTGGCATAACGATGACTTTTGAGTCACCCATAACTAGAGCCAATAGGAACCCATGAGTTTTTTTGAAATAGATCTTTGTTTTTCTATTAAAAAACCAGGGCCTTAGCTCTGACACCATTTTAAGAAGACAATAAATAAGAGAATTGTATATGTTTATTGTATATATATTACTAAATAGAGTGTCATAACTATATGACAATTCACTACTAGCTAGTATGGAATATTTGAGCATCTCAAATGCATTTTATAGATTGTTATCTCGATCGCACGAATGTTGAACGTGGCATATCTCTAATTAATAGAAACTCAAATTTAAAAATGGTCGTCAATGCATTCCATGGATTGCTATCTATGTGTCTTTTATTTTATTTTTTAATTAAAAAAATCACATTTAAATATGCATAGGAAATTTAAATTTTGTCGAATCACTATGTCTAATAAAACTTCTGAATCTAGACAGAGCACTAGACAATATCTTTTTTTTCTTCAGCCACATCAGCTTGACGAAGTCCATGTTAGCTTGAATTGGAGATGAATTTTTTTAAATATCTTCTATTTTATTTATGTGGCACAATTTTTTAAGCAATCTACAATTGCATTGGAGATGCATAAAAGAATATTTATCCAATTTTCAATAATGGATATATAGAAATTGGTATAATGTCAAATAAAAATAATATAATTGATGTGATTCTTTTGGTTCTAACAATTTGCAGGCAATAGGAATCAAAATTATGCTCAAGTAGCGACAAACATACAACATTAGACTTTGTCTAGAGCAACATAGGAAGTCTATTAGTTTTGTTGAGTGTAAAGTAATTCCTTGAACTAGAGGAGATTTTTACATATTCCCGTTAGTCCTTCTATCTCTAGTAAATAATGGATTTCTTATGTTAATTTTTGCATAACCCTATTAGTCCTTCCGTCCCAAAAAATTAACGGACTTCCTACATTGATTTTTGCATAGCCTCAATAGTCCGTCCTACGCAGTTGCATCACATTCCAACAATGTTAAAATCACACACACAAAAAAAAAAAAAAAAAAAAAACCAAGAATTTTTTTTTGAATTTGTCTGAAATAAAATTAAAACTCCCCAACTCCCAAATCAAAAAATTGACCCTCAAAATATACTAGTATAATAGTTTTTGTTCTTTTTCTTCTGGTGTAAAAGAAAAACTTGCCCATAACTTGTTATTATGAAAAATTCTTAACTTGAGAACATATATAGGAATAAATATACCAATAAAACGAAGTGAAAGCTATACATTATGCCTTCAAATAACGATACATTTCCTTAGCTTTACGTAAAGAATTCAACTTTTCATAGTGTCATTGATTTCTTAGAACGAAGTGAAAGCTACACATTATGCCTTCAAATATATATAATAATGAAGAAATCTTTTAATTTATCGACATCTCAAAATCTATACTAACATATGTTTTTAATGAATGACAAATTTCTCCTTTGCAATTACTTTCCACAACAATGTCCAGAATTGTCGGCACTGTAATAAATACTCAAATGAGAGAATGATAACTTTCCCCAGCTGAGCACAAGGAACTTAATTATGTATAGTATAAAGTGGTTACTTCAACAAGAGGAATTGATTACTACAAAATCCTTATAAATTAAAAATGGCTGCTATATATTCAGAATTTCTTCTTGACAAGTTTGTCAATGAATTTCAATAAGCAGAAAAAGGTATGGCCTAATTTACCATTGCTCAATAACTTTAAATAAATTTTTAACATTTTGCAAGGGAAGAAATTCAAGCCCCAAAAGCTAATTGATTTGAAAGACGATTTACGTGAAATCAATGATACTTTGGTTGAGCACATTGGATTGACTGAAGATAAATGTTGTCGATTTTAATCTCACAAGTGGACATATCGTTAACAAGTAATATAATTATAAGTAGAATGTCGAACCCACAAGGACTGAATTTTCCATGTCTTGTCTTTAATTAATAATAATTCTAATTCAAGAAAAACACAATCAGTTATTAAATTCAATTTTAACTAAATCTAATTATCTACTAAAGTAAGTAATTAAAATTATACAAAACTTGGAATTAATCAAATCATGAAAGGTACTAGAATCTCGAATCCACAATTGTTAACCTAATTGAACCTCAATTCCTTGTTTATACACAATTCATGATTTATGTTGATAACCGGTATTCCTAATATGTTAATTTGTTGTCTCGATACCAATTAAATCAATTTCCATCTATGACCCAACTATATCTTTATGAAGGATTCAAATAGATAATGAACGAAACACAAAATTAGAAAACCACACCAAAGATTACACAAAGCATAGAAGTATATCTCTATCTCCTATTGGACTTAATGTCGTTTGTTATTTGAGCTAGACACATGTAGAACCTCTCGGCATCAACACAAATCCCAAGAATTATCCTAAAAATTGTCCAAATTTTAGGATAACATTAATTCAATAACAAAAAATCAGTAAAATTAAGAACTTAGATGTATAGGTTAAAAACCAATTATCCAATTTTAATCAATAGCCTCTTTCAATGGTCAATCGATTCTATACTTATACGTGAACCTAATTATCACTCATTAAATTTCAAACACGTAAGCATGTATTAATTTACAAAGATCGTCACATAACGATTTCATAGAGCATAATGATATAGACCATCAATTATGGGACTCTATGTTTTTTATTATCATGTGCTAATTTGTACCGAATCTCTCAAAAACAATATAAATCAAAAACATGTTTTTATAGTGATCAAGTGTCAAAACGGAATTAATGAATAATAAAAAATTAATCCAAAAGTAAGAATAAAAACGAGCAATTTATTAGATTAAAGAGTTAATAAGGTTTCATTAAAATTTTAGTCATAAATGTTTAGTCTATCATATTTTGATTAAGAAAATACAAGATAAAAAGTAAATACATAACACGAATAATTTAGAATAAAAGTTTATACAATCTTTAATCTTGAATCTCTTCAACGATCTTGGACGGCACCGTCTTCTTCTTCAAAATCATCCAAAGTTCCAATGATTTATTGTAATTTTTCTTCCAAGAATTTGATGTGGAATTCCTACAAAGATTTGTATTATGTTATGATATGAAGCTCACTTTTTTCTTCCCTAATAATGTGTATTTATATAGCCAACAATTACTCAAAATCGGTACCTCAGTTTGTGTCCAAAAAAGAATCCAAAAGAAGCTCAAACACATAAGGAAAGAAAAACAATTTGTTGGGCCGAAAAACTTGAGAAGCCCATGCGATCGCATCGGCCAATGACCCGTGATCGCATGGAATGAGAAATTGGGCATCTGCTTATAATTTCAATGGCCAGCGATCGCAATAGATCACATGGGCCAAATTCATCCCTATTTTGCATCTTAGTCCTCATTTATTTGCACAATAAGACCCTAAACTTTACATCGATGTTAATTGAGCCTTCCAAAATAAACTTTTATTTCAACTTTGCCCTCATATATTTGCATTACAGTTCCTTAAACCTTTATGCATTTGCAAGTTGGTCCCCATACTTATACTATTTTTTCAATTTAGTCCTTTTTGCCAACTTTGCTCCAAACACCACCAAACTCGGGTTTTGACCTACAATAACAAAATAAACACATAATTAAATAAAATTACACTCATATGCACTCACAATGATCCACTTTAACAGTCTAAATGAGTATAAAATCACACTTATCACATATACAGAAGCGGTAACTGTTGGTAACAAAATTTGTGCCCGTGGAGAAAACTCTAATTTACATCCAATTAAACCCATTAGAATAGAGGACTCATGGCATATTTTTGAGGACTCAATAGGCATTACAAGGGAAAGATTCAAAGCTTCTAAGGAAGAACAATTATGTATAGAAACGACTATCTCAAAAATGAAGGATGAAATTTTGAATAGGTGAAGGACTCCCAATGGCATTGAAAACAGTGGCAGAAATTATTTCACTCGAAATTGTGCTAAAAGAGTAATTATCTACTTTGTTTCTTCATTACTTTTCTATGTTTTCTTGTTCTTCTTTGTTTACACGATCATGCTGATTCCATTTTGTTGTACTGCAACAATTTGGTAACAAGACAATCGGAATAGTGGAATTGGGACATTTTTGTTTCACTGAGATTAATCACATTTGGTAAGACCCTCAAGTGTCGGCACGGTGTATGAACAAGGAAATGGATATCATATGAACAAGAAAGCTAAGCCTCATATTCATCTAACGTTGTATGTTTGTCGCTACTTGAGAGTAATTCTTAATTTTATTATTTTTCAATCAAAATACAACCAAACTAAACTGACGACAACGGTTACCATAATGTCCTAGCTCTAACTTTAATGAAATTGCACACTTCGTCCTTAAACTTTTAACTAATAATAAAAAAGTAAACTAATAAAATTAATAATAAAACGCTAATAAAATTATCACAGGGATTAAAATAAAACCACCTATCCATCTTCATCAGTCTGTGCATTCATGACTTATGGTGCCTTCGAAGTTGTCATAATTTCTTACTCTTACTTGGTTGTATTTGTCTCAATAGTTTGTATTTTTTTTTTTTTTTGATAACCATTCAATAATGTGTGACCATAAATCATCAATATAATGATCCGTAGAATCTATTAAATCATTTAATGTTTACAAAAAAATGTGATCCTATGCTTTGTGACACACATTAAAGGGTATACTCACACCCAACCTTTAAAAACGAAGGAAAAGGGAGACATGACCAACCACATGTTACTCCAGTGTATTAGAGACATGACGTGTGTTGATAATAGATGCCAACTAGGTGCTAGATCTACAATCAAGACAAGCTATGATATGATAAAACTTGTTTCAGCTGCATCACTGCCAATGCAGCCAGAGGACAGGAGGAGCAGTGTGGCTGCGATTGTTGAGCAATTCAAGAAGCTGCACACTTTGACCTTCGACTTACCAACTCCCAAATAAAAAAAAATAACAAAATAATAAATTAGGGTTCGTCTATTTTGAACAAAAAAATGGAGCAAAACTTCATGCAAATACAAATTCAATTGTCACTTATATTCAATTCATACTACGAAATATATCAGTATAATAGTTTTTGTTCTTTCTTCTTGTGGCGTAAAAGAAGAACTTGCTCTGTAACTTGTTATTGTGAAAAGTTCTTAACTTGTTATCAACATATATAGAAACAAACATACCAATAAAACGAAGTGAGCTATACATTTTATGCCTTCAAATAATAATACATTTTATTAGCTTTACGTAACGAATTCAACTTTTTATAGTGTGATTGATTCCTTCAAATAAAGTGAAAGACACTTGCACTTATAAGGACCTCTAGATTCTTTACAAAACGTCGACGTAGGCCAGTGGTGGAGTCAAGAGTTTTTCTTTGGGTAGGAAAAAATTAAGTAGCAATTTTTATTTGTTTTTGAAATAATATAAGACTAATGAAAATATTTTGATGTTACCTACGCGTTTTCATACTTTGAAAATGTTGTATAATTAGCTCATTATCAATTTCTTGAAATATATCATTCTCAATATATACAATCAAACTGTCATTCAACTATTGATTTCTTTCCACCAATAATTTTATCTTCAATAACAAATAGAGCTTTCATTTTATAAAATCTCTCCATAACTGTTGACATTAAATTCAATAATATATAAATAAGCAACAAAATATGTCACCAAAGCACAACAATCTAATAATAAGCCGTCAAAGCACAACAATCCAATAATATCCTGGTTAGCAGCGTTAACGAATTTAGGTTTTATTTTGGTTTATTGTAGTTTTAATTTGAAAAAATGGAGTGAAAATTACAATCGTATTTGGATGCGGTTATCTGCATAAATGATATCAATTGGGCTTGGGGACTTGGGTGTTCAGCAATTGATATGAACTAAAACTTGGGGTTTAGTCCAATTTGAGCTAAAACTTAAATAAAAATAATTTGGGTTCGGCCTTGAGCTTGAGTTATTTTGGGTTAATTTATATTTTTGAAATCGGGCTTGGACCATTTTCAAAATCTTTGCGGGGTTAATTGACCCTTTGTCCCTTGGTGGCTAGTACGCCCTTGCTTGCGCAATGAGAGACAAATTACAGAAAGTAGAAGAAGCAGTCAACGAAGACACAGGAAAGTAACACGAGACAATTGTATCAAATATAGTCTAGTTCATGCTTGTTTATTATAGTTGGAGATTAATATCAAGTATCTTTTGTCCATGTGGTAATTTAACGTCAAATGATGCTCGTTAGGAATCTATTAGACCGGCGTGCGTATCTTTTAGTTATCGGAACAATCGCTAACCGGATGTAAAAAAACAGAAGTCGGGTGAATAAAAAGAAACTTCGCTTAAAATTGGATGACCAGTAGTATAAATAAGGCATCACTATAAACAAATTTAGAATAAAGAGTTGAATAAAAATAGAACTCACAAATTATGACCAAGTATTTCTATGATGTATCTATCTATTGCTGCTAACAGAAATAATGTTAACAATAATGAAGAATGTGGAAAAACTGGCCAAAGCTGTAAAGTAAAAGGAAAATGTGGCCAAAGCTGTAAAGTAAAAGGAAAATGGGCCCTTTTTGATTTGATAGGTTGGCCAACGGCATTCACACATCTACCAAATGGATGTACTTTTTGCAGACAAAGGGTATCACGTGGGATCTTAATTCTTACAAATTAAAAGTCTCATTATTCATGTACTGGTAGAATTCATATATCAGTTGTGTTACTTACTGCCATAGCCAAATCAATAGAGATTTTAGATTGCTGAAATTCAAAAATGGTTGATGCTCATTCAGAACATCTCATAAACAAGTTTTTAAACAATTTTCGAGAAGCAGAAGAGGAATATCCTGATTTACCACTGCGTTTAGCTCTTCAAGAATTCGCAAATAGTTTGGACGTGAAGAAATTAGACCCCAGGATGTTAATGAGAAGGAGGGACTGCTTACATGATCTTAATGATGCTTTGAATCAATGCATCAATATGGCGAATGAAAGAGGTAGACGACGAAAAGCTCTTATTGGCAGCAAAATCTTGTCCCTTCCTGGCCTTGTTAAGTACCCCTGGCTTTTGATCAGAACATGGAGCAAGCTCAGAGAGATCAGAAAGAAGTTGTGGGAAATGAGATATTTAAGAATAGATGAACAAGAGATAACTTCACAAGTTTTGGTGATTGAGAGAGAAGCTCTAAAGTGGATTAATCTGCCTGAGTATCATGGATTGGATGAGCAGACAGAGAAAATTGAGGATTTGATGTGTGAAAAGGAAGGCAATATTGCAATTGGTATAGTGGGCATGAGTGGTTCGGGTAAAAGTGCGCTAGCCCGAAAGGTCTTTTTCAGCTCTAGAGTGGAGCAACTCTTTGAACTCATGTTGTGGGTTGATTTATCAAATGTCATGGGTTCAGGTAAGAAATATGAATGCATTTCAGTAGAAAAAGACAACGTCGGGAAAATTTATTGTGGATTCGATCTATGTGGATTGCTGACTGAACCATTTTTGTATCCTCAGAGGAAGTGTTTGATTGTTTTGGATGGTGTTCGACATAAAATTGAAGGATTGGATGCATTCATTCAAGGGATTTTGGATGGTCCTGTGAGTGGTTCAGTAATTGTTACCAGTACGCATGTAGAAGCTAAAAAAATACTTCTTCCAGTAGAGAAAAACTCTTATTTGCATCCAATTGAACCCCTCAGAGAAGAGGATTGTTGGCGTATTTTTGAGGACTCGATCAAAAGGAAAAATTTTGGACGTTATTATTACCCGATTGAAAGGAGAAAACTTATAACTTTTGACGGCGAAGCATTGTCTCAGCGGAATACTGAAATTTTATCAAATATGAAGAATGAAATTTTGAATAGGTGTAATGGACTCCCATTGGCAGTGAAAATACTGGCTGAAATTATTCCATTGCAACTCTGGAAAAAAGAGTAATTATCTTCTTTGTTTCTTCATTATTTTAAATATTTATTGTTTTTCATTCTTTATGTGATCCTGCTGACTCCATTTTGTTGCACTGCAGCTACATCAGAAGAAACGTGCGAGAAGAAGAAAATATCAGATGTGTATGTTCAAATTTTCTTCTTTCATCAATTCATTTTTCTATATATTATTAGTAAATTATGTTAAACAATATTGTCTATATAGGATATCAAGTGCAGAGTACACATACATGACTACCATACCTTGGACAAGTTTCGTAACCAACTTGTTGGTAACTCTCTCTCTCTCTCTCTCTCTCTCACACACACACACACAACCCCCCCCCCCCCCCCCCCCCCCCCCCCCCTCTCTCTTCTGGGGAGGTAAAATACAACTTATTGTATCCTTCTTAATTTGTCTCCGCAGAAAAATTCTCCGACATAGAAATCTTTTCCGCAAAAGAAAGCATCATCATTTTTCTTGTAAGTAATTATAGTCCTTTCGTTCTCTTACAACAATTGGGAAGTCCTTATTTCGTGGAGCTTATCGAGGTTATTAGAAAATAACCTTTTATGTGTAGATACTGACCTATTATATAATATATCTTCTTGTTATCTGTTTAAAATATCTAGACATATTGTATCCTTTTGTTTATATAAGAAATCATCCTCAAAGCAATTATGCTTGAAGCATTATTTTCACATAGTATCAGAGTCTATTCGGTTAACTCCTTGATCAATTCCTTATATTCTATGATTGATTCTAGCTCTAATTTGCTTCCGCTCAATACAATGGTTCAATTGGTGATATCTTGTGGCCTAGTCAGTTCATTTTTTTTTTTGCTTGAAAGTCAGGATGTCATGGGCTTCTTGATCAACGGGTCTTCTCTTGCAACCATTCACATGACCATCCAAAATCACTTGAATGAAAGTATACAATCCTTCTATTGCATGCCAAAAACCATCCAAAACAACCAAACACTTTCTTGGAGGATACGAAAATGGTTCGGTCAGTAGTCTACAGAGATCGAATCCACAATAAATTTTCTTGACATTGTCTTTTTCTACTGCAATGCATTCATATTTCTCTGAATCCATGGCATTTGATAAATCAACCCACAACAAGAGTTCAAAGAGTTGCTCCACTCTGGAGCTGAAAAAGATCTTTCGGGATAGTGTACTTTTAGCCGAACCACTCATGCCCACTATTCCAATTGCAATATTGCCTTCCGTTTCACACATCAGATTCTCAATTTTCTCCGTCTGCTTATCCAATCCATGATACTCGGACAGATTAATCCACTTTAGAGCTTCTCTCTCAATCACCAAAACTTGTGAAGTTATCGCCGCATGTTCATCTACTCCTAAATCTTTCATTTCCCACAACTTCTTTCTGATCTCTCTCAGCTAATTGCTCCGTGTTCTGATGAAAAGCTAGGGGTACTCAACAAGGCCAGGAATATTCCTCTTCTGCTCTTGGGGTTGAATTTCTTCTCCTTCAAACTCTTTGCGATTTTTTGAAGAGCAACCCACAACGGTAAATCAGGATATTCCTCTTCTGCTTCTCGAAAATTGTTTTAAAACTTTTTTATCAGATGTTCTGAGTGAGCATCAACCATTTTTGAATTTCAGTAATGTAAATCTCTATTGTTTTGGCTTTGGCAGTAACACAAACTGATATATGAATTCTATCAATACATGAATAATTGAGACTTAATTTTTAACAGTCCACATGATTCCCTTAGTCTGCAAAAGGACCCATTCTCCTTTTGCTTTACAGCTTAGCCCACTTTTTTTCTTTGGACGCACAGCTTCATTATTGTTTACAATTTATCTGTTAGCAGCAATAGAGAGAAATACTACTGGTCATCCAAATTTAAAGCTAAGGTTTTACAACCTCCATTCAGCACATTTACCCAAAAAATCATTAATGTTTTATTTTTTGCAGTTACTCATGTTGAGCTTTATGTTAAAGGTAAATTGGCATAAATCTGTGTTATAGTCAAAGACTGTAAAGTGCATTGTAGTTCTTTTAAACTGAATCAGTTCACTAGTGATTTACCCATATACATTCGGTTACAGCAGAAAATTAAATCCAACCAAACAATTTACATCTCCTGAATCATCAGCAGCAGCTAGAAAAGATGATTTTGAATGTCAAGCAATCTGCAATAATAGAAATGAGATAACTGCTAAATATAGGAATTAACGTCCAAGGTCATTTTCAATTTATATAATAGAAATCTTATATCCTTCCTTCTTTTCTTTGACGATTTTGGGCAATCATTTGTTGTGAAATTGTATCCTCAATTTTGGTATATCTTTAAGTGCAATTTTTTTATTTTCAGCCTTTCAATTCATCCAAATATGTAATTACATCTATTTCTTTAGTTTTTTTTTTACCCAATCATCATATGTTCTTCACCCAAATTATTTTGTTGGGAGAGAGAGAGAGAGAGAGAAATCCTACCGAATTTGAGTTGAGATCTTCCTTACAAACCACGAGTTCATGAATTTCAAGATAACATAGCTTAAACTTTGTTCTTGAAGTTAAAAATAGAATTTGAGCAGTTTCTTCATTCATTCATATTTGAAAGAGGTTGGACATAGATTGTGACAAGTTTGTGTATAATTGCATTGGGAAATTATTGCTTTTAAAATTTGGGTTAGCTCCATAGCTAAATTTCTTTTTCTTTGAGTTTTGAAGACACACACAAGGTGTTTGACAAAATGTCACAATTGAAATTTACACCTACATTTAATGCCATGAGGGAAGGGTATGAATATTTGTTGGAAATTGGTGGGTATTAGGCTCGATTTTTGATAGATTATTGACGTTATTAGTGTTGAGTTATTGAATTTACCTTATATGACTTGGACATTAAGTTAAATGTCACCATGATTGATCTTCCTTACAAGCTACGGGCATGTGAATTCGTTTAAAAAAAATGATTTAATGATGTAGATTGACAAACTTACACTTAGTAAGATTTTATATTGCTAAGAATCATCGTTTTTTGTGATGTGATAAATTGTGATCAAAGTGTTGTGAACAAGGAAGAATCACTCCAAGTTATGTGATTGTGTCACTTTTTATAAAAATGACATATTGTGTCACATTTTGTTCTAAAAGTGACATAATATAATATTAATATTAATCAAACTTCTTTAATAACTTCTTTAATAACTTCTTTAATGGTTAAAGTATCACGTATATATTTTAGAGTTGAGTGATAAAAAGTGACATACTTGTTCAAAAAGTGACATACGGTATCACTTTTTGTTCTAAAAGTGACAAATTATGTTACTTTTTGTTCTAAAATTGACAAAAAGTGACACAATGCAATATCAATACTCATTAAACTTCTTTAATGGTTGAAGTATCACGTATACATGTCATTCTAATGTTAGTACAAAGCACATTAGTATTAAGTCTATTTTGAATAGAAAAACTAATTCATATGAAAAATTGACATACAATGTCACTTTTTGTCCAAAAAGTGACAAACGGTGTCACCTTTTGTTCTAAAAAGTGACATAATATAATATCAATATTTATCAAGCTTCTTTAATGGTTGAAGTATCACGTATACACTGTCCACTATTAAACAGAATTTGAAAAGAAAAACCAATATGCTTGTGTCATTTTTTGTTGGAAAAGTGACATTTGCGTCACTTTTTGTTAAAAAAGTGACATAGTGTCACTTTTTGTTCTAAAAGTTACAATTTCAGTATTCATCAAATTCCTTTAAAGTATCATGTATACAATTCAGTATTAAATGATAAATTTTACAATTCACTATAATGTCATAACCTATACAAAAGCAAAGCGCATGAATGTTAACACTATTTTGAATAGAAAAACCAATAAGAATGAATAAGTGATACTTCCCAAATAAATAAAAAAACTCATAAATCTACTAACTTTCTTTTCTTTTGTGGTTTTTTCTTCAAAGGTGCTGGAGTTTGACACGATCTTCGATTGTAGCCATATTTTCCACATTTACCATATAGATGATTTTGATCCAAATGTGTTTGTGTAACTTGCATATATTGTTCTGTCACCTTCTGAGCAAAAAGTGCATGTCACTTTTTTATCCCCAAACCTCAATTCATATTCCAGACAAAAAAAAAAAAAAAAAAAAAACGATACATTAATGTTTGGGGATGCTCAATAATTTATGTCACTCTATAATGCACAATAAATATTAAGTTAAATTCTACATTTAAACCAACTGCAAAGATGATTTTGATTCAAATTTGTTTGTGTAACTAACATATATTGTTCTGTCACATTTTGAGCAAAAAAGTGACATAGCATTTCACTTTTTTATCCCCAAGCTTCATTTCATATTCAAGAGTAAAAAACGATATATTAATGTTTGGTCATGCTCAATCATTCATGTCACTTCATAATACACAACAAATATAAAGTTAAATCATGCAATTAAATCAACCATATAGATAATTTTGATCCAAATGTGTTTGTGTAACTTGCATATATTACTTTTTGAGAAAAAAGTGACAAAGCATGTCACTTTTTAAGCAAAAAGTGACAGAGCATGTCACTTTTTTATCATCAAGCCTCAATTCATATTTAAGACAAAAAATGATACATTAATGTTTGGTCATGCTCAATAATTCATGTCACTCCATAATGCACAACAAATATCAAGTTAAATCATGCATTTCAATCAACCACATAGATGATTTTGATTCAAATTTGTGTGTTTAACTTGCATACAATGTTCTGTCACTTTTTAAGCAAAAAGAGACAGAGCATGTCACTTTTTAGGCAAAAAATGACAGAGCTTGTCACTTTTCTATCCAAAACCTCAATTAATATTCAAGATAAAACAAATGATACATTAATGCTTGATCATGCTCAATAATTCATGTCATTCAATAATGAACAACAAATATCAAGTTAAATTCTACAATTCAATCAACCACATAGATGATTTTGATCCAAATGTGTTTGAGTAACTTGCATCTATTGTTTTGTCACTTTTTGAGCAAAAAGTGACAGATCATGTCACTTTTCTATCTCCAAGCCTCAATTCACATTCAAGACAAAAAAACAATACATTAATATTTGGTCATGCTCAATAATTCATGTTACTTCATAATGTAAATCAAATATCAAGTTAAATCCTACATTTAAATCAACTACATAGATGATTTTAATTCAAATTTGTTTGTCTAACTTGCATACAATGTTCTGTAACTTTTTAAGCAAAAAGTGACAAAACATGTCACTTTTTAGGCAAAAAGTGACAGAGCATGTCACTTTTCTATCATCAAACCTCAATTCATATTCAAGACAAAAAAATGATACATTAATGTTTGGTCATACTCAATAATTCATGTCACTTCATAATGCATAACAAATATCAAGTTAAATCCTCTATTTAAATCAACCACAGAGGTGATTTTGATTCAAATTTGCTTGTTTAATTTGCATACAATGTTCTGTCACTTTTTAAGCTAAAAATGATAGAACATGTCACTTTTAAGCAAAAAATGACAGAGCGTGTGACTTTTCTATCATCAAGCCTCAATTTATATTCAATACAAAAAGTGATACATCAATATTTGGTCATACTCAATAATTCATGTTACTCCATAATGCACAGCAAATATTAAGTTAAATTATGTATTTAAATCAACTACAGAAATAATTTTGATTCAAATTTGTGTGTGTAACTTGCATAGAATGTTCTGTCAATTTTTAGGTAAAAAAGTGACAGAACATATCACTTTTTAGGAAAAAATTGACAGAGCTTGTCACTTTTCTATCCAAAAACCTCAATTCATATTCAAGACAAAAAACGATACATTAATGTTTGGTTATACTCAATAATTCATGACACTTCATAATACACAACAATTATAAAGTTAAATCATGCAATTAAATCAACCACATAGATAATTTTGATCCAAATGTATTTGTGTAACTTGCATATATTGTTCTATCACTTTTTGAGAAAAAAATTGACAAAGCATGTTACTTTTTAAACAAAAAGTGACAGATCGTGTCACTTTTCTATCATCAAGCCTCAATTCATATTTAAGACAAAAAAAAAATGATACATTAATGTTTGATCATACTCAATAATACACGTCACTCCATAATGCACAAATAATATTAAGTTAAATCATTTATTTAAATCAATCACATAGATGATTTTGATTTAAATTTGTATATGTAACTTGCATACAATGTTCTATAACTTTTTAAGCAAAAAGTGACAGAACATGTCACTTTTGAGGAAAAAGTGACAGAGCATGTCACTTTTCTATCTAAAGCCTCAATTCATAATCAAGACAAAATAAATGATATATTAATGCTTGATCATGCTTAATAATTTATGTCACTCAATAATGTACAACAAATATCAAGTTAAATTCTGCAATTCAATAAACCACATAGATGATTTTGATCCAAATGTTTTTGTGTAACTTGTATTTATTGTTTTGTCACTTTTTGAGTAACAAGTGATAGAATATGTCACTTTTCTATCATCAAGCCTCAATTCACATTCAAGACAAAAAAAACAATACATTAATGTTTGGTCATGTTCAATAATTCATGTCATTTTATAATGCACAACAAATATCAAGTTAAATCATGCATTTAAATCAACCACAAATGTGATTTTGATTCAAATTTGTTTGTCTAACTTGAATACAATATTCTATAACTTTTTAAGCAACAAGTGACAGAATCTATCACTTTTTGGGCAAAAAGTGACAGAGCATGTCACTTTTCAATCCTCAAGCCTCAATTCATATTCAAGACAAAACAATAATACATTAATGTTCGGTCATGCTCAATAATTCATGTCACTTCATAATGCACAACAAATATCGAGTTAAATCCTCTATTTAAATCAACCATATAAGTGATTTTGATTCAAAATTGTTTGTTTAATTTGCATACAATGTTCTGTCACTTTTTAAACAAAAAGTGACAAAGCATGTCACTTTTAACCAAAAAGTGACATGCGTGTCACTTTTCTATCCTCAAGCCTCAATTTATATTCAAGATAAAAAAATGATACATTAATATTTGGTCATGCTCAATAATTCATGTCACTCCATAATGCACAACAAATATTAAATTAAATCATGTATTTAAATCAACCACATAGGTGATTTTGATTCAAAATTATTTGTGTAACTTGCATACAATGTTCTGTCACTTTTAGGCAAAAAGTGACAGAGCTTATCACTTTTTTATCCTAAGCTTCAATTCGTATTCAAGACAAAATAAATTATACATTAATGTTTGATCATATTTAATAATTAATGTCACTCAATAATGCACAACAAATATCAAGTTAAATTCTGCAATTCAATTAATCACATAGATGATTTTGATCCAAATGTATTTGTGTAACTTGCATATATTGTTCTGTCACTTTTTGAGCAAAAAGTGACAGAGCATAGCACTTTTCTATCCCCAAACCTTAATTCACATTCAAGACAAAAAAAACAATACATTAATGTTTGGTCATGTTCAATAATTCCTATCACTTCATAATGCACAACAAATATCAAGTTACATCCTACATTTAAATCAACCACATAGATAATTTTGATTCAAATTTGTTTATCTAACTTGCATACAATATTCAGTAACTTTTTAAGCAAAAAGTGACAGAACACTATTTAGAAAAAAAGTGACAGAGCATGTCACTTTTCTATTTTTAACCCTCAATTCATATTCACAACAAAAAAAATGATACATTAATGTTTGATCATGCTAAATAATTATTATCACTTCATAATGCACAACAAATATCAAGTTAAATCCTCTATTTAAATCAACCACAGATGTGATTTTGATTCAAATTTGTTTGTTTAATTTGCATACAATGTTCTGTCACTTTTTAAGCAAAAAGTGACAGTGCGTGTCATTTTTCTATCTTCAAGCCTCAATTCATATTCCAGACAAAAAAATGATACATTAATATTTCGTCATACTCAATAATTCACGTCACTCCATAATGCACAACGAATGTCAAGTTAAATCATGTATTTAAATCAACCACATAGATAATTTTGATTCAAATTTGTGTGTGTAACTTGCATACAATGTTTTGTCACTTTTTAGGCAAAAAGTGACAGAGCTTGTCACTTTTTAGGCAAAAATTGACAGAGCTTGTCACTTTTTATCCAAAGCTTCAATTCGTATTCAAGACAAAATAAATGATACATTAATGCTTGATCATGTTTAATAATTAATGTCACACAATAATACACAACAAATATCAAGTTAAATTCTGCAATTCAATCAACCACATAGATGATTTTGATCCAAATGTATTTGTGTAACTTGCATATATTGTTCTGTCACTTGTTGAGCAGAAAGTGACAGAGTATGTCACTTTTCTATCCCCAAGCCTCAATTCACATTCAAGACAAAAAACCAATACATTAATGTTTGGTCATGCTCAATAATTCCTATCACTTCATAATGCACAACAAATATCAAATTAAATACTGCATTTAAATAAATGACATAGATGATTTTGATTCAAATTTGTTTGTCTAACTTGCATACATTTTGTAACTTTTTAAGCAAAAAGTGACAGAACATGTCACTTTTTAGGCAAAAAGTGACATGCTAAAGTGACAGAGCATGTCACTTTTCTATTCTCAACCCTCAATTCATATTCAAGACAAAAAAATGATACATTAATATTTGGTCATGCTCAATAATTCATGTCACTCCATAATGCACAACAAATATCAAGTTAAATCCTCTATTTAAATCAACAACATATGTGATTTTGATTCAAATTTGTTTGTTTAACTTGCATACAATGTTCTGTCACTTTTTAAGCAAAAAGTAACAGATAATGTCACTTTTTGAACAAAAAGCCATATTCATATTGACATTTTTACAAACACGTTGTATACATCCCTATATTGGTAACTGATATTCACAAACATGTTTAGAAGACTTTACTCAATACTAATGATTTATAATGAAGTGAATAAAGAAAGATTTGTCTACATTGAAATCGGAATATGAGATAATTTAAATCTAAATCATTTGTATGCATTTACTAAGCATGTTATTGAATATCTCCAATCAAAAATCAGAAAATTATCTAATTCAAATAGAAACTATGAGGAAGAAATAAATTTTGGCATATTACCTGAGAATTTTGGATTTTGAGTTATGATTTTGTATTGAATTGGAGAAGAAAAAACGAGAAATCCTTAATAATAACGTGAAAGAGATTGGTTTTATTATGAATTTGGATTTGTAGAGAATTTGGATCTGTATTCGAGTTGATTATGAAATAGAATTGGAATTGATTTACTTTTTACCGTATTACTTACGGTTGTAATAGTTTAGGATGATTTTTCAAAAAACTCTCAATTTTATGGGTATTTGTGTAATTTTTCCTTAATTAATTAGATTAATTAATTGGGTTCATTTGTTGATGGGATCTAGTTGGACTAGACCTAGGGCTAGGGTTAGTGCCGCCTATAAATTAAAAAGGCACAACATATCAAGTTTACAAGAGTTGATCTTTAATTACTTTCTAGCACAAGCAAAAGACAACCCAATACAATTACTCCCAAAAGTTTCGTTTTTATCTGTTCTTGATCGTGAAAGTCCATATCTGTTCTTACTGTGTGAATTACCATTTGAGGCTGGACAATTGGACAACTGTAGTATTGAAGATCGCACCTCCAGCCAATAAGATAATCAGATTTCATGGTGTTCATCAAATGTAAGCTTCTATCACGAATTCTATCTAAGTACAAGGTTGATTCAACTTAAAGGAAAATTAGATTTAATTTCCGCTGTACATCAATACCTCAATTCTTTACAGTGGTATCAAAGTCTACTTTGTTACTTGTTAGAGTTCGTTAGAATGCTTTAATGAATTAAACAATTACTGTTATTGGCATATTAATTTGATTTGAGTTTTGACAGTAAATAAAATTATGAATTTTTAAAAATTTGAATATGATTCAGATTTTATTTTGAAAAAAATAAAAAAATAAATTCGAAACTGTTTTAAGGTTATTTGAAACGGACGAAATTGGCCAATAGTCAGAAAAAGGTACGAAACCGGTGGCAACTCTTTGGAAGTCGGCCACCGCTGGATCTGGCGACCAACGACTGGTTACACATGAGTTGTCGCCACTGCTAAGAGCAGCTGGTCCGCTACCTTAGGCAGTGGACACCGGAGCCGCTGCTAAAAGCAGCAGCACCATCTCCGTTCACAAATGGCAGCGTGCTGTTCATGCACCGTTGTAGAAGGATTTCTGCAATTCTCTGGGATTTGGTTTCAATGGAGATGGGGGCCTCTTGTGCAATTTTTGAAATTGCATAAGAAGCCCCTAATTTCAAAAGGATTTAGTTAGGGCCTTCTTGCAATTTCAGAAATTGCAAAAGAATGATTCACTGATTTTAAAATATAAAAAGGACTAATTCTGTAATTTCAAAAATTGCACAGTAAGTTCTCAAGTTTTAAAAGGAAAATATGGTCTCTTAAATATAATTTTGAATTTTTTGAAAAATTTGTAATTATTTAAATTTTAATGCTGGTCAAATATTTAGTATTGACTAAAATTCATTTTAAAACATATTTTGAATTTTTTTTTACCATATTAAATTTTGACTTTACTTTATAAAATTGTAATTTTGACCATATACAAATTTTATCTTACAATTACAGTATGACTTTAAATTGAGAGATAAAATAAATTTTGAAAATCTCCTTTATGAATAAAATTAATCGATTAATTTTATTGTTGAAAAATTAATTAATTAATTAGATTAATTATTTAATTCTGTCTAATCCGTTTTGAAATGTCTAAAATGTTTGGACTTATACTGTCAAAGCTGCAAATTTAGAAATTAATATATTTTTAATATTAGATATTAAAATAGATGTTTAGTAGATGATTATAGACTCGACCCATGTGATTGGTTGTATGGTTAATTATTCTTGAAAATTGTTGGTTGGACCTGCGAACCTATTATTTAATTAAACGGGCATACGTGCCTATTATTTATTTAATTGAGTTTTTGAACTCTTTATGCGTGTTCATTTATTTGGGGCGTGCGTGCCAACTAATATAGGATACAGGTTGCAGTTGGGCCACAATGAAGCCGTGTATAGGATACAGGTTGCAGCAGAAGATGGAGATGATTGTATATAGCATTCATTCGATAAATGAATACAACGTCACTTAGGAATTGATCGACTAATCTTCCTTTTGGCTTAGGAAGATTAGATAGATAAAGTCTATAATCATCCATGTTATTGTTATTATGTATGATTGATTGCATGTTGGATGTTAGTTAATATACATAAATGTGATGAGACAAACCCATCTTTATTAAAATATTAAATTCGTATTAAATAGCTAATACAATGTGCATTCTATTGTTATAGTGAAAAACTAGAGTCCATTATCGATGTCAGTTTGTTGAGTCACTCAAGACTGCTCGCTCATAGATATGTTTATCACTATGAAACATTTGATGTTTCTGAACTGTCGAATTTAACTAAAATTTTATTTTTTGTTGAGTCACTCAAGAAAATAGAATTTTAGGGGCACAATCAAATAAAAACACATAAAATGTGTGCAATAATAAGTTGTCTACTTCATGATCTATGAGTCACATAGAGATGTGATTGATAGAAGTATCTACCTGGATGTTTTATTAGGATTTGTTGAGTCACTCAAGGTTCTAATAAAACAAAAGGGATCCTAGTCCACTGGGAATCTAACCAGTTCTATTGATTAATATTTGAGGGTCATTAATTCAATTTAAACAGTGTGAGTATAATTAATCTAATGTAAGTCCATGTTAAATTAATTTTATGCATTTAATTAATTATTCTATCTTATTATTTAATTGTTGAATCATAAGTAACCACATGAGTTTGAGAGGCATATTAGATGCCAACAAACATATCAGACCAAATTTTCTAGACTAGCACCACAATATGAGAATTGTTCTCAAACATGAAAACGAAAAAAATTAGATATGTCGTTGAGCAACCAATACCAGAAGTTCCTACTGAGGAAGCTACGCCGAAGGAAGTGCATGCTTATAATAAACACAGTAATGACGAAAATACTGCAACATATGTGATGCTTGTAGCTATGTCACATGAGTTACAAAAGCAGCACGAGGGTATGGATGCTTATACCATTATAATTCATCTCAAAGAGTTGTATGATGAACAGTCACATACTGAACGGTATGAGACATCTAAAATATTATACAGATGTTGATGGCAGAAGGATCTTCAGTTAGTTCTCATGTACTAAAGATGATTGGTTATATTGAGAAAATAAACCAATTGGGTTATGCAATGGACCACGAGCTGAGTATTGACTTGGTTCTACAGTCCCTGCCTAATAGCTTTTCGCAGTTCATTATGAAATTCAACATGAATAAGATTCAATGTACCATATCTGAGTTGATGAATATGCTAAAAACTATTGAGCCCAATATAAACAAAAGGAAGGGGCAAATTTTGGTCATTGACACTTCTAAGGGCACTAAAAGGAAATCAAAAAGGACCTTTCAGAAAGAATCCAAGAAGGCCAAATCTGCTGGAAAAATAGTCAATGCAGACAAGGTAATATCCAAGTTTGATGATCGTGTTTTAACTGTGGAAACAAAGGACATTGGAAGAGGAACTACAAGGCATACCTTGCTACTTTGAAGGAATTAAGTCTACTGAGACTTCTATTTTAGGTATCCTTTTCATTGAAATAAATTTATATACTCCTTCAGCTTCTTAGGTATTAGATACCAGATGTGGATATCATATTTGTACAAATATGATATCCTTAAGAACAGTAGATTACTGCAAAAGAGAAAAGTAGACCTACGCGTTGGGAATGGAGCAAGAGTTACTGCCTTGGCTGTAGGGACATACTTTTTACCGTTGCCTTCGAGCCTTGTTTTAGAATTAAGAGACTGCTATTACATTCCTACTATTACAAAGAACATCATTTCTATTTCATGTTTGGCCATGAATAGGTTTTTCATTAAGATTAAGGGTAAACGTTGTTCTTTTTATCTTGATGATATAGGAATTTTTTTTAATGGTATCTATATTCTAGACTTGGAATGTTCTATAATGAGTATAGACAACAAAAGGCATAAAGACGATAAAGTTAACAACTCATATCTTTGGCATTGCAGACTCGATCATATAAATGAAAATGTATCATTAAGTTACATAAAGATGGATACTTGAATTCAAATGATTATGAATCATTTGATAAGTGTGAATCATGCCAGTTGGACAAAATGACTAATACACCCTTTTCTGGAAAAGGAAGTCAAAGTTGTAGATAGTTTGGGTCTTGTACATACTGATGTAGATGGACTAATATCTAAAGATGCTAGATGTGGCTTTTCTTACTTTATCACATTTACAAATTATGGTTTCATCTACTTGATGAAATTCAAGCACGAAGCCTTTGAAAAGTTCAAAGAATTCAAGCAAGAAGTAGAAAGGTAAATCGGGAAAAATATTCTAACACTTAAATCTGATCGGGATGGAAAATATTTGAAGAGTGAGTTCTTAGACTAACTAAAAAAGAATGGGATTCTCTCGCAATGGACTCTACCGTATACACCACAACTAAATGGTGTATCTGAAAGGAAAAACCGCACCTTACATGTTATGGTGCGGTCAATGATGAGCCGTGCAGTTCTTTCAAAATCGTTTTGAAGATATGTACTTAACACTGCATGTTATACACTAAACTGTGTCATATCTAAATCGATCAATAAAACTCCATACGAGTTATGGAAAGAGAAAAAGACCCAATCTTTCATACAAGAAGGTTTGGGGATGCGACGCTTACGTGAAGCGCGTTGAATCGGATAAGCTATGAGCTAAATCTGATAAATATTTATTTGTGGAGTATCCATAGTAAACTATATGATACTATTTCTACAATTCCATCGAGATGACGGTCATCATATCGGGAATTGATGTATTCATAGAGAAGACAGTGGGAGCAAAGTAGATCTTGAAGAGGTTCGAGAAACTACAAATAAAATTGACCAATTAGATGTTCTAATAGCTGAGCTTGCATTTGATGAAGCACAGATTGAGAAAGTGAGAACCACCAGTTCCCAAGGACACATCAGCTCTGCGTAAGTCGAGTAGAGTTATTCATTTTCTTCTGAGATACAATCTCCTGATTACTAGTAATGTATTACTAATCGAGGAAGATGAACTACTACTTACGCAGAATCGAAGTGAAGTGTTGACTCAAAGAGATGGCAGGAAGTCATGAAATCTGAGATGAACTCCATTTATGAAAACAAAGTTTTGACTTTGGTTAACCCGCCTGAAGGGGTAAAACCTATAAGCTGTAAATTAGTTTACAAGAAAAAGGTCAACGTGGATAGTAATGTTCATACTTACAAGGCAAGATTGGTTGCGAATGGTTACAAGTAAAGACAATGGATTGACTTTGAAGAAACCTTCTCACCAGTAGCCCTGTCTAAGTTAATTCGGATTTCGCTTGCAATAGTAGCATACCATAACTATGAAATCTGGCAAATAGATGTCAAAATCGCATTCTTTAACGAGAATCTTAGTGAGGATGTGTACATGACACGACCTGAGGGTTTTGAATCCACATAGCCAAACAAGGTATGCAAACTACAGAAATCCATATATGGATTAAAGCAAGTCTCTCGGAGCTGGAATCTTCGTTTTGATGAGACAATCAAACTGTTTGATTTTATCAAGAATGAAAATGAACGAAGTGTGTATAAAAAGATTAGTGGGAGTAAAATCGTGTTTCCAATTTTTTATGTGGATGACATACTATTATTAAGAAACGATGTCCCGATGCTAAAATCAGTTAAATTATGGTTATCCAAAATTTCTCCATGAAGGATATGAAAGCGGCAACGAACATTCTTGGTATAAAGATCTAATAGAATGCTTGGTCTATCTCATTCTACATACATAAATAAAATCTTGAGAAGATTTAGCAAATAAGAGTCCAAGAGATGACTCTGTCCTATCGGGTACGAGTTTCATCTCTCAAAAGAGTGTCCAGAACACAGATTGTAAGAAATAGTATGGATATGATTTCTTATGCATCAGCTGTAGGATCTATCATGTATGCAGTGATATGTACTCGATCGGATGTTTCATATGCTTTTAGTGTCACAAGCAGGTTCCAAGCGAACCCTGGCAAGAAACATTGGACCGCAGTCAAGAACATTCTTAAGCACTTAAGAAGGAGTAAAGACATGTTTTTGATGTATGGAGAAAATGAACTTAGAGTTCAAGGTTATGCCGATGCCAGCTTTGAGTCAGATAAAGACGATAGCAAATCCCAGTCTGAATATGTATTTACTCTAAATGGTGGTGCGGTCAGTTAAAAAAGTTCCAAACAAGAAACGACCGTTGATTCAACTACAAAAGCCGAATATATAGCTGTTTCAGAAGTAGCAAAGGAATCAGTCTAGATCAAGAAGTTCATTATTGAACTTGGAATAGTTCATAGCATTGTTGATCCAATAACTTGTATTTTGATAACAATGGAGCCATCGCACAAGCGAAAGAACACATGTCTCATCAATGATCCAGATATCTATTGAGACAATAACATCTCATTAGGGAAATAATCTTAAGAAATGACATAAAGATAGAACAGGTTCTAACATACAATAATGTAACAGATCCTTTGACAAAGTTGTTGTCCCAGCACAAGCATGATGGTCATGGTAAAATTTGATGGTATTAAGATATCTGAGTGCTTAGATCTAGTTTGTATGTGACATTTTGTGATATACTCTTTGTTAGACATTGAAGTATATAAACAAATTGAATAATTAAATGCTTGTCTACATTTTAATGGCAGATCTATTATTTTTTTAAATTTTATTAATTAAAATAATAGAGTCCGAAGAAAAGTTCATAATAACTTGTTAATAACAAGGTGTTGTGATTGTGAGATACAAGTTATAAATAACTTATTCTTGAAATATCCCTAGTCATAATAATAATGAGATACGGATATCATTTTTGTGGATAGACTAGCATGTGTTGCATTTCTTTTAAAAAAAGTAGTTGATCTCACGAGCTAAGATGTAGAGGGATATCTGAGTGAACACATGAATGCATTGTTATGAGAACATGACATTGGATGATCAGCCTAGAGATTCCACATGGATAACTATCCAAGCATCAGTTGTAAATCTCTAATGCACGGTTGTGGATTTGGTCCTTTGACTTGAGGACATTACAGAATCTTATGTGAGGACCACTATACTTTGGCGAGCATTTGATGGGACTCGTAGATTATGAGTCACCAGGAAGACGTCGTACGATGTTAGTGAGAATCATATGAAGGTTGTGAATGTCCAATATGAGAATTCATCAATCTTGAAAAGTAAGAGACTATAACCTGACTTTTGCCCACTTAAGTTGATATAAATTTCCTCAGCCGGGGTGGAGTTATGAGTTGAAAATGTTTCAATTATAACTATATTAGATCAACAAAAAGTTGAGGTCAATAACATAATTGGTTGAAATGAGATTGACGATGATCCATATCTCTTAACCAATTGGGTTATATTGATGAATGGATTATATTTCTACAGTAACCGCACATTTATTGGTTATGTCATACCACGTAACATTTTTCTTCACATGGATTACATTGACACATTGCTAGATGTCAATCTTGGATGGCAATGTGAATTGATCGATCTCGGTGAATCAATCAGAATATTACTGCGTTTGCCATCGTGAATGGGAACCTAATGTGTCACACACATAAGACAAGAATTGAGCATCTGAAGTTGGACCTTGTCAAAGTGGGAGATTGTAAGAATTAATGTCCAAGGTCCAATTAGTTTGGTCGGACTTAATTATTTATTAGACTAAATTAATTGGGTCTGTTTGTTGATGGGTTCTAATTGGACTAGACCTAGGACTAGGGTTAGTGCCGCCTATAAATTAAAAAGGCACAACCTATCAAGTTTACAAGAGTTGATCTTTAATTACTTGCTAGCACAAGCAAAAGACAACCCAATACAATTACTCCCAAAAGTTCCACTTTCATCTATTCTTGATCGTGGAAGTCCAAATTTGTTCTTGCTGTGTGGATCACCATTGGAGGCTGGACAATTGGACAGCTGTAGTATTGAAGATTGCACCTCTACCCAATAAGATAATCAAATTTCACGGTGTTCATCAAAGATAAACTTCTATCACAAATTCTATCTAAATACAAGGTTGATCCGACTTAAAGGAATTGTAGATTTAATTTCCGTTATGCATGTATACCTCAATTCCTTACACAAACATGGCTTCATATAAAGAAGACGAAATGAGAAGATGCATGCATGAAATAACAAAAGAAACAGAAGAGAACAACATCATGGAGAATCAAGCAATCAATCACAGTATACACCCTTTAGATTCAATATTCACAATGCTAGGACATTTTGTAAAACCAAGGAGTGAAAAATAACAAACGCTCCATTTACGGAAAACTTTTAAATAAAAGTATAACAAAAATGGCTAGGCAGGCCAACTCTAATGTGAAAGAGAACCTCAGGCCATAAAGTCAGGGGCTTAAAAATGTAACAATTTAGCCGCTTAGTGCTCAGCTTACAGATATAGTAAGACAATAAATAATAAGCACCCAATGTGCACAGTCCGGACTAGGAAATAAGTAGGGAACATAAAATAAGAACACTAATGAAGAAAAATTTAGGTGAAGAACAAGATCATGGATAAGTCGAATAAGACAAAGCCCCTGAATGCAGTCACTCTCTCTATTTGCCTTTAACATCTCTTCCTTTGGATGCTGTCATGCTGCTGAGGTTGGCATGGCAGCAATGGGTGTTACTACAGAAACTTCAACAACCTCAATTGTTAAGAAACTTTCCATCATCAACTGTTTTTTTTCCTCAAACAATGGCTAATAGAAGCCAAAGAGGTATAATATAGAAACTGTGCACCTAACTAATACGGGGAAAGAGAGATGAGAGTAATTCTGTTCGCAGACAGAACACCTAACATGTTTTCACTACTTTTGAGAGCAATAATAATAAGAAAAGCAATCAGAAAACGAGCAAAGCACACGTATACTTGTTAGTTTTAGATCTAGATAACAATCAACCTAGAAGGGGGGTTGAATAGGTTGTTACTGAAAGTCTATATATATTTTTTTTTCAAAAACACAACGTTCACTTTAATGTTCTGATATTGATGAAAGTTTGTTGAACGTCAGAACATTTCACTGAACGTCTTGGCAGTTACGAGATAGTTATTATATAAAGCGATTAAAACACCAGATATAGCGTGGTAAACCCCTAAGGGAAACATCCACGGGCCCCCATGCCACGGGTAAATAAATCCACTATTTCAGAACAGGTTACACACGTCTCAATTTTTTGAAATTACAATTTTAGACCTAATCTAAAACTTTATCAGCAATTTACAAAAAAATAAAACTTAGTTAAGAACAATGATAAAACTTCCCTGTTTTATATTTTCTTCAACTAGTCCAGGAATGCAGTCAAGTACTTCGGTCTTGATCTTGGTCCATTCCACGTGTGTCCCCGGATTGATTCCACAAATCGGAATAAGGACCCAGTCCTTATCTTGCCGTCGAAATGCCGTTCTCTCTCACAATGGATTTCTTGTATGCTCAGTTTCTCAGAGCCGTTCTCAAAACTAGACTTTTGATCGGGCTAGGACTTTTGAATATCTCTTTGAACTCTCAACTCATAAATGATTTGCTCTTTGATGCTTGAGTATCTTTTCTTTCAAAGTCCGTAAAACTTCTTGGAATACCACCTGTCTTATTTATAGTACAAGAAGTTTGTCTAAACTTAATGACTTAATATTTATCTTATATATGGATAAGACACAATAAGTATTTAAGTTTAAATAGACTTTATACAAGATAAGGTGAGATAAATCACAAGAATATGAAAACAAATCTAGATATTTATTTTCATTTAAGTAGATAAATAACAAGATAATATTGTAATATCTTATCTACTTAGAAACCTAATTTAATTAGAAAACTTAAACATGCAATTTATTCAATCACTTATTAACAGATAAGGAACAAGAGTTCTAGAATAACTAAAACTTATAAATAGATTGTGATAAATCTAGCATTAAAGTTTCCAATTTCCAAACAATTACTAGATAATCATTGAATCCTAATTTGCTCATATCAATAAATAACTTATAATTAAATATGCCAAAAAATCGGATTCTTCAATAATCCAAAAACTGATTTTCAAAAACTGATTTTCCAACAATCTCCCCCTTTGGCATCTCTTAATTACAAAACTTATATCAAGTTGTTTTTGAGGTGAGCACGTAGGCAAATTGGATTCAAGACCATATGCAAATTTAAACACGCAATTTAATTTAAAGCAATTCCTAATTACCAAGCAAAAGTAATTCCTAATTAAGCAAAAGCAAAGTAATTCCTAATTTAAGCAAAAGCAACAATTCCTAATTAAGCAAAAGCAACAATTCCTACGAATTCCTACTACTCCCCCTTGTTGTAAGAAAGAGGGGCCAAAGCAAAATACGAAATTAACGAAGTGTCCGAAAGCAAAATACTAAATTAAGGAGAAAATACCCAACCACAAAACACTCTATGAAGTGCTCTTGCGGGTCCTCTTTTTCGAACCACCAGTCTGGGTTCTCGTCTTGCGCTTGGAGGACGAAGGCAAAGGAGCAGCATCTGGATGTGGAGATATGCCAGCATCAGGGTCAGTACGTGGATAATGAACAGGACCAGCGTCAGGATGTTGAGTTCCATCAGAGCCAACATCAGGATTTTGAGGATTCATGGCAGCATCTTGATATTCCTCTGGTATAGGAGTTCCGGTCCGCTCAGCCAATGCCACAAGTAAGGCCCTTAGGAATCTGTGATGACGCTCAAAATTATCAGATAGTGTATTGACCAAAGAGGTTAAGTCCCTCACCTGAGTTTCAAGAGAACTGGAATGATCTTCAGAAATGGTTGGCCTTGCAGGAGGCGTCGGTTTCTTAGTGACTTTCTTTGAAGGACGAAGAACCGGAATTTGTGAAGTGAGAGTGTCACCCGGAAGTATAGGAACATTGTGATGCTGGAGATAGGCATGAAGTAAACCAGGAAAGGGCAACATTCTGGAGTGTGCTTGACGGGTCGCCGCGAACACAATTTTGTCAAAAATAATGGAAGCAATATCAAGCGGGTAGAGGGTGCCCAGTTTATACAACAACTCAACCTTATCCATCCCAATGTCTGACCTATGCTGAATTGGATCAATGTTGTGCAAGGCAATTTTGTAAAGCAACTTATACTTAGAGGTAAGCAATGCGGCAGTCATTTTACCCGTAGGCCAAGGATTTCCAGTGAGTTCTAAGGCCAAAGTATCAGTGGCTGCTTCAAATTCATCATCCATTCCCTCAGATATGGGTGATAATTCAAGCCAACGACGAAGATTGGAAGGACTAAAAGGTACTAGCCGACCCCTAACATAAACTGACCACCTAAAATTATTACCCGGCTGCTTAATCTGTCGAGAAATATTAGCCAAGAATTCTTTTATCACTGTTTCACAAGGTCTCCTAGTCCAACCCAACAATTTTTGTATCCCCCAATGCTCAATTAATTCAACAAGATCAGCCTTTCTAAGGACATCCTCTTTGACATTAAACTCCATCACAAAATCCCGATTTGAAATAAATTTGTGAAATTGAGTCTGTGCATCAAGAGTTCCAAATTTGTAATTCAGAGGGGTGAAGACGTGGTTACCTTTACGGAGCAAACTTTGTTCGAACAGTTGAGGATGAGTCGCTGAAGTTGGAACATCGGAGGATGGATGCCCAACATTCTGATGTTCAGTTGGAATATCACCAACGTTCGAATGTTCATCAATTTTCTGTTTTCCTTTCTGTGCGCGGGAGAGTCTGACAGGGACAGATTCTTCAGCACTTAATTGATCATCTTCATCATTCGAGGACTCTTCTTCTTCTTCTACATTTTCATCTGCAAAATCTGAGCCCGATTTTTGTTGTTCTTCTTCAATATTCCTAGTCTGTGGAGACTCCCCTGAGCGGTCTTCAGACTCACTACCAGATTGAGACCCAGTTCCATTCTCAGAACCCGTGTCCTCATCAAGCTCCCCCTGACTTGTGACTGGTGTGGAAATGGTGGCGGTGGAGGGAGCTGCACTAGCGGCGGCTGTTGGTTGAGGAGATGAAGAAGATGGAGCAAGAGAAGGTGGCAAGACCGGTGGTGCAGACGGTGGAGATGAAACCACTGGTGCCGGCGATGGTGTGGACGCCGGAGGAACAGTGGCGGCTGATGCAGAGGCGGCGCCACGACGGCTACGGCGCATCTCCGGGTGGTGAGTGGTGGTTTTTGACCTTGCCATTGATTAATCTCTAAACACTTTTGTAAAATCAAGTTATATCAAGAGAAATCAAGGAATTTACACAAGAGATTTTAGGGGTTTAGGGTTTTAAATAAAGAGGAAGATGAAGATTTTAAGGCCCTGTTTGATAGATGAAAGCATATAAGGACTCTTTTCAAGAATGGACACCTATTTTAAAACAACTTCTAATTCTAAAACAATTTGAATGCACAATAGATAAATAAATAGAGAAATAAATAAAATAAAAAAAACGTTTTTTTTTTTTTATAAATATAAATGCAAAAATCATGAGCAACTGTGAAGAAATCCCAATCATCTTTCTGGTCAGTCCTGATCATAGAAAATTGTTAATATAGTTCAAAATCTCATATATTAATCATGAAAAAGAGTGTAGTGTGTGAATAAATAATCAAAATAAAATCAATAATATCGAGACAAATCAGCACCACCCTCTAAATCACATAACCTTTTATAGATTAGAGTTTCAAACCAGCCATCATCTTTAATTGTCCTTTTTACAAAAAAATATTTGACCTGCCAAGCGTAAGTGAAATATATATATATATATATATATTTTATTTCAACTTTGGCTTTTTTTTTTATTATTATTTTTTTTTATTTATTTTTTTTATTTTGAAGAATTTACACATTTATTTTGTGTTTCCATAGCCAGTTAAGTATATAAGAAGTGACTTTCACACTTTCAAGGCGGCAGCCCTTTTCTCATGATTTATTTTATGTTATCAAGGATGGCTTCTCATCATCCAGAGAAAGGTAGCCCTCCTTCAAATATACCAGCTTGTTTAACAGGACAGAATATTATGGAGCCGAAAGACATAGATACTGACCATAGGTCTTCAATCCATATTTAGTCAGTAAATCAGAGGGTAGGATACATAATTTGTCAGGAAATTATCAACCCAATTTTGACATCTATAGAGTGCATAAACAGGAGATGAATATACGAGATTCAAATTATATCATCAAATTGTATGATAGAGGCAATAACACATTGGAAAAATCAGTATTTCTTGCATAATTAACTCATGAGTATGTGCAAATATATAAAAAAAAACCTTTTTTATTTTTTTTTTATTTTTTATTTTTATTTAAATATAAACAAGGACAACACATTTAGACAATGATACATATCCCTAAAGCTTTTCTTAGATTTTCGAATCTATTAGTATCCAGAGCTTTAGTAAATAAGTCAGCTAGTTGATTTTCAGTCTGTATGTGTTCAATTGTGATGATTTTACTCTGTACGAGATCTCTAATGAAATGATGCCTAATATCAATGTGTTTCGTTCTTGAATGTTGAACAGGATTTTTTGATAAACTTATGGCACTAGTATTATCGCAAAACATAGTGATAGAATTTTGTTTGATACCGTAATCCTCCAACATTTGCTTCATCCATATTAATTGTGTACAACAACTGCCTGCTGCGATGTATTCTGCTTCAGCTGTAGATAGTGAGATGGAATTCTGTTTTCTACTAAGCCAAGCTACGAGATTGTTTCCCAGATAAAAACATCCTCCTGTGGTACTTTTCCTATCATCAATATTACCTGCCCAGTCAGCATCACTAAAACCAGCTAAATGAGAGTTAGTATCACTTGAGTAAAGCAAACCATAATCAACAGTGGCATGAACATATCGAATTATTCTTTTTACAGCAGCCACATGTGACTCTTTTGGTTTTGCTTGATATCTAGCACAAACTCCTACACTAAAAGCAATATCAGGTCGACTAGCAGTCAAATATAATAAGCTTCCAATCATACTGCGATAGAGACTAGAATCAACATCTGTACCATTTTCATCTTTGGTGATTTTTAGATTTGTGGCCATAGGAGTTCTCATTGGTTTGGAGTTATCAAGACCAAATTTTTTGATAAGATTTTTTGCATATTTTGATTGAGATATGAAAATATCATTGCCTATTTGCTTAACCTGCAGACCAAGAAAAAATGTTAGTTCTCCTACCATGCTCATCTCAAATTCCTTTTTCATTAAATTTATGAGACCAATAGATTGTTTTTCTGAGGTTGAGCCAAAAATAATATCATCGACGTAGATTTGAGCAACAATTATACCAACATTTAAGTGTTTGATAAAAAGAGTTCTGTCGACTCCCCCTCTCTTGTACCCCTTTTCAATAAGATAAGTAGTTAGACGTTCATACCAAGCTCGTGGAGCTTGTTTTAAACCATAAAGAGCTTTTTCAAGTTTATACACATGATTTGAAAAATGGGGATCTACAAAACCTTTAGGTTGTTCAACATAAACTTCCTCATTGAGATAGCCATTTAAAAACGCACTTTTGACATCCATTTGAAATAGTTTAAATTTCATTTGGCAAGCAATAGCAAGTAAAAGTCTTATAGACTCTAATCTAGCAACAGGAGCAAATGTTTCTTCAAAGTCTAATCCTTCAATTTGACTATATCCCTGGGCTACTAAGCGGGCTTTGTTCCTAAGTATAGTTCCATGTTCATCAGATTTGTTTTTATAAACCCACTTAGTTCCTATTACATTTGCATCTTTTGGTCGAGGGACTAAATTCCAAACCTTATTTCTTTCAAATTGGTTAAGTTCCTCTTGCATGGCTAACACCCATGATTCATCTTCTAAAGCCTCTTTCACATTTTTTGGTTCAACATGAGAAATATAACACACATGACTTATCTCATTTGAAGCTTTCCTTCGAGTCACCATACCGTCATCCCAATTCCCGATGGCATTAGTTGTAGGATGTGCTTTTTGTATCCAGGTAGGTGGTTGTCTTCGGGTGCTCTGATCTTCGAATGTGTGTGTACTATCAGCTGTAGTATTATTCTGTTCAGTTTCTTCTGTCTGTTTAGTTGTATCAGTTTTGGCAACGTCTCTGGGAATGTTCTGACTTGCGTCAGTGTCTTTTTCCACGTTCTGATGTTCGCTGCTTGTCTCAGATTTTTCTGACAGTGTCTGAATGACTTGTTCCTGTGAATACTCAGCAAAATCATTAGTATCGTCTACTACAACATTTATTGATTCAATTATGTTTTGAGTACGCATGTTGTAGACTCGGTAAGCCCGACTATTTTCAGAATATCCCAAAAATACCCCTTCATCACTTTTAGGATCCATTTTTCCTATTTGTTCACGATCGTTTAGGATATAACATTTGCTACCAAAAGTGTGAAAGTACTTAAGATTAGGTTTTCTACCTTTCCAAATTTCATACGGTGTTTGAGAAGTACCTGTCCTAATGGTAACCCTGTTCAAAACATAACAAGCAGTACTGACTGCCTCAGCCCACAATTTTACAGGTAATTTTCTACTGTTTAGCATTACCCTGGCCATTTCTTGAAGAGTTCTATTTTTTCTTTCAACTACCCCATTTTGTTCTGGTGTCTTAGGAGCTGAAAATTCATGAAAGATACCATGTTTTTCACAGAAGTCAGAAAAACTACTATTCTCAAATTCTTTGCCATGGTCACTCCTAATTCTACCAATTTTTTGTCCATGGTTATCTTTTTCAATGGTCAGTTTAGCATATAAAATTTTGAATCTTTCAAAAGTGTCAGATTTTACTTTTAAGAAGTTAACCCATGTATATCTAGAGAAGTCATCAATACACACAAGAATGTACCTTTTTCCACCAATGCTTTCGACTTGTATGGGTCCCATTAGATCCATATGTATTAATTCAAGGACATTTGAGGTGGCCAGATAGTTGTTCTGTTTATGTGATCCTCTAGTTTGCTTACCAAGTTGACATGGGCCACATATACCATCAGGTTTGTCCTTCAATTTTGGTATTCCTCTTACAGCATTACCTTGGCTTAATCTTACCAGATCTTTGTAATTAAGGTGCCCTAAGCGTTGATGCCATAGATCTGTGGAATCAGTTTTAGCTACAAGACATGAAAGACTATGATCAAGTAAATAACATCTATCACTAGCTCTAGTTCCTGTCAACAAGCAGATATCTTTACTGTTTACAACCGTGCATGTTTTTTGGTTAAAAATAACAGTAAGATCATTATCACAAATTTGTCCTACACTAATTAGGTTTGCTTTTAGGCCTTCAACAAGGAGAACATTTGTTAAAGGTGGTGAACCTTTAATTATTATAGACCCAGTCCCAATTACTTTACCTTTTACACCATCACCAAACGTGACGGTTCGACTCCCAGAATAATTTTTAAAATCAGACAAGAGAGATTGATTTCCTGTCATATGCCTAGAGCATCCACTGTCAAAATACCAAGAATTAGTCACAAACGCATGGAATGCCAAATCAACCACATAACAGTTCAAGTCAGTTTTCTTTAACCATATTTGTCGGATTTTAATTCGACTTCTTTTATTTGGTAAAAGGTTTCTCAAGTTCATGCTAGTTCTCCAGATAGTTTTCTTGTGCTTAGGTAGATGATTTGAGATGTTAGCATGCTTTTGTTTTATCTTACCACATGTTGGACAAGTAGGAGATAAGAGTATGTTACCTTTAGATTCACCTTTAGTTACCTTGTCAGCAGTTTCTGTAATTCTCGATTTTTTCAACATCTGATCGTTGATTACAGGTTTAGTGGACATCAGAACGTTATCTGGAATATCGGAACCTGTTTCTGTTTTTCCTTTGACAAACGTGATTTTCTTTGCTTCTTGATCTTTTCCATACTGAGTATATCCTAACCCATGTCTGATATTGGTGGTTCTCCCATAGCTCAGTACCTCGTTCAGTCGAGCAGCTCCAATGGTCAATTGTTGGTTTGCTTCCCTACTTTGTTTCAATTTTTTCTGCAAATCACACAATTGTTTATTTTTATCAGCCAACAGTAATTCAAAATGAGTTATTTTATCATTGGGAAAACTTTGTTCTTTAGTGGATACAGTAGTTAAAGCCTTTAGGTTGACCCTAATGTCATTAGCTCTAACGTTTGATTCTATGTCAGAACGTTCATGTGAACGTTCATTAAAAAGATCAGATAATTCAGAATCAGAAATAGAGCATGCTGTAAATGAAATATCTTGAGTATTAGAAACTTCCCCATCTCTTGATTGATCATCGGTTGATTCTTCATCCTCGCTCCAAGTTACATTCATGGCCTTTTTACCAGAATTTTTCTTTTTGTTGTTGGCACATTCAGAGGCAATGTGTCCATATCCTTCACAAGTATGACACTGGTTACGATTTTCTGTTTTCTTTAGAGGATTTGATGAACTCTGTCTATTTTGGTCAGGATATTTTTTTCTGTATGATCCTTGATTTTTTGCTGATTTATATCTTTGAGATCGTTTCAAGAATTTTCCAAACTGTTTGGTAACTAATGCTATGTCAATATCTGAATCACTATCCTCGCATCCATCTTTTTCTTCCTCAACTCGAAATGCTATGCTTGTAGATTTTTCTTTCCTTCTTGTGCCAAGGTTTTGTTCATAAGTCATTAATGACCCAACCAACTCTTCAATTTTGATTTCGTCTATGTCCTTGCTTTCTTCAATTGCGGTCACCTTGGAGTGAAATTTATTTGGCAAGGATCGTAAGACCTTTCTGACCAGTTTTGACTCTGAATATTTTTCTCCAAGAGAATGTGCTTGATTTGATATATCACACAACCGAGCATAAAAATCTTTGAATGCTTCATCGTCTGTCATGCGTAGGTTTTCAAACTCTGTGGTGAGCATTTGTAGCTTAGATGATTTCACCTTGGATGTTCCTTCATGTGCGATTTGTAGGATGTCCCAAGCTTCCTTTGCTATCCTGCAATTAGATATTAGTCTGAATTGATTAGCATTTACAAAACAAAAGATAGCATTCAGGGCTTTGCTATTCCAACTAGCATTATTGAAATCAGTAATAACCCATTGTTCACATGGTTTTTCTATTTCAATACCATTTTCAATGATAGTGGGAGGACTATATCCTCTAACGATAGAATGCCATGATTTTTCATCTAGAGCTTGAATGTAAACAGTCATGCGGATTTTCCAATAATTATAGTTCGTTCCATCTAAGACTGGTGGTCGAAACGAAGCACTGTCCATACCTAGATTCATAGGATCTCACTTTCTAGAAGTGAACCCGCTCTGATACCAATTGTTAGTTTTAGATCTAGATAACAATCAACCTAGAAGGGGGGTTGAATAGGTTGTTACTGAAAGTCTATATATATTTTTTTTTCAAAAATACAACGTTCACTTTAATGTTCTGATATTGATGAAAGTTTGTTGAACGTCAGAACATTTCACTGAACGTCTTGGCAGTTACGAGACAGTTATTATATAAAGCGATTAAAACACCAGATATAGCGTGGTAAACCCCTAAGGGAAACATCCACGGGCCCCCATGCCACGGGTAAATAAATCCACTATTTCAGAACAGGTTACACACGTCTCAATTTTTTGAAATTACAATTTTAGACCTAATCTAAAACTTTATCAGCAATTTACAAAAAAATAAAACTTAGTTAAGAACAATGATAAAACTTCCCTGTTTTATATTTTCTTCAACTAGTCCAGGAATGCAATCAAGTACTTCGGTCTTGATCTTGGTCCATTCCACGTGTGTCCCCGGATTGATTCCACAAATCGGAATAAGGACCCAGTCCTTATCTTGCCGCCGAAATGCCGTTCTCTCTCACAATGGATTTCTTGTATGCTCAGTTTCTCAGAGCCGTTCTCAAAACTAGACTTTTGATCGGGCTAGGACTTTTGAATATCTCTTTGAACTCTCAACTCATAAATGATTTGCTCTTTGATGCTTGAGTATCTTTTCTTTCAAAGTCCGTAAAACTTCTTGGAATACCACCTGTCTTATTTATAGTACAAGAAGTTTGTCTAAACTTAATGACTTAATATTTATCTTATATATGGATAAGACACAATAAGTATTTAAGTTTAAATAGACTTTATACAAGATAAGGTGAGATAAATCACAAGAATATGAAAACAAATCTAAATATTTATTTTCATTTAAGTAGATAAATAACAAGATAATATTGTAATATCTTATCTACTTAGAAACCTAGTTTAATTAGAAAACTTAAACATGCAATTTATTCAATCACTTATTAACAGATAAGGAACAAGAGTTCTAGAATAACTAAAACTTATAAATAGATTGTGATAAATCTAGCATTAAAGTTTCCAATTTCCAAACAATTACTAGATAATCATTGAATCCTAATTTGCTCATATCAATAAATAACTTATAATTAAATATGCCAAAAAATCGGATTCTTCAATAATCCAAAAACTGATTTTCAAAAACTGATTTTCCAACAATACTTATGGTAGTTCACCCTCAATGTGAGATATACACCCCCTTGCTGCTGCAGGTTTTCACTATAATAGAGAGAAGATACAAGTTTTTTCTTGCACCTCTTTAGCACAAAAACGACCCTTAATAAATCCTTTATAAAAGAAGAACTAATAAATGTATGAATGCCCAATAGGCCGATCGGCATTTGAGAGGATAGCTAGTATGATTAGGCTCCACACTATTCAACATGCCTGTGGTGGAAGCTCAATAAGCTATTCATGATTTAAAATACCTGCATACCTAGCATCTCCAAATGATTGACACAATCTTAAATCTTGATACAGGTGCGAGTTGCAGCTACTATGTATTACGACGATTTGTATGTAAACTTTAAGCTAGCCTTGGATATAGCTTCTCAGATAGTAGGAATTAGGCCGTGGATAACTAATGAATACATGTGTTCTGGTTTGTGATACGGAGGCTGCCTGGTTCTAGATCATTTGCTAGGAATGTTGAATGGTAATAAGCCTTTGTTTTGACATGGTAAGTGTAACGCTCCGAATTTTCTCAACTCGGAGGGTCACTAAAATAATCTCTAAAATATATTTGACGACTCCAAATAATATTTTCCGTGCCCTTGAAGGGTTTTAAAAATATAACTTTTGCAGAAAGTAACAAGTGCGCAAGGGAAAAAAGATTTTTCTCTAGATTTCCATGGTTTTGCCTATACTATGATAGGTGTCGCCACAATTTATTTGACCATACAAACAAATTCTAAAAATTCCAAAAATTGAACTGCAGATACTTGGAACTACAGACTGCAATATGTTAAAATTTCAAACCTTAGATACATTGTTTGGTAGGTAAAAATGTTAGCCGAAACATACTTGAAAAACTGTCCCAGGTATCTTAAGGCAGCCCGATAAAACATTCATAATAAATTCATACGATGAAATTTTTGAGTGATTCCAATTGCTTTTATTAGACAACATATATGGATTTACATATCTACTGATTTCACTCAAAAAATCTAAATGTACATAGAGTTATGATTTTTCAAAGTAGGGGCAGTAAGCTGAAAAACTCTGAAAATTAGAATTGGGCAATTTCTAACTTGAAATTTTTAACGGCAAAGAACCAACATCTCGTTTTCCATAAATACTACATAATTAAATACTAAAAATCAAATAATTAAAAATTTCATATCTACATCATAATTGACTCGATCATGTCGACATCAAAACTTAAATTAAATAAGGAAATTCTACATCATACTCGCTAGCTACGCCATCACATCAACACCAACTAATTCAATCTGAAAATTTGTTCATTTTGAGGGTGAGTATTTTATAAGAAACACTTAGTAGCAATACATACTAATATGTGGAAAAAAATTATTCGTAAACATAAATGCTCATGCCATCATTTAAAACGTACATAGGAACAACATAAATTAGTACCGGCACCATTTACTTAAATGTGATTTTCTTCAATCACCGTCATACATATGTGATTACCTTCAATCACAATATTAATGTTCCTTCATAAATCATTTACTTGGCATTTATATAACATAATAATTTCCATAACATCATTTAAGTGAGGGAAAAAAGGTGCTTGGCTGGCCGAAATTGAGGATTGAAATTGGAGCAGTTTTTTTCTATTCTCTTGCTTGAATGTTTTTGTTGTTGAAATGAAGGAGAGTTTGGGGGTTTAAGTTGGACGAATCATGGAACAAAAATTGGGGTGGGGGTGGGGGTGGGGGTGGGGGGTGGGGGGGGGTTAATAGTTAACTTAGAGTTGAAATGGGGGAGAGAAATGGGTAAGAAAGTGGGGCTAAATGGATGATCATGGAGTGGGGGAGGGGGCAGTTTCTTCACTGCTGTATGGTGATTTTTCAGCCTGTTTGTGGAATCTATAAATACCCTAAAATCGTAAGGAAAGAAAACAATTGAAAACCTTAGCCAAATTCTTGTTTTTTTTAACTTTTAATCTTCGGACGGCTTTTCATAGGAAGATTAAGTTGATTATTTTAACAAGGAGGTACCGCGAATTTGTTCCCAACGATTTTATTAGTCAACACATAACATGTAATATTCCATGTCAAATAAGGGAACATAACAGAATAACAAAACATGTAATCTGGGTAAATTATTTTTAATGAAAAACTGAAAATGTTGATTTTTAATGAAAAGTGACACGTTGCCTTTTGTGACTAAATTTTAATGAAAAGTAACACAATATTTTCTAATTTTTTTGACACCTTGTATTTTTCAATTTTTCATTCTAAAGAAGGGTGTTGTGAAAATTTCCCATTTTAGACTCCAAGTTTAGTTTTCTTAAAGTTTATTATTACTTTCCACAAAAGTCCTGTGTTACAATTTAAATATTTTCTACCAACTTAAAGGATATATTGGGTATGATTTAAGAAGCGAAGTTAAGTTCTCTTAAGGTTTATTAATACCTTTTACGAAAGTCTCTTATTACGAGTTGATTTATTTTAAATTTGAGAGTGGTTGTGCATTGTTGAGGACCAAATTGCTTCTATTTAGTGGTTGGAGACCAAGTTCCAACTCGAACAATAAATTGAGTTCAATAGTGCAACTTTTCCTTATATTTGTTTGTTTCCTTTTTCATTTTAGATTATCGAGTCAAGAGTAGAAACTATTTTATAGATCTTGATCAAGACTTGGAAAAGAGTTTGACTTTTGGGGCTTGAGACAAAAATACACAAGAACTCGATCGAGGGTACTTGGAAGAATTCAAAGGAGGAAGACAAAGACTGAGTTGGAATCTTGGAGCTTTGGCAACAGACTCCTATTCCTCTTTCTTTATTTTGTTTGACAAATTTACCATGTGTATTTTTATTTCGATGTTGAGCTAAATTAGTTAAAACGAAATGTACGTAGTCTATTTTTATTGTTTGATTTTAATTCTCGAATTTTTACTTCAAGTACATGTTCATGCCTTTGTTTTCGTTATTAATTTTAATGTTTTCAATTACCTGATCAATAAATGAATAATTTGTGAACCATAATGAGATATGTGCTTATACCAATTCATCAAAGGCAATTGATTTAGTTCGATATTTGACAACATAAACCCTCATTTTATTACTTGTCAACTATAAAATTACAATTTATCATACTAATTAAAACAATAGGGGAATGATCTCATACCTATAATGGGTAGGAGATATGTTGATCACTGTGTGTGGACAACATTTGTGTCCACATACAGTTGTGTACCCCACTACTGATGTGACACTCCCACATCAGCGGTGAGCAACATATCTCCTACCCACTATGAGCAAGAGATCATTCCCCTAAAACAATTTTTTGCTTTTACATAAAAATATGAATGCCATACTTCACACACGCTATGATACTATGACAATATTTTTAAGGTTCTACCCGAGAGTTTTGGAGTATCGGTTATGAGGGTTTTTTGAAGTATCGATTTTGACGTTTATGATGAGTCTGATTTTGGGTGGTTTTAATAGCGATTTTTAAAACAATTAAAACCATGTTTGGAAGTTAAACCATCCAAAACCAGTACCCAAAAGACTGACGAGCAACGATTTTCACAACCCTCTCATAAACGGTACCACCCAAAATTGGTAGGAAAAAAAAACTCCATAAGCAGACCCTAAAAATTAACTAAAACAAATTAAAGGGTCGATGTGTTCTCTTCAATATATATATATCCTGCGTAAAAATTCCAAACAGAAAGCACATGAGTTTCCAAGAATTTACATCCAAATTGGAATCCCTCGTCATTTTACTTGTATGGAATACTGAGAAAACCCTAACTTCATATCAGTCATGAGTCAGTCAGTCAGAAAATAACATATATTCTATTCCTCCTTTGGCTCCTTAATCATCGGGAATGGCAGCATGTCTTGAAGAAGCCCATGGTCTCTGGCCAAAGAAGAAGCAGAGGGCCAAAAAGGTGTTTCTTGGAGTAAAGGAGGAAATGAGGAATTATTAGTATTGCTGAAAGATGTCAAGTAGTTATGGAAATAGGGTTGTTGCGGATAGTGAAGAACTCGTGGGATGATAAAAGAGGAAGCACCGCCACCACCGTCAAAAAGAGTTGTGGTGGTGGTTTCCGGCAGAATTCCGCGATGCATTATGGGGCATGGATGTGTATGAGTCCCTTCGTAGGTTGTCACTACAATTGAAGGATCATCAGACGATCTTTCAAATCTCTTCTTCACCACACATGATTTACTAGTACAACGATAGTAACTCCTGCAAAAACATATACAAACGTTAAACAAAATCTAATTGCAACCATTGATACTTTTTTATTTGTTATTGTGTGAAATGAAAGTACCTTGGAAATGGGCTGTTTTTCACAGGTTTTTGGCCGTACTTTCTCCATTTATAGCCATCATCCAAGTGATCAACTTCACTCTTAGTTATGAATGCAAATCTAGCTTTTCTTTGCCTTTTTTGGTTCTTCTTTTTGGGTTCCAACCTAAACCCACATATAAAAGAATAGATGAAGAGACTGAATTTACAGGAATCAGATCATGTTGAAAATGAAAAATGCTTACTGTTTGTTGATCTTTTCTTGATTTTGTTCCTCTTTTTCCACAGTTTCAGTCCACTGATTATCATTAGGCACAGCTTCAGTTGATGATGAGGAGATAGACGATGAATTCGGTGTAGCAGGAGCGTTGACTACCTCATATGACTCTGGATAGGTGGAGGCCGGCGATGGAATCAAGGGGGTTGTAAGTAGGAAATCAAATATGGAAGGGATGGTGTATTCTTGGAGATTCAACATATCTATGAACCCTAAATCCTCTTTCTCATCAGCTTCACATGGTGTGGAGAAGCCTGCCGGAATATTCATCTGATTGGAAAACGTTGTGTTTTCCATTAAATTATCAGTCTTCTGCTCCTCTTTCTTGTCCATTGATTTTGCTTAAAACCATAGATTCTTTATTTGGTCATGATGTTCTCAAATCTCAACTAGTTCTAGTCTCTCAGAGAGAGAGAGAGAGAGAGAGAGAGAGAGAGAGAGAGAGTTTGGGTGGTTTTCAAGTGTGCTTATTTGTATTAAAAGTTTAAATTGTTAAAGAAGGACATCATTTTTGTATATATTATATTTTTGATCAAAAGTCTAACAACTATGTGTTCTTTTACAATTTAGTGGCGATGAAACTTGAACTCATGGAATACTATATTGGATCTTAATGCTCCATCTTAAAAAGTAATATAATTAAAAATGAGTAGCTTAAATCTCACGCAACTTGAGATTTTTCCATTAATAGGTGTCGGTAAGAAAGCGAGTGTGCATGTGGTTCGAGTTCCACATGGACGGGGTTTGACGGATAATTCCTTCATTAGCATAAGATAATTTCTTTTATGCCATTTAATTCGAATATTTTACAGAGATCCGACAAGGAATTCTATTAATAATTGTCCATTTTGATTATTTAAAACAACTCGATAAATTTAGTAGATTGTTTTAGGAGGCCCTAGATGAAAACTACACTACACATAGTTTGTCTTGATTAAATCTCAAGGTGCAAATATCTTTGCACAATGTACATTTTAGATTATAAGAGTATGTTTGTCAGTGCTTATAAATATTTATAAGTTGGTTAAACATCATTTTTATTCATATATTTCGTAAGAGCCACAACTTTTACCCTTTTTTATTTATACATTTCGTAGGATCCAGTGCTTATAATCTACAAAAATCTTTGTCTCATTTCAAATAATTAATGTGAAGAATTTGGACAAAATAAAAACCATAATGCTAGTGAATTAATACAAGAAAAGTCGTGGTGGATATTGAGTCACAATTTTTGTTTCTCTTTATAGCTAGCTAGTGGGGCCAGAAAGAAGAATTAATTTTGTTTTATAATACTTAATAGTAGGTGATTCTGTTTCATGATGGTTACTAAAAAATTCAATAAATCATTCAATTATGTATTCTATTTTTGGATTCTTTACATTTAAGTCCCAAGAAGATATTGAGCAAGATTTTCTGCTAATTATATATAAGAATATTACATATTCAATTTATGTGGTCACAAGTCGGATGACAAATACAATTCCCTAGTGTCTATGCATGTTCAACTTTAATTATTACCTATGGTCACTAAGCTCAACTTAAATAGTCGATATTTATATTGTTTAATTTTGAAGATGTTTGACGACTTAATTGAACGTCTAAACCTATGGAATTCATACTAGTTAATCTTAGGGATTACGACCCTCGTCCCATAATTACCAGTATATCACTACGATCATACATATTGTAATAAAGCTTTATGATTTAAACAATTGGTAAATTTAATAAATAGTCACTAAACTAATTTGAGATTACTATTTACCCATTTGAGATTACTATTTACTCACTCAATTTCAATAGCCAAATACGCATTTATGTTACTTTAAAAAAAGTTTCTATAAACGTTTCAAAGTCAGAGATTAGTTTTTTAAAACAAGCTAAAACCATATTTAGCTATGGCAATTTAGTTATGTAGATAATTTTAACGATTTAATTATACCACATCATCTTTTCGTTGACCTTGCGGTAATTTCTGTCCATTCAATCTAACATTTTCCGAACGAGTGATAGATTGTAAACTATTTACGAAGTTGTGGGAGCGACTGGATACTTTTTAAAGTTGAGTGAGTAAGTGGTAATTTTAAATTAGTTCGGTGGCTATTTATTAAATTTACCCATTAAACAGTTATTTACAAAAAATAAAAAATAAAAGAAATAAAGAAGAAGAAAGAGTGGAGAAGTTGAACAAGATTGGTTGACTCCATGAGCACTAAAGTATGAACACTCAGCGATGATTGCGGCCAAATTGAATTTTTTTATTGAATCAAGAAACATGTTCTGTAACTTCACATGACTTTTAAAGTCAAAGTCAAAGTCAATGTCTATTTTCTTCCTTGAATTATGGTACATGAATGTTAACTAGCTAGTAGCTTGTATATATAAGCAGACAAAATCACCCTCCTTTTGCATACATCTCTGTATACTGAATATATTATTAAGTGATTCCTACACAAGTTTGAACTTTGAACTTTCCCATTCCTATTAATTTGACGTATGGTCGAACATTCTTTTTATCGACACATAACGTAAAACTCACGACTTTTCGTTTTTCCATATGCAATATCAGATTTCAATTTTCACCATTATGATCTATGAAAGGTCTCCTCATTCCAATTTTAAAACAATGGAGTAGAAAAGGCAATTAGGGAGAAAAGATCATCATGGGAAATTAAGGTCAAGTCTTGACAAAAGCATCAAAATTTTTGACATTCTTAGTTCTTACACACATATCAATCAAATAAAACAAAATTCTACAACAGAATCTCGAACCGAGAAGAGCAAGCTCAAAAATATCTTTCTAAATTTGAATAATTGGCCAAAGAGAATGAAAGGAGAGATTTGAGAATACTTGAATGGATAATCCCACCAATTCTGTTGAGACTAGTAAACATTTTCTCATGACTCCGAGGTAGTAGCAGCAGCAGCAGCAGCAGCAGCTTGGAGGAGTCTACGTTGATGTACATCCCAGTTGTATACACGAGCCATTGTTACCTGGTCAACAGCAATTACAAAGTCAAGAACAAAGGCAAACATAGTAAGCCATTTCGTCATGCAGTTCATGTGACCAGCATGACTTGAAATTCAGACAGCTTAAGATAATAGAAACAAAACAGAGGGAAGAAAAGAGTTCCCATTTACCATTACCACAATGTGTTGAAAAGAAATGACACCTATACCTGCGTGATTGTCACCTGATCCCTTAAAAATTGTAGATCAGCAACAAGAACTTCTAAACTTGCTTTGGCATTTTCCAAATTTTTTTGAAGAAGAGCATTCGCCTGAATGATAAAGTTTTCAAGAACTCGTGAACCTTGAGCAAATAGTACAGAAATGCTAAGTTAAAATCCTTTCCAAACAGCAAGCGACATACCTCTTCACTTGAATATTCCAGCATCACATTTGCTCCAAGCCATAGACACACAAAATCAGCATCTTCAATTCGAGCCCGGGAATAAATGCCTTCTGACACTTCAAAATCCGCAGTTAGTACCTGTAACCAACATTTAGGACAAAGACTCATTGTGACAAACGATTGAACGGGATTGCAAAAACTCAATGTAACTAGCATAAGCACAAAAGAATCTTCTTTGCCTATACCCTACAGTTTTATCCCTCCCAGTACTGTAAACTAGACACAACACAGGAAATGGTCTTCAGAAACGTGTTGGAATTCAAGCTGGATCACTATAATATGGATGCTTCTGTCACAGGATTATATGCTGTACTGATCTGGGTACTGAGTCTTTTTGACTAAATCAAATGTTTTATGAGAATGTCCAAACAATATGGGTACCTCTACCTTTGTCCATTAACAACTACATGAGCCACTGATCATAACTCCAACTAGCTGAGGCAGAGCATTTAAAATATTGTGATAATGTCATGGTTCAGGAAGAAAATAGAGGTAAAGCTACCTACATAGTTTCCAGTGTAAGCTGAAGAATAAGTCAACGGAGTCTCTAAGTTTTAAAGACAATCTAGAACAAATATGATTCAACATGAGTGACGAAAAATGATTCCCATCAGTGGATATTGGATCTTAAATTGTGACATCACATGGTAAAATGAAATTGCCCATAAGTCAGACCTAACGTCTTAAACAAACTTGGACATGTCTAGACAGAATCTTCCAATCCCTGACACATTTCTGCCTCCCCAATGCAGGGATACAAAAGGATATCTCATATGTGTCCCCCGATGTTCCCATCACAAGATGCATATTCTCAAACCATTAACCTTAGCTGTATAAATAACTATAAAAATTCACCATCATTCCCTTGCATGGTGAAGTTTAGTTTTCATTTTTCATAAATATTTCTGACAATCAGTATTTATGGCCGTTAAATAGCAGTACTGTCAATGAAATCAATATAGCAGACGAAATGAACACATCTTACAATTTCTACTTAACAAGAAAATTTGAACAAGTTGTATCTACGAAATGCTTAACAATAATCAACGAACCTCATCAGAACCCTTCTTAGCTTGCAAAGTTGCAACCACGTCTAAGCACTTCTCAATATCAGGAATCTTTGCCTGTAACATTAAACAACAGAAAGTATTTCTCAAAATTGAACGGCAAAGCAAGACAACAAGATTGAGCCTGAGAAACTCACTTTTAGTTTCTTTAGTTGAAGATAATGCTTATAAATTACAATTTCACAAAATGTGATTCACTTGAAACAACAATTAAACAAAAATGTGGTAGAGAGTGGATGGAAATTTTTGAGATTCCAAACATTAAAGTAAAAGAAGTCTAAATGGCATCAAGCTTATAACTATCAGTACCAGCAGAACAAATGAAAACGAACAATAAAACCATCAGAACCAGGAAATTAAGAGAACCTGCTTATTTTGATACTAAATGACAAGAAATGCTCAAGTCAGTCGTGCAAAACATCATGATGCATAATCAGTTGAGAAGGTAAAGAATGCAACACTTCATCAGTTGATAAGGTAAAGAATGCAGAGCTTCATCCATCGAAAATTCTCAATCATAACCAATTTCTAAGAAATATAACAACTAGCCAAACCTTAGAACTTGACTAAAGGAAAATTTTGAATAGAAATGAAGATGTCTGACAACAAATAGAGTATACCTGAAGATCCCTCTGCTGAGCAAGAAGCTTCATCTCCACTACCCTGTACTGCTGAAGCCTGCGATATGGTTGACGTAGAATGTAAACTAGGAAACTAAAAAACAAGACACGTTAAAAGCCAGAGAGAAAAAGAATTTCTGCAAAGGAGAACGAGATATTTGCATAGAAATGTGTTGAAAGCTCAAAAGCCTTTCGAGTTTGATGAAAGTCTGAAAATGTATTTCGTTTCTTTTCTTGGGAGAATCCTTTGACCATGGATTTCAATCTGGTGCCAAAAATTCTCTTCTAATCCAAAAGCATTTTCTCGTAAATTGAAATCCATTTATTGGATTGCAAAATTCATAACCACTCCAAACACAAACTTAAATATGATATGTTGTAACATTAGAATTAAGGAAAAAGTAGTAAATAACCGATTAAGCGCATAAAAACACGCTTATGAATATTATGAACTCCCCAAAAAAATGCCCTAATTAATTAAAGATGATATCTTTCCCATTGGGCATGAAATACCAGCATCATTGGGCACATACAAAAATGCTTATGAATTTTCTAAACCCCAAAAACAATGCCTAAATAATTAAAGATGGGATCTTTTCTTACTGGGCATGAAATACCAACGTAGAAGACTCCCCATTACCCAGAAAATCAAGAAGCTTTTCAAGAAATTCACTTTAAATTTCTGTGTCTATCAAAATCCGGCAGCTTGGGCTAAACGGCCGAGTCAAACATAATGAATAGAAAAAGAGCCTAACTTATGAAATTTAAGTTGCAACGGCGTCTTTTATTAAAAAAAAAAAGACTTAAATACTCTTGTCAATAACGTTTGTTAACAGACCATTAACATCAGGGGTTAACGTCTAGGTCTACTAAGGCTAGAATTGGCCTTTGGCATCTTAATAGACCATGTCTGCTAAGGCTAGTTTACAGTTGTTAAACTGGTTTTTCAATTAACCCACATGGATTCAAATTTACAAAAACTAAAAGCAAAATCACAATTCATGCTCAAATGTAAACATATTTTCATTTCTACCATAAATTAAAAGAAATTAAAAAAAGAAGAAATAACCACACACTTTGCAAGAATTTAGATGGGTTAGATTCTAACATTGAACTGGGATTTCCTACACTTGTTTGAGTGAGTTTTGAGATTAATAAGATGTTAATTTCTTTGCAAAATGAAATCCTCTCTTCTGCATTAGCGTATAAGTAGCATAAATGAATTTGAAATCGTTTGAAATGGAACAAGCAGGGCTTCGGTAATTTGCTTGTAAAATGGAACAGCTATTCACATAAATTGATCAGCTCACCCGGCCATTTACCACTATTCCCACATCAAAATCCCTTAATATAATTCGGGAAAAAAAAACCCAGCAGTATCTAGTTGAGCGGAAACACCCAATCCCTTAAAAAACTCAATAACATACATTGATAAGTAAAATGTGGTGAAATAAGTAGACTTTGACCGTTGATTTAACAGTAAAACCTCAAGAAACCCCGTAAACTGTATACTGATCTCAATTTGCACATATAAAATACAGAGAGCAGAGACATCTGTGTATATATCTATAAAGGAATAAAAGATGGAAAAACAAACCGTTCTTGGAAGAAGGCGAGTGCGGTGCTAACATCGAGAGCGGATTGAGAGAGGTAAGTCTGGACGTCTTCCACAAATGCAGCCGCAGGAATCCCCCTTCTCTCCGTCACGCTTGATGAAGTTGCCATCTCTGCTGCTTCTATATATAATAATATTTTATATTTAACACACTGTGAGTTGCTCTGTGTAAATTTCTTGATTCTTTTAGTTCCTGAGACGGAGGCAGAAGAAGCCTGAATAAAGTAGCAATTTTTGAACTAATGTCGCACTTTTGGATATTTCACTAGAGTCGCATACGTGCTACGCGTTTATTTTAAAATAAGAAATGGGCTACGACAGAAGACTTAGGGTTGGGCCAAGATATCTGTATCCTGTTAAGCAAATGACTATTGGTATTTGTATATTATTGGGCCGAAGAAAACTTCCTCTGCGGCCCAATAATTAATTTCGAGTCCTCAAAGTTTTATATTTCCATTAATTAAAGGGAGATTGACACAAATGGTCCCTAATCTCTTCTCTCAGTGCGAAAATAGTCTTTAATATTTATTTTTAGCACAAAAGTCTCTAACCTATATGTTTTAGTACACAATTGTTTCTTATTTAATTAAAAAGACTAATATCCCCTTATTTTTAATCAAAGAAAACTGTAATTGAATTCCTAACTTTTACAAAATATGCAAATAGAGCTGGAAAGCGGTGTGGTGGGGTGGGGGAAGAAGACCATTTTTGGTTTTCTTTTATAATTTTTTTCTTTCAATTTTTAAAAATAAAAGATTTATGATTTATTTACACTTTTAAAAATATTAGGACTTCAAATACGATTTTTTTAATTTTCTTTTCTTTTTAATTTATATAAGCCATGGGCAAAATTGTCCAAAAAATGCATTTGAAGACTATCTATGGGAATTAATAGAAGGATATGGACGATATCTGGAAATAAAATTGAATGAAGATGATATTGTTCCAAAGTTGAAAGAATTGGGATTGTGTATGTAATTTACCCTTTTTTAAATTCATTTTTTGTCAAACTCATTTTTAACCACATATTTCATAGAACCCACAATTTTTCAACCACACATTTCACCAACTTTTTTTTAAAATCTCATAAATAAAAAAAATACTTTTAAATTTTACCAAACAAACACTAAGTATAGAGGACCACTTGGCAAAAGTACTAAGGGTGTGTTTGATTCCTTTCATTTTCCATGGAAAATGAAAATTTTCCACCCATTTTCCAGCTTTGGTCTGTTTGATTGGCAAAATTTTCCATGGAAAATGCATTTTCTCACCTATTTTCCATCTTTCGTTTGATTGGAACTTTTGTTTTTTCCATGGAAAATATTTTCCATGTTTTCCACTTTTGGCCATATTTTCCTTGTTTTCAAGGAAAATATTTTCTTTGTGGGATAGGAGAATTTATTTTCCATGGAAAATTTGTTAACCTTTTCCAACCCATTTATTTTCCATGGAAAATTTGTTAACATTTTCCAATCCAAATTTTCTTGGTAATTCATTTCCATGGAAAATATTTTCTTTCCACCCAAATTTTCCACTTGCAATCAAACACAACCTAAGATTATTTTCTACAATAGCCTTACTAATGATAGGAAGAACACTTGGCTGTGAAGCACTTTTCATTTGATTGTATACACACTCTTCAATATGCTCGAGGCAGTCATTTGTAATAGATGCAATTTCTTATGTATCATATAAAATTCTAAAGTAGTTGCTATGAAATAGTGTTGTGAGACTGTCAGTTGGGTGTTGTCGTCTTAATTACATGTGAATGGATGTTATCTTTGTCTCTTTGAAAATGATTACTTTTGCATATGATTGATTTTGTTTTTTCATTTTTTTCGTTTTCTCAGCTTTCTTTTCAGCAAATATTTCATTAACGTTGCTGCCAATTTACTCGTGTTCTACTATAGTATGTTAGAAGTGGTTTCTAATCATGGTGGTGGTGTCGAGTTGGTTGTTTTGACACTGCTGGTAGTGAATATTGGTAGACAGAAAATAGAGAATTGATAATTTTTTAAAAAAATTACATACGTTGTAACAAGGAGTAAAGTTACAATCATAGTAACTTATTCAATGCAAAAAATTTCAAATTTTATCGTAAAAAATTATACACTCGATAACATGATTAACATAGAGTGTAGTAATTAATCATTGTAAAAATGAATTTGCCATATTTTTCTTTAAATGCCCATGTATGTTATAATTTTGCAATATTTAACAAAAATTAATATTTTTCAATTCATATCCTATTTTTGTCTATTTGTGTAATTAACCCATTAATTAATTTATAATTAAAGAGGGAATTATCATTAATAATGCAATTATATGATGTAAAACATGTAAACAAGATGTTCTAATGTTAATTTCCAATAACTTTCTCAGAGTAGGCTAATTGCCACCCTTTTTAATGTCCTAGTCAAAATACATTCATGGTGTGTTCGAAAAGTAAGCAAAAGGTATATACATGTATTCAATTATTGGTCTAAGCGTGCCAAGTAATATATTTTTATTACTTTTTATATTAATTCTTTTTCAAGTAATTTTATCGTGCAAGAATACATTTCTTCTTTTGTCAATAATATTACTCGATTAAAAAATATACATTGATTACACAAATTTATTCATTTTGATTAAGAACTCAAAGTTTTAGATAGCATTAATTCAATCCGTAAACGATAAACAAAAATCTTAAGTTCAAATTTTGTCACCACCAAATTACCAAAGTTCCACGTTGTACCCAACATTTTGCAATTTTTTTTGTCCTTTGTCTTTTGTATATATGATTTTTCGTGAAATTTTTTGCATTTCAAATCATTTTAATTGGTATTGAATAGCTTTGTGCTTTTTGTACATGTCTCTTGGTGAAAGTTTCTTTTGACAATGATGTATTTATTCAACTCATGTATGATTGTTTTGTTGGTGATATCGTATTATTGTTTTTACTTATTGTCTGATTTTGCTGTTGTTTCTATTTTCTATTGTAAATCAATTTTTAAACAGTGACATTTTAAGCCAACAATACAATTATGTAGGGATGTTCATCACAACAAACAATAAAAAATAAAGACGTTATATACCAAAAAAAAAAAAAAAACAACAACAACAAAGGTAAGGACGATAATCGCAATGTATTAATAGATTGAAACGTTTTACACGACATTAATTACAGACCAAAATAATACATAACATTTCCATTTCAGCAAACTCAACACATTGCATTCTTCACCACTGGAGCTTGATTCTAAATTCGACAACATTACAACAAGAGTCTTACATGAGTAGCTACATCACTACAAGCCCATATATAAAATATAACTACAAAATATTCATTTCAAAACAAAATATAACTATAAAATACCCATTTGGATTCCGCATTTGTACAATCAATTTGTCATTATTCTTGATGAAATATGGTCTGTTTTATGTTATTATTCTTCCTGGAACATTTGCATATCCTATTTCGCCTACATTTGTAGTCGGAAGTGAGAGATTTCGTCGGCGAAATAAAGAAGAAATGAAAGATTTCATCGGCGAAATAGAGAAGTAAACAAGTTAGGCAGGAGGAAAATGAGAAATAGGTGTGTAGACGAAAATACTCTTCCAAAGTGGTACGAATCGTGTTGAGGAGGCCACTTAACAGAGCTTTTTGATTGGTAATGGATGGAAATAATGTTTTACGCAAGCAAATGTGGATTTGATAGTGAAAATGTCAAAATTTCATAGGTTATAATGATTAGCTCAATCACTTCGAAAGGTATAGACGTTTTGTACCAATTACCTTATTACAAAACTAAAAGAATATAGATTGTGATTATAATTTACCATTTTTTTAAATTCTTTTTCTCAAACTCATTTTTAACCATATATTTCATGGGACCCACAATTTTTACCAATTTTTTAACCACACATTTCACCAACTTTTTTTTAAAATCTCCTAAAAAACATCTTTTAAAATTCACTTCCTTAAAGAGGACCACTTGGCAGAAGTACTAAGTTATTTTCTACAACAACCTTACTGATGACTAGGAAGAACACTTGGCTGTGAAGCACTTTTCAATTGATTGTATACACACTCTTCAATATGCTCAAGGCAGTCATTTTTTGTCTTAGTTTTGTAATAGATGCAATTTCTTATGTATCATATAAATTTCTAAAGTAGTTGCTATGAAATTGTGTTGTGAGACTGTCAATTGGGTGTTGTTGTCTTAATTACATATGAATGGATGTTATCTTTGTCTCTTCGAAAATGATTACTTTTTGCATATGATTGATTTTGGTTTTTCATTTTTTGGTTTTCTCAGCTTTCTTTTTAGCAAATATTTCATTAACGTTGTTGCCAATTTACTCGTGTTCTACTACAGTATGTTAGAAGTGGTTTCTAATCATGATAGTGGTGTCGAGTTGATTGTTTTCACACTGCTCATAGTGAATATTGATTGACAGAACATAGGTTATGATTTTAAAAAATTACATACGTTGTAACAAGGAGTAAAGTTACAATCATAGTAACTTATTCAATACAAGATTTTTCAAATTTTATCGTAAAAAATTACACACACGATAACATGATTAATATAGTGTAAGTAATCATTGTAAAAATTAATTTACCGTATTTTTCTTTAAATACCCATGTATGCTATAATTTTGCAATATTTAACAAAAATTAGAGTTTGTTTGACATGGATTATAAACCATTTTAAGTTTATTTCAGTCATCATTTTTTATTTTTCAACCCACTTTTAAGATGAAAAGTCAACAATTTCAACTCAAATAAACTATTTTTAGTTTATAATTTCTGTCAAACGGGCCCTTAATATTTTTCAATTCATATCCTATTTTTGTCTATTTGTGTAATTAACCCATTAATTAATTTATAATTAAAGAGGGAATTATCATTACTAATGCAATGATACGATGTACAACATGTTGACAAGATGTTCTAATGTTGTTTCCATTAACTTTCTCTGAGTAGGCTAATTGCCACCTTTTTTTTAATGTCTTAGTCAAAATACATTAATGGTGTGTTCGAAAAGTAAGTAAAAGGTAGATACACGTATTCAATTATTAGTCTAAGCGTGCCAAGTAATATATTTTTATTACTTTTTATATTAATTCTTTTTCAAGTCATTTTATAATTCATTTCTTTATTGTCAATAATATTACTCAATTAAAAAATATACATAGATTACACAAATTTATTCATTCTGATTAAGAACTCAAAATTTTAGATAGTATTAGTTCAATATGTAGTATCGTAAACAATAAACAAGGTTTTAAAAAGTGTAAAGCGTGATTAAGTGTCGAGACTGAGCTTCAAAATTTTCAAGCCTAGGTGAAGTTTAGGCGGACTTTTTAGAACAGTAACGATAAACAAAAGTCTTAAGTTAAAATTTTGTCACGGCTCAATTACAAAAATTCCACATAGTACCCATTTGGTGGGAGTGGGAATGGGAGTGGGAGTGGGAGTGGGGTTCTTAAAAGCAAAATGCTCAAACAAACCATAATTCTCTCCTGAAAGTAGGGATACGAGCAGACACACCGTTAATTTCCAACCTGCTTCCTCTATGTGCAGCATGACATCATGCTGCACTTACTTAGTTCTCAGTCCTAATCACTATGTAATTAGTGCTCCACTCTAATCTTGTTTGATTAGTGCTTAATCTTGATCAGTTTATATTAATTAATTCTAAAAGGGTTATTAGTTTTCACTATATAAACTGAACTTTTTTTAATTAGCTAGCTAAGAGTAGGAGCCTACAAGAGACAGCAAACTGGTAAACTGTTGCAACATGCACAGCAAAACCTATTCTTTTCCTTATATATATTAATTTATGTGCTCTATATGTTAATTTTTTTTTTTTTTTTAGAGTTTGGAACAGCTTTAATTTGAATGATGACTCTTTTTAATCAATCTTCAGGTAATCATGAAGACTTTGATTGTTGTAATTTTTGCCTCTATGTTGATCCTTGGAACTATTCATGAGGCCCATGCACAAATGCTCCCGCAAAGAAATCGTCGGTTTCTTAGTAACGATGATATTGATCGAGTTGTTCCTGCTGGTCCGAATTCATGTAAAGAATGTCATCCTGTTGCATATGGTCGAAAGACTCCTCCTCATGATTTGGATCTTTCAGAATATTACAGACCACCGCGTTATTAAAAAAGCGTAGGTTTTATTTATTTGTGCGCGCGTGTA